>ML675604.1:90817364-90831093 GCA_007922155.1 Mesoclemmys tuberculata
TGTAGTTTCCCCCCCCTATATTTTCTTGCTATTAATTTTTCACACTGGGAATTGCAGCCCAAAGCTAGGTTAACTTCCCTACACACCAGCCTCTGATCAACCAGGTTCATGGCCCCATTAAGCCAAATTCTCCAGACAATTTTTTCCCCTTAAAATTGCTTTTATCCAGCAGGAATTCCTTTCAAATTTATCAAGCCCCAATATATCCATAAGCCATTTATAAAAGTTTTTCAAAGAATATATCAAGATGGGTTTTAACAGTTGATTGATCACACTGCATAATAAATACATGAGCTATGATGCAAATAAGTGAACCTGTGTGATTTGAGTCACATTGTGGTGAAGAAAAAACTGAAGATAGTTTAAAGGAATACATTTATTATATTATTTTTATGGTCCAGATTTGCAGAGCTCCTGATAAATGTGCGTTCATATATATGTGTATGACTTGAGCTTCACACATTCATATGTTCATTCTTAGTCCTCCAATATGTTGGGATTTCTAAGTCCTTCAAAAAGAAAGAGAGAGGGTGGTGCTCTTTGAACAGCATGTTGTAGCCAAAGACACAGGGTATAAACCATAGTGGTGATGCCTTAACTGGCTATATGGGCACTGGATCCCAAGCTGACCTTCCATTGGCTTATCTCAGTAAAAGTCATAAACATATGAGCCAAAACAAAATGTTCACCAACTAGAAAATGGCATCATAAAGATTTTCCTAGATTGTGTAATGTATATTTCGTGGCCTTTCATGTTCCAGTGGCAAGTAACAGTATTATGGAGCAGCTGAGCACCCACAGCTGAAGTGGATGATCATCTCCTCTGAAGTCAGGACACTTATTTAGATATTTAATATCAATGCAGTGGTGCTACTTTCACAATTTTATTGTAAATTGCTTAATATTTGGCTATTTTCTTAAAGCTTTAGTTCTTTGAGCCAAATGATTACATTAGCATCTCAGTTTTCTTTTTTTTCTTTTAAAGTTGCTAGCCTTCATGGTTGCAGAAAAAAATTAACTGTATATGTGGCAGATCACACAGTTTTGTCATGAGTTTTGCTATGCTTTCCTCTCTGTGAACACTGGGCAGAGCAATATTGCCAAGAACTGGTAACCATGGTAAAGGAGTAAATTTAAGTAGAGTAGATTCAGGTAGAGTGGAAAATACTTTCAGAAGAAAGTCTTGACATATGAAAAATGCTTATTTTGATATCCTGATAACTCAATATACTGTACATATATTTTCTTTAGAGTTCCAAACAAATCATTAAGAACATTTAAAAAAAATGATGCTAAAATGGTATATTTACTCATCTCAATTATTACACACTTGACTGACAATAATCTTGATTTGCATTTCACTCAATGGCAACACTTGTCCTCATTAAATACTGTCAGAATTATATTAGGTACCATGAAGCAAAATTGTAAAAATTGAGAATAAAAATCTACTGTATTGTTCAGAGCAACATTTGCCAGATGTATAAGAGTACTTAATACAACGTTATGACAAATAGATATGGTACTAGACAGCCCAGACATTAGAAATCTGACAAGTACTTTAAATCATGTTTGATGGTCAAAGATTGTTGTGGTTTAAAGTCAGAAAACTGAAAACTACACACAGTTTCACTTCATGAAAACCCTCAGCTGCTGTCAGTTCACATTAATTTAATAGTTTGTTTATGTGCAAGTGGGCCAGTAGATTTTAAACATGATTCATAATGAAAAATGTCTTATCAAGGCATATAACCTCTAAGTGATATTTTGGGTAATTGTATATATTTTTAAGCCTAACATTATAAAGTTGAGAAAAGCTTATTTAATTTGTCTTTAGTTTAACTCTATTTTGACATTAATATAGTATAATATTAGTATATAGTATAGGATACCAAAGTTTACCTGAAACATCCAGCTTGTTAGCAAAGGTTAATCTTCCTGGGAAATGGTTTAGTGGTTCTGCCAATTCACTAATGTAGTGGGGTTATTCCATTGCTCCATATATAGCTTGGTCACATTGAACACATGCAGAGTTCTTTACCTCATTTTTTCTTTTTGAAGTGATTTAATATATTTTTTATGTAGATAAATATGTCATAAAATATACAAGATTTACAGCTGGTCAGGTTAACATTGCAATACACAAACTGTTCATTTAAATGGGTTTAAATCTTGGAGTAATTTTTTAAATCAAAAGAGTTAATGCAGTTTTATATGGGTGGAACTGACAGCAAAATTTAGCTCCAATTTTAATCAAAATTTAATCTAATTCAACACTGTAACCTTATTTTTAATTTGAGAGAAAAAAATAAATATTGCCCATCTAAGCAGGGGTGCATATAGTAGCTACAGTATCGCCAACTTCAAGAGATTAAAAATCATAGTTGGACCCACAAAAATCATAAGATTGGACCAAAAATCATGACATTTTAAAAAAAGATTACATTGTGTTGTTAGATCAGTCCCTTGATTTTTGAACTCCCCCTGCCCATCCCTGAGAGTGTTGTCCACTCTCCCACGTGTACTGAAAAGGTGATTTTGGCCCGTGTTGGAGGAGCTCTCACCTCCACAGTTGCCCATCTCCTGCCCAACAATTAATCCTGTTCCCCATCAGTTCTGTTCCCATCTAACTCCCCTCAATTCAGCCTCTTCTCAGTTCCATCCCTCATCCCCCATCCTTACCACCTCATCAGTTGAGAGCCCCTCACCCCCATAGATCCCTAATGCCCTCAGTTCATCCTCCCAGCACTCACCCCTCTGCTCAGTACCCACTATCAATACAGCCCGCTCACCCCATCAGTCCCCACCCTGCAGCCCTTGGATGTCTGGCTGGTGAGTCTTGCCCACATGCTCAGGGTTTAACTGATCGCCATATTTGGAATTGGGAAGGAATTTTCTCCCAGGGCAGATTGGCAAAGGCTTTGGGGTTTTTTCACCTTCCTCTGTAGCATGGGGCACAGCTCACTTGCTGGTGGATTCTCTGTACCTTAAAGACTTGAAACCATGATTTGAGGACTTTAATAACTTAATCATAGGTCAAAGATCTATTACAGGAGTGGATGGGTGAAGTTCCGTGGCCTGTGTTGTGCAGGAGGTCAGACTAGATAATCATATTGGTCCCTTCTGACCTTATAGTTTATGAGTCTGAGTATTTTCTGCACTAACTATTCAATAAATACCATGATAATTTTATTTTTCCAAGAAGGTTTTCAAGATCTTAATGATTAAATCAGTACATAGGCCCTCAATCAGCCAAGTGCTTAAACACATTCCTAAGTCTCATTTACTTAAAAAGGATTTAAACACAGAGTTAAAGCTGAGTGCATGTTTAAGTGTTTTGCTGAATCAGGGCCATATTGTATATAATCTGCTAAACTTTTAAAATATTAATGTACTGTAAAGCACACTTAGATACATGTCTCATAACAACTGATTTCTTACAGCACCCAGTTTCTTCTCTTTGTATTTAAATCTTCTTCTTCCGTATGGCTTGAGCAATGATTACAGATATATCTAGATTTGATGATAGCCAGAACATTGCTGCAGCAGTGAGCAGGTGAATGTCCTTCAGGCCCCTGGTGAAAGAATGAAGGGGGCACTGAAATATGATATGCTCCATCGTTTGTGACTGGTGACCACAGTTGCATAAAGGTGTTTGCCTCATTTTCCATTTAAAGATAGTTTGTCCACATCTCCCATGAGATATCCTGATGAGATTCAATGTACACCAGTCTTTCCAACATAAATCAAAACCAGGTGGTTCCTCAGCAGGGTCAATGATGCATTATTTGTTCTGAGCGGTCGAAGAGAGTAAAAGTCTTGATGCATTTAAATAAATCCATCTTAAAATCTTAATTTCTGACTTTGTTGAAGTCTAGCCAACACTACAGTTTAGTAACAGCTATCACCTAGCAACATGGCTCTTCTGTTATGAATCATGTTATTTCAAATCAGTAATTTCATGTAATTTCTTGTAATTTATCATTTAGAAATATATAAAAAATAGAACTTGATTGGAAACTGCAATAATTTCTTGGGGGAAAAATTCCTTCCACCTGCCTACCAATTTAATCAGCAGGATGAGAGTAAAAAACAACTTTATTAAGCTTTATGCTATGAAAGATTTCATATTGCTTTTTTAGTATCTAAAAACTCTCACATTTTACTGCACTTAAAATGTGACATATGCCACCACTAATGTGTTCAAAATACAGTGTATCTTAACATTTCAGTGTTTGTATCTTTGACTCCTATTTTATTCAAATTAACACATTATCAAGTACTAATACTTTCATTTTTACTTTATTATTTACTTAAGAAAGTTATTACAACAGTAATATTGGGAATATCATCTAAATTAATATAAATTTTCTCCATAGATAACTGCTAAATTTCTTTCACAAGTGTTTCATAGTTCTAATGTAATGGAAAGTTTACATCAGACTTGAAAGAGAAAGAGTTAAATGCCTTGTACACCAATAATTGCTATTTTTATAGTAGAAATTATTATTTTTATGAGTAGTTCCTTGAATAAGATGACTTGGATGAGTAAAGATTACTTACAAGAGTAAGGGTTGCAGAATTAGGTCACATACATACTATCTTGGTGTTTGGTTGTCTTAACACAGTACAAACACTTTGAAACTTTAAGAAGTGCAAACAGCTCTTCAAATAGCATTTTTAGAGATGAAAATGTAAATCTGCATTACTCTAAAACATCTTTGAATTACATTTACCAGTAAGTGCAGAATAATGTTTTTTAAAATGTCCCTAATACAGTATTGTGTGTGAATCAAGTTCTCTAAATCTTCTTAGAAGTTGTTAAGCATGTCATATGAAAGGAATTCTGTGTTCATATTTCCTTATCAAATGACATGTAAAGAATTTGAATGTTCTTTTGATGCTGTATGGAGTTTTTTTTAACCTCTATTTATATGGGCTATTACCTTCAAGATAATTTTTAAAATACTTATGGCATATTCTCAAAATGAGCATTGGTCCTTTATGTTGATATAAGCAGTTTTTGAAAGATAATTACGACACCCTGTACAACTATTTAGATTCTAATATAGGAACATAAGAATGGCCATACTGGGTCAGACCAATGGTCCATCTAGCCCAGTATCCTGTCTTCCAAGAGTGACTAATACCAGGTGCTTCAGAGGGAATGAACAGAACAAGTAATCGTCAAGTGATACCATGGATTTATAAAGAGGCAATGAATGTGTCTATTTTTTATCTTGGAGAAAGTGGAGTACAATTAAAACTTAAATGTATTGAATAAAAATCTTAGCTATTTCTGGTATCTCCAGTGTCTCTGTGTGAATTAAACCTATGGTAGATTGATTCTTATTTATACAGGTAGGTATCAGAAACAGTGCAACTTGAAAGTATCATTAATACTACCAGATAAAAATAGTTCAATACTTTGTAAAATGACATAAGGCTCGTATTGGGAAAGTTGTATACTGTGATACTTCATTTCTTTTACATCTTTATTTATAAAGATTCCATATAATTCTTTCTAATATTGTATTGCTTTTAAATTTGTCAACTTTTGTTTAAATTGTGGCCTAAGATGTTACCGTAGTTAAGATTTTGGCCAAAGAGAATATTTGTTAGGCCAGACCTAGAGAAAGTATTTTTATGTATAATATGTAACCCATCTGCTTAATGTATTTGATAACTGAATCCACTTCATACCGGGAATGAACAAAATATGTGGAATGGCCTTTAAAATGGGTCAGAACCTGACAGTTGGGGGGGGGGAGAGGGCAGTAGGAGAGGGCTAGTATGCAAAAAGCACAGACAGTACATTGTCTTGATTGCCGTACAAATTTTACTCACAACTCTCATAAATACAGTAACAAATGCCTTAGACATATACACATGTAATGAAACAACATGAATCCCTGAAGACTTTTCATTTGCAGGAATCAATATAACAGTAATACTAGTGTGCCTATTTATAACATAGAATCTGGTAGATAACTTTTGGCATACTACCAGTACAATCTGCAGGTATCAATCTTCTAGATAGCAGCATTGAAAATTTCTCAGTATCGAATGGAGCTAATCTTATTTTATTGATTGTAGTTGTATATCTTTCTTGTGATTCAATAGGATGTGAAGAAAATAGATCTCCTTAAAATACTAAGTTTGTAAAGTTTCATTTAGAATACTCTCATGGTGTAGTGTATATAATGTGCTGTGGTATTGTATTCATCGGATTCCATTGCATTGAGTGCATGTGAATAAGATTACTATTACTGATTTATGATGAACATCAAACAGTAGCAAGCAGTAGTGCACTATAAGTCTGTTTTTTATGATTAATGTGGACTCATTTATCTTTTGCATAGACATAGCAAAATGAATTTGTCTCTTGTCCAACACTTTGAATTAGATAGTTAATTATGTAGTTGAGAATGTTCAGGGGGTGTGTGATATTCCATTTTTGTATGAAAGAAACTGTTTCCATTATTGTTACCTTGAAAAATTAATTTTGGGACCCTTATCCTGCTTATCACCCCTTTAGTCTGTTCTTCCTGAAGTAAAAGTTTCCAGAGTAGTTAAGGAAACACTAAAGGACACGGGTATAACCTTCCGATAAAGTAATTGACACAGGCAGTATTCTTTCCAAAACAAAGTATCTTTTTATTAAAGTAACTAATAATCCCTACTATAATATGATCTAAAAATCCTAAACAAGGCACAAAATTCCTGAGACACAAATCTCTTATTGTAAATTAAAAAACACTTAAACTACAATAACATATACTTTAAATGATTCCGAGCAAAGCAATTTGTTGACATTGCTGACAGCAGATCTTAAAGTGCTTTAAAATTTACATAGATACGTTTCAATTAATACCAGAATTTTATACATCCTTATAAACACATACTTTCTCTCACACACAAACTAACAATATATACTATACCTATTATTTTAATTAGAGCTTAGGATATTAAGCGTACTCTATAAATCCATTGATGTTTTCTTTTAAAAATCACTGCTACTGCTGATCATTTCCTGGTCAGTCAGTTCTGTTCTACTCCAGTTTTCTTCTCTCTCTCTCTCTCTGCAGCAGCTTTTCTGACTTTTTTACAGCAACTTTCTCTTTCCTAGCTTCCAGTTCCCTGTCATCTTCCAATTGAATCTTTCTCCCTTCTGTTAGAAATAACCCAACAGGTTTCCCTGGGGTGGATTGGGGAGATGGAACCTTTTATTGCCTGCTTGTTCCACCTCGACACCATGAGTGAGAAACGAGGGGTTTACTTTACAATCCTTTTATCCATTACAGTATGTAAATGTATACGTTTCCAGCAACTCCCCATAGACCCTTATTTGGTTACATTGACACCTATAAAATGAATATTAACAACTACATGCTGAATACAATTATACCTGCCCCTGTTCGTTGTTTACAGGATTACCATACAGAGGGCAGGCACATCACCTCAAAACCTATTGATTTTACCCTAACATTCTTTGAAGTAAAGGCATGCCTGGGTGGAGAAGGAAGTTAATGCCTTCTTCCCACCCTGGCCTTGTGCCAGAGTGGTGATAGTTATCTTGTAAGCCTGTGCAGATGAACAGGAAGGGAGGAAAAGAAGAGAGATAGCAGACTCTAACTAGATTTCATACCAATTAGCAAAAACAAGGTTTGCCCATGCCATGACCCCATTCCCTGTAACTTAGGCCTGACCATTTGTGCAGCTTTTAACTCTTTAATTTCCTACACATTCTGGACCTTCTCCTTCTCTTTCCCTCAACTGACTGTTTTGCTCTAAGTTTCTGGCTTTCTATAATGTGCTAACTGGACTTCTTTATACACCCTTAAGCAATTACCCCATTTGTACATACTCAGCCTTAACTATTACCTCAGAATTCGGACTGACAGCTCTGACCTTTAAAACAAGTTGTGACCGATATACGTGAGTTCCATTCAGCTAGTTGCTCAGCTGACTGACCTCTCTGACACCCCTTACTGCACATGCTCAGTAGCCACCAATCTTGCACATGCTCACTGTTGTCATTTACCTCAGAGGTGTGATTCTGCTGATCCACACATACATACTTGACTCTTTGCCAGGGCACCATTTTAAAAATCTTAAATTCTTAGTGAGCGTGTTCACAGTCCACTGTGTCCATCTTAGGTTGAAGTTTATTCAGAATAGAGATCAGAAATATAGAGTAGAGAGTGGAGAATTTCTTCAGTAATATTATTTTCTCAGTCATTTTGGTCTAGCAGTGAATTGCTCATCCTTCATCACATAGGATGGAGTAATCAGTTTGTGATTAATATTCATCTTTCCAGTGCTTCAGCAACTGGAAGCTTTAAAAATTGATATTGATCATGTTCAAATTGAGAATATATTGCACTCTTGATGTTACTTTTCCCTGTATATATTAATAAATTCTACTTTGCTAAGCCAGGAATGTTGTCATTTTCCACCTATGAAATGGTAATACTTTGAGGACATGGAAACACAGCCTACTTGACTGTGTGATTTTTTTTTAATTTTATTTTAAGATTAAAATAGTGAAGATATACTAAATTATTCAGAATCAATGTGAATAGTAAGTAAACTATTCTAGCAAAGCATTCTTAAATGAGGTGAATGGTAAAAAAGACTAGATCTTCAGGTTGTTCACATTTGCATCCATCTAGAAAGAAACTTTTTATATCTTTAGTTATAAGATGTCTAGACCCTACCTAAAGGTTATTATGAAAGCTGTTAACCTTTCCTTGGTAGTGGAAAGACATGTGGGAAGGGATGAGGGAAAAACAAACCTAATTTATTTTTAATTCTTCCACTGTTTATCTTCCCTCTGCCACCATCCAGCCCAAGAAAGAAGCAGGTGCTCTGGCCACAAAGATCTCAGAGATTTGCTAGTGACAGAGGGACATATTTGCAAAGATCATGTGTCTCCACACCAGCCTCTAGCCTTCCTGTGGCTTTTTACCAACTCCACTATATCGTTCTAAATAAGAGATACTACAAGGTATTCCTCCAGCTGCAGTGATCATTTTTAATAGGGTGACTGGTGCTTCCCAGCATAAAAGGATTTATTCAGGAAAGTTAAAAAAAATTTCATGCAGAATCCCAGCATGCTGTGGGACAGGAGGGAAGGAATATAGACACAATGTGTATGACTTCCAACTCCATCCCTAGTCACCATCTTTATCCCACTTTCTCCCATGCATGAATTCCCCCAGATCTTCTCCAGATTAAGGGAATGGAATAATATTTTATGAAGTCAGCATATCAAAAGCAATATTTTGCTATTCCCATGAATCTATGATCTGACCCTTCACAGGGCTGTATTCTGAAATTCTAATCATTCTGAAAGTACAGCCAGCATAGAATGCTGTTTTCTGCTTATTAATTGAGCGGTAAATTTTTCATACATTCATACTCTCTCATATTCTCACTCTCTGTGCTCCACACTAGGTACCAGTTAATTTCTGGGTGAAGTTTAAGGTGGCTGTTTTGACTTATAAACCATAAATGGTTGGCTTTTTGTTATGAAAGACCATATGATTCCACTATATATGCAGTCACATCTCCAGCTTATGAAGAGTGGAGGCTGGATTCAGGACATTCTGAGAAAACGTTTTTAGAAATATGAACAGCAAATATCCAGACTAAAAGTTGCATTAAAGAATCACAGCTCAGGTGACTAAAGGATGTAACCTTTATTGCTTAACTAAAAGTGACATGGAGAAAGTAAATAATGGGATCAAGCCCGCTGTCTTTCTTCATGGTGATACCTGAAAGTGTTTGTTTTCTTTGTTTTATTCTTTTTAAGGAGAAGAGGTTCTGGGTTTTTTTTGTTTCTGTTTTTGTGTTATATTGTTGGTGAGGGGTTTTTTACATTATAAATTCAGGTCCATCTAGCTTGGAAAGCTCTATAATGAGTGGCAGAAACAACACAATTTTGACATTACAAGTTTCAAGAAGGTGAAAGTTGAGCAATTAGAGAAGATAATTTTAGTGAGACAGTATAAATGTTTTTATTTGCTTTTGTTGTTACTTATGTTCAATTGCTAATTAATAATTGGGAGAGAGACTATTAATGATTCCACAATATCACCCATTCACCTGTGGTGAGAGCTAACGACACCTGTCTTCTGAGGTATCTGGAAGGTCTTCCAGCAAACTAGAGCAGACCAGCTTTGATATTCTCGATAATTCTAAGACGAAAACAAAAGTAAGAAATATTTCATATAGCTCTGTGATACACTGCATCCCCCATGACTACCCTTATAGTGTAATTGTGTAAAGTATGTCATGTAAGATGTTTCTGGAATGCTCATGACGTATTATTGTTATATTAATATGTTTGTTGCAATGTCATGTGGGTGTTTGTGAGGCTTCACTATGTAATATTCCCAAATATGTGTCTCATGGCTTGAAGCAGCTTCAGGCAAAACCCTCCAAGAACAGAGGGGCAGATCACACCTTACTAAGGCATGCATAAAACAAACCAACTATTACAGGAACAAAAGACTGGCCTAGAACGTATCAACAAAGGATCAAAGGGACTCTCAAATGAGCCACCCCCTTTTCCTTGGCCAGTTTGGAGCCACAATAAGGTAATGCTCACTAACTCAGGACAGGAATGAACCCATACAAGGACATTGTTTGTCACCTCATCTTGAAGGAAGGGGGACAAAGCCCGACAGGGAAGAAGGAACATTTTTAAAAGGGAAGACTTTTTGAAATCTATTCTCTCTTCCACCTTCTTTTACAAACTCCATCAGGCAACTGAAGTGCTGATCACTGGGGGGAGGGCCTGGCTGAAGGAAACCAGCCAGCCTGTGGTGAGAATCATTTGATTTTTGTAAGGTGCTGAAAGTGCTAAGCTTAATTTAGAATGCAATTTGCTTTTTGTTTTCTCTTGAGCAAATCTGACCTGCTTTCCTCCAACTTATAATCATTTAAAATCTTTCTGTACTTAATACATTTGTTTTATCTAAAGCATTGCATTTGGTTTAAGGTGTGTTAAAAACTCCATTTGAAGTAACAAGGCTGGTGCATATCAATTTCTCTGTTAAACTGATGAACTTGCAGGGTTCAGTGGGCAACACTGAACATTTTCAGATGACAGTTCCAAAGGTTGCATCTGGAACCAGGGATAATGGCTATGGTCATACCATTGCATAATCCCATGAGTGGCTGGCTAGAGGCACTCACTCACTAAATTGTGAGCAATTTACATGCTATAGGCTGTGCATGAGCTGTCCGGAGTGGGGGGTTCTCATAGCTATGCAGAGTAGGATGGGCTCCAAGAGTGAGAAATCAGGGTGACCCAGTGATTCACCAGTCCAAATTGCAGAAGGGAACATAACAACTACACCTCACAAAAACACACAAAAGGCCCCCAATATCCAAAAATCCTTTGTGCACCTCTTTTAAGGGAGAAGTATTCAACCCCCAGCCTTTATGGGTGTGTAAGCAATAGACTGCATGCACATGCATACGCACACACTGCAGGTGCACGTCTCAATGAACATTTAAAAAACCTAACACCTCTGCATATGAAAGCATGAGCAAGTCCTACTGGCCTCTGTGGAGAAATATTGTGAATATTTCACTACCTGGCCTTAAAAAAACAGTTTGCAATTTTATTCTAGGAAATTCTCTCTCTGAGGCTTGAGATATTAAGAGATAAGATGCTTTAGTCTTTTGAAGATAGTCACTTGCAATGATCCATCCCTAGCAGTTCAAAATATATTATCTAGTTTTCTGTGGAATGTAAAATTTGGAAGTTTGAAATTAGGGCTGTATATTTTTAAATAATGACTGAAACATTTCCTAAGTTTGATCAGGAAACCGTTTGATCCAAACTACGGACTTTTTGTTCTCTTTTGAAATTATCATGAGAACCTAATTTAATAAATAAAATCCAATTCAAATATCACCTTGTTAAATGGCACTCATTAATGCCTGTTGATGATGCTTAAAATCAGCCTCAAAATTATTTTGTTCCAATGTGGATTAAAATAATTTGTTTGTAGACTGGGCTTTGTCTGCTAGCAAAATTTTTCTTTCCCCTATTTCACCCTCAATAATTGCATTTAATGTCCATTAAAGTTGGTGAAAGTTATATACATAGAGCAACAAGACAATATCTTCCTTTGTTATTGTGAAATAAACTATAACTAGAGGAATATAGAGGGTAGTTTTTTCTATGTTGTTATAATCAAATTTGCTAAATATTCAGCAAAAACACCAGACAGAATCCCTGGATCTTCCATTCTAGGAAAGCTCCCTTCATTGCTTTCCTCTTGTGACTCTGAGGGTTGTAAAGTGGATTATATTCCTGTCTTTCTCTTTTATGTCTCTAGGAACCTATGATATGGTGATATTTTTCTGTGCCTCACAATCATTCTTCTTCTTTATAGTTTTTCTCATTTCAGGGATTTCCTACAGGATGTTGATAGAAGCAAATTATTAGTAAATTCAATTTTTCAGACAACAATTTTAAAACAACCAACCTACGGGCAGCAAGTATAAAATTATGCTTTTAGGAGCTAAGAAATCGTAAAGTAAGGAATTTAGATAGAGTACATTACATTTATTTCCTGTTTTGCAGGCAGCCAAGATAAAATCATAGGTCATAGGAAGGTCAATACCACAACTTTTGTTAGTTGGCGAAGTAAGGCAGGGCCATCTGTGAATTTCACCCTTTAATAATATTTTCAAAAATAGGTACAATGTGAAAAAAGTAAACTTGCTTATTTAGATCATTTGAAACTGCCTAACATTAATTATGTATTTATCCTTGGGTTGCTACTTATGAGGTACAAAAAACCAGGACATCCACGATGATCTTGAGCCCACAAAATTGGATAGTGTGTATTGAGCACCCTTACAGATTTCTCATCAAAAAAGGGATGATCCTGAGAAATGCTGGACAGGTAGTGAAAATCATGGTGCCAAGACACTTATCTCACACCTAAACCCACTCCTAATCCACAAGCCAGGTAAAGATTGGTAGGACAACGCCTCTTGCATGTAGGACCCTATCAGGTAGGGACACTAAAAGCACATTCAACACCATGCAAAATGATCAGGCATTCACAAAAGGAAACTCATCTGAGAGGTGGGAAACCTCTGTTCACATTCCTTCTTTCGTCAGGCGGAAGAGAGAATTGAACTGGGGTCTCCTGTGTCCCAGGCAAGCTCTCCAATCATTCGGCTAAAAGTCATAAGGAAGGTTGCCTCCTCCTCTTCTGCCCTTCTTACCCAGCTATTTTGTGTGATGTTGGGCATTTGTGCAAGAAATGGCTTAGGTTCCTAAACTGCCTGACTCCAGGAGAAGGTTTCTAGCTGTGAATCCTAAGCAGAGATTTATGCCTCCCTCCAGCCTGGACTTACTCCTAACTTCCTGAGAGGGGCAGGCCTTAAGACATACCTTTCTCCTAAGCATCTGGTATTGGTCAGATGGGGCAGCTCCCTGCCTAGCATGTGTGATGTATGGTTTTGTGGGTTTTTGTGTATGTGGTTCACATTCTGAGGCCCCTACCTCTCCCCAAGCATCAAACAGATGAGCATGGGTTTGTGGATTCCAGTGATTTTCTAGGCACCTAAAAGTTAGGCGTTGCAACATCTAAGTCCTATTTTGAATCTAGGCTTTTGGCTTTAATGACTTTTAATAAGACTTTCATTTCTAAATGCTAAAGTCACTTTTCAAAATGAGGTGTAGGCTTCCTTG
>ML675604.1:90836093-90862549 GCA_007922155.1 Mesoclemmys tuberculata
GACTAGATGATCATATTGGTCCCTTCTGACCTATGAGTCTATGAGAATTTCAGATAATGATCAATGGCCAGAACCCTATTGATTCTGAGCAAAATTGGAAAATCAAAAATGGGGGATGTATGTATAGAATCCCTGCCATCTGATTTCCACAGCAACAGCTTCAAGTACCTCTGCAATTGCCTGTAGATCAAAGAACTGATTGGTGGCACCCATTAACATCTTCCAGCATAATAATGCCCCATTTCATCTCTGCTGCTCTTCTAAGTAGAAGAACTTTTTGTTAACTTGTTGACATTCTAGGCTCCTGTTATTTCTCAGGCAAATAATAATGGCAGGAAGGGGGGAGTAAATGGGGACATTCTTGCATCCCCTGGTGTTGAGAGACTGTGGAAGCCTGGTATGAGAGGAAGGAGGAAAAAGATCCCCTGCCATGTGTGGTGGGAGAATGAAGGACCTTGTTATAAGGGAATTGAGAAATGAGGAACCTCAGGGCCCTTTGCATGATGGGAAGGTGGGGATAGGGTGGCATATAGAGCTCCTGCAACAAGAGATGATGGGGAGGGAGGGCATGGAAGGAAGTGAGAATAGGGATACACAGAGCTTCTGACATGGAGACAGGGGGTATGAATAGCTCCTGGTATGAATATTCAGAAATGAGCAACATTTGAGGTCAGTTGGGTTACACAAGTTGCTTCTGAGGGCCAAATTGAACTACTCGCATGAGTTAAGTGTTATACACATTCTAAAGTGTTAGCAAAATTGAAGCTTTTCTTTTAGCCTATATCCAGTGCACATCTGTGAATGTTCGTAACCAGGGCCAGCCTTAGGAGTGGGCAACGTGGGCGAGTACCTAAGGTGCTGTGGTCAGGGGGTGCCATGGCGCAGCAGGGCCATGGCCTGGTGAGTCTGGGGGACAGTGCTGGGACATGGACAGCATGGGGGGCAGGACTGTGCAATGGGGAGAGGAGCTGTAACAGGACCCCGGGATGCAGATCTCTTGAATAAGCAAGTCAAGGAAGAGGGTTTTATTCAGGACCTAATGATCCCTTGAGCAGGAGAAAGAATAAAAAAGCCCACAGTGGGAATGGGGGGAGGGAAGAGAGTGGTGAGCAGGGAGGGACCATCCTGTGCCATGAGAGAGAGGGAAGGAGCAGAGGGTGAGGAAAAGAAGGGGAGCACAGGCTACGGCAGACAGGCTGCCTCATGTAAGTGCCACCGAGCAAACTGAGACCTGAGCCCAGAAGAAGCTGGAGGCGGAAGCAGTAGCAGCAAGACAAAGAGGATGTGAGAGTCCCAGGATGTGAGTGTCCCAGGCAGCAGCAGCAGCACTTCACAGTGCAGAGTAGAGCAGAGCCCAGCTGATGGGCGCTCGTGAACACAGCACACAGTTCCCCCAGGTGCGCCCTTTGCGTTTCTGCAGGGCTGGTGCTCTGCTCCCACCAACGCCGTCAGGATCTGAATTCCCCCAGCCTCCCTGGTTAGCTTCCCACTGGGAGGGGACCGTGGCACCACGAAGCTCTGTGGTGAGGTGTGCTGAGGTGCAGGAGCCCCTCCTCCATTCAGTGTGTCTATGGGGCCATTAGGGGTTTGGGGCATGGTGCTGTCAGTGCTCTCCATCTCCATTCTGTGCCTGAGCCACGGTTGAGTTGTGATGGGGGTGTGTAGAGGATCAAATTGGCTGCCCAGGCCTGGGGTGCACTGGGGCATTGAGGGAAGCATTAGGGATGCCAAAATTTAAGTTCACCCACGGAGCCATTTTCCCTAAGGCTGGCCCTGTTCTTAACTCGGCGTGAGAGTATTTGCATTTGCAAAATCAGTCCCTGATTTGTCAGCCATTGAGATCTTCTGCTATCTGTGATTTTTTTTCATGAAAGTCCTTTTTCCTGAAGCATTTCATTTAATTAAACTAATAACAAATATTAGTAAGTGGAATTGGTGTAAGAAAAAAATTGCAGAAGCAAACAAAGCCTACTAAATACTACACTTCGGAAGGAAAAATCAAATTACAAATTCAAAATAAGGAATAATAGGCTAGGCCTAGTACTACAGTAAAGGATCTGGGGGTATATAGTAGACCACAAATTGAATATGAGCCAACAGCAGGATACAGTTGCAAAAAAAGGCTAATATCATTCTGGGGAGTAACAATAAAAATGTTGTACATAAGATACAGGAGTTAATTGTTCTGTTCTACTCATGATTGGTGAAGCCTCAGCTGGAGCATTGTTTCCAGTGTTAGGTGCACATTTTGAGAAAGTCATGGACGAACTGGGGAGAGTCCAGAGGAGAATAAAATAAATTATAAAAGGCTTAGAAAACCTGACCTGTGAGGAAAGGTTAAAAAAAAAAAAAGGGCGTGCTTAGTTTTGAGAAAAGTAGTGGGAGTGGGAATCTGTTAACAGACTTTAACATATCTGAAAACTTGTTATAAAAGCAGCGGTGATCGATTGTTCTCTGTGTCCACTAAAGGTATCACAGGAAGTAACAGATGAACAAGGAAGGTTTTGGAATCATCTGTTTTAAGAGTACGTTGGACAATCACCTGTCTGGGGTGGTCTAAGTATATTTGGTCCTCCCTCAGTGTGGGGGACAGGACTAGAAATAGATGACCTCTTAAGGTACCTTCCAGTCCTACATATTCTAGGATTATATTATTTCTATGACTCTCTGAAAGCCAAGATCTGCAGAAAAAGCTAATTGGCTGGTCAAGCTCCAGCTTGAACTCATAAAACACTAGGTTGGAGCTGCAGGAAACTTGCCAAGAACAATTTTTAAAAGATCAGAAGAACCAGTACTTTAGACAATTTTAAGAAGTGTGGACTGTTTTTAGACTACCAAATTCTTTATAGTTTTTTTTCCTGCTGTTAACAGTACCTTAAAGAACTGCACTCACCAAATGTTCAAATATTCCTTGGGGTGTGCAGAAGAAATGCAGTTTTTGTAAGTATCAATGGGAACAGGTAGAAAAGGTATCTGACACAGAGATGTCAGTAGATAATGGCACAAGTTTTTTTTTCTTTTGGAACAGGAACTCTCAGTAAAGTCTTCCTTTTGGAATTCCCTGCTGGTTCTAATTGGCACTAATAAGACTGTAGGCTTCATCAGATACATACAGATGTACAGTGCTTTATTTAGGAGACAGATTTCACTTCTTCAGATTGCATTCATTTCAGATTGCATTCATTTAACCTTCTGAAGATGCTTTACAGCAATATACAGTATTCTGCACAACAGCAGAATATAGAGAAATCATTCTACAGTCAAAATTCATTTCTTCTATGGAAAAAAAAATCAGGGCTCAGAGACCGCTTGTTTTTCTAACACTCCCACCTCTCTCAAACTGTACTATTTAAAAAGTTTTTCACTTGATACAATCTGGCTATACTGTACATTAATTGACATAAAATATCTATTAAAATTAATCAGTCACAAAGGGTGTGTGTATAGATAGATATAAAACATTTGCCTGATTTAGGCAATTTAGCTGGCACTGGATAGCTGTTTAGTGCAATAGTGAGTATCACATTTTAGAGCAAAGGTACCTTTGGGGTCCAGCAAGGGCAGCCATTCTGAAGCTTCTGGCTCCACAGCCATCACCTGTTTTGAGCAGAGACACACATCTCGCTTCTTCCTGACCGGCATATTTCCAGGCTGCACAATTCCCTGCCTACACTCTCCTAGCACATCAAACTGCCTAAGCAGGCCTGCTTTGCTTTCTCCTCAGAAACTGTAAACAACACAATTGCTCACAGTTACGTTACCACACAGCTTTCTCTAAGTAAGCAGATTTATTCTTAAAGTGAAAGCATTACAGAGAAAACATTTTAAAATAATAAGACCTGCATGCATTACAATAAGCTTACCAGAGATCACCCCAAATCCCATAAGGGCTGTTCCTGGTAAACAATCCTTCAAACCCTAGCACAAGGTGGTTTTCTTTGGTTGCAAGTTTATAACTTCCTTTGCTCAGAACCAGTACACTCTTTGAGTCATTCCTTTATACTGTTTGGGTCTCTGATCTTGTCTTCGTGTAAGAGGTGAAGCTGCAAAAGACTAAGTTCTTGTATAACCAGAGGGGTATATTTGCAAATACCTCCTCTAGAGATTTCCTGGGAAACCCAGTTCACTTTAAAAGTTCATTCTTGAATGGCACATTGGTTCAGAGAGTCCTCTGAAGCTCTTAACACTTTCCAGGGTTTACATTAATCATGTCTCCCCCCTAGAGACATTACATAAAATCCCACAATAATACATAAGAATTTGTGTTTAATACAATGAACTCTTAAGATACTTAAACTCAATTCAAAAAGGTTTACCTTAATTCAATAAGGTTTGTCCAGGATATTGTCACAGTGAGATTTTTTTATTGACTTTTTTCTTTTTACATAGGCCCTCAGAACTACAACTAGTAGAAAAACTGTAAAAGGAGAAGAAAAAACAAAAACAAAAAAGACCCTGAAAATGAACAAACAACCTCCCCCACAAACAAATAATTGACAAGTAATGGGGAAAAAGTCAAAAAATACTACTTTATTAGCTTATAAATTAGTCAAATGAGGCAAAGAATTGTTCAGCAAATATAAAAAATTAAAAATTCCAAAATTGATTAAACTGTTTGATTATTGTTGAAGTAGCTCTCCCTAATACTAAAAAGAAGACACAAATAATCGTGTTTATGTACTAATAGTTACAAGCAGGCTTCGAGAATAACATCTCATTAAGATGGAGAGAGGAAGGTTGTATCTCTGGTACTGATGTTATATTGTGAGATTGTACTTTGAAAGTAGAAGAGCTAGGAAGCAAATTTTTTTAAATAAATGTTTGGCTTTCTGATGAATGCAACAGATTCTGTCCAATGTACCCTGTAGATTAATATGGTTTGCTCTCCTATCATTTTGAGTTTCTTTTCTTCTTATTATTCTCTTCTGGTAAGGTTATTTTTATTGATGTGTTTTTCAGGATCTCTAGGCTACTGTTCTTTCAGTAGAAGTATTTCAATCCCACTCCTTGCTTTCATCAGCCCTTGGGGGGAGTTTGCACAAGGAGAATCCAAAATGGGCCTGTCTCTCAGCTCATAGGATCCATGCTAGTAGAGTATAGGGTCTTGGGTTCAAACTCCATTGCCATCCAAAGCAAGGATGGATATACTCGCACTACCAGCTTTATAGTTATCCATGGATTGAGTCTGCTCACTGGCAAGAGTTCAGAGCTATCTCTATTCAATCTTTTTTTATGTCCATCTGTAGTGCTAGTATGTTAAGTTTGCACCCTGCCATGTTTACTGCTTTCTGTTAATGCATTCATCTGTTATTCCTGCCTGTATACCCAATCATCATTGTGCTGACCTGTTTTCAGACATGTTAGAAGGCTAGGCCTCAAGGAGCTTTAATTCTAAGTGCCAGTTTTCAAGCTGATGTGAATTGGCACAACCCCACTGAAGTTAACAGAGCTACAGCAGTTTACATAACCTGAAGAGCTGGCCCTAAATATTAACCTGACTGCTATACACAGCAGAGTGGACTAAGAATGTCAATGAGACAGAAACATCAATTCATCAGGCCCTGGCTTCAAGTTTTAACTTGTAATCATTGTGTGGTTCACTTGTCAAATTAAATGTTTACCCTGAGCAAAATGTACATAATGAACTCACAAGAAGTCATCCTGAAGATCACAGCCAGAAAATGTATTCCCATGCCACCAGCACTGTACAGGATTTGGGTTGGGAGCAATTGAGAGAGAAGGTTGGCCCTCTATTTCTCATCTCCTCCTGATGAATTCTGGAGCTTTGCAGGATAAAGGCTTCCATCTCTTTCTGGCTCCCTTCTTTCACTTCTTCCTCCTACTGAGCTCCACTGCAGAGAGTATCCACACCTCATTCTTCTGAGCTTTTCTGAACAAAGATGTCCACACTTCCCTTTCTGTGGAGTTCCTGAGTTGTGTAGAACAGGGTTTCTCAACCCATGGGTAGTGACTCAAAACTGGGTTGCCAGAATGTGTCAAAGGGTCACATGGGAGAAGTTCAGGTCCTGGCTTGAGGGTTGGGAGGTTGAATGCTACCCGAAGGAGGTGGTAGTTTCTGGAGGTGAAGGGGTTGTAGAGTCCACTCTGCATTCACCCGACAGTGGTGGCTTCAGAGGCTGGATTGCAACACGCCATCAACTGAGTCTTTAGCCCTAAAGGTTGAGAACCACTGGTGTAGAACAGAGTCTTCCTGCACATTTCCTTTCCCTTCTTGCACATAGCTCTTCATCTCCACATGAGAGAGGCCCCATGACTATCAGTCTTTCAGGACATTTAAACTATGTATTAATTCTGTTGTTTGAGTGCCAAAAAGATTTACATGTTCAGCATATAGTCACATAAGTGATGATCTTTTATTTCCCCTGGTCTTCCACCACGTGTATAAATATCTCTTGTTCTTATTAGTATGTTAGAGTGAACAGATTATTTTTGTTCGAAAGGTAGTGAGATTCATGATTGATAGGTGGGGAGTTTCTGATTCATGGGTCAGCTAGCAAGAAATTCTGTCTCTTGCTGTCTGAGTCTTCTGTGCTGCTTTGAAGCACTGTTCTACCCTGTCAATCACTGTCCTTTATTTTTAATTCACAAAAAGTAAGTAGGTGACTCAGTTTATCAAAGAAAGGATGTCATTTTAAAAGGACATACCTGTAAATGTAGGCATTCTTGAGTCAGGGACACAACACTGCAGGGTTAACACTCTTCTTTAGCAAAAGAGTAAGATGAGGATTTTCATGTCTCCAAGAAGTGAGGAGTGCAATCTTACATCTCCTTCACCTATGACATGCAGTGCCCATTACCATCATGCTGAGACACAGGTCTAATATTCAGAGGGAAGAGCCACCTTAAACACAGTGGGCTTCTCTTATCCAATCCACATACTTAAAAATACATACCACTTCTACTGTGCTTTGCATCTTTAATTGCACAAATGTTAACTACTGCCTATTCTACTATTAAAGAACTGACCAGACCCAGCTCTGTTTACATGGTGAGTTCTGAAAAAGCTCATTTGCACCTGATTCTGTCTCCAAAATGGAAGCACCCTAATATTTCAACATGAACAAAAAATAATATATTTAATATCTAATATTTGTGTAAAATGCTTTGAGTTATTTTTGGTTTGTATAAAAAATGTTAGATTAAAAACCGTTAACTCAAAAGATCTGAGTCACTTTGGTTGAGTTTTTTTTCTGACCAATTACTTTACTTACATTAAAACCCTTGCAGCCTCCTAGAGTAATATATATTCCCTGCAATCTTCTCTTCCCACCTCAAGATTCCTATTAAAAAGAAGAATTGAAGCCTGTAGGTTAATTTAAATCTAAATGTCAGATTCAAGTTAACCATTAAAGGTGCATTGAACTTTTCAACAGTTTTTTTCCCCCAGAAATAGATGGAGTGATAGGGCCAGATTCTAGTATCATTTACACCAGCATAATGCCAGAGTAACTACCTTGAGTTACTTTGATTTATATCAGTAACTGAGATCAGGACCTGGGCCATAATGTTATATGATGCAGACAGTATTGTGTCATTGCTGTAGTGAGAATAAACATTTCCTTTGTGATTTTCAGAAAGATATGATCTCAGGATTCCAGAACTGAAAGTATATTTTTAACATTCATCCGCTGCACCACACTGATTGCTTTTGCATCCTTTTTTCATTATTTGTCATTATATTCTTTTTTCTACAAAGTTTTGTAATAGTTTCTTTAACAAGTCTAACATTAATGTAGATTAATACTGGCCTAAATGAGAGCAGAATCTGGCCTTATCAGTCAGTTTTTAGAGAAACAAATCCTTGTGAATTTGTAACTGTGCACTCACAACACATAACTTCCTAGTTATTATCCCTCATTTGCATAAATGTTGACATTATAAATCTAGTTACAGTTCTAAAAGACAAAATAATTAAAAGGCAAAAACATTGTTAATGCAAAGTTAAGGTTCCCCATTGGTAGCCCATGTCTTTCCAGAACATTAAGTTCAGCTAATCTCAAACTTTTGAAAACCAGGAAATACTGTGTTAAGGAAAACACCTATACAACCTTTACTCTGCCACCTGGAGCTGGCAGCGACAATAGGCACTGGGAATCATCTTTGTGAACTTCAGCTGCATGCATTGTTTTAGAAGTAGCTGTACTGAACACTGGAGGAATAAGTTGGAGCATCTTGAAAGAGCAGTGATTGTAATCTGAGGTCCAAGTCCTCCCGTGTGTGTTATCAAACAAATGAGCTCACGTGTGCTTTGAGGCTCTAGTCTGCATCATTTCAATACAGGATTGTGTAGGATGTGTCAGTAGCTGAGCACTAGAGTGGTCTTGTCATGGATACTGTCAGTAGTGAAGTGGGATGTATAGCTTTAGGTGGTGTTACGCTGTCTTAGGCGGCTCATGAACATGGGTGCCAAACTCAGGACCTTCTGTCAGGAAATAGGGCACAAACCCCAAACTGGCTATATGTCCTACAATTAGACTTCATGAACCAGATACCAAGTGTAAACTTCACAAGTGTTATGACAACCTTACCAGGAAGTCACAGTCTCCTTGGGCACTCTGGTCTATCTTGCCATCCAGACAAGCCTGCCTCCGTGATGGTTCCTTACACCAAAAATCACAACTGTATTCAGGTTATTCAGTCCTTACCCCAGCATATTGTACTCAAGATTTCTCACCAAAGACAATGCTTGTAGCCAATCCTGCAATAAATTGAATAAAGATTTAACAACTATAAAAAAGAAATAAAGGTAATTTACAGGTTAAAGCAGGTAAACATACACACACAAATGACTTACAACCTTAGATTCCAAAAGATAATGGCAAACTCTATATGTCCCATTAAACCACTGTAGAAGCCATTGACATGTAAAAAGTTGCTCGTGCTGTCTTGTGTCCTGTGTTTCTATGTACGTATATCACAAGTAGCACCTTGCTGGAAGGCTGCACACTACCTCAGTTATATAGCTCCACACTGAACTGGGCCCTCACTCCCACTATCCATCCCCCAGCTGGGTCCTCTCCTCTACCCCTACTTCAGCCAGGATTCCCCAGGTCCAACCAATCCACCCTGTCTCTACACACACATGCCATTCCCCCACCTTATCCTTGTGGTGATGTGTATCTTAATAATTCCTTTGCTAGAGTTCAGATGTTTGTGTTACTTTTCATTCCCCTTCCTTCATCCAGCTCACATGGAAGGGCAGGGAGAGTGGTTCAGTCCCCTGCAGAAGGATCAATCTCCCCCAGATCCCAGCATACACAAGGAAGGGGAGAATTCACGACTGACTACCCCCACCTTCTTCTGCTACCCCTCCTATTCTCTCTAGCCCCTATTGTCCTCTCTCCCTCTATTCTCCCAATCACTAGTCCTTTCCAGTTACCTGAGCCCTCATCCTATCTTCCATTGTTATTTATTCCATTCCTCATAATACCCCCATTCCTCACTGCAAACCCAAACCACTCTCCCTCTATTCTTACCACTTTCTCTTGCACTCTCAATCACCCCCAAAATAGTTTCAACACCTTCTGAATGTCTGCTGTACTCTGATTGCATTTTTTGAACACAAGAAAACACACAAAAACTCACCTTGACAGAGGCTGATGTTTCCTGAATGTTTACAGTTTATTTTCAGATTTCTGCCCAGGGTGGGTTTCAAAGTTGTTAGAATCTGTTAAATTAATTACAGCATCCCTCGCAAAAGAGCATTTATCTCAGGAACCCCTTGTCAAATCATTCCACATTGGGATCACTAATCCAATCCTATGCTTTCATGAGGCATAGCAAATTTTCAGAGAATATGGGTTATTGCATGGATTTTAGAGCACTAAGAAGAATCTTCCTTATAACAGGAAAGGTTTCCCAACCTTAGGCCATGTCTACACTACAAACTTTGATGGATGCAAGTGATGTTGGTGTTACTACCACATATAGTAGATCACTGGTGCGGGTGCATACTTGGCTCCTTGTGTCAACATTGCATGTGCTCACTGGGAGCGCTTGTGCCAATGCACGATCCAGTGCACCATAGGTAGGTATTCCAGCATTCAATCTGCCACTGTCCCATGCATTGACTTTTGGGAAGTTTTGACGATGCATGGTGGGGCTGAAATTAGTCATACAGGGGTGCCTGGGAGTAGGGCTCAATTTTTCAGAGTGGAACAATCTCCATCACATTATGTCACCTACATCCTATAATTTTCACATCTTTTTAAAAAATTCTGATGAACCCACAAATCCCTCCTCACTGTCCTGCATTTATGACAGAAGCATGGAGCCTGCACAGCTCTACACTATTGTCATAAGCATGGCAAACACAGGAGGCAGGAGCCTCCAGTATTTGCAGAGCCATAAAAAGAGCTGAATCAGTGGGGAACCTGATGATTTGGGACACAGCAGAAACCAATTCAAGGTTCTTGATAGCATTTATGGAACAGCTGCAGATGGTGGAGCATCACTTCTGGGACGAAGAAATGAGCACTGACTGGTGGGATCACATCTTAATGCAGGATTGTGATGACCAGCAGTGGCTGCAGAATTTTCAGATGTGCAAGTCCACATTTCTGGATCTGTGTACCAGGCTCACCCCAGATCTCCAGCACAGGGACACTAAAATGAGAGCCACACTGGCCGTGGGGAAATGAGTAGTGATTACACTGTGGAAACAGGCAACACCAGGTCAGTGGGAAATTATTTTGGAGTTGAAAACCCACTGTGCGGGCCATTGTCATGCAAGTGTGAAGGGCCATTAATCATCTCCTGCTATACAGGTCATGTGCAGGACATAATGGATGGATTTCCAGCAACAAGGTCCCTTAAATGCAGTGGAGCAATTGATGGTATGCATATCTCTATTTTGGCTCCAGACCACTTTGCCATAGAGTACGTGAACAGAAAGGGCTACTTTTCTAAGGTTACCCAAGCACTGGAGAATCATCCGGGATGTTTCACCAACATCATTGAAGGCTGGTCAGGGAAGGTGCATAAGACTTGCATCTTTAAGAACACAGGACTGTTCAGAAAGTTACAAGCACTTTCTTTACAAGGAATTTTCCTTCTGACTGGCAGATCACCATTGGCGATGCTGAAATGCCAATAGTGATAGTAGGGGACCCAGCCTACTCCTTGCTCTCTGTACCCCAGCCACCTTAACCGCACAAAGGAGAAATTCAAATACTGTCTCAGCAGCTACAGGATGACAGTTTAATGCCCTTCTGGTAAATTGAAGGGATGCTGGTGTTGTTTTCTCTCCAGATTGCATTTCAGTGAAAAAAATATCCCAATGGTGTTAGCTCCTTGCTGTGTCCTGTGTAATAACAGTGAAGCAAAGGGGTAAAGGTGCCCGAAGGGTGAAGATAGAGCAACTGTCTGATAAGTTTGAACAGCCAGACACAAGGACTATTAGAAGAATTCAATGTGGAGATATAGGGTGGCTTTGAAAGAGAACTTTAACAGTGAGCCACAGTAATGCATTGCAGTGTACTGTGCTCTACCTAGCCCTGCAGTTTTGGAGCCTGTTAGGAATTGTGTGGTGCTTGGTGTACATCTGTGAATATAGTACCACCAATGCACTTATTAATTTTGTAGATTTATGATTATTATACTGTTTGTGCCTGATCCTAAGAGTTGTCACACTGTGCAATAACAAATAAGAAGAGTCCTTAATAACTGCCAGGCATTCTGTAGCATATCTTGTGAACCAGTAAAGATGAATTATTTTCCAAATAATATAATTTTATTCAGCAAAAAAAACAGTGTTAAGAAAAATCTGTGCCATTTAAAAGCAAATATATTAAAAACATAATAAATTAATGGAACAGAACTTAACAAGGGGAAAGAATATTCATGTCTTTTATAACTAAGCATAGCTACCATGGCTTTCACAGGGCTGTATATGTCAATCTGTGGTTGTCCTTTTAGGTTGGAGTGGTAGGGGTAGAGATGTGGTCCATGATACCATATGCAATGTTATGGGAAGGGGTGAGGAGGTGCTATAAGGGTGTTCTCCATGAACAGCAAAGAGAGATGAGCCCATGATTGTTGAATCTGTAGGTCCCCAAGAGTCTGCAGTATCTATGTTAGCTGCCAGAGATGCTCCATAGTGGAGAAGTTAGCTGCTGGAGAAGCCCTGGTGCATCTCCTTACTTTTGCCTCCTGGGCTTTTCTGCTGTCTGCTGTTTCCTTTTCCAGGCTGTCTACAGTGTTCACTCTCCAGGACACAGTCTACTGCAGCACTGGTTTATAGAAGGTTATTGAACATGTCATCCCAAGTCCTCATTTTTCTTTTCCTCATCTATCTCAGGCATTCAACAGGTGTGGAGGGTAAACCCCTCAAGGCCACAAAAACAGCTGCCGGCAAAACACGCAAGTATCATTATCCATATAGTCACAAAGGAACGTGAAAATTAAGATTCAGAACTCACTTCCCTTTCTCCCCTTAAGTTTTAATCAAGACATACTTATTGACATGTCTGCTGCATAGTGATTGTGCATGGTGCCACTCCCAGCACCAGCTATGGTGAGTATGGCCCTCTAGGGGTGAGGGATATGAGATGGGAATTGCTCGGTTGCATGAAACTGAGTATAGAGCACCATTTTCTTTAGGCAGTGGTGATTTTATCTGATATCTTACTCCTCAGGGTAAGAAAGGCAGAAATAGTACAGCTGCTGCTGGCATCCTGAAGTTGCCTGGGGCTGTATGCTGCTAGTTTATGTACTGCAATGGTGCCTGCCAAAGTTATCCCTGACTGGCATGGGAAAATGTCCTACCACAGTGGAAGAAATCAGGCTGCCAGCCCTAGAAACATTTAGGAGAGGATTGCAGAGTATGTCCATTAATGTTTCATTGAGTTCTCTCAGCAGGAGTCAAGGGACATCCCTGCTATGTATGGCCCCCTTGCCTGACTCTAGTGGGCAATGAAAACCAGATAACAAGGCTACCTCTCTTTGTTCTACTGATGCCTATTCTAGTACACGGGAATTAACGAAAAGTCGATAGCTATGTTCTGTTAAGTTGGGGGCACAATATGTACATCATTGAAAGGAAATATAATTACATATTTATCCAGAGTTCCTTCCCCTGCATTTGGCTTGCTCACACTTGTCTGTCGGAACTGGTTGACTGTGGAGGAGTCTCAAACAGGTCCTGGTTCGCAGCATAGCTGGACCTCCAGCTTGCATGTCCCCCATCCTCCTCCACCTTTTTTCCTTGCAGTTCATGACAGGGACCCAAGGTTCTGGCTCTTTCGAGGTATCCATAGTGGTGGACAGGGTGATGGTGGAATCTTTGCCAAGTATGACATGCAGCTCTTTGTAAAAGCGGCAGGTTTGTGGGTTGGCACTAGATTGACTGTTGGCATTCCCTGGCCTTCTGGTACCCTGCTGCTTTCATGTGGCACTGTTGCTGGTCCCTGTTATACCCCTTCTTCCACATCCCCGGTACAATCTGCCAGCAGATGTCCACTTTCTATGGTTGGTTGGTAGCTGTGCTTGCACAGTTTCTTCTCCCCCCAGGCCCAGTATATCCAACATCTCCTTTCTATTCCACGCTGAAGTGAAGCTGGGCTGTTGCACACAACAGTGGAGATCTGTTAGGTGTGCTTACCAAGCTGGACAATCAGGAAAAGGCATTTCAAAAATTCACAGGGGTTCAAAGAGGAGGGGGGCTTTCTGATCTCCATGACCCCTGAGCAGTCAGTGTCAGACTTTGTGGAACCATTGCTAGAGGACTGTTAGGTTTGACATAAGTAACGCAGTGTCTGCACTCACAATGCATTGATCTCAGTATGTCGACCATGGCTCAACACCACTCAGAGAGGTAGTGTCACTGCATTGCTGCAATGGGGAAGACAAATTTAAGTGTAGACATGTGCACAACTGGGTTGATGCAAGGCACTTAATGTCAGCTTACCTTTGTAGTGTAGATCATAACCTAGCTAGATGCAGAATGGAGGGGAGGAGCTTATCACAACCATCAGCATATGTTAAAATCATATTGAGAAGAACAGGCCCCTTCTCAGCTAAAAACCAATACCAAGTGACCGTGCAGGAAACAATAGCTCTGAGACATTTGTACTGCTCCATTCATACCAGTGGGTGTTTCCATCTTCCCTTCTCAGTGCTGAACAGTCTTTGCTATGTAACAAGCATACCCATTCTCAGCTTCTTACTTTAATCTCAGCAATATGTTCTTGGAACATGATCCAAGCATGTTTGTTCTAAGCTTCTCATCGAATTCCTGCCTGAAGTGGCGGGAGAGTAGAGAGAGGGGTCCAGACACACCTAGAAAGGCAATCATAGATGAGTAGGGGGTCTCCAGATCTTGGCACACACACAGGAGTAGGGGCTCAGACACCATACCCAGATAGGCAAGCCTCTTTCAGAACTGGTTGACATGAGTGGGGCAGAAAAGGGGGTGGTCACACCCTGTTGGTGGTTTGGAGCTCCCCTTCCAAATTGTGGTATGCCATATACATAGAAGAGGGATGTGGGGCTGATAGGAATCCCTGCCCCATTCCCTCCCAGTCCCCATCACTAACCCCCATGTCCAATTTCCCAGTGTCCCATTTCTGTTACCCCCAATTCCTCTCCCCCTCTTCTCACCTTCTTTTGCATTCCAATGACTCTTCCCTCACAGCGTGCATTTGCTTATGCGGTTTATTTCTTTGTTTTGAAAAAAATAGTTTCAAGGTCTTCTCAATATTCTACAGTACTCAGATTACATTTCCCCAGAATAAATCCCATGATATTTGATAGAGGTAGATTGGAACAAATATGCGCAGGCTTTTACTTCAAATTTGGATTTGAACTCCGTGCCTGGGGGTGATTGTCAAATGTGAGGATCATAAGATACCATCAGAGCATCACAGGTCCTGTGATGTAGAGGTAGTTTTCCAGAGCATTAAATTCTATCTTTTCATATGCGCAATATAATCCACTAGGTGCTGTGGGGAAAACACCCACTCAGTTTTGCAAGGTAATGGCCATCTCCTCTGACAGAACGGGCCTGCGATATATCTGCTGACCTCAGATGAGTCCTTGGCCTTGATTTGGCCTGCGGAATACCCCTCTATTTCATTAGGAGGGGGTGAGTCAATAAGTCTATATCACTCATACTCCAGGTACTTTTCTCCAGCTCCTCCGCTAGAGCTGTAGACCTGGCGGTGTCATCCTGGGGCCAGAGTGGTCTCAGTTTTTCCCCCAAGCTGGTATCTGTTTTTTTTCTTTTCTGCTGCTCCCCTCCTGCGGAGAAGCACTGTTTCCTATTTTTGGGGAAGTCTCTCCTCCTGCTGCCACAAACCTTCTGGCAGCTGTGTGTGTGTCTCTAGCAGAGGTGGATTTTTTTTTAATAGGCCTGGAGTAGCCTTTGATTTGGCTCAAGTGTTTCTAATTATCCTGCAGTAGCCTCTCTCCCGCCTGCTGGGAAAAGGGCCTTTAACATTGTAGGGTTCACATACCTGCCCTCAAGTACTCTTTTGTAGCCCTCTGGCCTGAGTTTATCACAATGCGTGAATAAGTGCTTGAGTTTTAGGGCAAGTCTACGCTACAAACTTATAGCAGTAAAACTGTCACTCAAAAATGTGAAAAATCTACACTCCTCTTACCATATTTGACTGTCACCTTGGGGTATGCTAATTTATTAGGGTTACTTTCCTGGAAAGGGGTGTGTGATCCTATTAATGTACTGTTTGTATTACTTGTGTGTTCATATGGCTACAAGTCCCCTCCCAATGGAGGACCTAAGGTTTTCAGGGCTATGTTCCTCCAGCCCCAGATTCAAATCCACCCCCACACAGATACACACACACATTCCAGATTGAGTGCATCTGAGTGGAGCAGGCTATTGGCACTCTGAACTGACCCCTTATATGTCCCTGAACTCAGCAGGCTGGGTGACACAACACTTTCAGCGGCCACCCTTATATTCCCCTTTGCACCACACCAGGATAGAGCGCACTTCTGAGCAGGCTGGGTCCAAACTGCACTTTCAGCTGCCACCGTTATATGCCCCTGGACTCAATCAGGCTGGGTCAAACAGCACTTTTAGCTGCCACCCTTATATGCGCCTGGACTCTGTAGGCTAGGCAGAGCAGCACTTCTCAGCTGCCTCCCCGCTCAATCGACAACTGTTCTAGCAGTAACCCCCTGGATGAGCAAACCCCATAGGATTTTTGGGCACTCCAGGGATCTTTGGCTTAGGTAAAAGAAGAGTTGCTGCAGAACAAGATAGGGAAGCCAAGAACACAAATGAGTAAATGAAGTTTGGAGAGAGAGACTGGCCACCAGCATGATTATAACAATTAGTTTATTGCCAGGCATATAAAACGTACAATACTAATAGTGATACCATACAAAGAGAGAAAAAGAATCAAATGCTTACAATACTACACAATTACAATTGGGGTATTGGAGAAAGCTAGCCCAGGTTTGATTAGAAAGTAAAAGGTATACCTGAACTAAAAGAGAGAGTGTTGGGGGAAGATGGGGGGGATCTCACCACTCCATGCAGATCAAAGGCTCCCAGGAGACAGGCTACTCAGATTCGAGTCTGGAGTGCTTGAGACAGGCAGAGCCCCAACACAATCAGTCAGGAAAAAGGGGAAGTTCCAGTGGAGCTGATGCAGCATTTGGATCCAGGCATCAGAACAGGGGGTTTGAACTTGGGTAGGGGTTTTTGTAGGTAAGAAACAGTGGCTCAAGGGAGAACTGTGGAATTGGGTGTGTGTAGGTGTGGGTTCATTAACATCAGGAGCAGAGATCTCCCATCATGCAGTGTGTTCCTGCTTTGCCAATCCCAGAGTTCAATGCTGTTCCTGCTTTGGAGCTTAGTTCTTCATTCAGTATGCTAATTCTTGTTCCATCTTCAATGTAGATGAGGCTTTTGTTCTTCATTCAATGTGCTAATTGAGATACCTACTTTTTACATCTTTCAAGGAGGGGACCTGCCTTAATCCTATCAGCCTTGTTTGGAAGGGTTTAGGTGTGTCTCCCACTGCATTTTCAGTGCTTTTGTTTTCTGGTTCAAGCAGAGGGGGTGAGCCAGAGAGAGAAGGGTTTTGTGCCCTGGTTCCCTAAGAACACAGAGCTAACAGGTAACACTCCTAACCAACACAGTTATACCAACCTAAACCCAGGTATAGATGGCACCATGTCATCAGCAGGGCTTCTCCCTACTGCCTCTAGTGATGGTGGATTAACTGAAGCTCTCCCATCTGCATAGTAGCATCTTCAGTGAAGCACTAGAGCAGCACAGCTGCACCAGTATACCTGCATTACTGCAGCATTTTAAGTGAAGAGCTGCCCTTAGTGTGCCAAACTGGAGAAGCAAACTCTGTTTCAAATAGTTTTAATATGATTTTCCCCAAAGATTTGGGGGGTTCTATGCACTCTGTTGGGGTAACCCTCCAGCATTTCAGACACTGGTGAAATTAGCTGATCCCTGGTTTGATCTCTATCTAGGGGGAGACCCACATTGCAAAAAGTGTCAATTCTGAGAAAAGCATTCCCCCCCCAGCACTGTATTTAGGATCCCAAATTTGTTTCTCAGACTGTAGCCAACACCCCTATAAGGCACACCAAATCTCTAGGCAATCTGATTAACCATATGAATTTTAGAGCACTTAGAACAATAGAAATTTAAAAGGAAATGTGCTCTTAAACTCTACTATAGTTGAGCTGTCACTCTGCTATAAAGTAGAAGCACCCCTCAATATACAAATCCAACAAATGCTTCAGTGTATGTATGTGACTTTTTGGAAAGTTAAATGTGGTTCTTAAAACAAGACAAAGAAAAAATATTTTAGGATGGTGGAAATAATCAAGAACTACAATTACATATGGTACACCAATGTATCTCTGACACTTGTAATATAAGCAGTGGTGTGGATATTTTACTAAAGAATTACAGGCAATCATTAGAAATGGGCATGAACATACTGTAGAGTTCAACAAAGTGTTACCAAGCTCATGAATGTCCTAAATAGTAAATAGCAGAAACTTATATTTTACATGAGCAATGGAGCAAGAAAGTATAGTGAGAGAGAGATTAGATGGGAACAGTGTATTTGGTGATGACACTTCACTGGCTGTTATAATCTGATATAAAACAATCTGATGTAAAAATAATTGAACTGGAATCATAAAATATTAGAGTTGGAAGGGACTTCAGGAGGTCATCTAATCCAATCCCCTGCTCAAAGGAGGACTAACCTCAGTTCAATCATCCCAGCAAGGGTTTTGTCAAGCCACAACTCAAAAACCTCTAAAGATGGAGATGCCACCACCTCCCTAGGTAACTCATTCAAGTGCTTCACTACCCTCCTAGTGAAAAACTTTTTCCTAATGTCCAACCTAGACCTCCCCCACTGCAACTTGAGACCATTGCTCCTTGTTCTGTCATCTGCCACCACTGAACAGCCTAGCTCCATCCTCCCTGGAACCCCCTTTCAGGTAGTTAAAGGCTGCTATCAAATCCCGCCTCATTCTTCTCTTCTTCAGACTAAACAGGCCTAGTTCTTTCAGCCTCTCCTCATAAATCTTGTGCTCCAGCCCCCTTATCATTTTTGTTGCCCTCCGCTGGACTCTGTCCAACTTTTCCACATCCAAAACTGGACACAATACTCCAAATGCGGCCTCACCAATGCAGAATAGAGGAGAATAATCACTTCCCACAATCTGCTGACAATGCTCTTACTAATGCAGCCCAATATGCCATTAGCCTTCTTGGCAACCAGGGCACACTGCTGACTCATATCCAGTTTCTTATCCACTGTAACCCCCAGATCCTTTTCTGCAGAAATGCTGCCTAGCTCGTCAGTTCCCAGTTTGTAGCTGTGCATGGGATTCTTCTGTCCTAAGTGCAGGACTCTGCAGCTTGTCCTTGTTGAACCTCATCAGATTTCTTTTGGCCCAGTCCTCCTATTTGTTTAGGTCCTTCTGTATCCTATCCCTCCCTTCCAGAGTATTTACCACTCCCCTAGCTTAGTGTCATCTGCAAACTTGCTGAGAGTGCAATCTACCCCATGGTGTATCACATTTCTGTAGTCTGACCATTATGCAATGAAAACATGATCCTTCTACCTTTGACTTCAAAGGAATTTCACCATTGAGTTCAACAGAAGCAGAGTCTTTATCTGTAGCACTAGCATTTTTAGTGCCAAGAGTGTTTACGTTGTAAAAAGAGCCACTAACCTTGTATTTAACATGTTTCTCCAAATAAATAATGCAGTGTTTTTGACAGATTATTCTATTTTACGAGCCTGACCATTGAAAATTCCAACTGCAAAAAGGGAAGTGTTTTTAATGTAATGAGAATCCAGAATCAATTTAAATAAAGAGAGTTGCTCGGAAGCTGGAATCTGATTTCAATGAAATTAAATGGTAGAAACTGATGCGGTAACTCAGATGTTTCTGTTACCTATACAGAGATGACTGTTTTAGCTTGAGGTGTTAGTCTACACTTACACCTGGGGGATAGAGGGACAGAAGCAGTTGGTATAGCTGTCATCTCACATTGTTATAAATCCCGTGTTTCTACTCCATACAATGGAGTCACACTGTACAATCCTACAAAGGAGAATTAGGACAAATGTCTATAGTATAGAAATTAGAGGACAGACTAAGGCAATTCTGAACATATGACTAATTCTTGAAAGTAGTTTATTGAAGTTTGCTATTAAAGCACGACTGAATCCAAGAGAGTGCCAAGCCATTACTCCTGGCAAAAGGTTCAAGGAAATAAGAATTTTATGCTTCTCTACATCAAAAATGGCACTAATGGCCAGTGAAATTTAGATAGTGCACTGACCAATGTTACAGCTAGAAAGAAAATCATTTAGGAGACTAATCAGAGCAGTTTTACAGCTAAGATTTGATTTAAAAAAAAAGCCACCAGACCAAATATTATCAAAAAGATATTTAGTGTACCAAAAAGTGGAGCTGCCATTTTTTCCATGTCATTAGACACAAGATAAAGCTCTAGATTTGCTGTGTCTCTCTGTGTCTCAGACACCCAGAAAATCCTAAGAATGTAAGTGGGACAGGCAGGACTTGATTTTCCCTATAAAAATTCCAAAAGGTCGTACTTTCAGTATGCAAAATCCAAATGACTGGGAGCAGGACTGCTGCAAGCCTGGGATAGCTGGTTCCCAAAGCCTGGATGGGCTGTGGGCCACTGAAGCCCAGCTCCCAGCTGGGACCGAGTAGGGAAGAAGTCCCCACACAAGGCCTAAGTCACATAATGCAAATAAATATGGAGAGGGAGCTCCTTTTAAAGTAATATACACTCCCATGCTCATAAGATTTATGAAATTATATTTTAAAATAGGCATGATCCATATAGAAGAAACGTGTGGGATTAAGAACACATGCGGGAGATGAGAAACTAAGCAGAGTGATTTTACCTTAGAAAAATATAACAAAAGCCTAGAAGCTGAGATAAAAATAGTTGAACAAATGAAAATGTATAAGTATTTGAAGTGGTGTTGTAGCCATGCTGGTCCCATGATATTATGGAGATAAAGTGAGTGAGCTAATTTATTTTTGATTGGACCAACCTCTGTTTGTAAGAGAGACACGTTTTTGAGCTTACACAGAACTCAACTTCAGGTCTGGGATGCATAATCAGAGTGTCACACCTAAACACAAGGTGGAACAGATTGTGTAGCATAAGGAGTTAAAAGGAAACAATCATGGATACTAGGATGGCTCCATAATATGCCATGCTCTTCATGGCCCATCTTAAGAAAGAATTTTTGGTCAAGTGCACTATAAAACCAATGATATACTTGAGATACATCAATATTTTCATCCTCTGGACAGGCAACCTAAACTCCCTCATAGACAGCCACTACCATCCACCAAACTTTCTCTAGAACACTCCCACATCGACATCGACTTCCTGACACCATAATCAGCTTCAGCAATGTAACCCTATGGAATAAGAAACCCCACTTACCACCATATTTACCTTCAGAGGTCCAGTTACCAAGAAATTTGTTCTGTACAGCCAGGCATTCATATACCACAGAATATGCTCCTGGGGAAAAGTGCAGGATATGCACTTTCACATACTTAAAACTGCATTCATCAAATAAGATCACTTCACCAGAGAATTAGATCACATTATGTAATGGGCCACTCAAATACCCTGAGAGAACCAGCCTCAAAACAGTAAAAAAAACCCAAACACTTCCAAACACACACCCCTTTTTATCACCTTCCACTGTGAACCCCTATGTGCTATCATTAAACAATTACAACTTGTACTCAATGGGGAGTACATCCTGAAAGAAATTTTTCCCAAACTCTTCTTCAAACAACCCCCCTCCCAAACTCTCCAAGCTCATCATCAGAAGCAAGCTCCCAACAGACCAGGACCTACTAACTCTAAGCATCGCCACACTTACATTACAACTATTGTAAAACTTGTAGATGAATCTCCAATGCTACAACGATCAATACACCCTCCAATACACCTATCATGATCCATGGGTTCTATACATGCCTATCACAACATATGGTTTACCTCAGCTAGTACACTAACTGCCCCAATGCCCTATGTTGGTGAAACCAAACAATCCCTATGCTCTCAAATATATCTCACACAGATATATGATAAGAGACAAAAACACCTCATTACCCATCAGTGAATGCCTTTCACAAAACAATAATTCTATATCTGACCTCTTAGTCTTCATCCTCAAAGGAGACCTGCACAACACCTTCAAAAGATCAGACTGGGAGCTTAAATTTATAACTTTCTTAGACACTAAAAATCATGGACTCAATAAAGACACAGGGTTATAGCTCACTACAACAGTCTATAACCCTCCTTTGCCCTTTGACTTCAGAGGTGTTAACTTGAATGGTCTCTTACAACATGTTAACTCCTTATGTTAAACCATCTGTTCCACTTCATATTTATCGGTGCCTTCTGAGTATCTTTCCCAGACCTGAAAAAGAGCATTGTCTAAGTTAGAAAGCTTTTCTCTCTCACCAAGAGAAGTTGGTCTAATAAAAGATATTACCTCACCTACCTTGTGTCTCTAAGCATTCTGGGGTATATTTTTAATACATTAACTCTTGAATTTGATTGGCTAGATACACTGCTGATCTAACACAGATGAGTGCAATATTTAGATACCTGATTTTTATCAGCTTTACATTGAATAATTCTATACTCCAGTAGGTCCTACTTATCAAAGTGACCTAGGGTGAAAGAATTGAACTCAAAGACATCTGTTTTGGATGTCCTCGATGGATGCCATCTTTTCTCTATTATAATTTAGGCTATACTTCAGGCTATGTATGAATTATATACATGAATGTGTGCACATGTTGCCTGGAAGTTCACATCTGTCAATGAAAAAGTGAAGAGAACAGGAAAAAAAATTCTGTCCAAGACATTTGAATATTTATCATTGTCAGCTAAATTCAGAACATATTCATTGTCTGTTCTCTTTTTATATTTCTAGCTAGTGAATTAAGAGTAAACGGATCTGTGTATTTCAACTATCATCACAGATTAGCCCTGTTGCTTGTTGCCTTGACTGTAGGTCCAGCTCTTTGGTCTAAAGCAGCAGAATAATGAAAGCATTCTATCTCTTCTCTTAATGAAGCAAAATTCCTCCTTGTGCTGACATTCAGCACAAGACCAGTGTACCACTTAAGTCTTACTTCTTCACCTATCGCCTGCACCGAAAATGGATGAGACCTGGAATCCTACTGCTGATTGTGTTGATTCAGATCCTACATCTCCTGACAGAATCTGTATCTCAACTCAACCTTGAACATTACTTAATGCATGAAATTACCACATAAAAATTTAATATTCATATTTTGCCCTTTTCACTTATAAATATAAAATGATTGTCTACTCTTCAAAGGTGAACAACAATGAAAATCAGTCTGTTGGGTTTTCATGTGGATTTTCATTTTTCTTTTAATTGAGCAATGCTGTTTCCACTCAACCATACAAAGGGCAAGTGTCTGAAAAAAACAGTATTATACGGATGAAGTTCAAACAATTTTCCAGTCATGTGATTCTATTATACCATTCTTAGAATGACGATGCCTCTGTTTTTCATTTTCACAGCAGGTAAAAAAAATATGTAAATTTCACCTGAATATTATGGCTAGTTAGAGTGCTTTTGAACAGTTTCTATGTTTTCATGTTGATGTTTTATCAATCAAATAAGAAAGTTGAACATTGGGGTTGGAGCGAGGGTGGGGGGAAATTGCCCTTTCTAAATTGCTTCCTGTCTCATTAAAGGCTTGTGAAATGTAAAATGTGAAGGATGGGGATTATGCCTGGATTGTTTTATAAATATCTGTTTTCTTTGGTTATATTTGTGTTGGTTACTGTGTGATTACAGAGGGGTAAATTCCAACAGAAGCAGACAGCATGGAGACAAGAAAGCAAACAAACCCTTCTAATAGTTTCCATTTACCGATACTTAAAAGACAACACAGAGAACAACTCCTCTAAAGTCTAGGTTCTTGCCCTCAGACCCTGAAGCTTTCTTCTTCTCATGATGAGTTCCCAGACAACATAGAACATCCCACATACAGATATTTATTACAATGAAAAATGAGACATACTTTGCACAAAAATAAACTCCACAAAATTAGGAAAAGATCAGAAACTAGAAATCTTAATAATAATGTAACCCAGCTATAATTTTTTGGCAAGAACTATTGGTTTAATTCACCTGTAATGATCAATGAAACACTTCAGGTATTAGCTGTACTGCAAAATGACATATTCATCACTATAGTTGATCAGCCCATGGAAACAATTTACTATATTTACCTTCATTAGACTGAAGACAAATCACAGTTTAGAGGAGAGATAAAGAGAGAGAGAAGAAAAGTTCATGCTAACATCTCTGTAGTTTCCCCCCCCTATATTTTCTTGCTATTAATTTTTCACACTGGGAATTGCAGCCCAAAGCTAGGTTAACTTCCCTACACACCAGCCTCTGATCAACCAGGTTCATGGCCCCATTAAGCCAAATTCTCCAGACAATTTTTTCCCCTTAAAATTGCTTTTATCCAGCAGGAATTCCTTTCAAATTTATCAAGCCCCAATATATCCATAAGCCATTTATAAAAGTTTTTCAAAGAATATATCAAGATGGGTTTTAACAGTTGATTGATCACACTGCATAATAAATACATGAGCTATGATGCAAATAAGTGAACCTGTGTGATTTGAGTCACATTGTGGTGAAGAAAAAACTGAAGATAGTTTAAAGGAATACATTTATTATATTATTTTTATGGTCCAGATTTGCAGAGCTCCTGATAAATGTGCGTTCATATATATGTGTATGACTTGAGCTTCACACATTCATATGTTCATTCTTAGTCCTCCAATATGTTGGGATTTCTAAGTCCTTCAAAAAGAAAGAGAGAGGGTGGTGCTCTTTGAACAGCATGTTGTAGCCAAAGACACAGGGTATAAACCATAGTGGTGATGCCTTAACTGGCTATATGGGCACTGGATCCCAAGCTGACCTTCCATTGGCTTATCTCAGTAAAAGTCATAAACATATGAGCCAAAACAAAATGTTCACCAACTAGAAAATGGCATCATAAAGATTTTCCTAGATTGTGTAATGTATATTTCGTGGCCTTTCATGTTCCAGTGGCAAGTAACAGTATTATGGAGCAGCTGAGCACCCACAGCTGAAGTGGATGATCATCTCCTCTGAAGTCAGGACACTTATTTAGATATTTAATATCAATGCAGTGGTGCTACTTTCACAATTTTATTGTAAATTGCTTAATATTTGGCTATTTTCTTAAAGCTTTAGTTCTTTGAGCCAAATGATTACATTAGCATCTCAGTTTTCTTTTTTTTCTTTTAAAGTTGCTAGCCTTCATGGTTGCAGAAAAAAATTAACTGTATATGTGGCAGATCACACAGTTTTGTCATGAGTTTTGCTATGCTTTCCTCTCTGTGAACACTGGGCAGAGCAATATTGCCAAGAACTGGTAACCATGGTAAAGGAGTAAATTTAAGTAGAGTAGATTCAGGTAGAGTGGAAAATACTTTCAGAAGAAAGTCTTGACATATGAAAAATGCTTATTTTGATATCCTGATAACTCAATATACTGTACATATATTTTCTTTAGAGTTCCAAACAAATCATTAAGAACATTTAAAAAAAATGATGCTAAAATGGTATATTTACTCATCTCAATTATTACACACTTGACTGACAATAATCTTGATTTGCATTTCACTCAATGGCAACACTTGTCCTCATTAAATACTGTCAGAATTATATTAGGTACCATGAAGCAAAATTGTAAAAATTGAGAATAAAAATCTACTGTATTGTTCAGAGCAACATTTGCCAGATGTATAAGAGTACTTAATACAACGTTATGACAAATAGATATGGTACTAGACAGCCCAGACATTAGAAATCTGACAAGTACTTTAAATCATGTTTGATGGTCAAAGATTGTTGTGGTTTAAAGTCAGAAAACTGAAAACTACACACAGTTTCACTTCATGAAAACCCTCAGCTGCTGTCAGTTCACATTAATTTAATAGTTTGTTTATGTGCAAGTGGGCCAGTAGATTTTAAACATGATTCATAATGAAAAATGTCTTATCAAGGCATATAACCTCTAAGTGATATTTTGGGTAATTGTATATATTTTTAAGCCTAACATTATAAAGTTGAGAAAAGCTTATTTAATTTGTCTTTAGTTTAACTCTATTTTGACATTAATATAGTATAATATTAGTATATAGTATAGGATACCAAAGTTTACCTGAAACATCCAGCTTGTTAGCAAAGGTTAATCTTCCTGGGAAATGGTTTAGTGGTTCTGCCAATTCACTAATGTAGTGGGGTTATTCCATTGCTCCATATATAGCTTGGTCACATTGAACACATGCAGAGTTCTTTACCTCATTTTTTCTTTTTGAAGTGATTTAATATATTTTTTATGTAGATAAATATGTCATAAAATATACAAGATTTACAGCTGGTCAGGTTAACATTGCAATACACAAACTGTTCATTTAAATGGGTTTAAATCTTGGAGTAATTTTTTAAATCAAAAGAGTTAATGCAGTTTTATATGGGTGGAACTGACAGCAAAATTTAGCTCCAATTTTAATCAAAATTTAATCTAATTCAACACTGTAACCTTATTTTTAATTTGAGAGAAAAAAATAAATATTGCCCATCTAAGCAGGGGTGCATATAGTAGCTACAGTATCGCCAACTTCAAGAGATTAAAAATCATAGTTGGACCCACAAAAATCATAAGATTGGACCAAAAATCATGACATTTTAAAAAAAGATTACATTGTGTTGTTAGATCAGTCCCTTGATTTTTGAACTCCCCCTGCCCATCCCTGAGAGTGTTGTCCACTCTCCCACGTGTACTGAAAAGGTGATTTTGGCCCGTGTTGG
>ML675604.1:90862559-91167908 GCA_007922155.1 Mesoclemmys tuberculata
CCAACACGGGCCAAAATCACCTTTTCAGTACACGTGGGAGAGTGGACAACACTCTCAGGGATGGGCAGGGGGAGTTCAAAAATCAAGGGACTGATCTAACAACACAATGTAATCTTTTTTTAAAATGTCATGATTTTTGGTCCAATCTTATGATTTTTGTGGGTCCAACTATGATTTTTAATCTCTTGAAGTTGGCGATACTGTAGCTACTATATGCACCCCTGCTTAGATGGGCAATATTTATTTTTTTCTCTCAAATTAAAAATAAGGTTACAGTGTTGAATTAGATTAAATTTTGATTAAAATTGGAGCTAAATTTTGCTGTCAGTTCCACCCATATAAAACTGCATTAACTCTTTTGATTTAAAAAATTACTCCAAGATTTAAACCCATTTAAATGAACAGTTTGTGTATTGCAATGTTAACCTGACCAGCTGTAAATCTTGTATATTTTATGACATATTTATCTACATAAAAAATATATTAAATCACTTCAAAAAGAAAAAATGAGGTAAAGAACTCTGCATGTGTTCAATGTGACCAAGCTATATATGGAGCAATGGAATAACCCCACTACATTAGTGAATTGGCAGAACCACTAAACCATTTCCCAGGAAGATTAACCTTTGCTAACAAGCTGGATGTTTCAGGTAAACTTTGGTATCCTATACTATATACTAATATTATACTATATTAATGTCAAAATAGAGTTAAACTAAAGACAAATTAAATAAGCTTTTCTCAACTTTATAATGTTAGGCTTAAAAATATATACAATTACCCAAAATATCACTTAGAGGTTATATGCCTTGATAAGACATTTTTCATTATGAATCATGTTTAAAATCTACTGGCCCACTTGCACATAAACAAACTATTAAATTAATGTGAACTGACAGCAGCTGAGGGTTTTCATGAAGTGAAACTGTGTGTAGTTTTCAGTTTTCTGACTTTAAACCACAACAATCTTTGACCATCAAACATGATTTAAAGTACTTGTCAGATTTCTAATGTCTGGGCTGTCTAGTACCATATCTATTTGTCATAACGTTGTATTAAGTACTCTTATACATCTGGCAAATGTTGCTCTGAACAATACAGTAGATTTTTATTCTCAATTTTTACAATTTTGCTTCATGGTACCTAATATAATTCTGACAGTATTTAATGAGGACAAGTGTTGCCATTGAGTGAAATGCAAATCAAGATTATTGTCAGTCAAGTGTGTAATAATTGAGATGAGTAAATATACCATTTTAGCATCATTTTTTTTAAATGTTCTTAATGATTTGTTTGGAACTCTAAAGAAAATATATGTACAGTATATTGAGTTATCAGGATATCAAAATAAGCATTTTTCATATGTCAAGACTTTCTTCTGAAAGTATTTTCCACTCTACCTGAATCTACTCTACTTAAATTTACTCCTTTACCATGGTTACCAGTTCTTGGCAATATTGCTCTGCCCAGTGTTCACAGAGAGGAAAGCATAGCAAAACTCATGACAAAACTGTGTGATCTGCCACATATACAGTTAATTTTTTTCTGCAACCATGAAGGCTAGCAACTTTAAAAGAAAAAAAAGAAAACTGAGATGCTAATGTAATCATTTGGCTCAAAGAACTAAAGCTTTAAGAAAATAGCCAAATATTAAGCAATTTACAATAAAATTGTGAAAGTAGCACCACTGCATTGATATTAAATATCTAAATAAGTGTCCTGACTTCAGAGGAGATGATCATCCACTTCAGCTGTGGGTGCTCAGCTGCTCCATAATACTGTTACTTGCCACTGGAACATGAAAGGCCACGAAATATACATTACACAATCTAGGAAAATCTTTATGATGCCATTTTCTAGTTGGTGAACATTTTGTTTTGGCTCATATGTTTATGACTTTTACTGAGATAAGCCAATGGAAGGTCAGCTTGGGATCCAGTGCCCATATAGCCAGTTAAGGCATCACCACTATGGTTTATACCCTGTGTCTTTGGCTACAACATGCTGTTCAAAGAGCACCACCCTCTCTCTTTCTTTTTGAAGGACTTAGAAATCCCAACATATTGGAGGACTAAGAATGAACATATGAATGTGTGAAGCTCAAGTCATACACATATATATGAACGCACATTTATCAGGAGCTCTGCAAATCTGGACCATAAAAATAATATAATAAATGTATTCCTTTAAACTATCTTCAGTTTTTTCTTCACCACAATGTGACTCAAATCACACAGGTTCACTTATTTGCATCATAGCTCATGTATTTATTATGCAGTGTGATCAATCAACTGTTAAAACCCATCTTGATATATTCTTTGAAAAACTTTTATAAATGGCTTATGGATATATTGGGGCTTGATAAATTTGAAAGGAATTCCTGCTGGATAAAAGCAATTTTAAGGGGAAAAAATTGTCTGGAGAATTTGGCTTAATGGGGCCATGAACCTGGTTGATCAGAGGCTGGTGTGTAGGGAAGTTAACCTAGCTTTGGGCTGCAATTCCCAGTGTGAAAAATTAATAGCAAGAAAATATAGGGGGGGGAAACTACAGAGATGTTAGCATGAACTTTTCTTCTCTCTCTCTTTATCTCTCCTCTAAACTGTGATTTGTCTTCAGTCTAATGAAGGTAAATATAGTAAATTGTTTCCATGGGCTGATCAACTATAGTGATGAATATGTCATTTTGCAGTACAGCTAATACCTGAAGTGTTTCATTGATCATTACAGGTGAATTAAACCAATAGTTCTTGCCAAAAAATTATAGCTGGGTTACATTATTATTAAGATTTCTAGTTTCTGATCTTTTCCTAATTTTGTGGAGTTTATTTTTGTGCAAAGTATGTCTCATTTTTCATTGTAATAAATATCTGTATGTGGGATGTTCTATGTTGTCTGGGAACTCATCATGAGAAGAAGAAAGCTTCAGGGTCTGAGGGCAAGAACCTAGACTTTAGAGGAGTTGTTCTCTGTGTTGTCTTTTAAGTATCGGTAAATGGAAACTATTAGAAGGGTTTGTTTGCTTTCTTGTCTCCATGCTGTCTGCTTCTGTTGGAATTTACCCCTCTGTAATCACACAGTAACCAACACAAATATAACCAAAGAAAACAGATATTTATAAAACAATCCAGGCATAATCCCCATCCTTCACATTTTACATTTCACAAGCCTTTAATGAGACAGGAAGCAATTTAGAAAGGGCAATTTCCCCCCACCCTCGCTCCAACCCCAATGTTCAACTTTCTTATTTGATTGATAAAACATCAACATGAAAACATAGAAACTGTTCAAAAGCACTCTAACTAGCCATAATATTCAGGTGAAATTTACATATTTTTTTTACCTGCTGTGAAAATGAAAAACAGAGGCATCGTCATTCTAAGAATGGTATAATAGAATCACATGACTGGAAAATTGTTTGAACTTCATCCGTATAATACTGTTTTTTTCAGACACTTGCCCTTTGTATGGTTGAGTGGAAACAGCATTGCTCAATTAAAAGAAAAATGAAAATCCACATGAAAACCCAACAGACTGATTTTCATTGTTGTTCACCTTTGAAGAGTAGACAATCATTTTATATTTATAAGTGAAAAGGGCAAAATATGAATATTAAATTTTTATGTGGTAATTTCATGCATTAAGTAATGTTCAAGGTTGAGTTGAGATACAGATTCTGTCAGGAGATGTAGGATCTGAATCAACACAATCAGCAGTAGGATTCCAGGTCTCATCCATTTTCGGTGCAGGCGATAGGTGAAGAAGTAAGACTTAAGTGGTACACTGGTCTTGTGCTGAATGTCAGCACAAGGAGGAATTTTGCTTCATTAAGAGAAGAGATAGAATGCTTTCATTATTCTGCTGCTTTAGACCAAAGAGCTGGACCTACAGTCAAGGCAACAAGCAACAGGGCTAATCTGTGATGATAGTTGAAATACACAGATCCGTTTACTCTTAATTCACTAGCTAGAAATATAAAAAGAGAACAGACAATGAATATGTTCTGAATTTAGCTGACAATGATAAATATTCAAATGTCTTGGACAGAATTTTTTTTCCTGTTCTCTTCACTTTTTCATTGACAGATGTGAACTTCCAGGCAACATGTGCACACATTCATGTATATAATTCATACATAGCCTGAAGTATAGCCTAAATTATAATAGAGAAAAGATGGCATCCATCGAGGACATCCAAAACAGATGTCTTTGAGTTCAATTCTTTCACCCTAGGTCACTTTGATAAGTAGGACCTACTGGAGTATAGAATTATTCAATGTAAAGCTGATAAAAATCAGGTATCTAAATATTGCACTCATCTGTGTTAGATCAGCAGTGTATCTAGCCAATCAAATTCAAGAGTTAATGTATTAAAAATATACCCCAGAATGCTTAGAGACACAAGGTAGGTGAGGTAATATCTTTTATTAGACCAACTTCTCTTGGTGAGAGAGAAAAGCTTTCTAACTTAGACAATGCTCTTTTTCAGGTCTGGGAAAGATACTCAGAAGGCACCGATAAATATGAAGTGGAACAGATGGTTTAACATAAGGAGTTAACATGTTGTAAGAGACCATTCAAGTTAACACCTCTGAAGTCAAAGGGCAAAGGAGGGTTATAGACTGTTGTAGTGAGCTATAACCCTGTGTCTTTATTGAGTCCATGATTTTTAGTGTCTAAGAAAGTTATAAATTTAAGCTCCCAGTCTGATCTTTTGAAGGTGTTGTGCAGGTCTCCTTTGAGGATGAAGACTAAGAGGTCAGATATAGAATTATTGTTTTGTGAAAGGCATTCACTGATGGGTAATGAGGTGTTTTTGTCTCTTATCATATATCTGTGTGAGATATATTTGAGAGCATAGGGATTGTTTGGTTTCACCAACATAGGGCATTGGGGCAGTTAGTGTACTAGCTGAGGTAAACCATATGTTGTGATAGGCATGTATAGAACCCATGGATCATGATAGGTGTATTGGAGGGTGTATTGATCGTTGTAGCATTGGAGATTCATCTACAAGTTTTACAATAGTTGTAATGTAAGTGTGGCGATGCTTAGAGTTAGTAGGTCCTGGTCTGTTGGGAGCTTGCTTCTGATGATGAGCTTGGAGAGTTTGGGAGGGGGGTTGTTTGAAGAAGAGTTTGGGAAAAATTTCTTTCAGGATGTACTCCCCATTGAGTACAAGTTGTAATTGTTTAATGATAGCACATAGGGGTTCACAGTGGAAGGTGATAAAAAGGGGTGTGTGTTTGGAAGTGTTTGGGTTTTTTTTACTGTTTTGAGGCTGGTTCTCTCAGGGTATTTGAGTGGCCCATTACATAATGTGATCTAATTCTCTGGTGAAGTGATCTTATTTGATGAATGCAGTTTTAAGTATGTGAAAGTGCATATCCTGCACTTTTCCCCAGGAGCATATTCTGTGGTATATGAATGCCTGGCTGTACAGAACAAATTTCTTGGTAACTGGACCTCTGAAGGTAAATATGGTGGTAAGTGGGGTTTCTTATTCCATAGGGTTACATTGCTGAAGCTGATTATGGTGTCAGGAAGTCGATGTCGATGTGGGAGTGTTCTAGAGAAAGTTTGGTGGATGGTAGTGGCTGTCTATGAGGGAGTTTAGGTTGCCTGTCCAGAGGATGAAAATATTGATGTATCTCAAGTATATCATTGGTTTTATAGTGCACTTGACCAAAAATTCTTTCTTAAGATGGGCCATGAAGAGCATGGCATATTATGGAGCCATCCTAGTATCCATGATTGTTTCCTTTTAACTCCTTATGCTACACAATCTGTTCCACCTTGTGTTTAGGTGTGACACTCTGATTATGCATCCCAGACCTGAAGTTGAGTTCTGTGTAAGCTCAAAAACGTGTCTCTCTTACAAACAGAGGTTGGTCCAATCAAAAATAAATTAGCTCACTCACTTTATCTCCATAATATCATGGGACCAGCATGGCTACAACACCACTTCAAATACTTATACATTTTCATTTGTTCAACTATTTTTATCTCAGCTTCTAGGCTTTTGTTATATTTTTCTAAGGTAAAATCACTCTGCTTAGTTTCTCATCTCCCGCATGTGTTCTTAATCCCACACGTTTCTTCTATATGGATCATGCCTATTTTAAAATATAATTTCATAAATCTTATGAGCATGGGAGTGTATATTACTTTAAAAGGAGCTCCCTCTCCATATTTATTTGCATTATGTGACTTAGGCCTTGTGTGGGGACTTCTTCCCTACTCGGTCCCAGCTGGGAGCTGGGCTTCAGTGGCCCACAGCCCATCCAGGCTTTGGGAACCAGCTATCCCAGGCTTGCAGCAGTCCTGCTCCCAGTCATTTGGATTTTGCATACTGAAAGTACGACCTTTTGGAATTTTTATAGGGAAAATCAAGTCCTGCCTGTCCCACTTACATTCTTAGGATTTTCTGGGTGTCTGAGACACAGAGAGACACAGCAAATCTAGAGCTTTATCTTGTGTCTAATGACATGGAAAAAATGGCAGCTCCACTTTTTGGTACACTAAATATCTTTTTGATAATATTTGGTCTGGTGGCTTTTTTTTTAAATCAAATCTTAGCTGTAAAACTGCTCTGATTAGTCTCCTAAATGATTTTCTTTCTAGCTGTAACATTGGTCAGTGCACTATCTAAATTTCACTGGCCATTAGTGCCATTTTTGATGTAGAGAAGCATAAAATTCTTATTTCCTTGAACCTTTTGCCAGGAGTAATGGCTTGGCACACTCTTGGATTCAGTCGTGCTTTAATAGCAAACTTCAATAAACTACTTTCAAGAATTAGTCATATGTTCAGAATTGCCTTAGTCTGTCCTCTAATTTCTATACTATAGACATTTGTCCTAATTCTCCTTTGTAGGATTGTACAGTGTGACTCCATTGTATGGAGTAGAAACACGGGATTTATAACAATGTGAGATGACAGCTATACCAACTGCTTCTGTCCCTCTATCCCCCAGGTGTAAGTGTAGACTAACACCTCAAGCTAAAACAGTCATCTCTGTATAGGTAACAGAAACATCTGAGTTACCGCATCAGTTTCTACCATTTAATTTCATTGAAATCAGATTCCAGCTTCCGAGCAACTCTCTTTATTTAAATTGATTCTGGATTCTCATTACATTAAAAACACTTCCCTTTTTGCAGTTGGAATTTTCAATGGTCAGGCTCGTAAAATAGAATAATCTGTCAAAAACACTGCATTATTTATTTGGAGAAACATGTTAAATACAAGGTTAGTGGCTCTTTTTACAACGTAAACACTCTTGGCACTAAAAATGCTAGTGCTACAGATAAAGACTCTGCTTCTGTTGAACTCAATGGTGAAATTCCTTTGAAGTCAAAGGTAGAAGGATCATGTTTTCATTGCATAATGGTCAGACTACAGAAATGTGATACACCATGGGGTAGATTGCACTCTCAGCAAGTTTGCAGATGACACTAAGCTAGGGGAGTGGTAAATACTCTGGAAGGGAGGGATAGGATACAGAAGGACCTAAACAAATAGGAGGACTGGGCCAAAAGAAATCTGATGAGGTTCAACAAGGACAAGCTGCAGAGTCCTGCACTTAGGACAGAAGAATCCCATGCACAGCTACAAACTGGGAACTGACGAGCTAGGCAGCATTTCTGCAGAAAAGGATCTGGGGGTTACAGTGGATAAGAAACTGGATATGAGTCAGCAGTGTGCCCTGGTTGCCAAGAAGGCTAATGGCATATTGGGCTGCATTAGTAAGAGCATTGTCAGCAGATTGTGGGAAGTGATTATTCTCCTCTATTCTGCATTGGTGAGGCCGCATTTGGAGTATTGTGTCCAGTTTTGGATGTGGAAAAGTTGGACAGAGTCCAGCGGAGGGCAACAAAAATGATAAGGGGGCTGGAGCACAAGATTTATGAGGAGAGGCTGAAAGAACTAGGCCTGTTTAGTCTGAAGAAGAGAAGAATGAGGCGGGATTTGATAGCAGCCTTTAACTACCTGAAAGGGGGTTCCAGGGAGGATGGAGCTAGGCTGTTCAGTGGTGGCAGATGACAGAACAAGGAGCAATGGTCTCAAGTTGCAGTGGGGGAGGTCTAGGTTGGACATTAGGAAAAAGTTTTTCACTAGGAGGGTAGTGAAGCACTTGAATGAGTTACCTAGGGAGGTGGTGGCATCTCCATCTTTAGAGGTTTTTGAGTTGTGGCTTGACAAAACCCTTGCTGGGATGATTGAACTGAGGTTAGTCCTCCTTTGAGCAGGGGATTGGATTAGATGACCTCCTGAAGTCCCTTCCAACTCTAATATTTTATGATTCCAGTTCAATTATTTTTACATCAGATTGTTTTATATCAGATTATAACAGCCAGTGAAGTGTCATCACCAAATACACTGTTCCCATCTAATCTCTCTCTCACTATACTTTCTTGCTCCATTGCTCATGTAAAATATAAGTTTCTGCTATTTACTATTTAGGACATTCATGAGCTTGGTAACACTTTGTTGAACTCTACAGTATGTTCATGCCCATTTCTAATGATTGCCTGTAATTCTTTAGTAAAATATCCACACCACTGCTTATATTACAAGTGTCAGAGATACATTGGTGTACCATATGTAATTGTAGTTCTTGATTATTTCCACCATCCTAAAATATTTTTTCTTTGTCTTGTTTTAAGAACCACATTTAACTTTCCAAAAAGTCACATACATACACTGAAGCATTTGTTGGATTTGTATATTGAGGGGTGCTTCTACTTTATAGCAGAGTGACAGCTCAACTATAGTAGAGTTTAAGAGCACATTTCCTTTTAAATTTCTATTGTTCTAAGTGCTCTAAAATTCATATGGTTAATCAGATTGCCTAGAGATTTGGTGTGCCTTATAGGGGTGTTGGCTACAGTCTGAGAAACAAATTTGGGATCCTAAATACAGTGCTGGGGGGGGAATGCTTTTCTCAGAATTGACACTTTTTGCAATGTGGGTCTCCCCCTAGATAGAGATCAAACCAGGGATCAGCTAATTTCACCAGTGTCTGAAATGCTGGAGGGTTACCCCAACAGAGTGCATAGAACCCCCCAAATCTTTGGGGAAAATCATATTAAAACTATTTGAAACAGAGTTTGCTTCTCCAGTTTGGCACACTAAGGGCAGCTCTTCACTTAAAATGCTGCAGTAATGCAGGTATACTGGTGCAGCTGTGCTGCTCTAGTGCTTCACTGAAGATGCTACTATGCAGATGGGAGAGCTTCAGTTAATCCACCATCACTAGAGGCAGTAGGGAGAAGCCCTGCTGATGACATGGTGCCATCTATACCTGGGTTTAGGTTGGTATAACTGTGTTGGTTAGGAGTGTTACCTGTTAGCTCTGTGTTCTTAGGGAACCAGGGCACAAAACCCTTCTCTCTCTGGCTCACCCCCTCTGCTTGAACCAGAAAACAAAAGCACTGAAAATGCAGTGGGAGACACACCTAAACCCTTCCAAACAAGGCTGATAGGATTAAGGCAGGTCCCCTCCTTGAAAGATGTAAAAAGTAGGTATCTCAATTAGCACATTGAATGAAGAACAAAAGCCTCATCTACATTGAAGATGGAACAAGAATTAGCATACTGAATGAAGAACTAAGCTCCAAAGCAGGAACAGCATTGAACTCTGGGATTGGCAAAGCAGGAACACACTGCATGATGGGAGATCTCTGCTCCTGATGTTAATGAACCCACACCTACACACACCCAATTCCACAGTTCTCCCTTGAGCCACTGTTTCTTACCTACAAAAACCCCTACCCAAGTTCAAACCCCCTGTTCTGATGCCTGGATCCAAATGCTGCATCAGCTCCACTGGAACTTCCCCTTTTTCCTGACTGATTGTGTTGGGGCTCTGCCTGTCTCAAGCACTCCAGACTCGAATCTGAGTAGCCTGTCTCCTGGGAGCCTTTGATCTGCATGGAGTGGTGAGATCCCCCCCATCTTCCCCCAACACTCTCTCTTTTAGTTCAGGTATACCTTTTACTTTCTAATCAAACCTGGGCTAGCTTTCTCCAATACCCCAATTGTAATTGTGTAGTATTGTAAGCATTTGATTCTTTTTCTCTCTTTGTATGGTATCACTATTAGTATTGTACGTTTTATATGCCTGGCAATAAACTAATTGTTATAATCATGCTGGTGGCCAGTCTCTCTCTCCAAACTTCATTTACTCATTTGTGTTCTTGGCTTCCCTATCTTGTTCTGCAGCAACTCTTCTTTTACCTAAGCCAAAGATCCCTGGAGTGCCCAAAAATCCTATGGGGTTTGCTCATCCAGGGGGTTACTGCTAGAACAGTTGTCGATTGAGCGGGGAGGCAGCTGAGAAGTGCTGCTCTGCCTAGCCTACAGAGTCCAGGCGCATATAAGGGTGGCAGCTAAAAGTGCTGTTTGACCCAGCCTGATTGAGTCCAGGGGCATATAACGGTGGCAGCTGAAAGTGCAGTTTGGACCCAGCCTGCTCAGAAGTGCGCTCTATCCTGGTGTGGTGCAAAGGGGAATATAAGGGTGGCCGCTGAAAGTGTTGTGTCACCCAGCCTGCTGAGTTCAGGGACATATAAGGGGTCAGTTCAGAGTGCCAATAGCCTGCTCCACTCAGATGCACTCAATCTGGAATGTGTGTGTGTATCTGTGTGGGGGTGGATTTGAATCTGGGGCTGGAGGAACATAGCCCTGAAAACCTTAGGTCCTCCATTGGGAGGGGACTTGTAGCCATATGAACACACAAGTAATACAAACAGTACATTAATAGGATCACACACCCCTTTCCAGGAAAGTAACCCTAATAAATTAGCATACCCCAAGGTGACAGGCAAATATGGTAAGAGGAGTGTAGATTTTTCACATTTTTGAGTGACAGTTTTAGTGCTATAAGTTTGTAGCGTAGACTTGCCCTAAAACTCAAGCACTTATTCACGCATTGTGATAAACTCAGGCCAGAGGGCTACAAAAGAGTACTTGAGGGCAGGTATGTGAACCCTACAATGTTAAAGGCCCTTTTCCCAGCAGGCGGGAGAGAGGCTACTGCAGGATAATTAGAAACACTTGAGCCAAATCAAAGGCTACTCCAGGCCTATTAAAAAAAAATCCACCTCTGCTAGAGACACACACACAGCTGCCAGAAGGTTTGTGGCAGCAGGAGGAGAGACTTCCCCAAAAATAGGAAACAGTGCTTCTCCGCAGGAGGGGAGCAGCAGAAAAGAAAAAAAACAGATACCAGCTTGGGGGAAAAACTGAGACCACTCTGGCCCCAGGATGACACCGCCAGGTCTACAGCTCTAGCGGAGGAGCTGGAGAAAAGTACCTGGAGTATGAGTGATATAGACTTATTGACTCACCCCCTCCTAATGAAATAGAGGGGTATTCCGCAGGCCAAATCAAGGCCAAGGACTCATCTGAGGTCAGCAGATATATCGCAGGCCCGTTCTGTCAGAGGAGATGGCCATTACCTTGCAAAACTGAGTGGGTGTTTTCCCCACAGCACCTAGTGGATTATATTGCGCATATGAAAAGATAGAATTTAATGCTCTGGAAAACTACCTCTACATCACAGGACCTGTGATGCTCTGATGGTATCTTATGATCCTCACATTTGACAATCACCCCCAGGCACGGAGTTCAAATCCAAATTTGAAGTAAAAGCCTGCGCATATTTGTTCCAATCTACCTCTATCAAATATCATGGGATTTATTCTGGGGAAATGTAATCTGAGTACTGTAGAATATTGAGAAGACCTTGAAACTATTTTTTTCAAAACAAAGAAATAAACCGCATAAGCAAATGCACGCTGTGAGGGAAGAGTCATTGGAATGCAAAAGAAGGTGAGAAGAGGGGGAGAGGAATTGGGGGTAACAGAAATGGGACACTGGGAAATTGGACATGGGGGTTAGTGATGGGGACTGGGAGGGAATGGGGCAGGGATTCCTATCAGCCCCACATCCCTCTTCTATGTATATGGCATACCACAATTTGGAAGGGGAGCTCCAAACCACCAACAGGGTGTGACCACCCCCTTTTCTGCCCCACTCATGTCAACCAGTTCTGAAAGAGGCTTGCCTATCTGGGTATGGTGTCTGAGCCCCTACTCCTGTGTGTGTGCCAAGATCTGGAGACCCCCTACTCATCTATGATTGCCTTTCTAGGTGTGTCTGGACCCCTCTCTCTACTCTCCCGCCACTTCAGGCAGGAATTCGATGAGAAGCTTAGAACAAACATGCTTGGATCATGTTCCAAGAACATATTGCTGAGATTAAAGTAAGAAGCTGAGAATGGGTATGCTTGTTACATAGCAAAGACTGTTCAGCACTGAGAAGGGAAGATGGAAACACCCACTGGTATGAATGGAGCAGTACAAATGTCTCAGAGCTATTGTTTCCTGCACGGTCACTTGGTATTGGTTTTTAGCTGAGAAGGGGCCTGTTCTTCTCAATATGATTTTAACATATGCTGATGGTTGTGATAAGCTCCTCCCCTCCATTCTGCATCTAGCTAGGTTATGATCTACACTACAAAGGTAAGCTGACATTAAGTGCCTTGCATCAACCCAGTTGTGCACATGTCTACACTTAAATTTGTCTTCCCCATTGCAGCAATGCAGTGACACTACCTCTCTGAGTGGTGTTGAGCCATGGTCGACATACTGAGATCAATGCATTGTGAGTGCAGACACTGCGTTACTTATGTCAAACCTAACAGTCCTCTAGCAATGGTTCCACAAAGTCTGACACTGACTGCTCAGGGGTCATGGAGATCAGAAAGCCCCCCTCCTCTTTGAACCCCTGTGAATTTTTGAAATGCCTTTTCCTGATTGTCCAGCTTGGTAAGCACACCTAACAGATCTCCACTGTTGTGTGCAACAGCCCAGCTTCACTTCAGCGTGGAATAGAAAGGAGATGTTGGATATACTGGGCCTGGGGGGAGAAGAAACTGTGCAAGCACAGCTACCAACCAACCATAGAAAGTGGACATCTGCTGGCAGATTGTACCGGGGATGTGGAAGAAGGGGTATAACAGGGACCAGCAACAGTGCCACATGAAAGCAGCAGGGTACCAGAAGGCCAGGGAATGCCAACAGTCAATCTAGTGCCAACCCACAAACCTGCCGCTTTTACAAAGAGCTGCATGTCATACTTGGCAAAGATTCCACCATCACCCTGTCCACCACTATGGATACCTCGAAAGAGCCAGAACCTTGGGTCCCTGTCATGAACTGCAAGGAAAAAAGGTGGAGGAGGATGGGGGACATGCAAGCTGGAGGTCCAGCTATGCTGCGAACCAGGACCTGTTTGAGACTCCTCCACAGTCAACCAGTTCCGACAGACAAGTGTGAGCAAGCCAAATGCAGGGGAAGGAACTCTGGATAAATATGTAATTATATTTCCTTTCAATGATGTACATATTGTGCCCCCAACTTAACAGAACATAGCTATCGACTTTTCGTTAATTCCCGTGTACTAGAATAGGCATCAGTAGAACAAAGAGAGGTAGCCTTGTTATCTGGTTTTCATTGCCCACTAGAGTCAGGCAAGGGGGCCATACATAGCAGGGATGTCCCTTGACTCCTGCTGAGAGAACTCAATGAAACATTAATGGACATACTCTGCAATCCTCTCCTAAATGTTTCTAGGGCTGGCAGCCTGATTTCTTCCACTGTGGTAGGACATTTTCCCATGCCAGTCAGGGATAACTTTGGCAGGCACCATTGCAGTACATAAGCTAGCAGCATACAGCCCCAGGCAACTTCAGGATGCCAGCAGCAGCTGTACTATTTCTGCCTTTCTTACCCTGAGGAGTAAGATATCAGATAAAATCACCACTGCCTAAAGAAAATGGTGCTCTATACTCAGTTTCATGCAACCGAGCAATTCCCATCTCATATCCCTCACCCCTAGAGGGCCATACTCACCATAGCTGGTGCTGGGAGTGGCACCATGCACAATCACTATGCAGCAGACATGTCAATAAGTATGTCTTGATTAAAACTTAAGGGGAGAAAGGGAAGTGAGTTCTGAATCTTAATTTTCACGTTCCTTTGTGACTATATGGATAATGATACTGCGTGTTTTGCCGGCAGCTGTTTTTGTGGCCTTGAGGGGTTTACCCTCCACACCTGTTGAATGCCTGAGATAGATGAGGAAAAGAAAAATGAGGACTTGGGATGACATGTTCAATAACCTTCTATAAACCAGTGCTGCAGTAGACTGTGTCCTGGAGAGTGAACACTGTAGACAGCCTGGAAAAGGAAACAGCAGAAAAGCCCAGGAGGCAAAAGTAAGGAGATGCACCAGGGCTTCTCCAGCAGCTAACTTCTCCACTATGGAGCATCTCTGGCAGCTAACATAGATACTGCAGACTCTTGGGGACCTACAGATTCAACAATCATGGGCTCATCTCTCTTTGCTGTTCATGGAGAACACCCTTATAGCACCTCCTCACCCCTTCCCATAACATTGCATATGGTATCATGGACCACATCTCTACCCCTACCACTCCAACCTAAAAGGACAACCACAGATTCACATATACAGCCCTGTGAAAGCCATGGTAGCTATGCTTAGTTATAAAAGACATGAATATTCTTTCCCCTTGTTAAGTTCTGTTCCATTAATTTATTATGTTTTTAATATATTTGCTTTTAAATGGCACAGATTTTTCTTAACACTGTTTTTTTTGCTGAATAAAATTATATTATTTGGAAAATAATTCATCTTTACTGGTTCACAAGATATGCTACAGAATGCCTGGCAGTTATTAAGGACTCTTCTTATTTGTTATTGCACAGTGTGACAACTCTTAGGATCAGGCACAAACAGTATAATAATCATAAATCTACAAAATTAATAAGTGCATTGGTGGTACTATATTCACAGATGTACACCAAGCACCACACAATTCCTAACAGGCTCCAAAACTGCAGGGCTAGGTAGAGCACAGTACACTGCAATGCATTACTGTGGCTCACTGTTAAAGTTCTCTTTCAAAGCCACCCTATATCTCCACATTGAATTCTTCTAATAGTCCTTGTGTCTGGCTGTTCAAACTTATCAGACAGTTGCTCTATCTTCACCCTTCGGGCACCTTTACCCCTTTGCTTCACTGTTATTACACAGGACACAGCAAGGAGCTAACACCATTGGGATATTTTTTTCACTGAAATGCAATCTGGAGAGAAAACAACACCAGCATCCCTTCAATTTACCAGAAGGGCATTAAACTGTCATCCTGTAGCTGCTGAGACAGTATTTGAATTTCTCCTTTGTGCGGTTAAGGTGGCTGGGGTACAGAGAGCAAGGAGTAGGCTGGGTCCCCTACTATCACTATTGGCATTTCAGCATCGCCAATGGTGATCTGCCAGTCAGAAGGAAAATTCCTTGTAAAGAAAGTGCTTGTAACTTTCTGAACAGTCCTGTGTTCTTAAAGATGCAAGTCTTATGCACCTTCCCTGACCAGCCTTCAATGATGTTGGTAAAACATCCCGGATGATTCTCCAGTGCTCTTATAGTGGATATAATGTGCTCAAAATAGTCTAGCAGTATTTTTCATGATAATGGTTTCCTATTTTGGAAGGGAACATACCAAGAAAACTCAGTGCTCTGCATCCTAGCTGCCTGGTCTGGAGTCCAATGGAGGTTGTGGCTGGCTCTTGAAAGCTGGCACCAGGTCAGATCTCTGTTGTTCTGGTTTCTACTGGGCAGGAAATGTCTGACACCACCACACTAGATCCCACAGCAATTCCAAAGCTTCCTTTAGGGGAAGGGAGAGTTAATCAGACACTCCCTGAGATATTCTGCTTCTCCCTCAGTGAGTTTCAAACTCAAAACTAAAACTAATTCTGAGTCTGGCCATCTCCCTGCCACTGAGGGTTTGAGCAGCCCTGGCTTTCTTTGGCCCAGTGAGCTGCTTGTCCATATCATCCAATGCCGAAGACGTGTTATTGACTTCTGTAGCAGCTTCTAGTCCATCCTGTCCCTACCTCTGACACCAAGGCTTCATGGAAATGGTGCTAGAGGGGTCTGATAGCCATTTTGGTTGTAATCCAAAGGGTAGAACCCTGTAAAGTCTCAGTCCTGAAGCTGGCAAACTCCAAGTGGAAGTTGCATTGACGACACTTGTATGAGAAGTTGGAGGGGCAGCATTGCCTAAGAAGACTTAGCATAAACTGGAAGATAGGTACATGAAAATATAATTTTCAATGTACCATGTACAGCTGATTTAACATGTGGTCTTGGGCAAGGCACTTATCTTCTGTGCCTACAGGTCCCCATCTCCAGAAAAGGGGTATATAATACTTAATTAACTGCAGTAATTCACAGGCATGATAAGTAATAATTAATGTTTGCACAACACTGAAAATGGAAAGTGCTAAGTGCTAAATAATATATTTGTACCAGCAGTATTTTTATTCATTTTCATTGTTATGGAGCTTTAAACCCAAAAGTCTTGGTGAGGGGCACAACAAAAGTTATGCACATGATATGCACTTCCAGAAGTTCTCTCATACTAGTCATTATTAAAAATAAATTTCCATTATAATAAATGCATAACAAATTTGAAACTGAATATTTTCATGGGGACTTCATTTGCACAGATGTCTACATTACCATATTATTTGAACATCTCCCAAGATTTCAAAAATAGCCACAGCTACTTTTTTTCTGGGTATTCTTTCTAGAAATAAACCTTGAACATAGGGAATGTACAGCATATAGTGAAGAATATGCAGACTAATATTTGGTCTCACTTACAAAATCTATACATAAGCAGTTCTGAAATGTCTCTGTAATATATAAGCACTAAGATAATATATTACCTTGGGGGTTCTGTTGCTTATGCTGTATTACCAACTCTAAGCATTTAAAAGTCATAAGTCAAACCTGAAAACATAAAATTTGCTTAAAAATGAGATTTAAAACAAATACATTTAGGGTTCTTTATATTTGTCTTCTGGTTTCTGCATCTTTAGGTGCTTAGGCATGTTTTCATATTTTTCTGTGGAATTGTGAGGTCTAGAAACTTACTTTTTTAAAGCAAGCTGAGATTCTCATGTAATCACATGAATTTTGTTATGGCTGGGGCCATAACAAAAAGTCAGATATTATATGATATTAAAGTCAAATATTAGACTTGTAAGAATATCCTGAGACTTGACAACACTGCAAGTGACAGAAGAACAGCTCTTTGTAGCAGACGTGCTTATATATTACATACTTATTAGATCATGGGTGCCAATCTCCAGGATTCCTCCTGTTGCCCGAGGCTACCAACATCTTTCCTAAATCTTTGATGTTGGAGTATGGGTAAACCATAAGAGGCCACCTTCCTAGCACACTGCTGCTACTGGAAGGAGGAATGAGCCAGTCATCCTGAGGCAGTCTTCTGCTATACCTGGATTAGAAAGCAGGCATCTAGAAGCCTCTCCTTAGGATCCTAGTTAATTGCCGCGGGGTGAAGGCCAACTTGTACTTCCAAATGGAAAACTCCAAACATTACCTTCACATCACAGCCCTTGATACATCCAAAGAAGAAGATGAAATAGGTCAATTTCCACCTTCCTAGGAACCTGTTGCTAACCCTAGAGGGGGAAACAGACTTTGTGGAGCAGAGTCTACTGAAATAAGTTGCACAACCCATTTCTCTTTTTAAATAAATAAATAAACAGTGACTGTATTAATTCAATACTTCAGCCTATGAGTGTGAAATGAGCCAACTACCTCCCTGGTACACCACCATCGACTTAGGAGTTATATCAGGGATGAATTTGGTCCATTATTTAATTGCCATATTTTAACGCACCTTCTCCCATATTTCTATAATTCATTGTCTAGACTGAGTATTTGTTTTTTTCTTGTTGAATCTTTCTGAGGTGTGGAAATAAAATAAATAGTACTCCTTATTACAGCTATAGAAGGCATGTGACAGCACTGAGGTAGATGAGGTCATACATTAGAATACAAGAAGACTGAAAAGCTCTTCACCTTTTAGTAACTTTGGCCACTAAAATTCAGTCAGAGTTCAGGGAAATTATTTCACCAAAGCTCTTCACAGTCTGCTTGTCAGGGATTTTATAGAAGATAGGTTAAGGTGACTTGGCTCTTAATAGGAAAGTGGAAATGGTGAAATATCTGATATTGCTGTGCTACATGAAAGGATAGAAGAACTAGAAAATGTGATTAAAAACAAAGGCACAGGGTGGTCTAAGGAAGAACACAGATAAGACAAAGGTCACAACAAGCCATCAAGCCAAGTGAAAAGCAATTATAGTTGAAGAACTCTCACTATATATATAGTGAGTTATATATATTATATATATATAATTACACATATATATTTGTGTGTTTACATATATACCTAAATATATTAAAAGAACATTATTAAGGTTGCAAAATCACATACACAAAAGTTAGGAAATGCCAGAATTGAGATTGCCTGTGCAACCTTACTGTGGCTCCCTTATGCATAGTCATTTTGATATATTTTTTCACAGGACCCCTAGCTCATTCAATGCATAGGATGGAACGTGTTCAGTTAATGAGCAGCTATCGGATATTTTATTTTTCTTTCATGTGGCCCCATGCCTTATTTGCTACACATTATTCTAACCCTGACATGAAGACAGGTGTATAGTTTTGTCATAGGCTTTCTCTCTCTATGGTGCTTATCACTATAGTATCTGAATGTTTCACACATTTTAATTAATTTATCTTCACTGTCCTCTTGTGAGATGGGGAGGTGGTGGTATTCTCATTTACAGATGGGGTACTAGGGCACAGAGAGTTTACGGTCAAAACTCTCCACTAAGGTGAGATGCCTGACCCCTTCTGTCTCATCCCCTCCAACCTGTCCCTGTCCCAGTAATGTCTCTTCCATAACCCTTCACTGGCTAGCCCAATCTAATCCTCCTCACCTAGTGAGCCCCAGTTTCCACTCCTCAGGCTTTTCATCCAAGCCTTAGTTTCCTTGCCCAGCAAATCTCAGTCTCATTCCTCTGGAATCCCAACCCCCCTTTCTCCCCTCCCACCCACACACACACACTTTCAGTCCCAGTCCTCTTGCTCAGTCATTCCCAATTTCCCCTTTTTACACCCTAACTCCCTGTCCCCAGTCTCTTTGCTCAGTCAGTCCTAGTTCCATCCTCCTGACTTGTCATCTGCCCTGTGTGTCTGCTACTAGTTGTCATTCCTAATCTTCTATCCTTAGCCAGTGCCACATTCCCTTACCCCCAGATCCTTCTTCCAATCCCTTTACCCAGCCAGTCCTAGTTCTATTCCTGCACCCCAGCTCCTTGTCAGAGGTGTCTATCCTTCCTTTTCTCATCCTTCCCCCAGTCCACTGGTTCTCAGTTCCAGTCTCCTTACCCAGCCAGTGCCAGTCTCCCAGCCACCCCAACTCCTAATCAAAGTTCTCATGTCTCTCCCTCCCCACCCTCACTGCCATCTTTCAGTTCTAGTATCCACTTCACCAAATCACCTTATCCCAGTCTGCACCTCTTGCTCTGATTCTTCCTCTTCCATGCTGCCATGGGCATCAGGAACATCTTTGAGAGCACAGAAGATACAGGCTTGTGACTCTCAGTTCAGGTGCCCAGACATGGGCACCAGCCTGGAGCTGCCATTACCAGGGAAGTTCTGCTTTCTAGGCCCAATGTGGAAGGAATTTTGGGGAAATTTAGTTGCTAAAATCTTAGAAGTTCGTACTGAGCATGTGCCTACTGCAGTTTTTCAAAGGTTTACAACTTGGCCAAATTTGGGTAGATTTTCACAAGGAAATCAAAAGACATCCTTTACATAAGGGCCATTCCTCTGCCAAATTTCAACCTCCTGCTCCAAAACCTTTAAAATTAAAAGGTGCCCTGGAAATTTTTAACATGAGCAAAACCTTGTTCTTGGAAATGGCTGAACTGTTTTGCCTGAAATTTTCCAAAACAATTCAGCTTGAGTCAGACAACTCTTATGAAAAATGTCAGCCCAAACAGCTAAAGTTTGGCATTTCAAACAGCATCTTATAATGGGAATTGTTGGGCAACCTTAATAGTAGGTGGTGCTATAAACCTCATATTGTAGGAAAGTTGATTACAATGGGCTGTAGAATTTAAAAGATGAAAGGGGCTTGCAGGAGAAAATCAGTGCCAATTAGAATGTTCCTGAGCTTTCCAAATACAATCTGTGGTTACCTTCTTATCTACCTTAAAAGGAAATTATTTAACCAATGTGTACTCCTACCCAGCCATGAACTACAAAAGGAAGACATGGGGTCAAATTCTGTTTTGACCTGTGCTTCTGTGGGTCTCTGCCTTGAATGTCAGATTCACACCTTGCAGAAAGCAACTTTTGATCCAGTCTGTGCTCCATGGAGCCTTGCTGGTACAGACACTGAATCAGGACAGCCTCTTGCTCTATGCCAAACCTGCTTTTGGGGTGGTGGCAGGGCTGAGTGTGGTCTGTTAACTTGCTCTGGTCTTGGTCTGTGCAGTGCACCCTTGCTTCAAGTGAATGTATATTTTACTACTGCAATTCCACCCACAGGGTGATCACTCTGGTCCACAGATGCTGACTCAAGGCCCAGTTATTGAAAATAATGAATACATGTTGGGTGGTGTTTAGTGTCCTTTCCTCTGAGGATACTAATTACCTTACTTCAAAAAGCACCAATAGAATCAGGTCTGAAATATCTAGTGGAAGTTACAGGTAGCACCAAGAAGTTATGGGATATCTGATTTTACAAATAATAAGAAATACCCAAAATTATTACTTTCAGTAGCAGTTGACTGCTTAATAACTTGGTTTAAGACCCCAAAATTACCTGTCTTAAAGAAAAACTGCAAGCCAATTTTAATTTGAATATCTTAGGGTCCTCTCAGAGATGTGTGACTTTCCTGGACACAAAAGACCAGGAACTGGAAGGCTACCTATCTAGTTAGGCACCAGGCCAGCAAATTTTGTGGAAGGACAGCCCAGAGCATACAGTTCAAAGAAAAATTATGTGCTTCACAGGAATAATACAATTGCTGAGTAGTATAGATGAGCTGCCCCACCTTTTAAGCAAAGCTGTTGACTTTCCTAGTCTCTCTTTCTTCTTTGTGGGCTCTTTAAGAAGCATATATACTACAGCTCTAGGACTCTAGTAACATGTGTTATGTTATCCCAGCACTGGGAACAAAAGACAGTTCTACTCATGACTATTAAATTTAAAAAAAATCTCTTGGAGGCAAGTGGGTATTCCTGTCAATCCAACTGCTGTGTGGGCCAAGAATGGGGGACCCCGTTTGCTAGAGCATTTTCTGTTTCTCCCTCCATCTAGAGGCGTTTATATAATGGAATCCTGCCAGGATGCTGCACTATAGTTACCTTTTTTCTAAAGGAGCTACTTTTCATGGGCAAAACAGGTTGGCAGCATTCCTTTAAAAATAAACTGTGTGTGACACTTTCATTCTTTCTTACTGCTGCATGTTTATAGTCTCCGTGACGTTTAGAAAATGTACAGTAAATATTCTTAAAGTGGCATTCTCAGTTTATTTAAGTTGGCAGAGCAGCCCCTGAAGCTTAGGTACATATTTTTCGCATGCTGGAAGCTTGCTTAGAGCAGTTAATGTACCATTGGGAAACAGAACAGTACTCTAATCTAATCTACTCAATTTTCCCTGTTGCTAGAAATAATAATCCAGGTTTTGTCACTTTTTTCTATTGGCTATTGGCATAAACTCATTCTCCAGCAATTCTTTATGGAGATGTTATTCCTTTATGTTGTCCTATACTTACTGTAAGAGTGGTGTTTGTTTGGTTATTTTTTGATTGTACAAGAAACTCCTATAATCTTATTTTAAAAAATCTTTTCCACTGAAATTTTAAATGTATGGATAATTTGTAATTTTTGTAATTGATATTTGCAATTGAAAACATACATTAAAAATGCCACTGAAGTAGCAGATTTTACTGAAATATAGGCTTAAAAGTGAGTTTAGGACTGTTGAACCCTGAACAATGGTAAAATTGTTGCAGATTTCAAATACATCATATTCTTATTACAGATTTTGGTGTAACTACTTACAGAGTAGCTGTTATTAATGTCTTCAAAACATGGCACTGATTTCAGCTTCAGTGCAAATAAAACTCCCTGCATTTTCTAGTGAATAACAATGGTGCACTTGGGAAGATGTAAGATGGAGCATGGAAAACCACATTTGCAAGAAATATCAGAGTATAAATAATAAGGTAAACATAAATTTAATTCATTAATTCATTCCCCCTATACTAGAACTCTCCCTGCCGTGCAAGAAGAAGGGAGCTCTTAAGGTTTAGTACAGGGAGATGAGTGGATAGACCAAGGCAGGGCCAGTGTTGTGTCTACAGTCTGTAGATATTTTTCAAAATAGATAATACTGCCAGGGCTATTGTATATTTTACTGATCAGGTGTACAAAGGAACCTAAAATGTATTATTATTTTTAATATCATGATTTTAAGCCACTTTCATGATTTTGGGCCAAAACTCATGATTTTTGAATGGTCGGTGTTGGGAATTGTAGCAGGCCGACCCTGTGCCTTCCCTGCTTCTGCTTCTTCTCTGCTCACAAAGTCACTCAGAGACCCTGGTGTTCAGTAATGACTGGTGCAGTTTTCTTTGCAGGTTGTGCTCCAACCACTTTTCACCATACACAGCTTGCCTTTTAGCATCTGCGGCCAACAGGGAAGTGGTATCACTCTGCTTCTACTGTCTGGCTCTCTCTCCCCCTGGTTTCCTTCTTCTCAGTCCTTTATGCAGCTCCTGTTTAAGTGGGCAGGCAGCTGTCTCACATTCTCTAATTAGGTACAAGTGTTCTCCAGCCAGCTCCAATTTACCTCCCAAAATTGGAGCTGACGTGACAGAGGGCTGACTTAGCAGTTCTTCCCCAGCACCCTGTCACAGGAATACTGATTTATTTCATGGAAGCCAGCCTCAGGTGTTATGGGGACATCTACAGACCATAAGAATAACTGGTAACATGACTCACTGAAGCCATGATACAAGGGACATAGAGGATGGGGGTATCTGAGTCTAGAAGCTTCCTTGGATTCCCCGAAATCTGTGAATTTGGCACATGAGGAGTCAAACCATTCCTTCCTGAGATTTTGAAAAGAAATCCAGATGGAGGTGTTCTGGGCTACAGTTTGCATCACATGTATTCTGTCATCTAATAATTGCTGTATTGCTTCTAACCAGTTCATCTCCTATGTGCTGATAATCTCTTTTAGAATCTCTTCTGTGCATTTATTACACATAGTTTGGAATTAATACTTGTATTCAAAGTTTGTTAAATGACTGGTTTTGAACTTAATTTGAAAATGTTTCATTATTAGAATGACCTGCAATTTCCAAGTATAATTTGAAGCTTATTTCATTCATATTTACCTCCAGTCAGCTAGACAGTTATATAATGTATGCTTATCTTTAGGTAGCAATTAACCTAAGAGAATACTAAAAGAAAGGAAGAGCACATTAGGAAAGTCAAGCATAGTCAAACAGAATGTGGGGGGGAGCCTTTTCTGAAGGACTTTTGATGGTGTTTTAACCTCCGATGAAAGGAGCATCAATTTTGTAGTGTAAAGCTAATTTAAATGAGTTCTTTCAGAATGAACCTGTGATTTAATTTGTGACTATAGACTCAACCCACAATATGACCCACTCTCTATGTTTAAGGAAAACATGAATATATGTCATTATATTCAGCAGTGTTTTTCCCCTGTTAAAATGTAAATTATTCTTCAGCTTAACATAGACCATCAAAACAGAGTGGATGGACAAAATCCTGCCCTTTACTAGCCATGTTGCAAGGAAAAGTGAAATGGTGGCTGGGAAGCAGGAAAAGAGGGCTAAGGGCACCTGGGAGAGAAAACATGGTGGGATGCAACTTATTGTAAGTCCAAAGCCTTGCCTAGTACCTTCTGTATACTTCAGCATATATTGAGGGTTGCTAGGACTTTGGAAGTGTGCACCAGCTGGAGTGCTAGCCTGATGGTTAGAGATAGAGAGGGGCCCTTTTATTTTGCTAGCCGAACAGGAGAGGAGAAGGTAAAGTTTGACCCAGTGATTCAATGGAGTTTCACCACAGATAATTTGATCTAATATGTTTAAAATTGAATAGTAACCAAGTAATTGACTGCTTCACATGGGCAGAGTCATTGTTCCAGAGTTTTGCAACTGCAAGATCTTAGTCCTAGAAATTGTAACTTCAGTTATGGAGGTCACTTTTGAAAATCTGGTATTTTTGACTAATACAGACCAGTGGTTCCCAACCTTTTTGAGTGAAAGCCCCACTAGTTAAAACACACCCCTCCACTCCACTCCTTACTGGCCATAAACACAAATAACCCCTATTAAAACATATAATAATAATAAATTACATAAACAATAATAGTAATAAATTACTTTTAGCTGAGTAAGAAGCTAAGCCTTTTCTGATGCAGCTGCCACTGCATGCCCCCATGTGACCCTACCTCTTCCCATCCCTAATGGACTGAGGGTAATAGAGGCAAGCCCTGCTGGGTTGGCTGGGGCTGTTCCTCTCCGGCTGGATGCCTGGCTGGTGCAGGGGTTGTTTCTCCACTCCGGCTAACACGCTCCAGCTGCTGAGCCTGGAATGGAGCTCAGGGGGCTAAATGGCCTCAATATTACTGAAACTCATAGACCCCCTGTAATCTTTGTCACCTCTCTCAAGGGGGTCCCACACACTGGGTTGGGAACTGTCGATGTAGACTATAAAAGATAATGTGTGGAAAGTTTTTTGTAGCCTAAAGAGAGAGGATGGTTAGAGTGCTAGTCTTGGACTCAGGATAACCAGGTTTAATTCACACAGACTTTCTGTGTGATCTTGGGGAGGTCTCCAAATCTCTCTGTACATTACTTCTCCATCTGGAAAATGGGAATAATAGTACTTCACTACCTCAAAGGAGTGTATGAGAATACATACATTAAAGATTGTGACATAATAATGTGGGGAGAGGGACATATAAGTAGATAGATTTACAGTTATTTATAATTTTAGCTACATAATTATAGATGATTGCCATGTTTATGAAAGATTTTTTCAATAATAAATCCTAAATAATAATTGGTTAAAAATCAGTTAATGTTAAATATGTAATAATTAAAATGCCAGGAAAGTATTAAAATCCTACAGGTAAACAGAAAATGTCTTTTGTTCTTTTTAAATAAAACCTATTATTTTATTTTGTTAAAAAATTTCTAACACTATCATTGCAATAATAATTTTGTATTTTTTCTTCTTCATTGAGTAGTTGTCTATATGTATTCCACTCCTGGTGTTTGCAGAGATTGCTAGAGGGTACCCAAACACCATGAGGGGAATATATACAGACAACACCTCTGAAAGAACATTAGTTACTGTAAGGTAAGTAAGTTCTTTTTCCTTCCCTAATCCATGACCTCATGAACTTTTTTATTGTAGTAACTATTTGCACATGATTTCTGAACACTGAATTTGGAAGGCCTTTTATTTGATCATAAGAGAAAAGCAAAAGTCATAATGCAGTCTGCACCATACACAATATCCTGATGTAAAGAGGCATACTCCACTCTTGGTGAGTGTATAGTACCAGGACTTCTTAAATTCATAGAAAATATACAGTGCAACTGATTTAATAGCATATTATGCTCTTGGATATATGTGTTCAGTTTCAATGGACTTCCGTGGGAGTTGCACCCTTGTAGCCAAAGACCTTAGTGCAGTTTTCCCAAAGTTGCTTCTATTTGTCTGACTTTTTTGCTGTTTGAAAATATTGATTTCAGTTTCTGGAGTTATAAAGTTATCCAGTATCAAATTTAACAAAATGAAAAATCAGATTAGAATTGAAGAGAATGGGTCAAATTATGTTTACACTAGTATAAATCTAGAGTGGTTCCAATGAAGTATTGGGGAAACTCCTGTTTCCATAGAAGTCAACAGGTATTTTGCCATTGATTTCAAAAGGGACAAGATATCACTGCAGATAAACAGCCAGGTAAATAGAGCATATTTTGACTGGTGTAATCTGTTCCTTTCCATTCTATTCCATTCTGTTCTGTACAGGTTGTTATGAGGCCTTCATCACCACACTATCTGAGCATCTTTATTCTTTCCTCCATTTTCATTTCATACTTGATAGCTTGCTTTGCTTGTTTCCTGAGATGTGCACCAAATTCTAGGACTATCTTGGATGGTAAAGTGTAAGATTAATGAGGCAAAATGAGATCAAGACAACGCTCTAAATAGTTAAAAATTAATTAGGGAAGAGTAACAGGTGCTACTATTTGACCCATACAGTAGAAAAGTCTTTTTTCTAAAGGATGTAACCCTGCCGTGGAGGTAATTGAATTTAAATAGTTTTGTTTAATTGGCTGGCATTGTGGTATCACCTTAGTGACTTCAGTTAAATTTCTCTCAGTAAGAAGTAATTAAAAATCACTTTTCTGCAATGAACTTTCCTAGTGGTCAAGGTCTTGCACTATCTACAGATAAATTTTCCTTTGTTGAATTTGACTAAGAAAATGAAAAGTTGTAAATGAAAGTCTGGTTCAAAGACTCAGAGTCAGTTTAGATACAAGTTACATTTATGTGGAATGACAGATCAAATGATGGTAATAGAAATTTCACATATTCGTCATTAATAATTTGGTGGGCTCAAAATTAAATCTAGTTGTTCACCTTAAGACTAGAGAGCAAAGTATAGTGTACACTTTTTTCTGCATTTCCTAGTGAATTTTAATATCGAGATTTTGTTCCTTTTATAATATAAGATTTATAAGGTAGTAAAACCAACCCATTAATTGACTTTCTCACCAAACTAAGGACTTTTTTTTATGGTGTGCATCTTTGCCCTTTCCAAATCCTTAGTAGCAAGCACATAATAGTGTGAGGAAGGGGGGAAAGGAGATACTGTGATCTAAGATGTTATCCTTTGAAAATGAACCAGAGTGGCTATGTCAAGAAGTTAAATTGCTGATTCCAACTTTTTGAGAACTAAAGAAAACATGCATTTCAAACTATATTAGATCACAGGTTAAAAACAGCACGTGAAAGATTTATTGATTGGAATATTGTTATCTAGTAATTTAGGAAGAGTCTTACTTCATATCAGATCCTATTACTCATTTTATTTGCAGGTGAACTTTTTAATACCATGAAAGTGTGACATGGTCTCTTTTTTGTTTTGTAAAATCTGATAGAGCACCCAGAAAGTTGTTACAAAAAATTTCTTCAGTTTGTGATGAAAGGTGAACTTTCTGAGAATTCTCACAATTAGAAAAAACACAACAGGTGTCTAGCTGGCCAATCTCAATCTCTCTCTCTCTCTTTTAGATTGATGTTTTTATATTACACAAAGATTTGTATTCTATCTTCTTTGGAAACAGCATACTAAGACCGTGTCTACATGAGAAAATTGGACTAGTTTATCTTAAATCTATTTAGTTAAACCAGAGCAAACCCTGTGTAGACACTCATATTTTGTTTTAAGAGTAACTTAATTTAGTTTAACATAAACTGATTACTAATAAATTTAGAATAATCCAAAATAAGCCTGGTTTAAATCAAAATAAAAGCACCCACATATGGGTTTGTACCAATTTAATTTAATTAATTTAAAACCACAACTGTTGGTAAATTGGTGCAACTTTCTTTAGGTAGCCATTGAAGCTTTACCTCTCACTATCCCATGCCAATTCCCAGGACTAATGCTATGCAGCACCTCAGTTGGATTTAAGGCCCTCAAATCAACCGTTGGTAACTTGCAGTTCATTCTGGAAACCCACTTTGTGGGATGTCAACAATTCGTTTTGTTGTCCATTCCACACACTCACATCCTGCTGAGCAACACCATCCACCTTTTGAAATCATCCAGAAAAATGTCCATCTTCCTGTCAGAATGCCATCTTGCTATCTTCCTGAATGCCATCCTCTCCGGAGATGCATAATTCGTTCCCAAATGGAAGATCATAGCTTATTCCAGCTCTTTAAAATATTGCCCAATCTCCTATTCATCCCAGTTCTTGGCTTTCAGTGTGAAGTAAACACTTAACTTCCCTTAGGAACCTTTGAGAGTTACAGCCTAAATGACTAGTCAAAGGTGAGATGTGCTAAAGTTTGCATTATCAGACAACATGTTATTCATAATGCACCCAACACTCTAATATTCTCATTTTCTCCAACTAATTGGAGAACTAAATTGATGGGTTTATTTCTCTGCCCTCATTTTCACATGCATCTGGAATAAAGCATTGTGCATGATTTTTAAAAATAAATGTTTATCAAATAAAATAGATACTTGATCAGGAAATTGTTTTCCACAGATGATGTGTTACTCGCATCAAGTTTCTATATTTTTTCCTTATTCTGGAGAGTTTTAGGACAAATTATTGAAATAGTACAACTCTTCTTTGATTAAGAGAATCTTTTAGTAAGAACAATAAAGAAATTACAATGCACTAGTATGTGAATAGTTGATTATGAAAAAGAGGAAGAGAGATAAGCTGATTACAATATGTTTACTAGAGTCTGAATTATGTTTGATTTCAATTTCTAGAGTCTAATTTCAATGTTAAATCTTTTCTTAAAATTTCTTTCCTTTTCAAGGTTGTCATTAAAGAAATTGCAAAACAAATTCTTAATTAAAAACCAAACAAAACACACCAAGTAGTTAAATCCATCATGCTTCCATATGATTTGCTTCGTATTAGAAGTTTAGTTTTAATCTAACTAGAATTTTTAAAAAGAGTTTTTACTTTTGCTTTATTGAATATTAAAAGTAGAAACTAAATGATGAAGCTTTGATGTCATGCATATTTTGAACATTAAATGTGGTGAAACAGAGGTCTTAAAACTAGGTGTCTCTAAGTGAAAAGGAGCACTAAGACTATCACAGAGAGAAATCTACACAAAAATCAAATCTCTTCATTTTCTGCAGGGAAATATATAATGAAATCTCACTTGAATCTAATTCTAGCATAAGTAAATGTAAATGTAAATCAACAGTCTGTTTCAGATATGCTATATAGTTTTGTGCTATACATTTATAATAGGTATAAAGCAGGTCATCAAGGAATCCATTTTAGGGGGCTTGGAATAGAGGAAGGTGATCAGGAACAGATGGCATGGATTCACCAAGGCAAGTCATGCCTGACCAACCTGATTGCCTTCTATGATGAGATGACTGGCTCTGTGGATGTGGGGAAAGCAGAACACATGATATATTTTGACTTCAGCAAAGCTTTTGATACAGTCTCCACAGTATTATTGCCAGCAAGTTAAACAAGTGTGGGTTGGATAAATGGATTTATTTGATGGATGGAAAGCTGGCTAGATCATCAGGCTCAATGGATAGTGATCAACAGCTCGATGTCTAGTTGGCAGCTGGGAACAAGCAGAGTGCCCAGGGGTCAGTCTTGAGGCTGGTTTTGTTCTGTTTGTTAATGATACGTAGGATGGAGTAGATTGCACCCTTAGCAAGTTTGCTGGTGACACTAAGCTGGAGGGGAGTTGTAGATATGCTGGAGGGTAGGGGTAGGATACAGAGTGACCTAGACAAATGGGAGGATTGGGTCAAAAGAAATATGATGAGGTTCAACAAAGACAATTGCAGAGTCCTGCACTTAGGATGAAAGAATCCCATACACTGCTACAGACAGGGGACCAACTGGCTAGGCAGCAGTTCTGATGAAAAGGACCTGGGGGTTACAGTGGACAAGAAGCTGGATATGAGTCAACAGTGTACCCTTATTACCAAGAAGACAAATGGGATATTGAGCTACATTAGTAGGAGCATCGCCAGCAGATCGAGGGAAGTGATTATTTCCTTCTATTCAGCATTGGTGAGGCCACATTTGGAGTGTTGTGTCCAGTTTTGCCCCTTCCCTCCCCACTGCAGGAAGGATGTGGACAAATTTGAAAGAGTCCAGTGGAGTGCAGTGAAAATGTTTAGGGGCTGGATCACATGACTTATGTGGAGAGGCTGCGGGAACTAGGCTTATTTAGTCTGCAGAAGAGAAGAGTGAGGGAGGATTTGTGAGCAGCCTTCAACTACCTGAAGGGGGGTTCCAGGAAGGATGGAGCTAGGCTGTTCTCAGTGGTGGCAGATGATGGAACAAGGAGCAATGGTCTCAAGTTGCAGTGGAGGAGGTGTAGGTTGGATATTAGGAAAATCTTTTTCATTAGGATGGTGGTGAAGCACTGGAATGGGTTACCTAAGGAGGAATCTCCATCCTTAGAGGTCTTTAGGACTTGGCTTGATAAAGCCCTGGCTGGGATGATTTAGTTGGCGTAGGTCTTGTTTTGAGCTGGGGGTTGGACTAGATGACCTCCTGAGGTCCTTTCCAACCCTAATAGTCTATGATTCTTTGATAATCAGTCTTTCCTGAAATCAAAGCTTTGCTATTATTACAGTAAGCTTATTTGAAGTATAGTCACATCTCTTCCAGTATATCTAATCATTCACTCTATTTATGTCTTTCTGCATAGAACATATGTATAAAACCACAACTCTTCCTGTTGCCCAAGCTTATCAACTGGCAGTCACCTTTGACTCTGTCTCTCTCTCTGTCTAGGTTTTTATACCACACCAACCACCACGGTATCTGTCTCCACTCATTTTCCTTTCATGTCCTGTCCATGTCCAGAACTTCACATGCCAGATCCAGATCCCCTGGTCAGTTCTCTTTTAAACACTGTCATAAAGCATGCTGAAAGCTGCCTTGAGGAAGAAGCTGAAGATTCTGCTGTGGTAGAGAAATCCTCAGTTGGCGAAGGGTAGCCTAGCTCACCCTATACGGCTCATTCCTCTTCCCCTATCACACTTGCAAATCACCACTATCCCCTACCCCAAATTAAAGCAGCTCTGAAAGAGGTCTAGTGGTTTAAATGCTAACGTGGGACCCAGGTTCTAATTCCTGCTCTACCCAAGTCTTCCATTGTGACCTTGGAGAAATCACTTAAACCTGGGTCTGCAAATGGATTTAGCTATTGCTGTGCCTAATTTTTTAGGCACCTAGAAAATCACTAGAATCCACAAACACTTGTTTAGGTGCCTAAGCTCTCTATACAATGCATGGGGGGAGAGAGAAACCTAAGAATGGGATCTATAAAACAAACAGCATACTAAGTGGGGAGCCACCTAAGCAACCCAGTGGAATACTCTGGCAAGAGGTCTGTGTGCAAAGCCCTGCACCTCTCAGAGGGTTGGCAACAGTTAGCACCCTGCAAAGTCTCTGAAAAGCCTGAGAACAAGCAGATAATCTTGTACTGCATTGTGTATGCAAACAAATATCACTGTAAATCAAAGTATAGCTTTCTATTTTCCACCCTTTTGAAACTAAGGCATTGACATCAATGGGACAACTCATGTGCATAAAGTTAGGCAGATATATAAGTGTTTAGGGGATTGGGACCTTATTAAGTGATTAGAAGAGAGTAAAGCAACAGACTGTTTAAATATAAACAACTAGTTCCCAGGAAATTGCCACATGAGTCCTAAAGAGGTATCAGAATGCCAGGGCCTAGCCTATGCAAGCTGTTTTCAGACCACTGGGAGAAGGAAAATTAGCATCATAAGATCCGTCTGGGTCCATTCAATTTAATGGCAAAACTGGCTTTCTTTGCCAGATTTTTAAATTTTATTTAGGAATTTCATGAAGATGCCAGATTTCTAATTTTCTTTCCTTTAACATAAGGGCAAGAGTAATAAAAGAGAGCTAGTTATTACTAACTCTTTTTTTCCCAACAATGTTTTAGGAAAATTGGTTCACTTTGTGCTCAGCAGCCAGTAGATATTAATAATACTGAACTAATTTACATGGAAATTAACTCATTATTGTGTTGGCTGCATGAAATAACCCATTGTTTAAACTTTTTAAAAATCTGATTTGTGTTTTATTTTTATTGCTGCACCTACTTTGTCCCAAAGCACTGTCTTTAATTGGTTTTAGACTTCCAAAAAGTCAGCGAGATGGGTGTGTGGCTTTTTTTGTGAATAAAGAACTGTAATATATTCTTTTCCATTTCAGTAGTTGTAAGAAAATCCCCCAAACCTACCTAGTTCCAGGTGAAAGAGATGGTGGAGAGAATTTTGTAACTACATACATTAAAGAACTATCATAACAATGCCTTTTAAATTATACATTTTTTTCTCAGTGTCTCTAGTATTTCAAAGTAAGATAATTATTTCATGACTGACTTGTTAGCAAATCACAATACTAAAACATGGAAAAAGCTTCAGTACCAGCTCATCATGTACCCAGGCTACTGGAGTCGTACAGCTAAATGAAGTCATTGTTTATTTCACTTAAAAAAAGCAAAGTACTAAAAAGCCTTGTAGCTATTGCCTCATTTCTTTTGATATCTCAGTTGAATTATAGGATATGATTTCCAATCATTTATGAACAGCTTATGTTTGTAGGTTGAAATTCACCATCTTTTGAAGGAATGGTGTAAATCTCTGTGCAACCAGGGCTGTAGTTACTAACCCATAGCCTGTCATAGTTGACAAAGTAAGGCTACTCCACAGCCCCATGGTCTTTCCTAGATTATGAGAATGAAGGTGAGGAATATTGCCACCATAAATTTCATACTGCACTGCCTCAGAAAGTCCAATTATTTTAGCTTAATGCAACACCTGTGAATTTCAGCCTTACAACAGAAATCCTTGGTATACAGATTCATTTGTTTTTCTTTTATACCCTTCTTTTGTGTATGCAGAATTCACAGTAATATAGCAGCATGTTGATACAGCCAGCACATGACACTCTTTTTTTCCCCCCTAGATCTTTCTCTTTTGTAAATTAAACCACTGAAATATAATCTGAATTGTAGTTTAACTCAGTTTCACCCAAAAGCATCATTAAAAAACAAAAATCTAAATATGGTCTAAAGGAAACTGCTGGTAGTATGGACAAAAAGCAGATATTTAAAAGACACAAATCAAACATACACATTTCCTTTTAATCTGTAGAAGAGCAACTGGAGAAGAAACAAAAGTGTCTCATGAAGTGGATGACTCTGAGAATAGGCTGAGAGGATTTGATATGGGACTATAGACAGTGGCAGCTCATGTGGGTGGTACTATCCAAGAGTCCTTACCCATCTGACTTCAGTTTTGGTGGCTTTTAAGTAATGAACGGCTTGTCCTAAACGATTTGAGACACTTTTAATTGCATCAAAAAAAAAACTAAATAATTCAGTCTGTATAAGACAGATGGTTAAATCACAGAAACCATCTTTGCAGTTGGCACTAATTAGCACCCTTGTTGGAATCTCAATGGAGTGGCCCAAATATTAAATGGGCATGGAAACTGAATTACTTTCTCAGCCATAGCGGTAGTCTCTCCAAGTGAATACATCAATAAGTCAGTGTAGTAGAAGCCTCAATTGCACCTGTGCCTGTTTATATCTGTTCTGTAGCAGAGGACATCAGAATCCAATGCTTTCAATCCTGCACCTTTTAGCAGCCCTATATTTAGAGCTGGATGAGCAAGGGGTTTTCTAGCTCTTTGTCAATTCTAAAAATTGGGGGAAAAATTAGTTTCAAGCTGAACTAAAACCAACTTTTTTCCAAAATTTTTCAGTGAATTGAAAAGTTGCAAACAAATTGAGTGTGGTTGAAAACGCCAGGTTTGGCCCTATACCTAATTCTAACTGGAATTATTCCAGGGGAAGTTCTATGGCATGTATTATATAGGAGGTCAGCGAGGATCACAATAGTCCCTTTTGAAACCTATTAAACAAACTGTTTTGTTCAGAAGCAAAGCTTAAAGAACTAAATGCCAGGGGTGGGGAATCATTCAGAGTATCAGTTATCAGGGTATGGCTACACTACATAGCTTACTGCTAGTGCAGTCATTCTAAGCTGATGGGAGAGAGCTCTTCCATCAGCTTAATTACTCCAGCCCCTGTGAGGTGCAGTAGAAGCTCTCCTGCTGATATTGCGCTGTCCACATCAGTATTTAGGTTGGTGTAACCTACATCATTCAGGAGGGTGACTTATTCTCTTGAGTTACATAACTAATACCAATCTAATCTGTAGTGTGTAGTTATAGTAATTCATGATGACAATGAATAGTCATTGGGCCAAGGGAAGAGGTGAGAATGACTCAATAGCTTTGGGGTGAGAGCATTCACATGGGGGAGAGGGACCTAAATTCAAGTCCCTGCTCCAATGATGATTTATACACAGAGGAGAAGCTTCAACAGAAAAGATTGAGGAAAAACTCACACCAGGCTCTCGTGAAGATCCAAGGAGAAATCTTTTCACCACGCTGGGGGAATTAAACGGGTCTCCCACAACCACAGCATTAAAGGTTACAGGGGAGTTTCTCCTTCATTTCCCTCCCCACATCCTCCAGCGGCATGTTTTGTGAATTTAGTCATTTGTTTTTGTACAAAGGCCTGAAATCAGAAAACAAAACAAAAAATTAGTCTTGATCAAAATGAAACATTTTAATTCAACAGTACCAAAACATTTTGAATATTTCATTTGATCAAAGCTATTTGGCAAACTTGACACAAATTCATTAATAGTTTTGGTTTGATCAAAACAGCATTTTTCAGTAAAGAAGATATTTGCCTTTTTTTTAACCATCTCTAACTGTGTTCACTGTAAAAGCAAATGAAAATGTTTAATATTTTAGTGGATTAAGAGAATTTACACCTTTAACTAGAGCATCTTCCTACCCCCATCTCTGAAGTTGGGAAAAATATTTTGTTTAAAAACTAAATAGTGTGAAAATATGTTTATGTGAATTGTTATCAATTTGGCCCTACTTGTATGAATGTATCTCTATCCAGTTGGATAGATCCCAGAATTCTTGGTTTTAGACAACCTCTCGTGCTGTCACACAGATTTTAGTTTAAAATGTTAAATAAATACATATATTTAAAAAATGATTTATATCTAATGTGGCCTAATTTCTGTTACAATTTGGAGGTGAAAAATATATACATGAATTTAATTACTTAATGTTGTAAAATGGCTCTCACATGCGCAGTGATTCTTGTCATCTAACCTTCCCCTCAATGTTTAATATGCAGAGTTAATGTGCATGTGTAGCAACCACAGAGACATAAAGGACCAGAGGAGCTCTAAAGGGATAATGACTTCAAATCAATTTTCTACATATGCCTTGACTCAATAAACTATAATATCTCCTTAATGATTCACAGATTATATGAATGTATAAAGTCTGAAGGAATGTCAATTGTGATATAGGCTCAAAGATGTATTAGTAAGTTAAACCCAGAGGGGGGGCAGCCAGAGAGGGAGAAAAAGGCTCAGGGGGAAAGCAGAATGGTGGGACAGTGCAGGCCTTGGCTGATGACTGGGACTCAAAGTACGGGCTAGGCCCAGGTCCCCCTACCAGACACTGAAGGAGTGACATGATGGGTGCAATAAAGGGAAGACTGCCATTTTATATGGAGGGACTGTGATAGAAGACCCACCCCTCGAAGGGGAAACACACATGATGAGCTGGCCAGAGGGCCAAGTCATGAAGAAGGAGCCCCTTGAGTGGTAGATGAAAAGAGGGCAATGAGGGAGACACCACAGGAGGAAGGCACAATGTCCAGCCCAAGCTAATCCCCAGAACAGCCAGGAGGAGGCTCCACTAGAAGTGAGTGCTGTCCGTGACACACGTTTGGGTCCTAGAATAATAAATTATTAATAGTAAGCAAAACCTTGCTGTCAACATGTTAATAGTGCATACAAAGCCAGTGAATGAGAGGAAACCCCAAGGTTCAGAATTTGGCAATGATTACGCGCCATATAAAATTAAAAAGCTTACTTAGACCTCTGTAGGAGCACAACAGGCCCCTTGCACATCTACCATGCAATCGCCCCTCACTTGCGCCTCCTTCCCCAAGCACAACAGTCCTTATCTAGGGTTGCCACCTCCAAGATGCAGAAAACCTGGCCACAAGCTATTCAGGTGCACCAATGATTTAGAGAACCATTTTACACCCAAATAAATAACACTGTGTAGTTTATATTATTTTATCATTTTTCTTACTTTATTCTAACACGATGGTCCAGGCTGAGGATGTGAACTATAGAGCACTGAAATATATCCCAAGTGGAAAAGCAAAACAAAACCCAGCACATTAAATCTTTTAACTGGCAAGGCAGTACAAAGCTATTCAGAATGGTTAAAACCAGTCAGGTGGCAATCTAAGCCCTGTCTTCCATTACCTACCATTATCGTATCCGATGAATTCTAGTGTCGTTTTACTCTCTTGGTGGGCAGACAATACACCTGATCCCTTCTGTAGCATCTTCACAGGTCGGACGGCCTGACTTCCTATTTCCTCCAGTATCTTTGTGTAACATCTCTCCCTTGTCCTCTCTCATAATGTTCCATGCTTTCCTATTCCCCTTGTTGGGCCACCTCTTTTTGCATCAGCTGTGAGGACTTCCATTTCCTTCTGTCCCTCTTCATAGGAATAAATGTCTTTCATGTTCCCTCAACATGGGTATCGTTCCCCTAAATGCGGAAGGACGAGTGAGGCTGTCTCCTTTTTCCAAACCATTTTAAGCACTGAGATGCAAAACACAGACTAGGAAAGCCCAGAATGAAGAGAAAGACAGGAACAATAATAAAGGTAACCCAGAAGTAGTGGGAAAATTGGCTACCCAGGAGCAATGCTATTTAATACCATTAGTAGTCACAGCGAGATCTACAGCCATTTCTATTCTCAGTTTGCTCATTACAAAATAGGGTCTTGGGACTGAGCAGAAACCTGGAGCTGTTGGTAAGTATGATTTATTTTGGGGGACACACTGAGTAAGCATAATTGAAAACCAGCCGACAGCATCCAATATTGCCCTATTTTAGTGCAACAACAGAGTTTACAATTTGCAGTGTTGTAGCCATGTTAATCCCAGGATATGAGAGAGACAATGTTGGTGAGGTAATATCTTCAATTGGACCAACTCCAGCTGGTGAAAGAGAGAAGCTTGTGAGCTACACAGAGCTCTTCTTCAGTTCTGGAAAAGGTGCTCAGAATGTCACAGTTATATACATGATGGAACAGATTGTTTAGCATAAATAGTTAACACACATTGTAAGAGAGACTATTCAAGGAGAAGTGGTCCTTTAACACCTCTGAAGTCATAGGACAAAATAAAGGGGGGGGTCTTAAATCCAATCATTTTTTCTGTGTGAATTCATTCAAGAGTGTAGGGATTGGTTTCACCATATAGTAGTATTGAGGCATTTAGTGCATTAGATAAGATACACCATGTGCTACAATAGGCATGCTTTGGACCCATGTTGTGTTGTGGGAGGTATAAATAATAAAAATGATAGAAATACAACTTTAAAATGATTTTGGTTATAAAACTAAATCTCCTCTTCCTCCATAAAAGTATAGCTGATCTAACAGAATATAATCCCTCATAGAACAAAGGCTGTTTATATAACCTGAAGATCTCCAGACTTCATGTTTCTATTATCATCTAGTGCAATAAGTATCCAGTCTGCTTCCTTCAATATCAGTGAGGAAATGGGAAATAAATTATAATCAAGAACATAAGAATGACCATACTCAGTCAGACCAATGGTCCATCTAGCCCGGTATCCTGTCTTCCAATAGTGGTCAATGCCAGATGCTTAAGAGGGAATGAATAAAAAAGGTAATCATCAAGTGATCCATCCTGTCAGCCATTCCCAGCCTCTGGCAAACAGCAATCCCTGCATGTCCTGGCTAATAGCCATTGATGTACCTATCCTCCATGAACTTATCTTTTTTTATCTCCATGATGGTTCTTTTTTGATCTCCATTATGGTCCTGGCCTTTACAACATCCTCTGCCAGAGTTCCACAGGTTGGCTGTGCATTGTGTGAAGAAATCCTTTTTTTGTTTGTTTTAAACTGGCTGCCTATTAATTTCATTTGATGGCCCTTAGTTCTTGTGTTATGAGAACAGTTAAGTAACAATTCCTTATGTACTTTATCCAGACCAGTCATCATTTTATAGATGTCTGTTATATTTCCCCTTAATTGTCTCTTTTCCAAGCTAAAAGTCCCAGTCTTATTAATAGCTTCCATATGAGGAGAGGTTCCATATACCTACTCATTTTAGTTGCTTTTTGCTGTACCTTTTCCAATTCCAAAATATCTTTTTTGTGATGAGGTGACCAGATCTGCATGATGTATTCAAGATGTGTACATACCATGGAATTATAAAGGCAATCTGATATTTTCTGTCTTATTATCTATCCCTCTTCTAATGATTCCCAACTTTCTGTTAGCTTCTTTTGACAGCTGCTGCACGTTGAGTGAATGTTTTCAGAGAACTATCAACAGTGATTCCAAGATTCCAGTATAGTGAGGTCCCTTTGTAAGTCTTTGCAGTCTGCTTTGGACTAAACTAACTTCAGTAGTTTGGTATCATCTGCAAATTTTACCTCCTTTTTCAGATAATTTATGAATAAGTTGAACAGTACTGGTCCCAGTACAGACCCCTGGAGGACACCATTATTTACCTCTCTCCATTCTGAAAACTGACTATTTATACCTACTCTTTGTTTCCTATCTTTTAACCAGTTATTGATACAGGAGGGGACCTTCCCTCTTAGCTCATGTGAGCTTACATTGCTTAAGAGCCTTTGAACCAGAATACACGATACTGGTTGTCAAAATTCTGGGGTTAATGCACCTCTGATCCCTTCATAGTTTCCTTGATGGCCCCACTCAAGTTTCAGTCATGTAACCAACTCTCTTCTCAGGGTGGAAACTTTCATCCCTCTCCTTCCACACCAGAGATTTAGTCTACAATTCCTGGTGCTTATTCCAGCAGCTCTGATAGTCCAGTGCTTGCAGGTCTTCACTTTTACACTGGTACAACGATATTCACACTTGGGGCAGGGAAACTTGCCTCTTGAACTATACTGATTTAGTTAAAGCTGAAAAACTTTCTAATATAGACAAGCCCTTAGCGAAAAACAAAACTAGATAACTTGAATTAGTAGATTATTTAGTAACTAGATTACTTTATTGCTGCTGAGATTTTATTGTATTGTTAATGATGTTCTAGGGTGCCTAGAGTCATAGATAGGCATATTTTAAAATTATTATTTAATTACATATATAAAGAGAGAGAGAGAAAAGTGTTTATATAAAATATGTAGAAAAGTGTGCAGTATAGAAAAGCAACCCTTTGCCTTACCTAAAACATACAAAATAGAACAGTAGTATACAAATAAGGTTAGTTGTTCGTCATTAGTGTGATGGAGAGTTTTAGTATAATAGTCAGGTAAGTATAAAATAATTTTCCATATTCTTTTGTATTCTTCTGTTATTTCTCCCAAGAAAAGAGAGATTATCCAATAATCCAGTGTAACCCAACTCAGACATCAATTCTTGATGCATAGGGCAAACAGCATTTTTTCTACCTTCTCAGTTAAACGTGGAGAACTGCTGAGACCATATTAAGGTAGATAAGGAAAACTGAAGATCAGGATTAAGGAAACTGAAAGTCATCTCTACTCACCAGGGCCAAAAAAATAGGTGGGACCCTGAAAGGTAGGTATATGCAGAAATATTTCCCTCAATGAGTGGGGTTTGCCCCAACCCCACTGAACAGGGTGCTCTGAACCCAGTATCCACAGAAATCCCCATTTCTACTAGATGCACGATCATCAGTTTGGAGGCCCTGTCCATCTGTATTGGGACTGGGGAGCCTGCTCCTCTGCGTTCCAGTTGCAATGACCTCAGTCCCAACGTAGATTCAAGGGCATGATTAGAGCCACAATTAGGAAATGGGATTAAAGATATTAAAAGAAAAGAAAAAGAGAAAGAAAAGGCTGTATTCAAGACTGTATCCAGATTGTGGGGTTTTCTTTTTATTGCGTAATGTTTATTGATTAACACAATCCTAAAAGATATTCTGCAAGTCTATCTGTGGATGGAAGGTAGGCAGAACAAGGAACTGGAAATCAGGGCTCCTGGATGGTGGCATTGTCACTGACTTGCTGTGTGACTTTGGACAATATATCTCTCTTAGTTCTTAATAATATCACTTAGTTTTGGTTTACTCATTTATAAAATGCTACAGGGGTGTTGTGAGGCTTAATTAACAAATGCTTGTAAAACACGGTGAATGTTTTGGGATGAAAGGTGCTATAGAATAGAATACAACTGTGCTTCAATTATTTCCACAATCATCACCTTTCCTGCCGTTTTCAATTATATGTTTCAAAGCAGCAAGAGTGTCCTATCTCTGTTCAGGCTCATTCCTCAGAGAAATCCTGTACGCGTACTGAACCTCCAACTGAACTAGAAAAAGATAACTTATCAAAGGCTGACCACTATAGATTCTTAGAGGTAAACAGAATCTGTTTTATGGCTTTACAGATAGCAATCTGCTCCTACTATTAACAGCTTCAAAATGTTCAAATACTTTTAAGTATACTGTTGGTTTCTATGTTTTAAAGAAAAGTAATTGACTCTAGAGGAGTTGAATGCATTTTGTCACAGAGCAGTAACTAAAACATGTAGTTCAGTTTATTCATTTTAATATACAAGAAGATGATATCGATAAATTAATTCATTTTTAAATTAGCATTATTATTACAAGATTTTTGTATTACTGTGTTGCAAGGTAACCACCTGTTCACAAGACCCCTAGAATTTCAAGTATATTGGAATAATCAAAATACACTAGCCTGAAGCCAACTGCATGCTTTCCTTGCTAAATTCTAGCAGATGGTAGAGAGGCCCATATCAGTCCATCTGCAAGGACATACTCCAGAAAATATTGAGAGGAAGACACATAAAAGTATCAGTCCTCTTTTCCTTCCCACTTCTTGTCCCCTTCATTCTGTAGTTATTACTATTTTTAAGAGTATTCATAGTTTATAAAATGCTGCCGTTGGTAATTTTTACCTTGTCTGTTGGAAAATAAGGATACTAAATCACCCTTGTGGAAACAACAGTAGCTTATGTTGACCTGTAAAGTAAAGATTTTTCAAAGTGATGGACATGTGTCTCTAATTCTCTTATTTGAAGTGTTGTTGTAGCTGGATTGTTCCCAGGATATGAGAAAGAGACAAGCTGGGTGAGGTAATATCTTTTATTGGACGATCTTCTCTTGGTGAAAGACAAGCTTTCAAGCAAAACAGAACTCTTCTTTGTGTCTGTGTAGATTTTTCAACAGCAGAAGTTGATGAAAAATTTTTCACCAGCAGAAGTTTTTCACCAGCAGAAGTTAGTCCAATTAAAGATATTACCTCACCCACCTTGTCCCCCCCCTTAAATCGCTTAGGCACTTTCTTTGAACCCCAGGTCTTGTACCCTCAAGCCTTAATCATGGTTTAAAGACTTCAAGGTACATCCCCTGAGCATTTTAAACCAGTCTTGTATATGAGCTGAGCTGAAAAAAACAAGGGTCAGATTTTATTTCAGTGACACAAGAGTAAATCCAGAGTAACACAATTGGCTCTTCCTCTTTCTCTTTTGCATGCCTTGGACTGTTAAAAAATAGTTGCAGATTTGTATTATATGAATATGATTTGCAATATATCCACCACTCTAGTTTGTTTAAGCTGGCAGAAAAATTGAACAGCAAAGTCAACTCTGTGCTCTTCAGAATTGTAAAGTATAGATTGAGCAGAGAAACTGAAAGAAGGCTCCTACTTACCATATGTGGAAAATATGTCAATACTCAAACATTTAAGATGACAGATTCAGTTTCCATCAAACTTGATTTGCTTCTGTAAATGAGATACACAGAATATAATAAGTTTGAAGAATGGGTGTTCTGTTGTTGGGGTACATGTAAATAGAATTTCTAGGACAAATGTTCTTTTATTTTTCACATTCAGAAGTAAAAAGCCCAGCTAAACAGATTCCCTTCTTCTTTATCCCATCTCCCAAAAATTCCTCTGGGCAGAGACTAGGGCCCGGTCTACACTTACCTTCGGGATTCGGCAGCAGTCGATGGGAGATACGCAAGTGATGTAAATCACTTGTGTATCTCCTGTCAATTTTGCTGCGTCTCCTCCGCACGCCGTCCACACTGCGCTGCGTCAAAAGGAGCAGCGTTCCCTTTGACACAGCACTACACCACTTACCGGGGTGGTTTTCCTGCGTTGCTTGCTGGATCGACTGAGCAGGTCTACACAGATCACTCAGTCGATCCAGAGACATCGAACTGAGAGCGGCGAATTTGCCGCCGCTAGTGTGGACCCAGCCTAGGTATGACAAATTGTATCCCATAAGGAATTTATTTAAGAAAGTTATGAGCAATTGCAAAAGAGGTGCTATGATAGCATTTGCATTTCAACCTGAATAATAATAATTGCTACCTCTCTGACTGTCCTAAATATACTTTACTTTAAATTAAAACAGATCACTTATTGTAAATATTCAATTTTGAATAGGTAGGTGGCACTAAGACTATGGCAGCTATAAGATTTTGTCACCCTAAACAATCTGAAATTAGTCTGGTCTTTGAGCTCTCAAGTTTTTAAACATTTTGTATCTAGATTTCATTGCCCTAGGAAACTGCCTGTCTGTTAAGTTTAGACCTGATGTCAAGAAGAACTATTTCTTCTTATCTCCTTTGATATACTGAAATCAGTTTGTATTTCATGCAGCATTAGATAACAAGAATTTAACTATTTTTACAATTTATAATATCAGAACATCTTGAGATATGTCAATTATTGCCTTTTTTTAATATTTGAAGGGTTACCTGCATCAATCAATGCCCCCCTGAAAGGTATATCTAGATTTCAGTTAGCACTCTTTTCTCTCTCTCTCTCTCTCTCTCCCTCTGTTTAATTTGCATATAAATACTAACATTTGAAGCACCTCAGTCATGAAGCCTTATTCTATTAAACACATTGTTTCCAGGAGTTGATATTTCATCCATCTGATGCTAGAATGTCAATCATAAGAACACAGTAAAGCTATAATTATGTTTGTAATGGATCTTTTCAAAGTGGTGGTTTCCACTTGTTTTAGTGGTGTTAATATTAGGTTACTTGTCAAGTGATTATAACCAAAGACTAGGGAAACTTAAGTAAAATGCATCCATTGTGTTTGACCCATGTACCAAGGCAGCAATGTGTTGGCACAGCGTGTCTGTTTTGCATGAAATATTTGGTTCTTCTCTAAATTCCTGCCTGAAAGTCTTATAGTTGTGACAAAGTTATAGAATACTTTTATTTAAAAACAAAATCTAATTTCAGCTGTCTGGAGAAATGATGATATAGCACATGACTGTAAATTCACTTCAGCCACCACTTTTGTGCTTCATCATCTACTAATTATATTAGCAAATGTTCATATTAGGAACTGCGTAATAATTTTAAGTAACTTATGGAATAAAACTATGGCTACAGCCAGTTTATCATTATGGTGGAACTTTGCTTGAGCACCTTCTGCATACATCCAGTGATTGGCATATGTAATGTAATCTTACTCTGTGACATGGCTGACCCCTGGGAATATTTTTAGCCTTAGGCATCCAATTAAATGAAAGAAAACTGGCACCAAAATCAGCCACTATTTTCTCCCCCTCATTTGGAATTAACTACAGCATTGCTAAGAGAGCCATCAGAAGAAAACACTTTTCTGCCTTATAGAAATGGTAACTAACAGTCTGAAAATGTGCTAAAATTAGACCTTAGCTGTAGCAGCTCTTCCATTAGCTTGTGAATTTAGCGAATAACAGGAAAGATTAAACTAGTTGGAAGAAAAGTGCCTAGTAATTATATATAGGCAACAATATTTACCTTCAGAATATGATTCTCTTGCCTAGGCCTTTTATGTTTGAACATGAATGTCACAACCTCTGTTGACTGAAACTGTCAAGGTGTCCTATTGAACAGAGCAGATAGAGTTAGTGCACTCATGGGGACATAAAGCCATTGTTTAGAATCAGAAATGGGAGATAGACTCTGTGCTGTTAGTAAATGAAATGCCTCTATAGAGATGCCTAATTTATTTTTATATATCTATATAAAAAAAGAAAACCCCTTGTGTTAATTTGGTGCTCATCTTGAATTATTATGATTTTATGTACCATTATCCTTTTTTACATTTGTTTAAATATCCGGATAGCTGCTAACACATGGTCTTTCAATCCTTAGGGGAATGCTTATGACTGGAGTTATTCTTGTTCTCTGCTCGGTAAATCTTTGGCTGTATCATCTCAGAAAAGTTTAATGTTCTAATTTACAAATGAAATAGCACCACATTGTTATTTCCACTGGTGTTCAGTTTATTTATGTAAAACACAGTAGTTCAAGATGTGCTGACTGGCAATGATGTTAGCAGGGGATGTATGTCCAGGAAAAGTAGAATTGCTTTCTTTGAAATATGATTAATAATCGAGTCCTGCATGAAACTGAAACTCTTGTTGAAGTAAAAGTTGGCGTATGAAAGGATTACTTGATCAGGCCTTAAATTTACACACACACACACTTACACGGTAACAGAGGGTTTATTATGAACTACATCATTGGTGCTTGAGGCTGTTAATATGATCCCCAAAAAACATCTTTAAAGTGATATACATCCAGCTGCTAGCAGCACTAAAAATCATTTCATACAGCCAGGCTTGAGGCAGCGAGATATCATATATGAGGAGATAAGAAGGAAAGACAAGGCTGAAGAGAATATGAAAACAGAAAGGTTTGGTTAAAGGGTGAAGAAGAAGGGAAGAAACAACATTAAAGGAAAGGAGAAGCAAAGATGAAAGAAATTCAGACTTCAAGGATCTTGAAGGATTTTAGGAAAAGGGGGGGGGAAATGAAACAAGGAGTATGTGCAGAACAAGAAACCCAGCTATCCAGCTATTGAATATGGAAGGAAAAACAGTTAGTGAGTCAAAGTGGAAAGCAGGAACTGTGACATGATTGATTTAATAGATTAATGGATTCAGCGATTCCAAGGCCAAAAAGGATCATTCTGATAATCTAATCTGACCTCATATGTAACACAGGCCCTAGAATTTCCCCAAAATGATTCCTAGGGCATATATTTTAGAAAAAAAATTCCAGTTTTGATTTTAAAATGGTCAGTGATGGTAAAACCACCATGACCCTTGGTAAATTGTTCCAATGTTTATTACCATCATTGAAAAAAATTAAGTCTTATTTTCTGTCTGAATTTATCTAGTTTCAGCTTCCAGTCCCTTGATCACGTTATACCTTTGAGGGGTTCTTATACACATGAGGGCTTGACGGCTACTTATATCGTTTCCCATCCACCTGCCTAAGTGCCAGCCACAATCTGGCCCACAGTTATATACAGTTTAAAAACTTTAAGGTGTTATATTCATGGTATCCCATAAAGAAGGTAGAAAAAAAAACCAAATACTCTTGCTGGAAGGTTGCAATGTAACATTATCTTTATTCTGAGAATCCAAAATAACACATAGTAACCAAAATCAGAGAGAGAGTGAAAGAGCCGGCTGCTCCCTAAAGCAGAGAAGCACAATTCACATTACCTTGTTGTAGGATGGTTCTTTCCAGACAACTCTGTTTTATGCTTCCCTAAAAAGCCTCTTAGCCTGTAGCCAGGACTAGGAAATGCCCCCTGTCTTAAAGTAATAACTTGTATATCCAACACAATTTTCAATATACCACATAGGAAAGAAATCGAGACTCTACAGAAGTCTGTGGGAGTTTTGACTTTGGGGGCTATTTTACTCATGTTGCTTCAGAAGGTTACGCTGTTACTGGAGCTAAAGGGGGAGACTCCCCTCATTTGAGTCTTTTGTGTGCATAGAGTAGGGATCAGACATAAACAGCAGCAAAATTCTTAAAGCAAAGTTAATTTTTTATTTTGTGTCTGGTTCAATAAGCACACTAACATGCAAGGATTAAATTAATGGGGTTTAATTTTATCCTGTTCCCCTTGTTTTTCACCTTTCTGTTGTGCTGAAATGCACAGGAAAAAAGAATCATTGCTTTTGCAGAAATCACTTAATTATATTAAGTGTTAATTAAAATCCCTCTCCATAAAAACTAACATGACTGGAGGATGTTTATTTAAGGGGAAAAGTTTGGACAACATTCACATTCTTTTCTATAAAGTTATTAGAAAAATATTTTGGTTTTTATTCGCTAGTCAGATAATATGATTTATTCTAGAAAGCAGAAAGGAAATTCTATGGCAGAGAAGCATTAAACTAAATTAATAGTGATTGACAGGCAGTAGTCAATAAACATCACAGGGGAGTTCAGAGAGTCTGGTATTTGAGAAGTATATATCAAAGTAAAAACATGGATTCAGAGTATCTTCTGCAATTTGTTAATTACAAATAGAAGTTTCCCCAAATAAATAATGAATGCATAATCCAATAATTGACTCAATGTCCTTCCTGACAAAAGGTCTAAACTGGAAATTTAGAGAAACTTCATTTCACCCGCAAACTTATTCTACTTGATTAAAGGAGAGGTTCGTCTGTTTCTGTTCAGTTTCTTATTCGAAGTGTAGCTGGAGAAAAACAGAATCAATATTTATGTTACAGAGCTTATATCTTTTTTTTTTCTGTGAGCCAGCCACTGCAAAGCAAGTCAACTATGGCATATGAACCTGTCTGATTCCAAGGCAGAACAGCCTACCCATAGAGCAGCCAGTACGGAAATTTAAAAAAAAAAAAAAAAAAGACCAATCCAGACAATCATGTGCTAAAAGTTAAACGTGATTAAATACCTTACTGAATCAGGGCCTAAAATAGTAGACAGTATTAAGACATAAACAAGCCAAGTTTGTAAAAGAAAAAGATGTTTTTGTACTTTGAATACCAAACTGCAGTTACTGGTTTAAACTGATTATGAATAATTGATCACATGACACCTGACAATATCAGCCAGGTTTTGCAGACAGTGTCGTGTTTCCACAAATTAGTAAATTTTCCAAAACATGTAGCATATTAATGATCCAGTACCACTGTTCAATCAATATCTGACCACTTCCTTCTGTCCCGTATGCTTAGGACTTTACGCTTCCTCTTTTTTTTTTTCTAAATAACTTCCTTCTCTACTGGGGTTCTAGAATAATTTTTATAGTGGGTGTGCTGAGAGGCATTGAACCAAACCGTAAACCTTGAATATAATGGAAACTACTTCAAGACATGGATGCGGAAGTAACTCTTGCACCCATAGTTCCGGCAACTATGCCTCTCTTCAGTCAGAGCCCTCCTAAATCATAGTTCTCCTATCAGATCCTTAAAGGCTAAATTACCAAGTCTAGTGCATCCATTTAAATACAAAAAACACCCTGGATGGCTTGAAGACTTGATCATATGTTTGGACTCTCTGGTGTCTAACTTAGGCCCCAGTCTTGCAATGGACACCATACAGGTGGATCAGCAGGATCGGGGCCAGGGATATAAAATATTAGCATCAGAGACAGTGTTGTCTTCTGACTCTGAGCACACTGTTAATCCTCAATAATAAAGAGATCATCACTAGATGATCAGGCAGTTCTTCAACAATTAGAGAGTTTCCAGAACTTGTAATATGTGGTTTGGAGAGAAAGTCCACAAGCTTGGTGTTTACTGCAGTAGGTGATTATGGGACAGTAAGACAGTTATGATGACATTATGGGTGGCTTAGTTATACATCATTTTATTTTCAATATCAAGTGTCTTGATAGCCATAGGAAATAAACTGATCTCCAGATAACAGCATTTATATTTAACTATTACTTTATCATGACAAGTAGTAAGCTAAGAGTTAATTTATAAACTGTTTTTTCTGGAAATATAAAAGCTTTGGAGGCCGTTTCATAGATTCCAAGGCCAGAAGGGACCATTGTGATCATCTAGTCTGACCTCCTGTATAACACAGGCCATAGAACGTTCCCCAAACAATTTCAAGTGAATATTTTTAGGGGGGGAAAATCTGAACTTGGTTTAAAAATTACCCTCACATAATTTATGCTTTATTTCATGTCTGAATTTATCTAGCTTCAACTTCCAGCCATTGGATCACATTCTACCTTTCGCTATTAGACTAAAGAGCCTGTTGTTAGATATTTGTTCCCCATTTAGATATGTCTAGAATTTAATTGTCACCCCTTTAACTTTCTCTATGCTAAAATAGATTGAGTTCTTTGAGCCTATACTATAAAGTTTGTTTTCTAATCCTTTAATCATTCTCATGGCTCTTCTCTAAATCCATTCCAATTTATCGACATCCTTCATGAATTGTGGGCACCCATAACTGGATTAAGTATTCCAGCAGTGGTTGTACCAGTGCCAAATATAGAAGTAAAATAACCTCTCTTCTTCTACTTGAGTTTCCCCTGTTTATGCAGCCCAGGATTACATTGTTTACATTGGCCACAGCATCACATTGGAAGCCCATGTTCAGCTGATTATCCACCATAACCCCCAAATCTTTTTCAGAGTCACTGCTTCCCAGAATAGAGTTCCCCATCCTATAAATATGGGCTACCTTCTTTGTTCCTAAATATATACAGGTACAGTTAGCCATATTAAAACACATATTGTTTGTTTGCTCCCAGTTTACCAAGTAATTCAGATAATTCTGAATCAATGAGCTCTCTTTTTCATTATTTACCTCTCCCCTAATTTTTGTATCATCTGCAAACTTTATCAGTGATAATTTTATATTTTCTTCCATGTCATCAATATAAATGTTAAATAGGGCCAAGAACCAATCCCTGAGGGACCGCAATGAAAAAAAACCTGCTTGATGATAATTCCTTTTTTAAAATCACTGACCTATTAAGTTTTTAATCCATTTAATGTTTGCCATGTTAATTTTATATCATTCTAGTGTTTTAATCAAAATGTCCAGTGGTACCAAGTCAAATTTCGTACAATAGTCTAAACATAACACATAAACATTATTACCTTTATCAACCAAAGTTTTCATTTCATCAAAAAAATAAATCAAGTTAGTTTGACTGGATCTATTGTCCATATATCCATGTTGATTTGCATTAATTACATTACCCTCCTTTAACTCTTTATTAATTGTTTCCTGTATAAGCGACTCTATTACCTTACTGAGATCAATGTTAGGCTGAGAAGCTGATAGTTACCTGCATCATTCAGTTTATCCTTTTTAAATTGGCACCACATTAGCTTTCTTCCAGTCTTCTGGAACTTCCCCAGTGCCCTAAGACTTACTGAAAATCTACATTAACTGTCTTTCTGCCAGCTCTTTTAAAACTCTTGGATGCAAGTTATCTGGACCTGCTAATTTAAGAATATCTAACTTTAGTAGCTCCTTTTTTAACATCCTACAGAGACACTAATGGAACGGAAAGAATATTATTACCATATAATGAGGCTATATCACCTGTTTCCATCCCCCTCCCCAATATAGAACAGAAATATTTATTGAACTCTTCTGCCTTTTCTGCATTATTAATGATAATTCTACCATTTCTGTCCAATGATGCATCAGTACAAATACCATTTATGCAAGTTAGACAAGTAGAACTGCAGAGTCTCAATGCGTGAATAAGAAAATGATTTATGGGGTTAGATTTATTAGGAACTGGGGACCTTTTGGGAAAGGAGGCACCTATATGGGAAGGATGGGCTCCACCTAAACCAATATAGAACCAGACTACTGGCATCTAAAATTAAAAAGTTGTAAAGAAGTTTATAAACTAAGGGATGGTGGAAAGCCACCAGGTGCAGGGAAGCACATAGTTCAGACAGAGACATCCCTTAGGGGACGATCTATTAATGGGAACTCTCTGTATCCTAGTAAGGGGGAAGAGGATAGAAGTAGATAAAATACAGGTAGGAACTGAAGAGAGAGTCAAATGAAAAAGAATCCTGTTCAGTTGCATCACATAATGGAAGACAGCTAAAAAATGACAAATTTTATAACTGCTTATATGCAAAGGTAGTCTAAATTAGTTTAAATAAATCTAAATACTAAAATGGATTAACTTGAGTGCCTGATATTAAATGAGGACTAGCTGCTTCAATGACTACTACGTGAAGCAGCTAATCTTCGGATCCACAAGGGGACAGGCAATTCTTGATTTAGTACTAAGTGAACCACTTAGGATCTGATCCAAGAGGTGAAAATAGCTGAACCTCTCTGTAATAGCAACCATAATATACTTAAATTTAATATCCTGGGTGGGAGGGGAAATACTAAAGAAGCCCACCACAGTAGCAATTAATTTCAGAAAGGAGAACTACACAAAATAAGATGAAGGTAGTTAAATGAAAATTAAAAGGTAGAGTCACAAAAATGAAATGCCTGCAAGCTGCATGGAAACCTTTTAAAAGCACCATAATAGTGGCTCAAATTAAAAGTATACCCCAAATTTAAAAAAACATAGTAATAGGACCAAAAAAGTGCCACCATAGCTAAACAGAAAGTAAAAGAAGCAGTTAGAGGCAAAAGGAATCATTTAAAAACTGGAAGTTAAATCCTATTGAGGAAAATAGAAAGGAGCATAAAATCTGGCAGATTAAGTTTAAAAATATAATTAGACAAACCAAAAAAGAATTTGAAGAGCAACTAGCCAAAGACTTGGAAACTAACAGCAAAAAATGATTTAAGTATATCAGAAGCAGAAAGTCTGCCATACAATCAGTGAGGCCACTGGATGATGGAGGTACTAAAGGGAGAAAAGGCCTGTGCAGAGAAGCTAAATGAATTCTTTGCATGAGTCACTACTGCAGAGGATGTGAGGGAGATTCCCACACCTGATCCATTCTTCTTAAGTGACAAATCTGAGGAGCTGTCCCAGATTCAGGTATCAGAAGAGGAGGTTTTGGAACTAATTCATAAATTAAACAGTAATAAGTTACCAGGAGCAAATGCTAGTCACCAAAACGTTCTGAGGGAACTCAGATGTGAAATAGCAGAACTACATGTAACCTCTCATATAAATCAGCTTCTGTACCGGATGACTGGAGGATAGCTTATGTGACAGTAGTTTTTAAAAAGGCTCTAGAGGCACTCCTGGCCATTATAGGCCAGTAAGCCTAACTTCAGTATCAGGCAAATTGGCTGAAACTATATTAGAACAGAATTATCAAGAGACATAGAGGTACATGATTTATTTGGGAAGAGTCAACACAGCTTTTGTAAAAAGCTCGCCAGTCTATTAGAATTCTTTTAGGGCAGTCAACAGACATGTGGACAAGAGTGAGCCACTGTGTGGATTTAATGTACTTAGGGTCCCTCAACGAAGGGTAAGCAGTCGTGGGTAAGAAGGGAGGTCCTTTTATGGACCAATACGTGGTTAAAAGACAGGAAACAAGGGATAGGATTAAATGGTCAATTTTCAGAATGGAGAGAGGTAACTAGTGGTATCCCCCACAAGTACTGTTCAACATATTCATAAATGATCTGGAAAAATGGGTAAACAGTGAGGTGGCAAAATTTGCAGATGATACAAAATTATTCAAGGTAGTTTGACTGGGCAACAAAATGACAGATGAAATTGAGTGTTTATAAATGCAAAGTAATGCACATGGGAAAACATAATCCCAATTATACATACAAAATGATGGGGTCTAAATTAGCTGTTACCACTCAACAAAGAGATCTTGGCGTTATTGTGGATAGTTCTCTGAAAACATCTGCTCAGTGTGCAGCGGCAGTGAAGAAAAGCTAACAGCTTGTTAGGAATCATTAGGAAAGGGATAGAAAATATCAGAATGCCACTATATAAATCAATGGTTTGTCAACACCTTGAATTCTGCAGCCATTTCTAGGCTCCCCATCCTAAAAAAGATATATTAGAATTGGGAAAGGTACAGAGAAGGGCAACAGAAATGATTAAGGGTATGGAACAGCTTGCATATGAGGAGAGTTTAAAAAGTCTGGATCTGTTCAGCTTGGAAAAGAGACCACTAAGGGGGTATATGATAGAGGTCTATAAACGATTTTTAACGAGAAAATGTAATACTTTACACAAGGCATATTCAACCTGTGGAGCTCATTGCCAGGGGATGCTGTGTAAGTCAAAACTATAACTGAGAATTAGATACATTCATGTAGGATAGGTCCATCAATGGATATTAGCCAAGATGCAACCTCCTGCTCTGGGTGTTCCTAGCCAGTCAGAAGCTGAGAGTGGAGAACAGAAGATGGATCATTCAGTGATTGCCTTTTCTGTCCATTTCCTCTGAAGCACCTGGCAATGCCCACTGTCAGAAGACAGGATACTGGACTAAACAGATCCTTGGTCTGACCCAGTATGGCTATTCTTATGTTCATTTATCAGTACCAATATCATTTCACCAGATTTTAAATTCAATTTATAAGTGTTGAACATGTGTCCCAGACTTGTTGTGCCACTGAGTACAGTACATGCAAATTGTGAAACTGGTCATACACAGTGAAGACGCTACTAGAACTACTATGTAATCTCTGATATTGGCTTAAAGATAAGGACTGATCCACATGTCTTGTGATATTTTTGCAGAACCTGAAGTGTTGTCTGCTTCACATTTGCATACTATATTAGGTGCAATACATTCCAGGTCACATAGGCCCAGAGTGAGTGAAGTTTGAAATTTACAGCGACATCGCCCATCAGAAATACTGCTAGAACTTCTACAAGCTTTTTCAGTTAACTGAGTGCATCTTAAGATTTATGCACTGTTCAAATGTAGAGTGAAACTAAATAGGTAAAGAAAATAATGTAATACTTTAAAATAGTTGTCACTTATAAAATATTCATTCACAAACCAGTTTTAACAATCTTTGGACTTTTTGAGAAATGAATGAGGTGAGAAAATTGGGTAGGATATGAAACTAATAACATTATTTAAATAAATAAGTAAATCATTGAAGGGATTAGCCAACCATGAAGATACTTCTAGCTCAGTATTAAGTTGAGTTAATGGAGTACTTAAAGAGAAATAATAGATGGCATCAAAATGGATTGATTGGCTATTAACAGCAGACATGGGAATTCTTGTGTTTGAGTGAGTATACATACTTTTGTGAGTCAAAGAAGCTGTAAATAAACACAAAGAATAACCCATTTTCTCAATTCCCAGACTTGGTCTACACTAGGAAATTAGGTTGGTATAACTACCTCACCCAGGGGTGTGAAAAATCAACAGCCATTGGGAGAGAGGAAAAACCCTTTTTTGTATTGAACTGTAAATTATGTTGATAAATCCATTCCCCTAAGCACCACAGTTAAACCCACCTAGCCCACAATATAAACAGTGGTAGGCTGACAGGAGAATTCTTCTGTTGATTTAGCTACTGCCTCTGGCAGAGATGGAGTACCTACACTAACGAGAGAACCTCTCCCCTTGGCATAGGTAGCGTCTTCACTGAAGCACTACTGCGGCACAGCATTATTAAAAGTGTTTCTGGGGGTTTGAAATAAAGCAGACAGGAGGTTTAGGATAAAAAAAAATTCTTCAGCTGAGACACAATATGAACATCTTCGGGAGAAACACAGGAAAAATAATCTGGCCCTGAATTTAAATACAATGTCCATAGCTAAAATTCTGTAATTAGTGTGCTACACTTGTGTAGTTACTGATATGGCCCTGCAATAAGGTCCTTTGTCCTGGAAGCACAGGCATAGCACAGCAGAGAATTTATGAGGTTGCAGCACAAAAAGGGCATGACTTTTATGGGAAATGTAGTCCTGGGGTTATATGACTCATTATGTGAGCAAGGCAAAAAATAAAAGGCAGCACCATTTGCTGTCAGAAAGACACTAGTGACTGGGAAAAAGAAGTAATGAGAGATTTTTCACAGAAATCCTGAAGAAGAATGGTGGCCAAGCATGTGGAGTGGAACCAGGGAGCTACCTTTGCAATGGGAATCCTAGTCTTGCTAGGGAGATGCAGTGAAACCCTGGTAAAAAAGTAACTGTGAAGCTATGAGAAAGTGCCAGAAATGACTGTGAAGCCTGGAAAAAGACCAAAGGCACTATGGAGACCAGGGTCATTTGCACAGTTGATGTCGTCATAGGACATGAGAGACAAAGTAAGTGAGGTAATATCTTTTATTGAACCAACTTCTGTTGGTGGAAGGGACAAGCTTTTGAAGATCACAGTTTAAGAGAAGTTTACCTCAGTTTAAGAGACGGTAGCCAGAGTTTCTGATCTAAATCACAGGTGACATAGATTGTTAAGCTTAAGAGGTTGTAAGGCACCACTTAAAATGAAGTCGGCAATTAAGAGTTAGCAACCGATATGGTTTGAAAATTGTTGTATTGAGCCATAAAATCAGTGTCTCCACTAAGTTCACAGTATTTAGGATCCATCAGAATTATGAATTTAAGTTCCCAGGCTTGTCTTTTGAAGCTATTGTGCAGGTTTCCTTTGGGGATGAGGGCTGAGAGGTCAGATATGAACCCTTATGAAAAGTGTTTGCTATAGGTAATTAGGGTGTTTTGTTTGTCTTTTATCATTTTTCTGTGTGAGTTCATTCGAGAGCATAGTGATTGTCTGGTGTCACCTACATATTTGTTGGGGTATTTGATGCGGTACACAATATATTGTGATAGGCATGTAAATGTATAGTGTCAGGGGTAGTGTTCATCATAGCAGTGAAGATATGCTTTCAGATTTTGACTCTGTTGTTCTGACGCAGTCTGGTGCTGCTTTGAGTTTGTGTGTCCTGATCCATGTGGAGGTTGCTTCTGAAGATGAACTTGGTTTGTGAAAGCCAGAAGAGGGGTTCAGGAAAAATTTCTTTTCGTGATGTGGTTCTCTTTCAGTATAGATGGTAATTGTTTGATGATATCCCCTATACGGGTTCTAGTGTGGGGTGACAGTGAAGGACATGAAATCAGTGGGTTTTCTTGTTTCTATATTGAAGCAGGTTCTTCCACAGTATCTGGTTGGCTCATTCCATGAGGTTGAGCCTCGGGAAAGATCTAGAACATATCTATTGGAAGGAAGCAGCTGTAAATTAAGCCTCTGAGGTATGTCTACACTGCAGGAGAGTCCTACATCACAAGCTCCATCCTGAACCCAAAAATCTACACTGCAATTTTACACTCTCGCAGCCTGAGCCCCACAAGCCAAGTCAGCTGACACAGGCCAGCCACTGGTGTTTAATTACAGTATAGACATATCCTGAAGGTCCTTAGTCTGACGAGGCTGTGAAGGAGCCTAGAGAGGACTATAGGGACAGCTGAGCCCTAGGGAATAATGGAAAACTTTTGTCGGCATTAAACGGTAAATTATGTTGATTAGTTAGATAACAAGAAGGAAGATTTTTATTGAAGTCTTATTTAAGATTGAGATAAGAAGGGAAACTGAAGCACCATTGTACACCTGGACCTCCATTACCATAGTATCCGACTGTTTAACTCACCTGTGAGTTAGAAACAGATTACAGTTTACACCAAATGGTCAAATTAGATTATCATAATGCTCCAGACTTGTAAACTGCACCATGCTTTTGCCAACTAAAATTACTGTGCAGCACCACACATAGTTGTAGCACTAGCTAAGAAGCTAAACTAATCACTCTCAGAGAAAATAATGTTATTGAATGTCTATTGTGAGTTTGACCCATGCTATCATGCTGCCTTTGATTCCATATTATAGTTAATTATCTTGGTAAACAAATTAATTTTAGGTACCTCACAAGTGACAATTTTATGGTGATAAATGACCTGTCATACACTTATTAAAATATGTTCAGTAGTTGGTCTGGTAATGTTAATTTTCCAGATGAAAGTATTTAACAAAAAAGAGGCAACAAATTTCATTTTTAATTTATGCTAATTTTCTAAAATCCAAAATAAGATAAACCTTCATCTTTACTAACCACAAATGAATAAACCAACACAACTACCTGAGCAGTTTCATTCTTTTTCATAGCTCAGCTCACTCCCTTTCTTTGTGGGGATGGGGGAGGCGAGACAGAGGAAGTAGGCTTTCATCATGTTGCACAGCTCTGCCCAACCTTGAAAATTGTGGGATTGGAGGAGTTTTTCACAACACTGCAACAGCTCTTCCTGCAGATGCCAAAATCCCATGGCTTGAGATCAATTTATTGGAGTCATAAACACTGCCTTCTTCTGGCTGCTCAGAGGGGACTCCCCTTACCGACAACTATCTCCAGGCTGGTGGAACTGCAATATCATTATCCTCTGAACTCTTTCATTTCAGTTTTCTGATGGTCGAAAAAAATGAGCAGTAACAGAAATTTACATTAACCTCAGCATAATGTGATGTATCACAACCATGTCATTTAATAGCACATAGCAACATCCACTTTGCTTATAAACCATGGTAGCACTCTGGGTTATGTTCCAGAGACAATATACTTGGAAATAATTTGTGTGAGTAAATAGCTAATGATTTACTGGGAAAAATAACCCGAACATTTGAATTGTTTTTGTGGGTTAAATTGGCAGTAGTAAAGGTTTCTTCATTTGGCTTTTCTTAAAACTTCATTCAATAATGAAGCTCCTCTGACCTGTAAACTCTGATGAGATTACACAGGTTCTAGAAGCATTCATTGATCCAAGGAGCTTCATGATAAGAAAATAAAAGTAAGTTGGAAAGCCGAAGAGATGGTGAAACAGGTCCCAGAAAAAGAAACCAACATATTATAACTTTTGACCCAAGCAGTTAGCCAATATTTATAGACTTGCAGGATTGTTTTTTTTCTTTTAGGAGGAGACTGATGGAGGTATTTCTGAGTTAGGTATTTCTTTGTTCAGTCCTGTTTATTTACAAAGAATGTAAACAGTTGTTTTTCTTCAAATGTACTAGGAACAAACAAGAGGCAGTTTCTTTGCTCACCATTCCAAGCCTCTTTCAGATAGCACTTTTCCCAGAAGGCTCCCTCTCTTTCTCTTGGGACCACATTACCAGTGCTTCTCTTGCTGCCTATTTCTGTCCACAGACATCTCCACAATACTCAGCCCCCTATATTTGCATAAATATGTAAAATATAGTAATCTAATTTCCTAAATTTCAGTCATAATAAAATTATACATTTCATCTTTGTTAGAAAGATGAGTTGGAGTCCAGCAATAAAATAAAATAAAATAAAATTGGGGATGTCATATAGTAATATAACAACTTATGGCATTGTACAATTATATTAAGATTGAATTGTGTTTGTCTGATTGCAATATACGTTGCAGCTTCAGTGAAAACTATTAGAACAGAATCTTTAACAGGGACACAGAGGGACAAAATTCAGTTGCTATTACAATAAAACCAACTTAATTGGGACACAGATAAACAGACAACTCGCTTAAGTGGGAATCCTGCTGGGAACTGATTTTTCGTGTAATTCATTTCAATTGACTAACCTGTCAGTTTATTGACGTGCTGCTTTGTTCCTGCTCAGACAGAAAAGACACTTTAGGGTTGCTAATCCATCTTGATACGTAGAATGGAGGAATTATTTCTTTGAATTTACCTGATCTGTTTCTTAATTTTCAATTGTGTGTGTGCATGTAAATCTCAAAACTGCAGTATGCTTAATATAAGGTTGAGCTATTCACTGGTGTCACTGATGGTAGGAAATGATGCTGTTTCTTGAGACCTTTGTCATAAAATGTATGTGATTTTGGTTTATTTTCCATCGACACCTAGGCCTCTGATCAAGGAAATATTTGCTTACAGGAAATGTTTCACTATCTAAAGATCTTCCTTTAAAGGGATGCCTGCTATCATGATTTTGTCATGAGTCTCCTGATGATTATTATTTTTCTTAAAGCCCCCACTACTGGAGGCAAGTGGATATGTGATGATTTCAGCCTTCATTCTTAAATTTTCATGGCTGTGGAGAAAGCTTCAAATGTGACCTCAGGGCACCTTAAAGGCTCAAAAAGCAGAAAGCAAATAAAAAGAACACCAAATCTAGTATTTTTTATGTAATCTCATAATTTTGAAGCCACTCTCAATGCTTTTTGGTGAGCCTGACTCACAGTTTTTGAACATTGGGAGTTGGTAATACTGTATTATTATCCCTTTTGTTGAGTGCTAGCCAACAGTTGGGGCTTTGCAGGGTGGTTTCTGTTTGGGTGACAAATTGCTGATAGGGTGGTGTGATCTTGTGTATTCACAAGGATGTATATCAAGTCCTGTTTTCTCGAATAGCAATAGGAACACACAACACAAAGACTTTTGCAGAAATCCTAGGTCAAACACTCCATTTCTATGTCAAGAAGCAGCTGTCTCTGCTTCTTATCATGGTTGCACTCTAACTGCCACTAACACAATTTGGACCCAGAACCTGAACCCTTCTTTGGAATCTAGAAAACCCTGTCAACTCTTCACTCTCTTACTTGCTCATAGGCTTGTACTCTAGCTGCAGGCATCATCCCTCTCCCTTGTGTTCATTTGTTTTGCATTATAAGAGTCTCAATTGCACCTGCTGTTGGGAACAAAGGGAATGCTTTTGAGTACCTATTGACTTTAAAAGGTTTGTTATTGTCTTGAGTCTATGATTCCTAATTGTGGGCCATGTCAGCATTTTGCAGTCAAATCCTCTATAAACATCTTACTTTCGGCATTGAAGATTGTTGCATTACTTAATTTTTGTTTGTCTGTTTCACACATGCACTTATGCACCTGTTTATAAGTACAGACACAATCCTGGAACAATTCCCAAACTCATAGATGATGCAAACGTGTGCTTTTGCCTATGAGGTTCTGAAAACTGATCCAAAATTCCTCAGATTTCCAGTCTTCTCTCTTTAATGACTGAACATTGATATCAAATCTGATTTTTCAGTTTTCCATATAATTATAAAATATCAGTTAAAAAATCCTCTCAGATTTGGAGGTGTTCCCTGTGTTTTTTAATGGCAGGGACTTCTCCTTTTTTAGAGGGAACCTGTTCCCTAAATCATTCTCCAGATTGGAAATTGCAGGAGATGGGGTAGCTAGATTCCCCAGTGATTAGATTTCCCCTCTCATTTGAGAATCATTTGTTTTCCTCTTTGTTCCCATTAACGTAAATGAGGATCAAAGTGACTTTCCCCAGATTTAATACACACCAAAGCCAAAGGCCTCCCTGTATTTGGGGGTGTCTTCCAGCTTCTAACTGGAAAGTTGGTTAGACCTTTTCCCCCCCATTGTGTAGGAGGAGGGTGGGGTTTCACTTCCATCAAGGGGGCAAATAACTTAATTTCTTTTAAGAGAGAGCTGGACAAATTTGAGTAGGTTTGTATGATGGGGTGCAATGCTAAGGGGCAGGACTCAGGAAACCTGGGTTTCCCTTCCAGCTTATGGCTTATTTTTTTAAAAGCTTATGCTTCTGGTTCTCAGCTGGCCACCTGCAAGGGTTGGGAAGGATTTCCCTCCTCACCCCATGTATTCTGAAGTTTGATTTTATTTTTGGTTTCCTTTCTCAGAAGCATCAGAGATGGCCATGGCTGGAGATGAGATACTTGGAGGTAGTATCAAACATTCTGTCTCTCAGGTGCTTGGGTGGCTAGTCCATGCTCATGTGCTCAGCATATAACTGATCACAAGAGATGGGTTCAGGAAGGAATTTTCTCCCTGGTATGACCAGTTGTGACATTTGGATTTTTCACCTTTTTTGTGACGTGTGGTTCAGGTCACTTGCCAGGATTATCTGGGCATATTTTACTTAATCATTTTTCTGCCACTGCAGGGACCTCAGGCATTGGTGCACCTTGCTCCATCCTTTCCCTTCATGTGGCACATAAAGGTTTAATCTCCTGTGGAATGTTATACTGTGGTCTAATTTTGGTTGTTGGATTTAACGTGTGGGTGCTGGGTGGTGCTGGTGGCCTGTACTATACAGGAGGTTGGACCAGATGATCTGATGGTCCTTCCTGGCCTTAAAACCTATGACTATAAAGATCCTAATAATTGAAATAGGTTGGTAAGAAAATGTCATCTTGTTCCCCAACATTTAACTTTTCTTACATATTAACATGATATGTAAAATACTATAGAGTTCAAGCATTTTTTGTATTAATTCACCACTCAGCTAAAAAAATAAATAAATAAAATAAAACATAGCCTCTATGTATGAGAGATTCAATGCTCTCTGCTCTTTTGTTGGCCCTTTATCAGCAGATACCCTGCAAAAAGCTTTCCTCTCAGTTGGGTTGACTTCACTGATGTTGCTTACACTAAAATCAGCCACGTTTCAACATTAGTGATGGGAGGAAGCAACATTTGTCAAATGAAAAAGGATGACATTCACAAGGACAATTTTATTGTAAATTTTCTGAGACAGTTTTACTAACAATGACTAGTAAAACGCATTTATTAAAATATCCTTTTAAACAGATTATGAACCAGATTCTCAGTCCTGACCCCACTTGCTTTGAGCTGCCTCATCATCCTATGGCCCTACACCTGCCCTCTTTGGGATAGTGTGTGCCCCCCCAGGGAGTAATAAAGAAACAGTTTCCGCATTCCCCTGTGCAAAATGACTGCAATCAGGCCTGACTCTTTACATAAACCCCACAATATAGATGATAGATTTGTATCCTCCCTTTCAAACTCTCTCACCACCTGTTCAAGGCCAGATACAACACAATGATACAAAGGGCTTCTCCTCATCAGGCAGAGGTGGGGCTTGATCTGGGGTCTTCAACACCCCGAATGAGTTCCTTAATCACTGAGCTAAAAGTTAGGTCCTTTCACTGCACCCCCCAAAAACATCGTAGTGGAAGCATCATAGGAAAGCTCAGAGCTGAGAACTCCTACCAGAGTGCTTCCCACCAACCTGGATATAAGTGCTAAAATCCCTGTGGGAGATGAAGTTTAAGTCATATGCATCTCCTGCCGGCTAGTTTAGGCAGTTCCCCACTCACCCTTCTGGCTTTTCTAAATCTCATTCTTAGGTGCCTATCTCCTTCTTTTCTTTGTATAGCATGCCTGAGTGCTTAATTGAGGCAATAATTTTCTAGGTTCCTAAAAGTTAGGTGTCACAACTTCTAAGTCTGTGAATCTAGCCCAAGATATTTGAGAACAGGCCATATGATAGTAGCATACAGACTATATGCACTATATTTGCTATTTATAAATATCTCCACTTTTTTTCTTACTTATCAAGAATAATCACTCCGACCCAGATCCTCTAAAGCAGGGCCAAACTTTTTGACTCACGGGCCACAATGCGTTCTAAAATTTGACAGAGGGGCCGGGCAAGGATCAGATGGATGGAGTGTATTAAACTCCATTTATGTACACATTTATGTACACAGCACCCAACACACTGCACCCCAGCAGCCAGCACTTCAGACCACTCTCCACCGTGAAATTGACTCGCAGGGTACAGTCTCCGCTGTGAAATTGACTCGCCCTTGTCAATTTCGGCGGCGGAGCTAGAGAGTGGGGCTCACAGCGCAGACTCTCCGCCGTGAAACTCACTCTCCGCTGTCAAATTCCGCGGTGGAGCTGCAGACTGGCAGGCACGATACCATTTTAAGAACCGGTTCGTGCAGACTGCCCTGGCCTGATTTTAAGAACCCTGGGACCTGTTCGGCGGGCCGGATTAAGAAGCATGAAGGGCCGTATATGGCCCACGGGCTGTACTTTGGACGTGCCTGCTCTAAAGTATTGCTCCCATGGACTTCAGTGGCAGTTGAATGTCTAAATATTTTGAGGATCTGAACTGAAGAGCCAAGAAAATTAGAGGAATGATTAGAAAAGACTTTACAATAATATCCCCTGTGAAGTGAATCACAATTACATTCAATGCAGCATTTGATATTCAGCTTAGCATTTGTTTCATTATGTGCCTGGGAACTTAATTATAAAATTATGTTAATATATATGATAAATGCTGTCGTTATTTAAATATAAACCTTGTCTGTGTATATTATGTCCACATACGACACAAATGGAGTTAATTGAAGTAACATATACAAACAGTCTCTTCTGCTTTCCTTGATCAAGTAATTTTGATTTGCGGCCTTCTTCTAGCACAGCAAGAGGTAATGATCATATGATCAGTAGCACATGGAGACAAAATTTATGTCTCCAATAGTTTTAAAGAGGAGTTACCAGGTTAAAAGTGATACTTAAAAAGAAAAAAAGTCTGGTTTAGAAATAACACCTTTGATTATTTAAGCTAAAAGAATTTTAAAGGTGATTTTCTTGTTATGGTTTATGTTACAGTACTGCCTAGATGCCCCAAGGAGGGTAGCAGGCACTATTTAAAAATATGATAATATGATCAAAATTCTTGCAATTGAAGGCCACAAGTCTGCAAGCCCAGAGATATATGCATAATTTTACTGATGTGAGTAATCCCACTCAAATCAGTGGAACTACTCATGTGAGCAATGTTACCTACATGCCTAAGGCTTTGCAAGATCAGGACCTAAGAAAAGTGACACACAAACAGTGAAGAGAGAGGAATTCAGTCAAATATATACATTTGTATAGACAATTTTAATTAATACAATTTGCAAATAACACTAACCCCATCTTCCCAAGCCACCAAATTTTATTTACAGACTCTTTCCAAGAATCTTTCGGATTATACAAGTGCCATCATTATAATGTGTTACAGGTAGTGAGGGCAGTTTTTATTTGGCACAAGTAACACTGGAACCCACTGGAATTTCACTGAGCTGGTAACATTATTACTGAGCATTTGTTCCTTATTCATTACACTGCAAGCCAAAAAATCTAGTGATATATGATATATCATATATCATATATATATATCATATATAGTGATATATGCTTTCCTAGAAATTTTGCCTAGCTTTCAACATAACCTGCAGCTTCTTGAGCAGCATGCTGTGAGCTATTGCACAGAGATATGGCATACATAGATTTCCTTTTCAAAGAACTTCTTGGCAGATGGCACCAAACAGCAACCCTGTCCGTGCTTAGTATTGATACTTTGCTGGTAATAGATGGATACAGGAAATCCAAGGGCAGATATCTGTGACCCTTGTAGTACTGTCTCTGGTTGTAAATTTAAAATATGTATTCACTTGCAGTATAAATGTCAACAGGTATATTTGAATGAACTATACGAATTTTTGTAGCGATATAGGAAGGAACAAAAGGATAAGGATCCCAATGTGTTTCAAAGTATTTGTACTATTTTATTTTATTTTATTTTATTTAAATAAAGATGTTATTTCTTTGTTTAAAAACAAAATCTCTCATAATGTGACTTGCCAAGCTTATGAGACCTACATTAATGGAAAATGCAACCAAATACGTATTTTAAAAAAAATGTATTTTGGGGGGTTATTCCTAATATTTTATTTTAGATATATGAATAAATACATAACATGATGTGAAATACATAGCATGATCAGAATAATAGCTGTATGTATGTTTAAATAAAAAAGTGCTCGTTAAGGGCTTGAATCTGTGACCTGCTGAACTCCAACTATAAGGTGGTAAGCACTCTTAACTCCCATTGTCGTCAATAGGAATTAATGCACATTGCAGCATGAGTTGCCTAGTATGGTTCTCTACTAAAAAGTGATTGTGTAAAAACAAGAGTTTCTTCTTAACAAATCTTTTCATTGTGTGGATGTCAGTAATACCTGCTTTTCGTAGTACGTTAGATGAGTTTTTCATTTTTTATTTTTTTTATTCCTTTTATCCTGGAAATGCCAACAGAGCCTAAAGAAGATGAACTAGATTTTATTACTTTTTATGTATTGGAATTGTTGATACCAATTTTAATTACACAGCCAATCAGTTACACCTGGGTTAATACAGTGAAGGACACAGTGAAGCACAGATGTAGCCAAGTGCTTAATTTGGCCTGCTGGGCTAGCAGTTAGAAAAGCAACATTTTAATTGTAAGCAGAGCACACTTTGTCTGAAAGACATTGAGAGACAGTAAATAAGAGACATTGAGAGACAGTAAATAAGGAAACACAAGCAGCGATTTTTACAGTTACTTTTCAGAGTGGAAACACACTTTAGACATATAATGGAGTGGCAAATAGATTGTGTGATGCTCAGTGATAAAGAAATCACTCTTTGTTTGTATTTTTTTTTTTTTGCCATAAAGTTTGCAAATATTTGGCTGCATTTCTGTAGCTACTCAGTTCTTTCTCCTTTTTATCTTTGAGGGCAAGTTAAATGCCAGATTCTGCAATTCTTACTGATGCTGGAAAATCCCCAAGGGGACTACTTTTGCAGAGTAAAGTACTACCCCGCATAAGTAAGAGTAGCAGAATAAGATCCTTAATCACAAGTGTGTTATAGATGACCAAGCTGTTCCCATCTGCAGGCGAATCGTTGTGTTATCTCTTGGAAACAGACTGTAAGGGCAAAAGAAGTTAGAAAAATCACAAAAGTAATTTGAGCTCAGTCATTCACATGTCGTTATCCCCAAACTCAGGTTCACATTAAATTTAAGTTATATTTGATTTAAGATGGACAAAGTCCGGACCACTTAGTGTTCATCATGTGCATTTGCAATTTTATTCTTTTTGTAAGAGGCCTATGGTTTTCTAGGAAGAGAGTTACAAAATTCAAGTGTAATAGCACAAAATTGCAAGTGAAGACTGATAGATGCCCCAGTATACTATATTGTGACCTCAGTAGGGAAAGATGAGCTGGTTCTGTAATTTTTGTACAGCAAAGAATCCAAAAAGGTGTTCCTGCTAATATTTATGATTTTACTTAGTGTGCCACATTCACCTCTGAGATTTTGAACAGTCTTGTAGAATGCCAAAGATAGATTAGACAGAACCAGAAGCTGCAACAAGTGTGTACAGCTGAAATCCAGTGCATTTTTCAGTTAAATTCAGTACAGCCAGTTGGAAAACATGATTTCTGTATAATCCACCTCCTACTTTAAATCCTTGTTAATTTTTCTTTGCTTTGTTTTTGCTGTGTTTGTTGCTGTTCATAATTGTAATGTCAAATATTTTCCCAGAAACTGGGATCAAATGACATCAAGAAAACTAAACTCTCAGTGGACCCAAATTATCCTTTAATATGAACCTTGTACAACCTCTTTGAGTTCATTGTGCCTTGAGCTAGCTGCTGACTTCAGTGAGTGAATGCAGATTATAGGTTAGGACAGCATTTTTGTCTACAGTGTTTATTATTCTTTTACATAGTTACTCTTTTACATAGTTAAGTTAAAAAATAGTATTTTTGTATCAGTGCCAATCATGCTACTTTTCCAAATCTTTTCGAGTTGATGAAAGTTGTTGTTTGTTGGTTTTATTTTTAGCTTTTGATATTTGTAGTTTGACATCTAGTATGGTGACACCATCATTATAAATCTTACTCACAGAGAGGTAAAAATGACTTACCTCTTCTAATGTTTCTTTGTCTACTCTGCTGGTTGCTTTTGGGATATAGATAGTCATATATTGTGTTTCCCCCTTGTTAATGAACAAACCAACTTTTCTTCCATTAAGCAATGTATTGAACTATCCATGGTCTTTTCTTCCATTAAGCAATGTATTGAACTACCCATGGTCTTTTCTTCCATTAAGCAATGTATTGAACTATCCAGAATAATGTCATCAGCAAAAACAATGTCATCAAACTATGCTTTGTTATGTGTCCATAAAGTTGCTTGGATGGTTTTCCTCATGACATAGTCAATGACCAAAGCAAATCATAGTGGGGACAAAGTACAGTCTTGCCTTACTCCAGCTGTCACTGTGAACTATTGGCTGATGTTGGTCATGTTTCTGACTACACATTTAGCAATATTATATAGGCACTTGATGATTATAATGATTTTTGTTGGTATTCTGTAGTATGCCATAATTTTCCAAAGACTTTCTTGACATACGTTGTCAGAAGCCTTTTGGAAATCTATAAAATTTATCACAAAAAGTGCTTCTACACACTTTGTTCTATAATAAGTGGTAGTAGATGACAGAACTAGGAGCAATCGTTTCAAGTTGCAGTGGGGGAGGTCTAGTTTGGATATTAGGAAAACCTTTTTCACCAGGAGGGTGGTGAAACACTGGAATGGATGGCCTACAGAGATGGTGGAATCTCCATTCTTCGAGGTTATTAAAGTGTAACTTGACAAAGCACTGGCTGGGATGATTTAGTTGGGGTTGGTCCTGCTTTGAGCAAGGGTTTAGACTAGATGACCTCCTTAGGTTCCTTTCAATCCTAATTTTCTATGATTCTGTGAACAACAATATGATCTGCACATGATATCAATGGTCAAAAATCTGCTAGTTTCTCTCCAAGTTGGAGTTCTATTTGTTTATTGATATATTCCGGGAGGATGCTATTCATGATTATTTGGTGAAGTAAGAAACTGGGATAACTTTAAGCCAGAGAACCGCAAGGCTAGACAGAATATGAAAAAATATTAAACATCCTGCTGGAATTCTGGATAAACATCATGGACCCAAATGGAGAAACTGCAGATTTGAAATAGAAGTAGCCTAGTCAAAGAGACAGTGGAAATATTGTGTACAGCCTTACTGGACACCTGTCTTTAAGAATAATGTTTTCAGAAAGTTTCTGAATGGTGACAAAATGCCCTAAAATTTTCTATCTCTGCATTTTGACCCTAAACATAGATAAAGTTTTTGAAAGGGCATATATGACTTCAGAACCTAAGTCCTATTGACTTTCAAATCTAATTCATATTTGCTTTCCTTATCACATGCCCTTAATAATACTAGGAGCAGAAGAAACTGCTTTCTGATCTATTGTTTAAACGGGACCTATGTGTTGTCTGGTATATTTTGTCTTCATGCTGAATGCTTGTGGAATTTGTTGCTTTTCAATAATAGGGACTCATTTTTTCTTTCTTTTTAAGGGAAAAAAAGGGGACTATCATAATTCCCTGACATTTGATTAATGCTTATTCAGCCTTTTGCTTATTGTACTTATTTTTTTGGGTAAAGTAATATAAGCTGTTAAGTGTGAATAACATTATAGGCATTTTCTTGCATTGCATTTTGTGGTTGCTTACTGATGCTTAACGTTTGAGGATAGTGAACCAGAAATGCAGTCTAGTTACCAAGTCCTGAGAAAAGTCAGGGAATATTGTGTGTATTACAGGAGTGATAAGAATGTAGTGATAGGAATGTAGTCACAATTAGAATCAGAATATGGATGGATTTTTATCATCAGGTAACTACAGTTAACAATTTTTAAAGCGAAGGAATAGATGTAATGATCCTTAGCATGAAAATATTCTCCTCTCCCCCTCTACGCCCCCCCCGCCCAAAATAACAAAAAGGTCCAAGCAGGCATCAATAATCTTGTCACAAACACAGGTAAAATTAAGAGTAAGAAAAGGATAATTCAGTTGATGTCTTCCAGAGACAATGTAGATGTCAAGGAGACATGTTATGTCCCTTGTCTCCCACTGAATTAAAGTATAGGAAAATCCTCACACTCTTGGTAAATAAGTCTGAATCAATAAATTAAGGATTGAGGAAATATACTGAACTTCTAAATGAGACCCAAGAATCTAGAAAGATCAAAGGAGTTAATCACAGACAGAAGTTTAGAAATAAGAAGACTAAAAAGAGGCTAAAGATGAAATTCTGTACTCACTGAAATCACAGGCAAAACTCCTATTGACTTCTATGGGGCGAGTCACTGGCAACAGCTGCTTTGGCTGTAAATCAGTGGCTGTAAATCAGTCACTTGGGTATTTAATGTAGTAAACCAGACATTTTTTAAGTTCTTTAGGTAATACATTATTTAAATTGAATATTTAATTTCAATATTAAGCATTTTTGTCACTCGGAACAGAAAAACACTATGTTATCAAGGATATTGCTGATAATTTCTAATAAGGATGGCTAGATGCAAGAAATGGTGGTTCCTTATATTGTCCAGATAAGCATCTTTTTTCCCCTCATGACAGTACATTATGAAGTGGCTATTGATACTTTTACACCTCATACAGTTAACCGGAACTGAAAACAAGGGTATGAGAATGAAAAATGACTTCTTCATGATACTGAGTGATGGATACTGTTGGAATATATGACTTGAGGGTTGCAGTTGGGGATAGAAAGCTGCTATTGCTCTTTATACTGCATGAGCTCACAAAGTAGCTCCTCTTGCTGTCGGAAAAGTCATTAACAATGGGGCAAGAGTCTAGTGATTGATGTGTTTTCCAGAAACCCCAAATAATGAATCAGTTCATATGAACATTCTACAGAGGCGGGAAAAAAACACTGGAATTGTATTAGAGCAGAGTTTCATGCTAAATTTAAGAAAAGACGAAGTCGGTGACTATGGACAAATATTAAATTAGTGAGTCTGAAACTATAAAATAAGGAAGCAATCCTTTTAGTGAAACACAAAACAAAACCTAGCAAATCAGAAGAGATTCTTATATATGGGAGATGACAATTTCACCCCCTGAGCTATTACAGTCGCCTATTCAAAGTTCCACAGCAAACACAATCTCTGGTGCTTTATCTCAGCAAACTCTACGCGTGCACTCTCGTGTTTCAGCATGGGACACTTCCAGATATACAATCATTTTAATATCCCTTTCTCAAACCTGTCAGCACCCACTTACTTCCCCAAAAAGAGGATCAACTAAGTAGAGTAGGATTGTTACTAAAATGTTGTTTAGCAAAAGAAAACATGGAACTCCAGCTGATTGATGATTATTAAAGAATCAGAACATATGCAGCGTAGATAAACAGTTACTAAGCACCGCCCAGTATTAAAACAAGTAATAAGCACAAGGTAGAATAAAAGGCCTGCCTTAGAGTCTGTAGTTTTTCTACACCACCAAATCACAACACAGTTAGGCACATACTTATACAAGAATCTCAGGATTAGAATTGTCAATGGAAGCTGTATGTAACTAACCAGAATATTGTAAAATGCCTGCCTAAAGTATTGTTTTAGATATGTGGTCCATCACCATTCAGCTCGCTGACACATACAAGATATGTGGCTTAATTCAGATAAGGTTGTGTCTGTAGGTTGCAGCTAAAATACTTGTTACTGTGTATATCTTGAAAGTACACACACACACACACACATATTTATAGGCAACCTTCGTGGTATCCTAAAGTGTCCAATGGGGAGTTCAACATGAAACAACAACTGGAAGTTAAATCAAGTAATGAATTATCGAAATGCAACAATATTTGCATAATATAAAGAAGATAAAAAAACAAAACCTGAGAAGTAAAAATTACTGAAAAGAATACACACCAATTAACTGTTCTGATATATCCCTTTATCTAGCCAAAAAGCTTAAAGCAAGTTTTATGTGGCATATCATGGAAACAGATAATCAATATAAATGTATTGTACACAGATGTTCCATTTTGTATTGGCCATCTAATTAGCTACAGTCAGATGTTCTGAATTCAGAGTTCCAGAAAGGTGCAGAGAATGAAATTAGTTCACTCATCCTCATCACTGCCTTCCTGCTCAGTTTAATCTACTAACGTGTTCATTAAAGGGGCAGGTGCATAATCTGGCAGATTAATTTCAAGAAAGGAAGTTGCTCACTATTGATTGCTCAGTGAGAGGTTCTGTAGTCTGTCACAGTGACACTAGTCATTAAAAATGTTCTTGACATACATACTTTAAGGACAAATTAGGCAGAAAACGATAGACCCAGCAGAAACTGACTTCGCAGTTCTCACTACCATCCCTGATTCTATAAATTTTCATCAAGGCATTATTTTACTACTGTTATGGATGCAAACTGACTGTTGATATATACCCAATAGAGGAATTTTGTCTTCCTGCAATGTGCCATCACCTTTTTCTGTATCCTTTGGAACACTGGCTCCCCATCAGCATATAATGCCCCACCCCCCTTTGACATCCCCTTTGTGGAATTTAATTTCCCTCTCTATGGCTGTTCCCAGCAAGTGGCCAGCTCAGCAACTATAAGCAGACCTGAAATGCCCGACAAGCCGGGGTGGGGTGGGGGGGAACTCAAATAGAAGCACAGAAATGGCAATGTCAAATGTCTAACAGAAACAATATACCGAATGTGTCAGAACTGAACTGTGAAATGAGTAACATGCATTGTAATACTAGTACATCCACACCTTAAAATGCCTAGAAAATAGGTAGTGCCACAACTGCTAGATTAGGTCCACTGGCCCCCTTCAGTAAGGTTGCTAGCATCACAGAGGAATTGTTGCCATTCGTTCACATTGTGGATTGCACTTCCAAAGCTGAACAAGGAACTTCTATCCCTTCTTGTACCCTGTGGTGGCACAAACCACAGCCTGGCTGGAGCACATAGTTGTGAGTATGGACCAGTTCCTTGTCGGTCTCCCCCTCTACTCAAGGAGAGAAGTAATCTGTTATTGAGCTACACCAAAGCAGATTGCTTCTCTTGATGCGCTGAGATGCACTAGCTGGCACATTTGGGGGAAAGTGTGACATCAGGGTTCCACCCATTCAGTGTCCCTACCTTCCCAGTGCTCACTCGCCTGTGCAGAAAGAGGAGCAGCAGCCCTATGGAGGCTGTTTTTGTCCCAGTGATGTGGGTAGGAAGCCCAAGTTAGTAAAAGAGTGTCTTATATCTCCTTATTACCCTGTGTGAGCTCGTAGGGTGAGCCACTGTCCTGCCCTAGGTAGGTTCTAATATTCAGAATTGCTTATGAACTATTGCTGAACACAAAATGGCTATAAAAAATCACTATACAATTAGTCTATAACACATTGTTTAGTGCTTCACTTTGGGAGCTGAAGGGTTTGACAATGACCAGTCTGGACATGTGCATCATCTTAAATACAAAAATATGAAAGGAGTCATCAACCCAACATAATGTCATTGCAGCAGGAGGCTAAATCTAAAAGAGATTTTAAATTGCTTAGTTCTACTCATAAAATGCTGATGCACTATGACTCTCGCCAGAACTGAAACCATACTGTGCATTAATGGACTATGACATCAGAGCGTTATTAGGAATGCTTTAACAAAAGATAGACTTGGTGACTCCTAGAACTTCACTTTAATGCCTATCAGAGTTAATAAGCTGGCTGGAGATAGCTTTTAAGTTTAGTTAAGCATATTGTCAGGGAACAGATTTTGGAACTCTGACTTCTAATGTCACAATATCAGTGTGAGACAGGTTTTCATCATAAGAGAGGATTAGTGCTCGCTTTTGTGTGGTGTAGCAAACAGACCATCTCCAATAAGGGTGATTTATTAATAATGTTTAATGGATAGGTACAATGTTTGACCTTCCGCAATTCTTGTTTGTGATCTGTACTACTGTCTAAATCCCTCCCAAACTGCTCATGTTCCACAGTTAAACTGACTGGATGTGACCACTGACATAAGATACTTTGTTGCCTGCAAGATTTTAGGAGTGTTGATATCTGTTCAATATCTAGAGAGTGCAAAATAATACTAGGCCCATGTAAAAATAATCAGTTACTAAGATGGTTATTAGCTGTCACAATGAGCAAGTATTGTAATGGTCTGCCAGGAGAGTCATTCAGGTGTAGATGATTTATACCATTGCAAGTGCATCATTTATTAAAACTATCATAACACTGACATTACAGAACATTGCCCCTGCTTTCATTTACTTTGTGGTAGGCAGAGACTCAACCCACATGAAACCATGTTCAGTTTACTGTTGCTTTGAAACATGATGTGGTGGCAGCATTGTTGTATCTATGCAGTGAGTTACAAGAAAGGATTTGTGCAATAAACAAAACTCACAACTTGGAATGGCTGATGGAAGTGAAAAACACTGGACAGCCGTGGGGGAATGTCTCATAGCACTCACAACATCTGAGTTAATTATTAAAATTATGTGTTGTTTGTATTTAGGATCCCCATTGTACCTATTACATTAAATAAAAAAGAAAAGTCCCTGCTGCAAAGAGCTTACAATCTAAATAATGAGCAGCAAAGGAAAGGAAGAAGTGGTCAGTGGTTAGGGCACTAGTCTGGGCCTTGGGTGACAGGGGCTCAAATCTTTAGTTTGCCACAGATTTCCTGTATGACGCTGGGATGGGATTTGTACAAGTAACTAGGGGCTGGATCTACAAAGAAATTTAGACACCTAGCTGCCACTTTAGCTGTCCAAATCCAATGTTTAGGTGCCAGGCAACCTTAAACCCTCCTCAACTGCCACATAAATTCCTTAGTCACCCATGTTTTGCTGGAGCTCATGCACAAAATTACCTAAGTCCTAATGCCACCGAGTAGTTTGGCATCCTACCTCAGGCCTAAGCCCCAATGGGATTCTCAAACTAGGCATTCCTCTGACTATTTCACTTTTGGGGCCCAATCCAGTAGGCGTGCTTACAGAATCATAAATTCCAAAGCCAGAAAGGACGTCCTGTATAGCACAGGCTAAAGAACTTCCCCCAATAATTCCTAGTGCATACCTTTTAGAAAAACAACCACAACCCTTGGTAAATTGTTCCAACAGTTAATTACCCTCACTCTTAAAGATTTCCAATTTCAATTTGTCTGTTTCAACTTCCAGCCATTGGATCATGATAGATTTAAAAGCTCATTTTTAAATATGCGTTCCCCATATCAGTATTTATACACTGTAATCAAGTCACCCCTTCATCTTTACTTTGTTAAGCTTAATAGATGGAGCTTCTTGAGTCACGATAACATATATTTTCTAATCCTTTAATCAATCATTTTTATAGCTTTTCTCTGTTCCCTCTCCATTTTTTGAACATCCTTCTTGCTCAGTATATGCTTGCTGGATTATGCTTTGCACAAAACACAGCTGGGGACCACCTGATTTGGAATTTTGAAGGTTAGTATATGTATCCTGCAGAATTCCAATAACCCAGCGGTTAGGGTACTCAACTGGTATGCAGGAGATTTGTCTTCAAATCCTCTCTCTGCCTGATTAGGACTGTCTCTAACCTAGGTCTCCCACCTTGCAGGTGAGTGTCTAACCTCCATGCTATGGCATGTTTTGCTTTGTATAAATAATTAAATATTCATTGGGCAAGAGAGAGTGACTTCATAGCCTGGTGGCTAGGGCACTTATCTGGGATGTAAATGGATTGATTTCAATGGGAATAAGGCACTAGAGGGGTTTTAAAAACCCTGTTAGGAGCTAATCTTCAGATTTAGGCATCCAAATATATGGCCCCTAATCTCTCTGTGTTCGCGTGACCAGATGTCTTGATTTTATTGGGACCGTCCCGATATTTAGAGCTATGTCTTATACTGGTGCTTATTATCTCCTATCCCTGTCTTGATATTTCACACTTGCCATCTGGTCACCCTAGTCTGTGCCTCAGGTCATCATTTATAAAATGAGGAAATGGTACTTCCCTACCTCACAGGGGTGTTGTGAAAACAAATGCATGGGATAGAAATGAGAATGCCACGGGAATCAAGGCCCTATAAGGATCTTGGATAGATAGAGGGAGAGCCACTCATTCCTGTTTGACTGAAAATTGGTCACAGAAGTGCAGGTCCAAAAAAGGGTATGAGATGATGGACAAACTAGCATATAGGCAGAACTGGGGGTCACCCAAGGGCTGGAAATGGCTTGGATCTAGAAAATATTCAGTAAATGTTAGTGTGGCAGGTGAAACTGGGATTTTAAGATAAATATAGCTGGTTCACTCAGTGTAGCATGACTCCTCATGATAGTCTTAAGGAGTGTGGGAATATAGTACTCCACTTGAAGCATAATGGATTATAATAAGAAACAGTGAAATATATAGATTCATAGAATATTAGTGTTGGAAGAGAACTCAGGAGGTCATCTAGTCCAACCCCCTGCCCAAAGCACGACTATCCTCAGCTTAAAAACCTTTAAATCATCCCGGCGAGGGTTTTGTCAAGCCTCAGCTTAAAAACCTCTAAAGAGGGAGATGCCACCACCTCCCTAGGTAACCTATTCCAATGCTTCACCACCCTCCTAGTGAAAAACTTTTTCCTAATGTCCAACCTAGACCTCCCCCACTGCAACTTGAGACCATTGCTCCTTGTTCTGTCATCTGCCACCACTGAAAACAGCCTAGCTGCATCGTCCCTGGAACCCCCTTTCAGGTAGCTAAAGGCTGCTATCAAATCCCCCCTCATTCTTCTCTTCTGCAGACTAAACAGGCCTAGTTCTTTCAGCCTCTCCTCATAAGTCTTGTGCTCCAGCCCCCTAATCATTTTTGTTGCTCTCCGCTGGACTCTGTCCAACTTGTCCACATCCTTTTTGTAGTGGGGGGCCCAAAACTGGACACAATACTCCAAATGCGGCCTCACCAATGCCGAATAGAAGGGAATAATCACTTCCCGCGATCTGCTGGCACTGCTCTTACTAATACAGCCCAATTAGCCTTCTTGGCAACCAGGGCACACTGCTGACACATATCCAACTTCTTATCCACGGTAACCCCCAGATCCTTTTCTGCAGAACTGCTGCCTAGCTCATTGGTCCCTAGTCTGTAGCTCTGCATGGGATTCTTCCGTCCTCAGTGCAGGACTCTGCACTTGTCCTTGTTGAACCTCATCAGATTTCTTTTGGCCCAATCCTCCAATTTTTTTAGGTCCTTCTGTAACCTATCCCTCCCTTCCAGGGTAGCTACCACTTCCCCTAGCTTAGTGTCATCTGCAAACTTGCTGAGGTTGCAATCTACCCCCTCTTCCAGATCATTAATGAAGATGTTGAACAAAACCAGTCCCAGGACCGACCCCTGTGGCACTCCACTTGTAACCGGCTGCCAGCTAGACATGGAACCATTGATAACTACTCGTTGAGCCCTTTGCTCTAGCCAGTTCTCTATCCATTTTATAGTCCATTCATCCAACCCATACTTTTTTAACTTGCTGATAAGAATACTGTGGGAGACGGTATCAAAAGCTTGTTAAAGTCAAGGTATATCACGTCCACTGCTTTCCCCGCATTCACAGAACCAGTCACCTCTTCATAGAAAGCAATAAGGTTGGTCAGGCATGACTTTCCCTTGGTGAATCCATATTGACTGCTCATGATCACCTGCCTCTCTTTTAAGTGCCTTAAAATGGATTCCTTGAGGACCTGCTCCATGATTTTTCCAGAGATTAAGGTGAGGCTGACTGGCCTATAGTTCCCTGGATCCTCTTTCTTCCCATTCTTGAAGATGGGCACTATATTTGCCTTTTTCCAGTCATCTGGGACCTCCCCCTGTTGCCATGAGCTTTCAAAGATAATAGCCAATGGCTCTGAAATCACATCAGCTAACTCCCTCAGCACCCTCGGGTGCATTGCATCTGGCCCCATGGACTTGTGTATGTCCAATCTTTCTAAATAGTCCTGGACCTGTTCCTTCAGCACTGCAGGATGTTCACCTCCTCCCCATTCTGTGCCACCCAGTGCAGTAGTCTGGGAGCTGACCTTGTCTTTGAAGACAGAGGCAAAAAAGGCATTGAGTACCTCAGCTTTCTCCACATCCTCTGTCACTATGTTGCCTCCCCCATTCTATAGGGGCCCCACACTTTCCTTATCATCCTCCTGTTGCTAACATACCTGTAGAAACCCTTCTTGTTCCCCTTCACATCCCTTGCTAGCTGCAACTCAAACTGCGCTTTGGCCTTCCTGATTTCATTCCTGCATGTTCGAGCAGTATTTTTTATAGTCATTTTTTATAGTCCCTAGTCATCTGACCACACTTCCACTTCTTCTAAGGTTCTTATTTGTGTTTAAGCTCACCAATGACTTCTTTGTTAAGCCAAGCTGGTCACCTACCACACTGCCATTCTTTCTGCACATCGGGATGGTTTGTTCCTGTGCCCTCAATAAAGTTTCTTTAAAATACAGCCATCCCTCTTGGATTCTGATTCTCCTTTCACATTTTATCAGTTTTACAATGACTCCTGTGACAGCATGGTTGGTGACAACTAATCGGTTGTGCCCTGCAAGACCCTTAGGTTGTTCGGAATGGCTATGCAGGTAGAGGCCAGGCCTAAACCTCTTGTTTTCCCTGGAAGATTTGCAGGAGTTTGGAGTTATACAGGGAAGACTAAAGTGTTTTGGGAAGTAGGGCAGATGGGTCTCATTCCCATATGGGGCCCATCTGCCACATATGGAAGAAGAAAAGAATAGTCAGATTGGCACAGAGGAGACTTGATTGAAGTTGAAACAGAAAGATACTATGTTCTCCTGTGTCTTCTGCTCTAAAAAAGGCAGAATTAGAATTTTAGTTCTCTCTTTTTGGGAATGGCTGCTCATACCAGTGACCCTGTAATAGTTTTTTTACTTGAGTTACTCCTGAGTTACAGTGATATAAATGTATATGTACTTATACATATTTTTAAAGAGACAATACCTAACCTGATTAATAAATTTATCTTTGTTACTGTAAATTTAAAATTTCCCTTCTAAATCTATTTGATTTGTAAACTACACACTGAGCATTTCACATGTTACACTGCTCTTACTTATGAACAGTACTGCTAAAAGGAAGGTGATGCTAGTAAAAAGATGAGACAAAATAGGAGACAGAAGGAGAAGATATTGTTAGGAGGGATATGTGTAGTTCTGCAAATGGAGTAATTAAAGACAACAGGAAATATTGGGAGCAGATCCCAAGTGATTAATCCACTATATATATATACACTATATCCACAATCATATGGCATTTGAAGTTCTATTTTCTGTGCTGGCACAAAAAGCACCTCCCTGTATTAATGGGGGCTTCTGTAGCCCAGAGGGATCCTCAGGGAAAGCAGGTAATCTCTGAACTACAGTCTGTCGGAGACTCCATAACAGCAAATCTCCTGGATTGCCCTTGTTATAGCTTTCTGACCTGTAAACATCTTGGCTAATAACACTCAAGGCTGAAACCAGCTTTAGGTATGTACAACTTTGACTTTTGCTAATACGGTGGAAACAAGATATTAAGAAAAATATGCCTAAAACTAAGGGCATTATTATTGCCTATGATTTCCCTGGGGATGTGACCATACACTTTAGAAGCTTAATTTAAAGTAAAAAAAAATAAAAATAAATATTTGACACAAGACAATTAAATTCCAGTTTAAGTTGCTACCTTAAAACTGGAACATTCTGTTTATGTGATGGGTCACTATGACACTCTGTACTTCAGTGCAACAAAATTTCTCACAAGAAAATATCTCAGACTGAAAACTACATTTTCCATCTAATGAGTTCTAAATTATACATAAATGGAGCAATTTTCAAAGGTGATGCAATTTCCTCTGTTACTATCTCTTGTGACAGGATTAGACTTTTTCACCAAGAAATCTCTGTCTTCCAAATGGATGGACAATGCTAGCACACCATTTTACTTTAGCAGCCCCAAACAATAGCAAGAAATACCAGTTATTTGTTCTTTTTGCCTCTCCACAATAAATAAGTAAATCAAGATTTGGCAAACTAATGTCCAGAAATATAAGCCAAACTTCTTTATTTTGTAGTTTCTATGCCCATCTCAAATGACTCAATACTGTCACGCTCATGCTGTTCCCCAGAATGAAAACCACAGGGAGTATCGTGAGGCTGATGATCAGAGCTGTGGAGAATGGGAGTGGCACAAAAGCTATTTTTCACTGTAAAAATATGTCTCAAACCTGCTCCGCTCCCTTTACACTACTCGGATAGCACAAAAGGGAGTAGAAACTGGCCATAAACCCCTAACTAAGTGGAGAGTGCCTAGTAGATGTAAAGGCATCTCCTCTTCCTCTCTCCTCTCAGACTCTGGCATAGAAATTTTGTCAGGGCCTGCAGAGGATATTAACATGTTTTTCTTAATACTTTGGTTTATTACAATGTTATCAGTTTTCTCCCCCCTCACCCTCGTGCTTTGGTGCGGACATTTTCTTTCTATGTGCTTAATCATGTGATTTTTCATACTTACTGCAGTTCTTCACTATTCTTGTTCTTATATATTTGTCCCTTGTTATTAATAACAGATGGAAGAGAAAAAAGTAGTCACATGATGCAGTAATGGTTTCATATCTGTTTAATCAGCAACATCTGACACAGCATGTATTTACTGCATGATTGCACTGTCGTGTTTGACACACATGATGGATTGCTGCTCCAAATTAGCTTTCAGTACTTTTTCATTGTATATTCTACTAAATTGTATGTTACTTGCAACAATTAATGGAAACCTCTGCCCACATTGCAGTTCAGAAGGCACTTTTTGTTACATTTCTACAGTACTTCAGATATTGATCATTTTCTAATGCACTGCCTCCTGGGATGGCTGATACATCAGTTTTGGCTTGTAATCACAATCTAATATGAGCCTAATGTAAACTGATGCTTAAAAGATCTGGTGTTTCTAACTAGTGATTCTTTGCCAACATTTCTGTTTTTTATTGAGCTTTTGTCACACAAATTGTACTTCTTTAAGTCTGGGAATAATTAAAAAGCATTATTCTGTCTTCAGTGTTTCCTTCTTTTGGTTTATGTCAGACCCATTAAGTTACTTTGATTGTGTGTATTTGATATAGTGGTTTTAGAGCTGACTTAAAAAGTGAATTTTTTAGTGAAAATCCATCACGTAATTTGTTGAAATTTGAAAATACGTTTTACAACAAAAACTTTAATTTCTCTCATCAGTTCCAGTGTGCGTTTTTAAAAAAACTGAATTAACATACATCTTTTGGATTTATGAGAATTGGAATAAACATTTTAATGTATGGTTGTGAATGCTTGGATACATTTAGACTCCTACAGTGGATTGTTTCCTTTGTAGATGAGAATTGAGTGGAGAAAGGAAAGGAATTAACAAATTATCCTGCAATGGTTTAGCTTTTTTAGCTTTTATTTATAAATATGCAGTTGCTGGAATCTCTCTGAAAAAAGAAGAATTCTAATTAGCAATAGCATCTCAGTGAAGGCTTAATTACCAGATAACAGTAGATGTAATTTTTAAATTTTCTCAGTCAAAGTGTAGAGATTGCGGTATAATGTAAAAAAATGTAGAACACAAACGTTGAGCGGGAGGAATAGACTGTTGGAGAGGGAAATATTGTAAATGAAACAAATTTAGATGGGACCAAAAAAAAAGAAAAGAGTTAGGTAATAAATATAGGGCTAACCTTGATCGTATTCAGTTACCTGTAAACGAAAGTCTTAAGACATTTTTTAATAGTGAGAAGAGTGGTGGAATGAGAAGGGTATTGTGTTGAAGGGAAGAAAGTTCTGCCTGCCAGCACCATGCATGGTAAAGATATGCAGACCACTTTCAAAAGTGGAGTGTGGCTGCAGAGGCCAAAGGTTGTCATTGATTGTGGAAAGTAGGGTACTCTTGACTACAGAGGGGTGCACTTAACATCTGGTTCTGGATACTATTTTGTTAGTTACTATTACATAATATTTATAGAAGATTAGTTTTAAATGTTTAAATACTTGCTTTACATGATGACATCAAGAGAATACATAACACCAGGGGTGGATGCACTTGACTGTAACGAGGAAACGTTTTCACAGCAATTCCAGATGCCTGAACTACAAGTATAAACCAGGAAAGATGGATGCCTTAAACCACTATCAAAATTAAGGTTTGGTATGATGTGCAGAAATTAGGGAAGTGTTTTGAACAAAGGCTCTTGTATGTGACTGAAATGTGTGGGTGGAAAGGGATAATCTTAAATTGCTTGATATCAAATAACGTTATTTTAAAAATTACTGAAAATATTTAATCCAGAGAAACAAAAAATGATAAGCCAGTTCTTACTTATTATGTTTCTTTTCCTGCCAACTCAGGGGTGTAGTTCCCACTATTTAGTGATGGGGTTCTTTTACATGCCTTAGGGAACATGCACGTCAAAAGTATGATTAAGAGCAAGGAAAATAATCACAATGATTAACCATAACTATTTTATTATCAAAGCAAGGAAAAAAAATTAAACAAAACAGCATAAATAACCAAACACAGCTGATAAACTGGTTAACTTCCATAACAATCTGTTCTGAATATCTCTCTGGAGAGCTTTGTAACAGAGATTATGTTCTTGACAGTGAACCACTTCTGGGGGCACTTATCTCTTGGTATGTTAAAAGGAAGGTAGATTATTCCCAAAATTATTGTGAGTGCAGTTTTAATAATTTATTAGATATTCAAAACCGTTTATGTGGAGGCAAAATAATTTGTTTAAGGATAAGTGAAGCCTGTCTAGCTGTTAAAAAATAACCTAAACAGTTTATAATTGGGCAAAGTAAGCAATCTTAACTAAATCTATGAAATTGAAGAAAATATTTAAATTAGTTACTTAGAAGGAGCCATTTAAGGAGCTGCGTTGAGACAGGCCAATTAACCAATATTAAGAATCTTAAATCCAACTAAATCCCCCTATTTTTCTGTTTGCCAATGTTTATCCCCTGTCTCCTCTCCAAGAATACATCATCTAACCATCTAGTGATTAACAGGAGAAACTGTTAATATTTTAAATTACAACAGCATTTCAATATCCCAGTAAGATCATTCTATGTGTCTAAATCTAATCCCTTAGCATTTTACAAGTTTTTCTCATCAATCCGTATTGAAGTTTTGGGGCAGTTCTCCTTGGGTTAGTTTTCTTTCCTGAGCCTTCTCTCTTTCTCTTACGTCTGTGGTAGCTTGTTTGTAGAGATGGACAGGATGAATGGACTACTTTCTGTCTAAGTAGAGGTAGTGCATGAGAGGTGCACGCTTCAGATTCTTTTATATTCATCTTCCCATTTTTGTGAAATTATAGGAAAATATGCCTCTTTCAGGCTTGTTTAGATTCAAGTTGGTTTCTGTCACTTTTTCATTGGCTGCATGCCTTTGAGGTTGGTTTAGTTGACACTTTCAGCTCCTGAATATGCAGTCTGTTTAATAAACATTAAATATTTTTAATTGCCTTTGTTCTCCTGTTGCGGGAATCTATCAGACAACTTTTTAAAGTGAGTTTTAACTCTCTTGTCTTATTCAGTCCACTTTCTGAGATAGTCTTTAAATTTTATTAAGAGTTTGACAGGAAATGAAATGAAAGAACAAACACTCCTATACTTTACATAAAAGTTTTTATTTCTCAGAACAGTCTTTTAAAATTCAATATTTTTTAGAAATCTTTATCTTAAGTCGTTGATAATACATAACAGATTTTGGAATGATGAATTTTCTTGTCTTCATTAGTTGCATAAAGCTTTGCTTGCACACTGCGAGCAATGAATTAAATTTCCCATTTATATAAATATTCTATACTTAAATAGCTTCTTACATTAGTAATTAGTTTAGTTTAGCAAGCTTCTAAACTGTTTTGCCATTTATATAGCAATGATATTAGGAGCTATACTAGGAGATTTGCATTCAGCTAATATCTGCAAGTGTGCATTTCACAACTAAGCAATTAAGAAACAAAAATAAAATGTTTTCAGCTACACGTTTTCCCTGGTATTTCAAAAGAATCAATAACAAAAATAAAAAAACTAGACAAATACTCAACCAAAGATTTTCCTTTAAAAAGAAAAAGGTTAGTATGGCCACTTTGCAAACTAGATTTAAGGCTCTGATAACACACCTTGCATTCCTTTTTCACAATTAGGCCTCTGCCTAAAACATGAATGTTTTACATGGTTTGTCGTCTTGATTTGCTTTTCTTGTTCTTGGGAGACATGTGCAGAAACCTTCTGGTATTTCCTTTATTAGCGTTAACATTTTGTAACAACTATCTAAACATCTGTACTATAATATTTCCAAGTATCCTGGCCATAAAATACTTGTGAATTTATCTGAATATTCAGTAAAGGGCAAAGAAATTTGTAATAACCTTTTTAAAAAAATAATTTGGGAGTCAATATGGAGGTCTTTCTGTGACACAGTGCTCCTTGGGCAAAGGGTCCTGTTCTTTATAAACAGCTCTCACCTAAGACCTGAAAAACTCCCTACACTAAACACATTTTGCAGGATATTTATCCATAAAGAATAACATGTGAAGTATCTGCAGAAAGCTCTTAACTTGTCCTGACTTATAATCATTCTGAGATGTATTTACATGTCATAGTAAAGGAATAACGTCTTTATATTGAAGGTATGATTTATGGACTTGCAGTAGAAACTGTCATCTGACCCGGATGAGGGCAGTCTAGTCTAGTGACCAGAGCAGGCAGCAGGTGTCCAAGCCAATGGTAAAACCAGGAGGAAGAAAATGGCTACCAGAACCAAGGGTCAAGTCTTTAGTCGGAACCAACCATCAAACCAGGGATCAGAAAGCGGCTTGAGCAGAGTATCAGGAAAAGAGGAGTTAAAGGAAACAGTAGGACAGAGGCAAAGCTGGGTGCAAGGGGGGAGCAGCTGAATGAATGTAACACAGGTACAGTAGTGGCCATGACCACTGAAAGCCAGTGAGCTGCTGCTGCTTAAGAGCCAGCCTGCTGGACTCTGCAGCCAATCAGGTTGTGTGGGCTAATCAGGCAGCCTGCTACAGGCCAGGTGTACTGATAAGACTGCCTGGAGTCTAGTTCTGCTGCAGCCCCTGATTCCTGATGGAAATTAGTCACCAGGAGGTGATGTGTCTCACTGATGATGCACTGAAATAAAAGGGAGCAGTCACCCTTCCCTAGTCAGCCTCTGAGATAGTGCAGGTTGCTGTTGTCTACCCTTGCCACTGTCAATGGAAAACCATTGAGACAATGTCAAACAATCAAAAAAACTTAGAGATAGAAAAGAAACTCAGCAAGAAAGCAAGGGTTCACCCTCACTGATAACCGAAACAAGACTGTTTTCAGTAGTGTAGAGAAAGGCACTCCGTATCCATTCACTAAGATAGAAGAAGATGCTTTGATCCTGGTTATTGAGAAACCAGCCAGCTCTGCAATAGACTGAACTTTAAGGGAGTGGAGAGAAAATCTGCTTTATTAGATAAGAAAGGTAACTACTACTAAGTGCAGATCCACTGTTTATGATTTTATTTTTTGTTGTAACCACTTGTTTCTGTTACACTCTCTTTAAGATAAATCTTTAAGCTTTCTTAAATAAAGCTACTTCTGCTTTATTGTAAGTGCTCACAAGTTTACAGGAGTGGTGGTTTGATGTCAAATGAGTAAATTAGGGTGTCATGCAACTTTGGGTGCAGAGGATCTGGAATTTCTGTGAGTAACCATTGTTAGGGCTAGATATCACAGGATAAAAAGGATTTGTGGACTGGGGTGCCTTTATGTTAACCTGCAAGGTGAAGGAAGGGCTGAGATAAACAGAGGAAAATGCTTGAGTGGCTGAAAGGCTGGCAGTGTCAAGGAGCTGACACACAGTTATCACAAGAAAGATTCCCTCTGCTCTGGCTGGAGGCAGGGGGTAACAAGATGAATCACAGTTCTGGGTACCCTGAGAATCATCACACTCTCCCCTACAAGTGGATGCCGATACACTGGGCAGTGCCAGGAAACTGGACATATCAATTGAAATCAGTGCAAAGGCCCTGTGGTGACAAGGGGTTAAAGAAAACTCCTCTCTTCGTTCCTGTGCATTCCTCACTTCAGAAGGGGGGCTGGGGAAGAGAGCGGGCAAAAGAGGGAAGAAGGACGTCTTATCAGGTTTACTTCCGTTTATGGCTTTGTGACAGTTTTATGGCCTGCTCTGGGTTTTTCTCTCTTTTCTCTTTATCCCTTGCTTGAGACAGTTGGATTTTCCTAAAGGGATTAATTTCTCAAAACACACTTACACACACAGTCATACAACTTACTGTGGTTTGACTGATTGAGGGGTCCGCACTGTTTCTATTCAGCTCGTGATACTGATGGGGTGAATTAATCCGATAACGGAAAGCTTATTTAGCCGGGGGGGGCGGGGCGGTAAAAGCCGGCAGACAGACAGACAAAGAGGGGGGTTGCTCCTCTGCTGTCACAGGAGCTATATTCAGCAACAGATCTGCAGCGGCTCATGAGTTAGGAAAGGGAAAAGGGTAGCCTTGTGGCTACAGTCACTCCACCTCTCCGTTGAGTCCCTAGGTTCAGACAGGCCCCCCTTGCTATTCACCCAACCAACTTGTGGACAGATGAGGGTGGCTAGAACCTGTCCTACTCAAAGACTTGGTCAACGGCTCATAAATCTATCATTCATTCATACAATGACACACGTTCTCTGTTCAATTCAAATCCACTATTTATTGGGGTTTTTCTCTCTATCACAGGTTGTCTCCCCTTATTCTTTTATTCTTATTCTTTATTCCTTAAACTTAACACTTAAAACTTATTAATAACACTAACACAGACACATGTACATATACTTAAGACCAATAACTATACCTTATAAGTAAACAACATTTGATTAATACTTACCACACAGATGGATGAACTCAGTTGCAACAAAACAATAAAAGTTTATGGCTAAATTTCCTTACTCTTTATGCTACGTTCCCGGGTTTTCATCTGGGTGGAACCTCTATCACATTCACACCCAGGTTACTGGTTTTTATCCAGGTGGAACCTCTATTGCATTCACACCCAGGTTATCATCCCTAATGCCCTATCTTACTTTTTTGAGCAGCGAGCTGGGGAGAGGCGAGATGGCTGATCAGACCGTCTTCGTGGTGCAATTCTGGTGCACCCCTTGTGATGCATGGCTTGTCCAATTTTCCTCTCTTCTGACCACCTTATATGTCCACCCCAGCATAATGCTTGCTTAAACCAATTGTGACATTTTGGCTACTGTCCAATCAGCAAGTCCCATGCTTGTAAGGGAATTTTTGCCCTCCTGTGGCTAGTTACAAGTCTTGGGATGACCACTGTTGCTGGACAGATTCTCTGTTTCTTAACTGCCAACAGGCCTTATCTGTTGACCAGCTTTGACTTCCTGATTACCAAACTTTCAGAAACAGCTTGCTTTTTGTGACAATTGCCATTGTTGCTTGAGCACCCTCTATGCTGGTATGCAATTACTTAAAAATGAGCTCGGGGCACACATACATCACAGGCTCCATAGAAGTCTGTCACAACAGGCCCTAGATATTTATAATAGCTCCCAGCTATTACCTGCAAAAAGATCTGATTCTGATAGGGTCCAGGCATAGTTTGAACCTTACTTTGTACCTAAACAGAACCTGTAAAAGGTTCCTTTGCCATATAAGAGTGTGATGCATAAAAGGCACAAGAAAGTATTGAATGTGTTAGACTTGAACTTCAAGAACCAGACTTTCACTATGGTGAAATGATTCTGAGGAAAGGAAGGAGTGAGAGCAGCAAAATAAGGACAGTGGATTTAAAAAACAAACAAACTGTAACACATTCAGAGAACTGGTAAATAAGGACCTACAGAAAAAAATCTAAGGGAAAAAGAGGTTTTGAGAGCTGGCAGTTTCTCACAGAGATGACGTTAAAGGTATAGTAGGAAGATACTTTGATGTGAAGGAAAGATAGGAAGAAAAGAATAGTAAGAGGCCAGTATGGCTGCATCTGGAACTCTTCAAAGATCTGCAAATCAAAAAGGAATCCTACAAAAAGTCAAAACATGGATGAATTGCTAAGAAGTACAAAAGAATAACACAAGCATGTAGAGACAGACAAAATCAGGAGAGATAAAACACAAAATGAGTTACACCTAGCAAGTGGTCAGCAAAAATTCTTTATATACTTTAGGAGCAAGAGAAAGATGGGGAAAATATAAGTCCACTACTTAGCAGAGAAAGAGAGCTACTAATGGATGGCACCAAGAAGGATGAGGTATTTAATGCCTGCTTTTCTTCAGTCTTCACTAAAAAGATTAATTGTGACCAGATGCTTAACAGAATTAATGTTAAAATGGGGATGGAACACAAGCCAGAATAGGGAAAGATCAGATTAAAGAGTATTTAGACAAAAGATATATTCAAGTCATCAGAGCCTGGTTAAATTCACCTTTAGTGCTTAAGGAACTAGTGGAAACAATATCAGAACCATTGACAATTATCTTTGAGAACCAATTGAGGTTGGGTGAAGTCCCAGAGGACTGGAAGGTCAAACACAGTACTGATCTTCAAAAAGAGGTACAAAGAGGACCTGGGGAATTATAGATTAGTCAGCATAACTTCAATACCTGAAAAGATACTACAACAAGTTATTAAGCAATCAATTTATAAGCATTAGAGATTATTAAGGTACTAAGGTATAGCCAGCATGGATTTCTCATGAAGAAATAATTTCCAATCAACTTAACTTCCTTCTTTGACGGAGTTACTGGCCTAGTGGATGGAAGGAAACTGTAGATGTTCTACACCTTGATTTTAGTAAACTTTTGACACAGTCCTCTATGAAATTCTCATAAGCAAACTAGGGAAATGTGGACTAGAGTAAATTACTATAAATTGGTAGTACAACTGGTTGAAAGACCATACTCAAAGAGTAGGTATCAATGGCTTGCTGTCAAACTGGGAGGACATATCTAGTTGGGTCGGTGCTGGGTCCCATGCTATTCAGTATTTTCATTAATGACTTGGATAAACAGGAATAGTTTAGCACATATAAACCACTGAATAATCCTCCCCAACAGAGACCTCTATACTCTTGTATAATGAATACAATATTGTTACCATTGATTAATTTAACCTGTTTTGCTCTTATTCCAAGGTGTGGTGTCTCAGGATTCAGACACACTAATTCTGAACAAATGAGATCTCAAGTCACCAGAGAAACATACACTGTTTGATATTGCCTTGAAATGAAATTTCACTTTCCAAGGTAACTCCCTTCCCCATGAGAAAGGGTGGTCTGACACTAGCAACCTCCCGATGCGGCCAGTCAGTATTGATTTGATTGGGCAAATCCCAGTTTTTCCACATTCTCATAATACTATGAATCACTGTGTCACCCCTTAATTGTTTTTTTTTCTTTTTTTGTCACACAAGAGCCAAGTTGTCAGATATCTTCAGTCCCACTGAAGATCCCTAAAATGCATATAATTTACCTACATGACCTCCAAATGACCAAAGTCATTTATCTAGGAATGTAGAATACTGGAATGTCTGACTTACCCCTCAATTAACAGTACACTGGGCAGCACCATATGCAATTTCTGGAAATGTATTTTTGTAAAGAAATTGATTTCAGTACATGATGTTCTACCGTTGCCCAGTCGACTAATGCTGCCAATATGATATCAGTAGAAATTCTTTAAACAATACAAAAATGAATAATAAAACCTGGCTTAAGCATTGTTATTTTTGTAGTACATTATGAGCAAGGTTTTAAAGACTAATATACATATATACTATATATATAGAGAGAGATTAATATGTAGAGTAGGTTTTAAAGACTAATAGAGAGAGAGAGAGTAACCAGTTTTTACTGCCTCTACCTTCCCCAACTCTCAAATGTAATTAAGTACAATAATTATATACATAAAATCAGAAGACCCAATAAACCAAGGGTCAAGTTAAATCAGCTTAAAGTTATAATTGTGCTAAAGTGCCTTCCTAATTCATTGCCTATCTGGCCAGATTTATGAGAGTATTTAGGTGCCTAAAGATGTAAATGGGCACCCTGTAGGTTTTATGAAAGTATCTAAGTCAGTGAGCTGCCTAACTCTAATTGACTTGATTTGGTCCTAGTTCTACGTGGTAACTGGCCAAGTTAACAGGAAATACATATATATGAAAAGAAAATGGCTGAAGCGTAAGAAGAAAATAATGAACTTGAAAGATACAGACTCAGATATTAGGGAGATGATATAAAAACAATGGTGTATATAGCTGCTGCTTTTCCTAATGTCATCTGGGTTAAATTTTTCCCAGAGCTTCAAAAATAAAATTATATTTTGAATGTGTCATTTTTTAACAATATGACCAGAGGCTCAAACTTGTATTTGGTATAGTTGCATCATATTCATGTTCTATGCACTGCTGGGGAAAAAAAAGTTAAGCGTGCAAAGAGTTGTTTTGTTTAATATAAAGTTCTGGAAAAACTAATAGCTTGAGTGGATCTTGGATGAGAAAAGAAATTCTAGTTTCCATGTTTATAAGGCACATATTCTGATTCACATATTCACATTGAGTAATGCTCTGAATCAGTTGAACAATTTCCTGTTGAAGGATACCTACCAGAATTTCTTCTGAATGATTAAGATATTCCTTCATTATTAGCAAGTATGATATTAAATAACATTGATTTTAAAATAGCCCACCTTGTTTTTAACGGTTTATTAGAATGGCAGTAGATCCTTTTCTTACACTGCAATAATCTTACACTGCAATACATTTTGTCCAATATTTGATTATTTCAGTGACATTATATATACAGAATAAAAGGCAGGTAAGATTCTGCATTCAAAATTAAAACATTAAGATATATCTGTATGCTGGCAAGGACTTCATGTCTGCTTCCAATGTTGCGCTGACATTTTCAGTGTTTATAAAGCTTTTCAGTGTCAGTTATTTGCTCAACAAAGAATATCACTGTGACTGACAGTTTTCGTATCAGCTTCACAATTGACCAATGAGCTCTTTAAACATGTTATGACAGAAGAAATCTGAACCAGCTTCAGCAAGATTAGTGCAGGAAATTACCAATATCCAGTTTTAATTCCAAGTACAGGAAGGAAATTAATGGTATAAATGATGTAATTATAAATACAAGATCATAAAAAGTAGTCATCACATTCCCAAGTATCATCAAGTACATTAAGAAAATGAGTTGTATACAGCACGTGATTGAAAGATTCATGTTTGTAGTGCCATATATTGATGAAGCATGGAGTTTTGAAGAGGATTCCAAATGCTATTTTGCACCTTCCAGATGTAAACAAAAGTCTTTATTCTGCAATTGGATATATACAGGTGGACCTCTGTGGCCATGGGGATCCAATCGCAAGATTGGGGCTGAAGTCTTAAGTATATTTCAGTTAGATCAAGTTAAGGAAAGAAAAAGGTCTTGTCACTGTTGTCCCATTGAGATTATGTCCAGACCATAGCAAAAATACTACCAGTAATGGATAAAAGCTATTAAATGTTGGTAATAAATTGATTTGGTTGCACCAAACCTTAACCTACCTTAAGACAGCAGTTGAGGAACGCACAAAAATCAGTAGCTTCACTGATTTGGTTTTCTAATTAAAAAAAAAAAAGTTGAATTATCTCCAAGCAATATGTTTTGGGGCACTCTTAAAACAGGAGGTTGCCTATGTAAAGCCTCATTTGAAAATGACACCCACTTTTACTATGTAGGAGTTATTTTTGAAAATCATTAACATACTCTTTCTGAACCTCCTGCTGATGGTAGTCATCTACTTCAAAACTGAGACTGTTTGTGGGGTTGGATTATCATGATAGACCGTAAAAAAGTATTTATCAAATATCCTTCTGTGGAGAACGTCTCTAAGGGGAAGGTTTGTGCGAAATTTCATCACTTTCTCTTATAACATCTGGTTAAGGTCACTCTATTCGTTACTCAGGCCAGGAAACTTACTCCTATCCCAAAATGGCAATGAAAGCCCAATTTGTCTAGAATACTCAATCCAAGGCTGTCCCTTTTAATGACAAAACAACAGATAGTTCTCACAAAACGGGGGTAATGTCCAGGATAACACAAAATAACATGTTCAAGATGGCAATATTATTCCACAAAATATTCTTCTTTTGGTTAAGGCCTCATGGCAAGGGCTTCCACAGTTCCATCAAATAAATATCTCTGTTGCTGTCAGTTGCATATTTGTTTCTACCAAGGTTGAATTCCTAGACCTTCTAAAGAGAGAAGAGTGTCTCCCACTGCTAACTTTGCTCAGAAAGTGCAGCATCTTATAAAAGGATTCAAGATGTGGAACGTTGCTGGTGCTTATCAGCAGTGGGATGCGAAAAGGCAGTTTTAATTACAGGTTATTTTCAGACATGATTCAGATTTTATACATAGTAAGGTAGTGCTTCTTACATTGAGAACTTTAGGGTTGCTGTGCTGAGCAAAAGCTGCATTTATCTTTAACCTAAATTGCATTTTTTTTCTTCTGATACTTGGTTTGATGAATATGTGATTAGCCTTTTGTAGTTCTCAGGCTTCTCATATTCAGATTAATATGTGTAAGTTTTATATGCAACTTCCAAAAGCTGAAGATTTCCACACCATTTAAATATACTGAACTTTAAAATGTTACTTGAAGTTGATAATTTAAATCAATCCATCATTTTATTGACCTGTTTTTTTCTTAGAATTATGAAACATAACGTACAGCAGTATTCGCGATTGCTTTGTATCCTGCATTTCCTGCTTCTGGTGTTAATGTATGCAGCTATACTGGTATGTACAGAAAGGTAGATAGGGAATATGAGGTTCTCCCAAAACATTAAAAACACTTCATTTGTGAAAGTCTCTTTTAGTTCTTTATTAGAAGTGCCATGACTGCACCAATTCCTAATCAGCTGTTTAAAGCTTACATTCATGAGAAACTTCTTTCTCCAGCGGTTCCTGCTGTCCCTGCATTAATTTCTCACAAAATATTTAAGTACCTCTAAGTGCCTACGCTTGTCCCTTCCAAAACTAAGCTGCTTCCAGCTAGTCCTCTCCCTAGTTTTGAACATGACTTGTTACTATTACTGAGCAAAACATAGTTATTTAATTCATTATGCTTCACTAATGAAAGATATCTTGTGATGCCATATGTGCAGAGGAAACATGACAAAGATGAGTGTGCTTAAACTGAGGTTTAAGGTGGTGATCTAAAGAAGCAGAAGCTGGACAATGTAACAAGTTGGATAACAAAGATAAGATTATCTTTTGACTGGTAGGGTAGCTTAAAGTAAAATGGAAGTTCTCCCACTGTGGGCAGTTGTCTTAGGGGATGAGAATTTTTTTATTTATGGCCATGGCTGAATGAGAAGGGCAGAAAGCTAAAAATGTAAGTTTTTATTATTTTTTTTAAATATTCAGACTAATCTGAAGTTTAAAAAATGAGTTTTTTAATACTCAGCAATATTGCTCTATTCCCCTCCCCCTCCCCCCCAGTGCTGGATTTCTACTCTCAAACACACTTTCTTACTAGGTTGATATCAATGATCTGCTCAAATTTCCCAACCATTTCAGTGGTGTTCTTGATTGACCAAGCCATACTGCACCAGTTCACAATACCAGAAACCATATTTTCCCATTAAAAAAAATTAAGGCAATTGGAATCATTATAAAGTCACCTTGATGTCAGATTGAGTTTTCTACACCCTAGTTCTATATACAACTTAACATTATTAAGTTTAGAAGTTCATAGATTTTGTTTAGATGTTCTCACCCTTCTCACTTGCTTTTTATCATACTCCCTTCTAGTGCACCCAGAATGTAGCAGCCAAAATCTTCCTTCCCTTCCCTCTCCTGCCTCTATTTCACCTAACAAATCTAGTTTAAGATTGTTGACTTGTCATTCAAGGCTGTGCATAACTATTCTTTTGTCTATATCTCGGATAACTTCTCGTCCTTGCCAGTTCAGCCTATTTTGCACCATCACTGATACCAGTCTCATCTTCCCTTTTGGCATTGTTACCCTTGTGACATCTTCATGCTTTCTCCCATGCTGCTACTTGTATCTGGAATGACATCTCTGCTTCAGTTCACTCTCTCTCAGTTTAATTTCTCTTTTCGGGGAATCACCTGTTTCATCATGCTTAATGTTTTTTTCCACTTTTTCCAAGCTTTGTAGGAGGATCAAGCAGTCCATCTTATAGCTTCACTCCCTCCCCAGCAGCATGCTTTAAAGCCCTCTCTAAAGCCCTTTAAAGCCTGTGGAAATGCAGGCACATCTCTTCTAAGTCTTCTGCCTCCGGGCTATATAAGAAAGTTTCTTCTACCTTACTGGGCAGAGTTTTCTTAATTTTCTCCTTCCCTCTCCAACTTGGATTCCATATGGTAGGAGAGGGTCTTCAGAAGAGCACTTTGGGTTGTGCTGGGGATTCCTATAACTTATTGATAAATTCCATAGCCAAGAATGGTTGACCTAGCCCAACAACAACTTCAGATGGTCCAAGCATTGCATTCTGCTTTCCGAGCTGGCAGCCTTTTCCCCAATCTGAACTTTCTGTATAATGTTTTACAGCAGTTACTGGATTCTTGCCAAATTTTCAAGTCAAGATCTTGTGCTTTTTTTTCTGGAGTCATAACAGACAAAGGAAGATGAGGCACAAGGGAAAGAAGCGTCTGTATATTAATGATAGTCACCATATGATGTTATTACAGATATAGTTCAGTTTATCTGAATTTATAAACAGTTACCTCTTGGGGAAAATGTTTACTGACAGATATTATGCAAGTATTGTTAGATACAGAACATATCACTAGAAAAGTCTGCTCTGTCTAAGACTCTACCTACAGAATATATCCAGACAAACAAACAAAACATGATATGGTGCCATATCAGTATGGTTGAGAATTTTCCAAGCTGCCTATGGGATTTAATTGCACAGCTTCTATTAATTACATTAATTAATGTACTGTAATCTGAAATTGATGAAAGTTGTGGATCTGAATCCCCATGATGTCTTTGAAAATCTTATCATATAATATGCATTCTAAATTGCCACCATCTTCTGGGTCTTCTCATGGTTTCTTGCCTGATCTTTGCATTTTAGACTATATGCTCCCTGGATCTTTTGCACTGCAGTAGACATTAGCAGGTATATACATAGTATCTAATTATGAAACAGTAAGATTCTCTCAAATCAGAATTAGGAATTTTTTTTCCATTTTCCATCTCATCACTCTTTTCTTCAGAAAGAATTTACAATATGTTTTATGTATTTTGGGTAGTAAACATTTTGCTGCATAATTATTGGCATTTATATTACAAAGTCAGTCTGTTGTTAGAAATGAAACTTGGCTTTGTTACAACTGTAATTGTTCAGCAATAGATTTGTTCCAGTGATGCAACATCCATTAATTTAAGGTACACAATGAATATTTCAAGGAGGATTAATACATTCTTGAAACTAAAATAAATCCCAATATTTGAGTGTTTGTTGATCTGTAAGATCTATGGGGAATGTGGCTGTTAACAGCTGTTACATTGATTAAGTATAGGCAATTAATATATAATGTTATGCACAAAAGTAAAATTCTCCATTCTTGTTTCAAAAATTAAAGGAGATGGATGGGGTGGAGACATAAAGATATTCTTGTTTAGGAGCTGTTCTTCCTCCACTACTTTGGTTTTGTTTATTTCCTGTTCTTCCCTATATTAATTCCTGAGTCTCCCTAGTCTCCATCAAATACAATGTAATAATACCCTTCAGATTGCAAGAACTACCAGTGTACTTAATAGTTTTACAACACATTCTGAATTGTGTTAATATGTACAGTGAGAGAATGCCTTTTGTACTATGTGCTCTACTCTGTAGAAACTGGAGGGAAGGCTGTCTGTGATAATCATGGGTGATGCAATTGCAAAATTAAATCCTCTGGGTGAAATTTTGGTCTTAGGTATTTTGACTTTTGGGGAGGAATCAGGATTTCCCCTTGATATGTATATATAAAGAACAGAAACTTCATGCCAGAAATCATTGTGAGGATTCTTTAAAATGGCCAGTAGATTTAGTAATTTGTAGTGTCCTCTCTAGACCTCAAACAAACAAAATAAGTCATTGACTTTTAACACAATATTTCAAAAATTGATACAATATGTTGCTTTTATCCTTTTTTAAAAGCACAGATTTATACAGATAAAGTATAAACCCAATGTAGATACATTTTCACCAAAGTTTTTGCAAATTAACTCAATATTACGGTGCCCAATGTTTTAAATTTACTAGACTCTCTCATTACAGTTACCCCCTGATGACAGATGCATAAAAAGACTTTTAATGTTTTATTTTTGCAAGCATTTTGTAAGCATTGCTGAATGTGGCCAACTCTCAATTAATGTATTGGCTCCCTAACCATTCACTAATATAAATGACATTCCTTTCCTTTCATCTGTGCTTGGTGAGAAGTATCAGTCTGTTACTTCAAGATTAGATTACAGTAATACACCCCACACCAAGACTACAGCCTGGGACCATTCAGACATTTTTATTAGTCAAGAATGCTGCTGCCTGCTTCTTAACTGCAGTGTTGTTGTTGCAGTGTTGGTTCCAGGATATTAGAAAGACAAAGTGGGTGAGATATCTTTTATTGGACCACCTTCTATTAACAAATCAGAATTAGATTTGAATTTGAATCAGAACTAGACAGAAGTTGGTCCAATAAAAGATATTATCTCACCCACCTTGTATAGGCTTGTTAACTGTTGCTTAACACAGTGTATTTCTTCAGTGCACTTTCAGATTATTTCTTTCCAGGTGGAGTTTAAAGTATTAATTTCATTTAAAAAAACCTAAATGGCTTGGGACCTGGCTGCCTAAGGGTACTCCTCTGTCAAGTATTGTGCCACAATAGTTGTAATCAGCGAAGGTGTTCAAGCTAATATCACCAGACTTAAGATGGAGAGGGTTGATATTACATGAAACACAAGAGAATGTTGGCAGAGAGGCCATACAGACATGCTTGCTCACCAACTAGACAATTAAAAGGTACTCCGCATCTGAGGTTGGTGTAAAAAGTAACAATGAAGGCAGGCTATGGGAGGAGCTATGAGATTTGTGTTTCTGCTAGTCCACTGACTCCAATCCTGCTGCATAGCTGCCTTATGCCCTGGTCCAAGGTTGGGCTGTGTGCATATGGATTTCACCTCCTCTGTTCCTCACACACCATCTATATGGAGTTCAAACACTGAGGCTTTGCGCTGGTGATTGGAATTCATCCTTAAAGGATGGAAGTTATTGAGCATCAGAAAAAGTGTCTGCCACAGAACAGATTCTGTGGGTTTTTTCTTAGTGTTTTCCTGTCAAGAAAAAATAGTAATGTGATGGGGTACACCAGTCCCCTAGATGTTTGGGAGAATGCTGGTATAACACATTTGGAGACACATGCTATAGGTGCTCCATGCACTAAGGACTTTAGGCTATAGCCATTGATGAGATCCCATAAATACTCAGAATTAGATGAATAACAAAACAGCAAGAGTCCTGTGGCACCTTAAAGACTAAGAAATGTATTTGGGCATAAGCCTGCCAACTGACCACGAAAGCTTCTGACTCTCTGAAACATAATAAATTCCTTGCTCACCCTTTCTCTGGGAATACAGGGAGGTGATAACCTGCTTTTACAGTGGCAGATTACTATCTCCACCCAGCCGTGTGCCAGTTTGACTGTATTGTATAGTGCACTGGAGGTGGTGCAGGATCCAGGCTTTGCCCACTTCTCACCCACTTGCTTAGCAAGACACACAACAGTTGTTGCTTATTGCCATTCATCCAGATCCAGCGTCTGTGAAGGCTGCACAAGGGTGTAGCTTTCTTCTGTCTTCCTTCAGTCATATTAACATACATCTCAGCCTACCACATCACTGAGGTGTGTCCCTTTGTAATTTATCCAGTTGAGTTTTCAATTTAGATTTCTCTGGGTTTAAGCACCTCTATCTTCTCCTCTAGCCTTGCACTCTATGTATCCTTACCCTATTGGTCTACATGCAGAAATAAGATCTGTGCGCTTCTTCTCCAATTTGCCTCCAGTCCTTCACTAGCCATAGCCCATATTCTGACTTTAAGCAACACACCCTTCTTGTTCCCAAAAGCCCCTGAACACATCTTTCTGTACCATGCTTAAGATTTGTATATCAACTCCACCACTTTCCAATGCAGCATCCACACTTTGTAAGCCTTATACCTTATATCTCTTTTTTAAATTGTGAACACAATTTACTACATAAAACATAACTTGTACCATAATCCTTTTTTGATTACTTGGGACCTTAAAATTTTAAGTATAGTGCACTGAAAAGAGACAGAGGCCATTTACTTGTGCATAAATATTAAAGTGCAATAGCAATAAGATTGAATTTTCTAATTAGCTAGTAAATTTTAAGAGTTACATTATTCCATGTGAATAATGCAACTTAGATGAAACTGGAAATCAACATGCTGTGATCTTCTAGTCTTTACAGATTCCAACAACAAAATACATGTACATGATATCTCCTATTCACCATAGTTGCAGGTGTCTTGCTATAGGGTATAAGTATCTTCACAGGGAGAAAAGACTGGGTACTGAAAGAGCTGTTTACTTTAGCAGAAAAAGTCAAAATAAGAGCCAATGATGGAAGCTGAAGCCTGTCAAACTCAAATTAGAAATTAGGCAAAACATTTTAATATTGAGGGTGATTACCCATTGGAACAAATTGCCAAAGGAAGTTGTGGATTCTCCAAGTCTTGAAGTTTTCATATCAAGACTGGATGCCTTTCCTGAAGATATGCATTAGTGAAAAACAAATTAGTGGGCCCTACGTAGGGGTAACCAGGTTAAATTTAATGACAAAACATTCAAAACGGATACATTTCTGTAAAAAAAAAATTGGTTTTGACCATGATATTGCCATAGTCATGAATCTGCTAAATGCACCCAAAATGCACCCTGCATCCGCAGGGAGTGCCCACAATACTTTATCTATGTAACACAAACAGTGTATGAGGCACTCTGAGTACAAGCAGAAACAGTCTTTGCCCTAAAGAATATTCACTGTAAGCATACAATGTGTAGACCAAGGAAAGGAAATGGGATGTAATGAAAGGAAGAGTATTAGTTGGTGGGGTTTGGCAAAGATTTTGTTAATTCCACTTAGTATTCATTTGTGTGGAGATATTTGTTATTTGGTAAACAATTTTTTGGAAAAGAAGTCTTAGAAGGGCTGATAGGTATCTTGGAAGGAGTGAATTTTCTGAAGTGACTTAAAAGCCTAGATTGAATCATTGATACAACTTTAACTATAGCAGGTATATCATAGGCTGACATACTCAGAAAGTGATAGGCTATGAAGTTAAAGAATAAACAATAATGTTCAATAAATAAAATTATTAGAAAACTGGTCACTGGCCTCAACTGATGTGAAATTCCACATGGCATTTTGTACACAGGAAGCTCATACGTCTTTGTCTTACAACAGCAGGGAGGTCAGCCTGGTGTGAGTGGTGCGGAAATGACAAAGTATCTTTCATGCAGCAATATTTTGCTTGGAGTTGTAAAGCTGATGGGTAAATGAGCTCACCTCCTGTGATCTACAACACTGAGTTCCTGTGAACATTTAAGCTATCAAATGCATTTAAACCTCATAATATATTTTAAGAGCCCTGGAGTTATTTCTGCATAGTGCTGAAGAAAATCCCAGATTTCTCAGGATAGCTAATACCAGGTATAATATAGGAAGAGCTATGGGAGCAACTTGAAGGCTGTATAATGTATAAAGAATATCTGTTATCCCTCCATGTTTTTGAGATCCCTTTGAGTATTTGTTAGATAGTCTGAAAAGATCCTGCACAGCTGTTATTAAACATGGGAAAATAAAAGGCTTTACTTACCTACCACAGTATATAAATCTTCAATCTGAGATGGAACTCAGTTATAATGAATCTCTGCCTATGGGAAATATTGTAGAAGAAAAGTCCTGATTTAAATCAGTGAACTCCTACTGAGTTCTGCTCTGTTTACAGTTAATTATAGCTCTGGATATAAAGACATTTTGAGGAAAACTTCCTAAGCTGTTATCACTTCTCTTCATTACCCCTGAACCACCTGCTTCCAGGCATCGGTTAAGAGATGTAGCCTAGCCTATGTCTGCTGCTCCCTGCTAGTGGAGTGAAGAGAGGAACAGTCCTATAAAGAAAAGTCATATCATGTTTATAATGAATCTCCATACTAAACAAACACAAACCTTCTGTCAGTGGACCAGTATCTCACTTTCATGAAAATGATCCATTGTTTTTAATGTATTTTCTAGTTATAATGCAAGCTTAGTAATCAGTTGCATTACTGTACCTCATGCCGTACTGTGCTGTGTATGTTTTCTTGAAACTTTGGTTCTAACTGCATGTCTTATTCCACGTTCCTTCATTGCCATGCTATTATAAAGCAGCTTATTCTCTATTTCTCATTCTCCTTCACTTGAAACAAACTCACTACGCTGATTGTCAAGCACACACTGAAAAAGAACTTGGAAAAATATGATATTTGCAATTTAAAAACTGTGCAATGATAGCTTGCCAGACATATGCTACTCATTAATCAAATATCAAAAAATGCATTTCTCCTTTAATGGTATGTGAAACATTTATAGAGAATGTGTCTTCTGTTTGTTCAGATGTATGAAATAAATCTATCAGAATACATAACTGATGAAAAACGCTCTATTTCAGTGTTCCGCTTTTTAAAAATTGAGATTTGGAATATAATGGATTATTAAACCAATACAATACTTACAATCCACACTTGTCACCATTTGCTTATGGAACTGTTTATCATTTATGGGGATTTTTGTTGTTTTTTCCAGGATGTATATCTGCAGAATTTGTAGCAGCACAGAAAAAATGGGGAAAAAAACAACCAAAAACAAAACAATAAAAGAAAGATTATTTCTATTGTGCCATGGGTATGCATGAAACTCTCAAAACATATTAAAAAGAAGGTTTCTGCCTCCTGCAGAATTTCTTCTGCATTGGTCGGGATATAATAAAACCCATATATATATATACACAAACACTTATACTGTTTAGGAAAACATCTCTCTCTCTCTGCTAGTTTAATCAATTCTACTTGCTAAGGTTTACACTGGAACAATAATCTCCACCACCAAAATGGCTGTTAAGAAGGAAACACACCAATTTTATTTCTTAGTTTTTCTGGCTCTATTCAAACTATTTTGTAAACCATTCAGATTTGACAGTGATGAACACAATATAAATACATTTGTAGGATTATCTCCAACTTGATGATTAAGAATTATTAAAGGTGCTTAATATTCATCAGGTTTTGAAGCAAGAAGAAATGTGACTTGTCCTCAATTAGTGTTTAAAAAGGAATGTAATTTGTCCTTTCCCCCCTCAAAGGAAATCACAATTTTGATCTGGTATGAAAGGTGATGTTTATCTTGCCTTTCTGTTCCTTGTGGTATCATAGCTTCTTCCCATGTCATTTTGATAGCTTTCAGTTCTACTTCTATGATGCATTTACACATTATCCTCTGTTTACCTTGTTGCCTCTTGCCTTAAGGGTTCCAATTTAACACCTCACTTATTATGTTATTTGGGTCTTTCCTACATGTATGTCCTAGCCATCTCCATTTTCACTGAGTAATTTCCTGTCCTATTGGTTTCTCTTTTGTCATCTTCCAGAGATTTTTTTTTTCTGGACATCTGATATTGAGGATTTGTTAAAACAGCTGTTTATAAAAACTAGCAGTTTAGACAGTAAGGCATTAAGTCTCCAAGTTTCAGCACCATATAGTAAGACCAACTTCACAGGAGTCTTAAATATTTAAAGTTAGTTAAGAGGGCAAGATTTGCGTTTCTTCATATAGCCTTTAGAGTTTCAAAAGCATGCCTAACTTTCACTATTCTGGCTTTAATGTCTTCAGTTGTTCCACCTGTTGTACTTACAATGCTTCCAAGATATGTGAAATATCTGACCTCGTCTATATCAGGCACATATGACGCATTGGTATTTCTTGCTATGTGCTGATTCTCATGATTTTAGTTTTCTCGGCATTAATTTTTAGCCCTACTAATTATGTATAAGCCTGATTGATCATTTGTTTTGGCTTGCATGTCTCTATGGTTCTCTGATAGCAGGTTGATGTAATTAATCTGCAAAGTCAAAGTCCTCTAACATTTATGTGAAAGTCCATTGTATGCCCTATAGTTGTTCTGTGGTCTTTCTCAGTACCCAATCCACTACCAGTAAAAAAGATAATGGATGACATAAAACATCCTTGTTTGACATGCATCGTAAACTCTAATTGCTTAGTCAGTTCACCACTATATATTAATTCGCATGTCATATTTTCAGTGAAGCTCTGAATGATGTTCACAAATTTCTGAGGAATTCCATGATGGTGTGGAAACTTCCATAAAACTGTTCTATCCACTGAAGCAAAGGCCTTTTGGAAATCTATAAAATTAATGTAATTCAGTGACTGCCATTTGATCAACAGTTCTGCGATGATATATATATATTTATTATTTGATCTATACATGATTTCTAGTGTCTGAACTCTGCCTGTTCTTGTTGTAACCTTGAGTCTATTGCTTTCTTTATTCTGCCTAGAATAATACATGTATAATAACTTACTTGGGATAGACAGCAATTAAATTCCCCTGCAGTTTCCACAATGCCTGAAGTCTCCTTTCTTTGAAAGTTTTACTATATGACCCTTTTCCACTTGTTTGGTATTTTTTCCTTCTTTCCATATCATTGACCAATTGAGTGACCTCTCAACTACTACTCTGATAGGGTCTATTTTGACATCCAGAATTTCTCCTTCTCCTATATCCGGGGGATTGGTGAGTCTGTGGCCACTAATAGCTGAATAAGTACTGGCTCCATATATTTAATTGTTCTGATGTCTTCAGTGTTAAGTTTCCAAGATTGTTTTGAACTGATTGATTGGTATTTGTTTTTCTTCCCGACAACTGTATAATGGTGCTGTACAGTTTCTTCATGCTATTGTGTGCTGCAGCAGTCTGGTCATCTGTTGTCATTTTGTCTATAAAGTTTTTTGTCTTTGCTAGCACTGTTTTTGTCCTTTTTGTTCTTAATGATATATTCCTTGTGGAGTTGCTGTGTCTGTGGTTTTGGGTTTTGCTTGACTGGATTTCAGTTCAATTTTGTATCTTTTTCTATATTTTGCCATGAATTTTCAGATAGTGCAATACTAAATTATTGTGATTGACACTTGAGTTTTCAAAGCCAAACATGGCAGCTATAATAATAATACTTTGATTTGGGGATTTTGACACATCTTTTGCATCATGTAATTGGACATTGAGCTAACAAATAGAAGGATACAGTCTTAGGTGGTTAGGTCACTTTTTCTACTATACTGTAGATAATAGATTAATCTTCCATAATGTAAACTGAATGCCAAACGAGTTAATATTTCTGTAAGATTCAGCTAACTTCACTTGTTTCTACTTAACTTTAATATTTCTGATTATTTTTCCTCTGTTGCTAAAATTTGCCCAAACAATATTTTGAACTGTTTCTCAAAACTGTGTCTTTATCTGGGCTACTGGTATGTCTGAAAGAGAAATTAAACACTAAAGCTTGGGTGAGACAGAACTGTTGATTAAAAAGCATTGGGTACAAGACCTCTGGCACAAATGAAATTGTGGTCTTCCATTCTGAACAGTGCCATAGAACAGCTGGCAATAAATAGTGTTTATTCATAAGGTCTCCTGTTCTAAAGAGTGGTCTGTTAAACTAGCTTGGCAGGTGAAGTCTTTATGCATCATCAGGTGGAAGCAGTACATCTGCTGAAAGCATGGGCAATGCAAAACTAGATATTGAAAAAAAACCCCAAAACTGATGTTAGTGGAGGGAAAATTCAGTTTAAAACATGCTTTCGGTAAAATCATCATTGTTATAGTATTTTTGTGTGTTTATTACATCATCTAATGATGCATAGTGCATCATTTTTTAAAAGCTGTGGAAAACTCAGCAATTTTACTTTACAGAGATTTATGTATTCAAGAATTCTCAGCCTACCCACCACTTCCTCCAGGACTCAGCTCTCTTCTGAGTCCTCTGACCCTCCTCCATGTGGAGGAGTAGAGCGTACCAATAGAGATCTGTTGAACACTTCAGGCTTCCTTATCTCCTTTTAGAGACAAGCTCCACCAGCTAAAATTCAAGCTCTCATTCACTACTTAGTTTTATCTGCACTGCGCACTAGCTGCAATTGTGACGTTACAATTCCTAGATGTTCTTTGAATTTCACACCTGTAACTCCTAGTCTTATAAAATCATAGAAATGTAGGACTGGAAGGGAGTTTAAGATTAAGCCAATTACTTCTCTGACTTCATTGGTCACATACTACAATTGATCACCTTCCTCTTTATAACCGCTCTTAACATATATGAAGATTGTTATCAGGTTCCCCTTTGGTCTTCTTTTTCTCAAGACTAAACAGGCTTTAAAAAAACAACACAAAACCCTTTATTCACAGGCTAGGCTTTCAAAACCTTGTATAGTTTTTGTTCCTCTCCCCTGGACCCTCTCCAGTTTCCTAAAGTGTGGTGCCCAGAACTGCACATAGCCTTCCAGCTTTGGCCTCACCGATGCTGAGTAGAGTGGGACAATTACCCTCCATGTCTTATGACACTTCTATTAATACACCCAAATAGTATTAGCCTTTTCTGCCTTCCCTGGCTCCTATTTGTTCCTCTTTTCAAAGACACATACTGTCTTTTCCTTTCTCCAGTCCTTTGGAACCTCACCCATCCTCAGTGGGTTCTCAAAGATAATTGCTAATGATTCTGAGGTTGCTTCAGCTTGTTTCTTGAGCACGCCAGAGTGAATTTCATCAGATCCTGAATATTCTTTAACTGTTTTTTCTCTATATTTGCTTGTGATCTTTCCCCGTGGTTGTTAACACCACTTGTGTTAAGTATCTGGTCACAATTTGCCTTTTTAGTGAAGACTGCAGGAAAAAAGGCTTTCAACTGCCCAACCTTCTTGGTGTCCTGCATTATTAGATCTACTTCCCACTAAGTAGAGAACCTACATTTTCCTTCATCTTTCTTGCTCCTGATGTATTTATAGATCCTCATCTTATTGCCTTTTACATCTCTTGCTAGTTATAACACATTTTGTGCCTTAGCCTTTCTGATTTGTCCATACATACTTCTACTGTTCTTTTGTAATGATCCTTAGCAATTTGTCCATGTTTCCACTTCTTTGGTAGGATTCTTTTCTGACTTTCAGCAGAGCCATGATGGCCTGTTGCTATTCTTCCTATCTTTCCTTTGTATTGGGAGAGTTTGCTGTTGTGATGTTAATATTGTCTCTTTGAGACTCTGTCAGCTCTCCTGACTTCTTTTTTCCTTTGGGGATGGAAAAATTGTCTTCTGAACGCCCACTGCAACTCCAAAATGCTGCAAATGTAAGGTCCCTGGAATATATGTTTTAGAAATAGATTTGTATAGTTGATATTTTGTATTTTTGAATATTAGTTTGTTGTTGTACATGCAATGGTGATATAAATTATATAATAAGAGAAAGGGGAGATGGCCATTAAGAGTAGGGTGGGGGCACAGTGATAGAACTACTGCACGTGTAGAGTGTTGAGAGCTCGTGCTGCTGCTGCAAAAGGATGCTGGCCCGTAGCTTGTCACTGAGGATAGCTCTGTCTGCAAGAAGCTCCTAAAGAAAAAGTTTGAATTTCCTAAATAAACAACGTTCTTTTTGAAAAGCTGAGTCTTGGGATTGATGTTTAGCACAAAGAAGACCAAAAAAAACAAACAAACAAACCATCAGATATCAGCCAATAGGAAAGTTCTTCCATTATCCTGAAAAAATAAGGCAACTGGTCTGACCCACAGTCTTCTGGAAACTTAGCTAACTATCTGGAACTAGAGAGTGAGCTAGCAGGTCAGAGAGAGGCAAGGTAGGGACTGCTATACTCAGTGGGAGGGTCCAGCCTGGTCCACCTTTCCCCGTAGCACCATTCTGGACCAGGACTTTGCACAGGGGGACTCCCGCTTGCCCCACCCAACCATGCTGCCTCTGGGGAGCATTAGGACTCCTAGACTGTCTCCCTGCCCTCCAACTATGTGGGTTTGGGAGAAACACCAAAGAGGAGACAGCAGAGACATCAGCTGGTAGGGGCAGAAGCAGCCCTTGGTCCTTAAGGAACTTTCTCTAGATTTGCCCTTTCCCTCCCTCAGAGTATCTCAACCTCAGTGTCTCTCCGAATATGCCCCTCTTCTCCTCTCCTCCCCTGCCCTGTCCCTCTCTGCCCTTTTCTCTTTAGTGCCCTCTCTCCCCTCTTTTTGCTTCTCATTTAGCTGACTCCCTCCTTCGATCCTAAAGTATACCATCCTAAGGGGGAGAAGGCGAGAAGAAAAAATAGTGGAATTTATATGACATTTGCCACCATCACATTGTTCATTCTGCTTGTGTGTTACACCCCTTTACCCACCCATTATCTTAGATTTTAAGCTCTCTGAGGCAAGGACTGTCTTTTTTGTGCTGTTTATGAAATGCCAACTGCCATAGCAGTCTGGTCCAGGACTGTGGTTTCTAGTCATTACAATAATATAAGTTAATAAAATTATAATGATAATGAAGCTGAAAATGGAAGGGGCCTGAGTAGTGTGAGGAAAGTTTAAATTTGGGAGGCGAGTAGGGTGACAGCCAATCAGTTACCATCCTTCTGCTCTGGCTAGCCAGTGGGATGCAGCCATTTTGGGGAGAGGTGGACGTCTCCTTTCTCCTCCCTCCTGGGAACAGTCTCCTCTTGGCCCAACCAACTGTGTTCCTCTGACCCAATAAGGTTGAGGAAAAGCAGTCTGTGAGCACAGGCTCTCCCCTGCAACTCCATTTCATTTCCAGGGAGAGTACATTTTTCCTGCTGGTCACCCAAATGTCTCCCCTCTCCTACCTCCGATGACACAGAGGGAGGTGATCTTAATGCTTATTGACAGCCCTTACCTTGAGCTGTGGGACAAAAGAGGTAAACATGTAGCGAAGAAATGCCATGGAGTTCATGTTTTGTCCATTTTATACTTTGCACTGGATCTTTAGTTTACACTCAAAGAGAGAGGTGTCTTGGTGGTGAGAATTAAAGAATCCCAACTAATAATAACAGAAAATCTTTAGTTAGCAGTTGTTGTTTAATTTTATCTTTCCAATAAAATTACAACTAATTTGGGTTTGCTAGGTTTTCTTCTCCTGCCCAGGATGATGCTTTTCTAATCAGCATTGAAAGGTCACATGAAACCCAAAAAGCAAGGAAAAGAATCAGTGATCATTACACTATGATGTATAATTGTTACAGATGTAATATTCTAACTGTTTTCCAATTGGTGGTTGTTTTTATGGTATTGACTCTTGCAGAACAAACTTAATAGATAAAAGCTCTTGTAGTAGTTAGTGTAAATGTTTAGCTCCTCTAAGCTGTTTCTAATTGACGAGAGAGAAAGCCAATGAATGATAACTGATGATGATGAAATAATAAGTGTAATGTTAGTAGTACATTAAAAAAACTACTTCAAAATCTATTTTAGATGCTGTATTCCAATCTGCTCTAAATCTAAATCTAAATTTAATTTCATGATGGTCACAAACCATGATGATCTGTAACATGTGTCATATCTTGGCAATGCTAAAGTAACATATTATAAGATTTGAAACGTCTGGTCACTATCTTTAGAGGGCAAAGGGAAAGACATGTTTTATGGTTGGGATCTATTTCATTCCAACCTTGGAACTGCATTGGCTAGACAGGTGAAAAAATAATTCAGTGTATGCTGCTCTCTTAAAATGCTACCCTCACCTTGACAAGCTTTTTAAAAACACGTATAAATGGAAAGCCTGTGTTTCAATAAACAGCTGCTGTGATTCCTGAATGAACATAAAGCTTTCACTTATCTGTCATAACAGTTGGCAGATTGCAAAACTCCTTTTCTGGAAGAGAATTTCACAGGTTGGCATTCTCAGACAGATGTACAAAAGTGCTTTGTCCTGAAGGTTTGACATGATGCAGATTGGCATAGGTAGGCTGAGCCTTAGGGCCTGTATCAGTACTGTGCATCTGCAGCCTCCCAAACCATACAAACTCTGAAAAGCCATAGATATTTGTTCAACAGGCTAACATCTTCTGAAGACAGGACTGCACAAAAGGCCAAAAGAAAAACACTGGAGCCCAGAGGAGCTGCTGAGATGTAGGTGAGCTCATGCCAATATGATGGTCACTGCCAGTGCTTTCTTGCTATTTATCTTTGATCCTGTAGTGACATTTCCATGCCAATCTGGATGGGGAGTAATACTAAGAGCTATTTTTATTTAAAAAAACAAACTTGACCGCTAGGGTAAATGCTATCCCATCTCATTGTTCACTCTAGTACACTGATGGAACTGCTACCTCTGATCCTTAAGGGGTGGATTGAGGTACTTTTTTGATTCCCATCACAATGATAATTTTGGAGGAGGAGAATTAATCTTATTTCAATGAATTTACTATTATCCTAAAATAGCTGTCAACCAGGATAACTCTGGTCTTTTGGAACAGTTGCCTTATTAAGAGCCTGATTCATCACCAACTGACATCAAAGAAACTAAAATGGGCACTGGATTGAGACTTAAAAGTCTATCCTACCTCAGGTGCCAATATAGGAAAGCACTTTTAACTTTAAGCACATGTGTAAGTACCAAAATAGACTTAAGCAGATGCTTAAAGTTAAGCACATGCTTAAGTGCTTTCCTGACTCAGAATCTTCCTGAATACTAGTGAGTCAAGGAAAAACTTGCTCTCACTCAGGGAAGGTGGATTGTCACTGACTGTGCCCTTGGAAAAGGAGAATTTATTGTATTTACTAATATCATTTATTTTTATAGAGGTGCACTTAAAAGTTCCTTCTGCCTATTTCTAGCACCATTATAGGTTTTAGTGGCATCTCCGATTAAGTATCAGGAATATCTCTGAAATTTTTAGCATCTTTAAAACCCCAACCAACACTTTAAGTGTGTTCTTTATTGCACAGGAAACTGAAGAAAAGAATATGTTGTTTGAGCGTAGAGGTGGATGTGTTTACATCCAGTGTCCAGCCCTGCAAATGATGATCCTTCTGAGGGTAGTGTTGTGAATGTAAGAGGAATGAATACATTCTCAGAGCCATAGATGGAACTTCTGGAATGATTACATTAGTGTCTCCTTTATATGATACCCAGTAAATATTCCTTTGAGTTTAATAATGGAGGGATCACATTTAGTTCCATGTTGACAAAGTACAGCAATAAATTATAAACTTTTCTCCTGGTTTGGCATCAGCCTCACAGATGGCTTCATTGTTCAAATAGCCACAATAATAATTTGGCTGTCAAGATTATAGCGACACCGAAGAGAATGGAAATGCCTTATGGTGCTCCATATGTTGTTCTGAGCTTGGGGTTAAAATAGACAACTACCAAAGTGGATAGAATGTTTGATTACATAAAGAAGATTATGAAGAAATTTGTATCTTTTTTGCCATATTGGTATTACTATTGAAAAGAGAAGTATTGAAAACATGAATAAGTGACTTCATGGATGTAGAACATAAAAGAAATACTAACAGATGGAATTTTAATAGTGAAAAGTAATGTTGTTAATTTGTTTTGTTACTAAAATTTAAACTTATATTCCAATGTGAACATCAGGAGGGGTGCTAGCTACTTCAGGCTGAAATTACAATACTGTCTTTAAATAGCTTAAAATATATTTTATATTGTGTATACTTAAATGCTACAATGCAAAGCTGAAATATCAGTTTATCTGAAGATTAAAATAGTGAAGATATCACTTACACAATAGGAGGTTTAGCTGGAAGCCTAGAAATAGTTGCGGTTGGTTGCATAAGTCGCATGGTATTGCTTCTCTTCTGTTATTGGATAAGAACAGCTCCTCAGCAAGAAGAGGGCTTGATGAAACTCCTTGGGCTGTGAATCTCTTTGGAAAAGGTTTTAGGTTAGGGGGAGAGGAAGATAAGGTGGAATTGAGAATTTTAGAAAAATATTTTTTTTTTCCTGAATCAAACAGGCTTTACTAAATGAATTGTTCCTAGAGAAAATTAACCAACAGTAAGATTTACTGTGCAGTATTTCAATGCATTAGTCTCTCATAAAATATCCCCCCTTTGTGTATACACTTGAGCAGGTGTAACCCATAATAGAAATATATCTCTTTAAGAGATCTGGGGGGTGAGGTGGGGAGGACAGAAATGAGTTGCTCTGGGTGATTATTGCTAGGCAGATGCAGGGTTAGCTCTCTACACTCAGAAGTTTCTGGAATTGAGTTTGGCAGGTTTGGGTGTACTTAGTAGGTTTGGTTCTCTGTTGCTGTTGGACTCAGACTTCATGAGGGCAGTAATCAGTGCAGCTGCTTTACAAAAGCCCATGTGCAGTGAGGGGGTTGGGAGAAACCAGCAGCCCCAGAAACAGAAAACAGGCTGTTTTCCCTAATTGTGAAGCATTTTGCAGCAGGGCTCTTTTTTTTTTAAATCTATACACTTAACTGAGTGGTTGGTTAATTGGTAAGCTAACTAAGTGAGTTCAGCAGACAATTCTGCATGAATTCCCGCTAAAAATTTCTACAAGCAAGTAGAGGAAAGATGTTGCTTTTGATTCAGCAGACTGTAGATTTGATGATCAAAGAACCTAACTGAAACTCAGGTGAACTCAACCTTACCTTTTGGGAACTCTGAGTTTCTTCCCACTGTTTCTGTGGGGACTGACTTGTTTAAATTTAATTTTTTCTTTATTTATATATAACTGTGAAGAGAGTGTATGAGTCATAAAGTAGCCATGTTATGTTTTAAAATGTGGTTATTATTTATTATGGTTATCATCATAAGAAAATGTCCTTGAATGTGCGGAGGTTGACCATGCACAATCCTTGCTGAAAATCCTGAGAGACTGAATTCTGGGTCTTCAGGTTATTCTCTATGGGAGTTGGGGTTTTATTTAGGCATTGCAGAGGGGGCAAATGAAGTAAACGAGTCCAGCGAAATGTTTCACTTGCAAGTTGTTGTTTTTTTTTCTACTGGCGACCATATGAGGAAAAACGCAAGCACCTAAACATTCATGGACAGTGAACTTGGGGAACAAGCAGACCTCAATAGTGAATTTGTTTTTAAATTTGAGATTTAAAATGGATTTAAGAAAAAATATCTTTCCTCCATCCCCTCCCTTTCTGTGACCCTCCAACTCTCCTAGTTATAGTTGCCTACATACTTAATCAGAATTCCAAAGTTTTGTTACTTCGGAAATGCTTCTAGTGCACCTCATATGAATGATGTCATAGATGATTAAGTCAGCCTCAGTCTCATTGTTCTCCTGGGAGAAGTTGAATTCCCATTCATCCAAAAGGCTAGATAAGTTCATCTGTTCACATGCTCCAGGATTATGCCTTCAACTTTTGTTACTTACTAGGTAGGGTGTGAAATAGAAAACGCCTGTCCTCAGTATTAGAATACACAGCTTTCACATTTCAGAATGTTAGTTCTGTGTGAATGGCTTACTTTCATTAGCATTCAAATAGTTTAAACTCAGTGTGACTAAGTAAAGCAAGTTCATAAATCTTTGCAAGATTGGGACTATTTCTGGATTCTTTTGAAGTATCTACAGTATTTATAGTCAGCAATATGTGTTGGGGGCTGATTCTCAACTGCAGCATGGTTGCCAGTGGTTTTGAAATTTTTCATTCTGTATTTTACTTATTTGATTTATGCATACACTCAATGTTAGTAGCCTTTCATTCTATTAGGTACATTCATTTTTTAAAATGAGTATCTTTTTCTAAATCACTTACAAGTGCAAACATCTAAGCAATCATAGTAAACACAAGTTTATCTTTAGTTGCTGTGATGAGTTGTGAGGCAGTAGCTGTGTATATAAATTTATCTGAGGGTACATCTACATTGCAGTCCTAGGTGTGACTGTAGCACACATAGACATATCCAAGATTGCTTTGATATAGTTAACTAGAATAATAATAGCACTGAAGCTGCAGCAACACAGATTGCCAGAGATCCTGGGCATGTAGTTGAGCAGCTAGCTTGTGTTGCTGTGGTTTCCTTGTTATTATTTGAGCTAACTAGATCAAAGTTAGTTCAGCTGTCTACATGTGCTGCAGCCACCCCTCTGACTGCAGGATAGACTTTCTCAGAAGGGTCTGAGTGTTTTTGATATTGAAAAAAATAAAAGTCTAGGCCTCAGTATCTGCTTTTCCTTTTTCTTGGTCTAATGTAAGATTGCGAAAAAAAATCCTACTTTTTTTACTACATTTTTTGGGAATATTATTTTTATGCAGAATGCCAACTAAATAGGAAGAGGAGAAAAAGTTTCCAGCAAGCGATAGACATTTTTAATTTATCAAGAGTCAGACTAGCCTTTTGTTCTTCTAGGCTCCTACCCCACAATTGGCAGGAGGATTTATAATACAGTACTCAGGCTTAGTGCATATGCACAGCTATCAGACTGGAATGATTCATAGTTTAAGGATTTACATCATCACACTTAATGGCTGTGGAAGAAGCTTTTATGGTTTATCATGTCAAAAAGCCACTTTCTAAAAACTACATAAGTATGGATTTCCATGATGGGCCATAGCTGCTTTTTCTAAAGACGACATCCTTTGTCAGGTAAATAACACTTGTACCAAAATATGTACTTACATGATGGAGATTCCAGGAGCTTTGGAGGAGTTGTTGTACTCTTCTGGTACAACCCTAAATACACATGTACTTGATTCTCTAGTATGCAGTTTCTATGATGAACTGTAGTGGCTTAATTAACCATTAAATGTTATATCAACTTTATATATCAATATATGTTCTGTTAATATTTTAATTTTATAAAATTATAAAATCTTAATTTAGATGTATAAAAGGAAAAGAGTTATCCTTTTATTTGCCCAGTGTAGTGGTCCCAGGTCTTTTACAATTATTGTAGTATTAGCTGAACTGAAATAAAATGAAGAAAGCAAAGTTTAAAGTTTATCCATGTTACTCAAGGAATTCAGCATATTTGATTTAAGGAAAAAGTAAATGAATATATTCTTTGTATGGTATCACAATATTTACAGAAGAGTCGTCTTCTGAAATTTTACAGCTAACAAGGTTTCACCACGTACCATCCTTTGATGGGATCTTTGAGGTGGTTTGAGTCTCAAAGAATGATCTCGCTTCTAAGTTTCTAACTTCATGAAGTTTTGGTGGCACCTGTCAAATTCTGACATTCCTTGTGTTTGGATTTGATTTTAAAATGATTGTCATACATTTAAATGCCAGATTGAGCATTCTTAGAAGTTGATCTACATTTCATTCCATTTTTCCCTATTTTTTTCATATATTTTTCATCTACGCTACATTTAATTACTTCACACACAATTTATTTGTTGTGGTTGAAAAATATTAAAATTTACCCCCTACAGTGTTCAAGTGTATACAGATTTATTCAAACATTTCTTTAATTGTATGCCTTTCCCTTTAGCCAAGTGTAAGATTAGCTATCCCTCTCTGTGTGAAAGAGCACTGATGTAAGCATATGTTGAGAAACATAGAACATACATTCAGTGATGAGCATGTTATAAATGCAGAAATAGATAGATCAGAATCATGCCATGAATGGTGTCTGCCTCATTGGATGTTCTTTCAAGCATGCTGCAAAATACATCTGTTTGACAGGGTTTTTAGAGAAGTCTGGGGGTAAGTGGCTGAGTGCCTGTTAAAATGATTACCTTAATGCTTCTGGGATTTATTGTATTATTAATTATGTATGAGGGATCTATAGTCTTGAATAGGCATTTTTTAATTTGAAAATTAAGTAAAGTTCTGAAAAAATCATCTGAGCAGTCACAATCATCCAGGCTTGTAACTTGGTTGTCCTGTCTGACTCTTTCCTCTCCTTGCCATTTCAAATCCAACCCATGACCAAATGAGGCCATTTTTTTCTTTCATATATTTTCAAAACCTCCCCCTTCCTTTCTCTCCCAGCAGCCAAATCACTCATCCATGTCCGAATCAGACCCTGCATGAACTAATGCAGACTTCTCGTCTTGGTTTCTTTTCTTTTCTTTTTTTTTAAAAGCAATCTCATCCCTGTCCTCTAGTCCATCCAAAATGGATCTGCCAGACACTTTTCTTATCTGACACTTTGACCTAGTCGCCATTCTCTTTGAGTTGTTTCACAGCCTCTCCATTGCTTTTGTCTTTGTTTGACATTTTCTGCTTTCTGTAAGGTGAAATGGAGGTAAATTATGTACAATCACTATTCCACTCTCCTTTTTCTGCACCTGAGCATAACAATTTGTTGAAGTATTTGCCAAGAGTTATGTCTCCTCAGGACTTCTAATTCTGAATTACATGGAGATTTTTATCTTCTCTGCCAAGGTATGTCTTTACAGTGGGATAACTAATGCACAGCACTATTCCACTGTAAAATCTTACCAGACACTGTACTTTTACTTGTAGTAAACTAAGTGAGGCCAGCCATAGACAGCAGTATAATAGTTACAGAAAGCTTGTCTCCACTAGGACTTTTTAACTAGATAACCGTCCTGCGTTTGCTGTCTCACTGTGGTTTTTTTTTTTTTTTTTTTACAAAAATTTTAATAAAACAAACTCCCCTCCACCAGTTTTTTAGTAATGAAAACAAAGATTCAGTGTAATTCATTTTAAAAAAAAAATCCTGAAAAGAGAGAACATGAGAGCTGTTGTATTCAAAATATTGAATACCGGTGTTAGTAAAACCTTCTAGTCACCTTCAAAGATAGAGTGGCACTGAATTGCTCAATATATAAATATTTACATTTAGTACAACAAAATATTGTAAACAGTTTAAAAATATTCTTACATAACATAAGACAAAAGCTATTAGTAGTCAGTCAACCAGCATGTTTTTCCTATAAAAACTTAGCCAATTTTCTGCTGCTTATTACCATACAGAGTCACGGAGCAAAAGTTTGGTTTTATAATATCTGCATTACCATATAAGGTTTCAGCATAACTTTTACACATAATTTATTCTTTGTCCTCTAATCATCTTTTTTAGAGATCTCAGTCTCTTAGTGTGGCCTAAAATCTAGTGTGCCACTTGGATTCCTTAGAGTATGAAAGAAACTACAGGAATCTCTCAGGCCAAAATCCAGACACTTCTGTCTGATGAGCAAACAGAAGTCTGGTGGCTCCTTTAGCTGGTATCATTCATTGTTTTGTTAAGAGATCATGATACAGGGATTCCTAGGCAAATTGTCCCTGGTTCTTCACATACAACTCTCACCTCAGACCTGACAAATGCTACATCAAACACATCTTACAAGATATTTATCCATATAGAGTAACATGTAAAGTATCTATGGAAAACTTGTAACTTGTCCAGACTCATAATCATAGTGAGATGTACGTTCTGTTCATTCCCTATGAAGCACTCTGGCATTGGCCATGGTCAGAAGACAGGATACTGGGCTAGATGGGCCATTAGTTTGATCCAATATGACTGTTCTTATGGGTAACATTTAAAGAATAATGTATTTTTATTGAAAGTATGCTTTAAGAACTTGGAGTAAATTAGTCACCAGTGGATAATATGTCTTGATGATGGCCTGTTCAGGCAGGAGGGATTGTCACTTCACGTTATTCAGCCAGCAGTGCAAGGCTGAATTGTTTAACCTTGCTCAGTCCCCAAGACTTTCAGTGGAAAACTGTCAGAGACAACTGCAAATGATCAAATCTTGGAGGTAAAAAAGGACTATTACAAGAAGTCAGGGGCTTGCCCTCATAATGAATAAAAACAAAAGGCAGTTTTTACATAATAAAAAGATGGGAGAGGTACTCTGAATCCATTCGTCGAGGAGACATTTCGGGAGAGTGGACATTCTCATGGAAAAACTGGATCCTGATTCTTGTTAAGCCAGCCAGCTCTGCAACAGAGTGAACTTTGGGGTAAAAACCTACTTTATTAGGTGGGAAAGGCAACTATTGATTAGTGTAGACGTAGATTCATATTTATGATTTTGTTTTGTATTGTAACAATTTGTGTTCACCACAATTCATTCTTAAATAAATCTTCATTTATTTTTTAAGAGCTCCCAAGTGCTGTGTGTTTTACAGAAGCAGTGATTTTAGAAAAAAAATGGTGAAGTGTTCGGCAAAGATCTGGGTTTTTTTGGTGAGAAATCAGGGGCTGGATATCAGGGGAGCAATTCAAAGGGATTCAAGGATTACTGTTAACCTGCATGTAAAGATAGGATGGACATAGCACAGAAAAGCGGGTTGAAAGGCTGGTAGGGTTAGAGAGCTAACACTCTGCCAGGCACAGACAAGACTCCCTGACTGGAGGCAGGGGATAAAAAAGGTAACTCGCAGCCCTGGGTACCCTGAGATCCATCACAGAGATGACTTCTTCTCATTGGCTTGTGTGGTCAAATAGAAAATCTGCACTGTTGCCACAGTTATATGTTTTGAGACATTAGCAAATACAAAAAAACATTCTGTCAACTTCCCTCTTTTCTGCACAAGAGCAGCTGACTCTTCTAAACATTTACAAATTCTCACTTCACTGAACTCTGCTTCAGTCCTTTCTTTAATTCAAACAAAATCTCATTTTAAAATGGTTAGTTAATAGCTAGATTAATTTCCATAGGCCTCTGAGTGACAAACACTTCCCTCCCAGCTCTTCCTGTTTGGTCCATGAAATACACCATAGTGAACCCCACATTATTAATTAAACCCTATTATCCCTGTTGGGAAATGGAAGGGTGAGAAAACAGCACCAAATGTACCTGGGTAAGGGGTAATCCTGGCAAAAGCCTCAGTCTTCCATTGCTAATTTGAGGAGTTTGAGCACCCTGCTTAGCTAACCCTTGACAACAAATGGCGTTGTTTTCTATAGTTCTGTCTAATGATATACTCTGCAAAGATCATTAGTCTCACCTAGTATGGCAATCCTTATGTTCCTAATAATTGGACCTTGTGATTAGATGAGATAATGATTGGAGAGAATGCTGGGAGCAGAAGCCAGTAAGGGAAAGATCTGTTTGTGAAATCTGTTGCCATCTGTTTTTGTTCATGATTCATCCATCCTGTTTCTATAGATACTCTGATCAGTTGCTATGCCCACATAAATCATAATCTATACTCTCCTGTCAGAAATGTGTTTATAAGGTATGTGTAGACATATTCATTGTGCTACTGGAATAGTATGAGCCAAGTTGTCTCTTATTTCAAGAGGTTTTAATCCAGTCGTTTCAGAGGAAACATGTTTTGGACACATGCAGCAGAAAAGTTGGCTACAACAGAGCTTTTTATATTTTAGGATACTGATTTCATGAACCATATACATATTAAACTAAAATACATGTAAATACTCATATACCAGCAATTTCTGTAATATTAACCAAGAACATCAAAATATAATATAGATCAGTCCAGAAATTCTGTTTATATCAGTGCACCAAAATAAAATATTATATTGCATTCTCCTGCCTGCCAACACTGTGTCCATTAAAGAAGATAATATAAACAGAAGTCAAATTAACTTTTCTGTTCTACCCGCAAATCAATTTAAATTACTATCATAAAAGGGGGGCTTGACAAAAAATCACTCCACAGGGCCTCCGTCAGCAAAACAAGTCCAACTATTCTGGCAATGTGGAAGAGGTGGTAGTAGTGATGTCATGTGTATGGTAGCTCCAATTCAGCAAGGTATTTAAGACCATGGAAAACTAAGAGCACATGAGTAGTCCCACTGAACTTTGTTACTTCGATGTGGCTGCTTATGTGCTTAGGTCAGGGGTCAGCAAACCGTGGCTCCTGACCTGCATGCGGCTCTTCAGCCGCGGCGAGCCGCGTCTCCGGATCCGCATGCGGCTCTTCAGCCGCGGCGAGCCGCGTCTCCGGATTCGCATGCGGCTCTTCAGCCGCGGCGAGCCGCGTCTCCGTAGCCGCATGCGGCTCCTGAACGCGGCTGCCCTAGTGACTAGGGGACCAGATCAAAAATTCTTCCCCTAGTGTGAGCCCCCACTCTCCAGCTCCTCCGCCGAAATTGACCAGGACGAGTCAATTTCACGGCGGAGAGTGGTCTGAACTACTGGCTGCTGGGGTGCAGTGTGTTGGGTGCTGGGTGCTCCATTCATCCGATCCTAGCCCGGCCCCTCTGTCAAATTTTATAACACATTGTGGTGCATTGTGGCCCCGTGAATCAAAAAGTTTGCCCACCCCTGGCTTAGGTTATACATGTGCTTAAGTACTTTGCTGAATTAGGGTCTATATCTCCTCTGAAGACTCAGTTAGTGAGATTATTGTGCCGAGAAGACCAAAAATAGGTCTTGATTAACTAACTCCAAATTCCTATAGACACCAGTAGAAATGTAGAATTTGGCCAGACAGGAAAAAAACAAGGAAGTTACAACAGAGGAACAACAAATAAGTGGGCCCATAACTTCTCTTATCTATATTTTCTGCCTTTCAGCTTCACTGTGGTACCTAGTCCTCTCATAAAAGACTGAGTAAAGAGGTGTGTCTGATCAATTTTTGCTGCTTTTCAGAATTTTGCATACTATATTGAGTCCGCTTACCGTTTACCTTTCTAGTTAAAATAACCCCAGTCTTTGCTACCTCTCCTCATTTAGAAATTTCATACTGCCCCAAACCCTTTTTGTAGCTTTCCCCTAGATTCTCACTCTCTGCTCTGTCCTTCTTTCCAAAACAGAAAGATAACATAATGCACTGACACCCAGATACCAGCAAATAGTGAAGTACATCATAGGCAGATAAAGATGGAGAAGTATAAAGTTTTAGCCTTAACTTCAAATTGTTTCTACACTTGAGAATTTTCTGGCATTATATTTGTACAATATTGACATTTATGGTCTCATAGCCTACAGCAAGACATTTATTACATACTTTATAATAAAAGCATGCATGCTAAAAATAAAATCCATCTATCTTTTATTATTACCTGCACAAGAAAATTAAAATATCAATCACAAAGTGGGAAATGTATTAGTTTTAAAGTTGTTGCATATTCCCAAATGATTTTCATACAGCACAATCCAATACAATTTTGTACATCCTTACAAAGACTGACAGTTACAGTTGGATAAATGCTTGTAAAGCAAGGAAGGTGTGGAATACTGAAATATCTTCCAAGTGCTTTATCTGGAAAGTATTGCAAAGATTATGGGCCCATAAATACAGAAACAACATACTCACATGAAGCATGGGCAATAGATTTTGTCTTGACCTGAGAGGTTATAAAAACCTGTTGAGCTTAAGTAGGAGCTCCATTACTTCAGTCGATTTGGGAAACTGAGAAAATAAAACAAAATAATTAGTCAGATGGAGAGCACTGAGGCACATACACACAAGCCACTTCTTCTACTATATGAAATTTAAAAGACTAATTATTTCAGCCACCTGTACGCCAACAGCAGATTGTTGTCATACCAGGAATTCTAAAATGGACAAGATATAACTAGATTTCTGTTTCTTTATTTAGAATACAGTTGTGCTTGCAGAAATGTGCTATTATAAATACCAGCGCATATACATGAACACTTCTGCTTTACTACATGAATCTTGGTTTTTATCTATTCTACTGAAATCTTACATTTATGTTCCAATCGTAATATGTGGTTTTATTCCTGTCAGCCACCATGTAAGCATATAGTGTGTGTTCAGTGGCTGCCTTGCACAACATTGCACTTTTACCATGAGCAAGCCTAAGAGGAGGCCATTAAAATCTCTGATAACCCCCTTTTTAAGAGGTATATTTACCATAAAATGAGGGGAGAAGGGGAAGAGAGAAGATAGATAGAGGGCAACTATAATCCTCAAGCTATTTTTAAGATGAGAGCTAATTTATGGAATAAAGCTGCCGACATAAATTCTCTACAAACCTACTACTTTTTGATGCTATGCAAGTTTCATTGTGTAAATAGTTTAGTGTTGCAGTTTTGGGCTAGACTGAGCTGTTCTACAAGTTGCAATGCATTTTAATAACCTTACAGGCCATCTTTTATGCATAGGCAGAATCAGGCTTTATTTTCTTCTTTTTCCTTCGATTCATATTAATCTTTTAGATTTGACATTGTTTCTGGTGTTGAATTCGTGTAGCTTATTTCTTTGCCAATTTATATTCACGGCATATGTTCAATAGAAATACTAAGAAATGACTCACGTAAGAAGCCCACTAGCTCCTCAAGGATACGTTCAAACTTTCTGTAGCAAATTGTAAGTCTGCTAAAGTAGAAATAGTGTTTTATTTTACAATTATGTCTTGCTGTAATTACTAGTCCCACCTCTGTGTCTAATCATAATGCATAATTTCTGTCCATACAATATTTGCACCAAGTGTTAACATCAATTCTGAGTAGAGCCAAGTATTTGCTCTTCTGTTATGAAGTGCTTTCAATTAGGGAAATCTATCAGCATTATATTTGTTCTAATAACACATTTTTATTTTTGGGAGCTTTGTGGGGCCAGATTTTCAAGTGTTTAGCAATTCACAACTGAGTCCTGATTTTCAAAAGCTCAGCTCCCATTTAGGCAGCTAAATAAAGCGTAGATTTTCAAAAGTGCTCAGCACCCCTCAGTTTCCACAGTAATGTTTACGGCCAGATTTTCAAAACAACTCAGTACTCAATGTGCAGGAGTCCTTGGTACCAAATTGGAACTGAGCTCTTCTGAAAATTTGGGCCATAAAGCTTTCATCGGTGAAAAGAGCATGGTACTGCATTTTCCACAACATGATGTGGCTTGATGTTGCCATTAAATGTTACTTTCAGTTTTCTGAAATTTTTTTCATGAAACTATTTTTTTTCATATAAATTAAACCAAACATATCTTTAGATCATTCTGACAGCTCAGTCAACAAAATAATTTAAAGTAATTTATATTTTAAAATATAATTTCAAGCTAGGTTTCTGAACTGAATATGCCAGATTGATTTTTGTTGAAACTAAAAAAATGTGTGTCAAGAAGCAATTTTTGTTATCTCAAGCTTCCAGCAATATGATCTAGGAAAAATTTCTTTTCACCTCGCTGAGGCAAAAAGATGAAAATTCTGTGCATCTTTTATAACTGAGTTAACTGACTCTAAAGTTAGCTTGGATTGTATCTGGTATTTGTTGAGCTGTGAATCACTTGGTGCTGGAAAAGGATTTAGAAAAAACTGGGGATGGCCTTGGGAGGGGGTGGAGAAATTTAAAAAGAGGTTGAAGACATCCAAGACATGAGATTTCCTGTTTGAGCCAATAAAAAGGCTGAGAATGTAGGGTTTCCTAGATCATTCTATTATACTCAGTGGAGATCTATGACAGGAATGGCCAAACTTATTCACCCTCAGAGCCACATATGATAATCTTGAGAAGTTCAAGAGCCACAAGACATACACAACCTGTACACGTGCATTTTAAAATATATTAACATCCTACTTGCTATTACTGTTAGAACTAGAGGCCTTGTGGGTCTCCATCCTGGTCATAAGTCTTTGGAAATCGGATTGATATGTTGCCAAGGCAGTATGGAGAAGATTGGTCAGATGTTGACTTGTAAGGACTGCATGATGTTTTGATTTTATTAACTTTATCACTGAGTACAGTAATTTGCAACAGTATGTTATGCTGAAAATTGAAATGAATCACTCACTAGTCTTCTTGAGTTGAGGATATTTCATTCCTGGCACTTGCTTCCAGAATTCGATTGTAAACTGTGATTTATGCATCATATTTAAAGGCTGGTCCTCCTGGAGTTCCAATAGTTCCATTTCCACAGTAGATGTTTCTCTAACCACGGTTTTGGGAATTGGACAGCCGTCGTTGATCCCATCAACTATGTATGGGTTTACAAGAAAGGTAAAGAAGGATCTCAACTTCCCCAAGTCTTCAAACCTAGCCTGAAAGTCATCAAGCATTCTTTTCAAATTCAGAGAATGTGTTTTTTTCCCATCTCAAGAGTTGGATAGTGGTTGAAGTCTCTTGACCATATGTCTCTTTACAGAAACTGTAACTTGTTCTGGAAGCTGAAGATTGTCTGAGTAAGGTCAGAAATAATCTTATTCTTACCTTGAAGGGCCAGTTTGAGAGTTTTCAGGTGTTGTATAATATCAGTGAAAAGCATCAGAACCTGCGTCTGTTGCTCATTTCCAGTTGTGGATAGGACTCTTCCTTTTCTTCAAGGAAAGCTTTGATAGGCTCCAACAGTTCCACAAACCTGTTTAAGGCATTGCTGGTTGATAACCACTTCACAATGCAGTAGAAAGAAATGCCTTAAATTTTGTATTCAAGATCCAGTCCTTCAATGACATTTTTGAACTATTGATGAGTCTTCCCATCGGAGCAAATAAAATTGGCAAGTCCTAAGACTGTTTTTGTAATATTTTCACAGTTCAAGTATTTGTCTGTGCGATATTCATGATGGATGATGAAATGAAGAGGGAGAAATTCCAGAAATTTGGGATCACTTTTCAAGAGTCCGATAAGGACCACTGTTCCCCCCCTCCATTGCAGGTGTTCCATCCGTTGCAACACTGACAAGTTTATCCAGCAGTACATTGGCATTTGTCAGTACTTTGTCAAGTGTGTTCTTTACAGCAACCCCACGGGTTGTTTCTTTTAGTGCCAATAGGACCAACATTTCTTTCACAATTATATCTGAAGTAATATATTGAACAAATATTGCTAGTTGTGGTTTATCTTATATATCTGTGGACTCATTGACATCTAGTCTGAATGCTAGAGAATTCTGAAGATCATTTTGCATCTGGCTTGCAACATCAGCACTGATTTGGGAGATATACCTCTCCATAGTGTGGTGAGAAATTGGAATTTTCTTTATTAGTCATTGAAGTTTTGTGTTAATTGGATCTAAAATTGCAACCACTTCTGCAATGTTTTTGTTTACATATTTTCCATCACAATATGGACATTTAGCGTGAGCAGTATTCCATGACATAACAAAACTATCTTCGGTCATTGTGTCAGCTTCCTTAAACAATGCTGCAAGTAGTGTCTGCTGACTGTTTAGGCATAATTTTAATGGAGTTAGCTTGTTTTTCCTTAATTCTGATCCAGGAGGGTATTTAGAGGAAAAGTTATGTTTCGTTTCATAGTGACATTTCAAGTAGCTTGCGTTGTAGTAGGTGAGTGGTGCATTCATAAAATTAACATAGGGTTAACACTTAAATCTAAAACATTCAAATTCCATTTATGAACTGTGTAAACAGCCTGTATTCTTCAGAATTCAGGGAGATCCTGAGCTCACAAGTCTGCACAGCAGGTTTGAATACAGAATGATGCAATACTTTGCATGTGCAAACTTCTCTTGGTCTCATTCTCTGCCTTCCAGACTGGCAGGAGGAAAAGTAGAGGTTGGAGCTTGGGGCTTCTGCCCTGCAATGAGGTGGTGGCGCTAGGGGCTTCTGTGGTGGGAAGGGGAATCTTGGGGCTTCAGCCCTGGGGGAGGCATCTGCTGGGGCTCAGGACTTCCATTCCCACCCCACCCTACCCCCCCCGGGCTGGCTGAATTTCTCTGCTTGGCTTCCCTCCCCCAGCTGGCCTGGTTTCCTTCACTGCTTGACTTCCCTCCCACCTAGCCTTGTTTCGCCGCCTTCCCCCCACTCCACTTACAAGAACTGTTGTCGGAACTGAGGCAGTCACATTCAGAGAGTCAGCACTGGGGTGGAACAAAGCAGGCTGAGGGAATAAATTCTCGACCCGAGAGCCCAATGATCTCTCCCCACTCAATCTCTTTTTCATGTAGTCAGCCACTGACTCCTCCCCTGGTGCTTCATCCTCCAGCCACTGACAAGGACTGGTCTCTGATTGGCCCCTCAGCTCCTGTTATCAACAGCAGTGCAGGCAACAAGTGAAGTGGTGCGGTGACTTGGGGGGGTGGGGGGGGTCTCCAGGCTTCCAACCTGGAAGGTGCCTGCCATGGCTTCTACCCTACAGTGGGAATGGGGGTCTTGGGGCCTTTTTCCCTGTGGGAGAAGCCTGCTGGGACTCAGGACTTCTAAGCCCCGACAGGTAGCTCTGAGCCCTGGCAAACACCTCCCATGGGGTGGAAGCCCTGAACCCCGGCAGGCCATCTGAAGCCCTAATATGACTCCTTCCCACCACAAGGCAGAAGCCCCGAGCTGTCCCTGCAGGCTGGTAAGCAGAGAATGGGGGGTCTGGGCAGCACTGCAAGCTGCACTTGAGCTGTCAAAGAGCCACATGCGGCTCGGCCAACCCGATTTGTGAGATCAAGAGAATACATAAATTTGGTGGTAATATTAATCCAGATTGCACGGGCAGGATGTGCACAGGATTCAGGGAAACTATTTTTTGTTCACATGGGATCATTCCATTACCTGCATTATACTTTGAGCGTGAGGGTTTACCATAAACCCAGAATTCAGTTTAAAATCATTTAGTTGTATTACTGTACTGCTAGGATTCTAGGACTCCATTGTGCTAGGTGCTGCAAAAACACAAAATAAAAGTTGGTCTATTCCCCAAAGAGTTTACAATCTAGAGATGAATTGTCCCTGTCACGTTTCACCTTGCTCAGAGTCCATACTGTGTGAAAATCATCATTACACGTGGTTTCCATCTGAATTTATAAATCAGCCCTGTTTGATTTGAAGTTCAGCTGAAGTTTGCCAAAAAGTTTACCTGTGTTCAGGTGCATAATGGATTAGACAGGCCTAATTTGGATTTTTGATGTTTGACACTGCATTGCCCCTGTGTGATCAGCACCAGCACAAAGCTGCCTTAATGCAACCCGTGATGTGGCCTAGACTTGATCTGTGAGTTAATCTTGAAAAAATGCTGAGTTTGTAGGTAGTGAGAAAAGGATTCTGGATTGTTCAGGGAAAAAATATCAGAGGAATCTGAATGCTGATCTTTTTTTGCTGTTAAAATCATTCCTATTCAAAGCCTAACTGTAGGAATTATAAATTTGAAAAGAAAAATAGATTAGAATAATATTTTAATCTACTGTTGAACTGTCATCTCAGTTTTCTCTTCTAGTGGAAAGAACCAGCTCCTTAGGTTCAAAGTGTAAAAACCACCCCACATTGTGACAATATCAAATGAGATTCCAATGGAATTTGTAAATGCCAGATCCCTGGGTTGGTGTTCTTAAACCTGGTGCTAGTTTTAAAGTGACTGCATAGAAAGTTTTCCAAGTGTAGTTAGGAATTCTTCAAATGTTAACTTCACTCTTGTTCTTTACAGATCTTATGGGTTACTGGTCCTTCTTATAAACACAGTAAGAAACGACTGGAAGAAATTTATATACATATAAGGTGATAATAAAAAAGAGGTTGACACATGATAATCTTAGAACTTTTTTGAGTTTCAGTGTAGAATATAACTGATGTTTGAATTGTATCTAACAATCTTTTTAGTATGTTTTAATTCAATGGTACTTGGGGGATTCTATTTTATTTTAGAACATAACAACATAAGAATGGTCCTACTGGATTCTTTTGACAATGACCAGTGACAGAATAGATAGAATGGACAGAACAAGGCAATTATCGAGCAATTCATCCCCTGTCATCCAGTTCCAGCTTCTGACAGTCAGAAGTTTAGGGGATCCCAGAGCATAAGGTTGTGTCCCTAACCATCTTGGCTAATAGCCATTGACAGACCTATCCTGCATGAACTTGCTTTTTCTTTTTTTATCTTGAGTACTTTGATAATCAGGCCCAGGAATCAGTGTTTGCCTCTATAAATAATTCAGGGCTCTGCTGTAGGATTGGAATGAGAATTCACAAGGATTGTTAACATATAACACAACGATATGTGAAAGACAGCTTTCTATTGTTGAAGGAAGGGAAAAAATAAATACATTATTTCTCAAGAAATAAACACGATATTAGGGTTACTTCCCTTACTGGTTGCAGGAATGCTATAAATTATTATAACCTATTTTATTCAACATCATACTTCTTTCTGTTAAACAAAACAGGCAATTATTTTACATTTTCAAAGAGCTTACAAATGCAGAAATACATTTGTTGTTCCACACCCTTTTTTCATCCATATGATTGGAGGTTGTTAATGGGCTCTTTCATTTTGACTGGTCCTTGACATATGTATAACTACTCATGCTAAACAATCTGTTCAAATCTGTTCCAATAAAAGATATTACCTTACTCATCTTGTCTCTATAAAATATTATCATCTGTTGAATTCAACAACATACTGCTTTCTGTTAAGCAAAATGTGCAATTATTTTACACTTTGAAAAAGCTTACAATTGAATGCACGTAATGGGGCTCTCACAATCAGTCCATTGTTTGTCTGAATGAGTGAATGAAAAAGAAATATAAGCTATACTGGTATCAGACGAAATTCTACCCTCATTTACACTCATGCAGCCCTATATAGATACTGTATCTTGAGTACAGTTTGACATAGCGTGACATGGGCTGTGGCCTTGTAAAGGCGACTGATGTTGTAAAAACGAAGACCCCTACAATTAGAGGAAATAGACTAGAGAAAATACAGAATCTCTGTATTTACAGCTGAAGACACAGGCTGTTTCTAGGTCACTGATGGGTGAAAGATGTAGGAGCAGTGATTGGAAGTGCTTCAGAGGGCTCAGTTTGGTGGACTTTTTATAGAAATGATTGATTTTTTTTAGTTCTCATTGAAGGTTATTCAGAGGAGAAACCTAGTTGTGGATTTTCCATTTCCTTAATGAGAAAAAAAATGGCTTTGCTGTACAAATATGTAAAATAAGATCTGTGGCTATCTATCGATAATGTACCCTATCTTTGGCTAGAGGACGGGGCAGATCCACAGCAGATGTAGCATAGCTCCATTTAAATCAGTGTGGGTATGCCATTTTTATACCATGTGAGAGATTAACTTCCAAAGTTGAATTTCTTATCTACTTTATTTATTAGCTTATTTATTAAAATAATAATAATAATAAATCATATTTCCTGCAGTGTGAACATCAGAGAGATTTTATCTTGAATCTATCTCCCAGTTATCCTTTAGTATAGTATGTACAGAACTTTAAGGGAGGGGTTGCAAAGGGGAGTCAGGTGCCCAACTCCAATTTTTAATGGAAGTTGAGTATGTAGTTGTAAAGACTTAAGTAAAAAGTAGCTGACACTCATTTTAAAGTGCATCATATATTATTTTATGGTGATGTCCCAGCTGACCACAATTAAATATCAGATAAGTTATAGTTTATACAATAAATATATAGTAAAACTCTACATTCCCTTCCACAGTGTGTTTGGAGCTGACAGGATATTATCTTCATCAACTATTTTCATACCATTGTGTTTCTGTAATGTTGTTCACTACAGTAAAACAGCTTTTATTGAGATAAAATGGGTGTGGTAATATCTTTTTTTTGGAACCTACTTCTGTTGATGAAAGAGACAAGCTTTTGAGCTACACAGAGATCTTCAGGTCTGGAAGAAGAAGAGTTCCGTGTAGCTCAGAGCTTGTCTCTTTCATCAACAGAAGTTATTTCAGTAAAAGATATTGCCTCACCCATCTTGTCTCTCTACTATCCGAGGACTGACGTAGCTACAACTACACTGAAAACTGCTTGTTATAGTATAGTTTGCAGAATGAGGCCTAGATAATTTATTAAGTGTAAATGTTTTATTTTAAAGTGATTAATTTATATGATCTTCTAGCAGAAACATGATGGAGCTGCACTATGGTAGGAAATGTTAGGGAGGGGAAAAGCATAACCCTTGTGACAACAAGATATTTTAGTTTTCTTTAAAACACTTTTGATTACAGTGGTTGAGAAGAAGATAAAGAAAAAATGATTAACTATGATTCTCAGACACATTTTTACCTGGTAAGAAACAAAAGTAATGCCAAGGCAAAATATTAACAAACAATATGGCAATTTCAAGTCATTGGTTTATGAATGGATCCAATTAATATAAGTAAAAATAATCCATACACAAATTATGGGCAATATTCTCTGCTAATAAAAATGCGAGCAAGTCTATTGACTTCAGTGAAGTTTTGCACATATACACCATCAGATTTGTCTTACAATGAGAGTTTCATGACTACTAACGTATTTCATGTAGAACAGAACAGACATGTGGCATGCCTAGTTTATTGCAAAATCAAGCAGTCAGTATAAGTAAGTCCTGAAAGTGGGCTACTTGATTTGTTTATATGAATCTAATGTTGTAAAGAGCCTCTAGGCTCAAATGGATATGAATGTGATAAATTAACAATATTCCACATTCTAATAAACTGTGAATGTTTGCCTGAACAATTTTCATTCAATCTAATTTTGGAAGGAAAGTATCAGCATGATGAAGAAAGAGTCATTAAATTAGGTAAGAACGACAGCCAGAAGTAATACTAATAAGAGTAAAATTGTAAAACAATATGGATAATAATATGTAAATTAATGTAATGAAAGCATGGCCATATTCCTACTGGTGCCAATAGATGCTAGGTACAAATTTCTGCATAATTTATCACAACTGAAATACTAACTGATGAGTAAATGTTTCGATTTATCCTTAGTATAGATTATCATAATTGTTTTATGCACTATCTCCTTTAGTTAAGGAGGAGATACATGAAAAGTAGAATCGCAGTGTTAGAAGGGACAACAAGGATCATCTAGTCTGACCCTCTGCCAAGATACAGGATTTGTTGTGTCTAAACCATTGAAAACAAATGGCTATGTAGCCTCCTTTTGAAAAGTTCCAGTGAGGAAGCTTCCATAACCTCCTGAGGCAGTCTGTTCCATTGTCCTACTGTTCTTACAGTTAGGAAGTTTTTCCTGAGATTTTATCCAAATCTATGTTGTAGTTTGAACCCATTGCCTCTTGTCCTGCCCTCTGTGGCAAAAGAGAAAAATGTTCCCCATTTTTTTATGGTAGGCTTTCAAGTATCTGAAGATTGCTTTCATATCCTCCCTTAATCTCTTCTTTTCCAAACTAAACGTACCCAGTTCCTTTAGCCTTATCCACCAAATCAGTTGCCCTGTCAAAGAAGGAGATCAAGCTTGTTTGGCATGATTTGTTCTTGGTAAATCCATGCTGATTGCTAGTGATCACCCCTTTCATCTTCCAGGTATTTGCAAATTGAATGTTTTATACATTGCACTTGTAGCTTCCCGGGTATTGAAGTCAGGTTGACTGGTTAGTAGTTTCCCAGCTCCTCCTTTTTCCACTTTCTAAAGATGAACACTATGTTGGTACTTTTCCAGTCCTTTGGGGCCTCTCCTGTCATCCATGAGTTTGTAATATTGCCAGTGACTTCAAGATTTTTTCAGCTAACTTCTTCAGTGCCCTCAGGTGAATAGCATCAAACCTCGCTGATTTAAATTCATTCAAATTGGTCAGAAGATCTCTGACTAATCCCAAACTGCATCCCTTCTCCTTTATTGTCTATGGTAACTTCTCTAGTTATGTTATAACTTCTCACATGTTATTTTTTGTGAGACGATGGAAGCAAAGTAGGCATTGTGCAGCTTTGCCTTCCTATCATCTTCTGTTAACAACATACCTTTTCCACTGAACAGCGGACCCAAACCCTCCTTAATCTTTCTTTTTTCTCTGACATATTTGAAGAACTCCATCCTCTTGTGGCTAACATTTCTTGCCATCTGTAATTTATTCTTCGCCTGGCTTTCCTGTTTTTTGTCCCTATATGCTTGTGCAATTCCTCTGTATACTTGGTGACATGCCCCTCCTTCCATTTGCTGTATGTATCCCTTTTGGTTTTTAGATAGCTAAAAAGCTCCTTGTATAAATACATATTTTTCATTTGCTTAAAACTAATAATATAATAATGGTATTTCTATTGTTTATCAAGATTAATATGTCAGACCTGGATTTTACGGAGTTAGGTGTCCAAATCCCACTGAAAGTCAATAGGAGCTGGGTGCTTAACTCAAATAGGCACCTTCCGAAAATGCCATCCTTAATCGGTACGAGGGTGACATTTTTCAGTTTCCTGTATGCACTAAAACAATTTCTGGCATTTAACAATAGTCTGGTAAATAGAATAATAGAAATTAGAGAGAAAAAAGATCTTTGTAGATCAACTTCATATTAACATTTCAATAGGAAGATTATGTCATGTATAGGGGGCTATTTTCTTCCATATTATTCCCTGATTTATACCTGTCTAACATTATATAACTCAACGCTGTTTCACAACTGTGATGTTCCCCTTTGCAATCTGGATTTGTGAATCACTGTGTAATTCCAATCCCCCACTCCAGGATTGCTCCAGGATTGCTACTTTCCTGTGTGAACTCCCATTCCTGGGCAGATCTCACACAGCCTCTAGGAAGTAAGTTGCTCTCAGCTCAGTGAGTAAGTGCCTCTAGCCAGCCACTCATGGGATTATGCAATGGTATGACCCCAGCAAAAACCCACAGTCCCAGATGGAACCCTAGGAACTGCTGTCTTAAAATGTTCAGTTTTGCCCACTGAGCCCTGCAAGCTCATATGTTCGTCAGTTTAACAAAGAAATTGATATGCACCAGCCTTGTTACTTCAAATGGAGTTTTTAACACACCTTAAACCAAATGCAGCAGCCTTACAAACTCAGATGATTCTCACCACAGTCTAACTGATCTGCCTCCAGCCAGGCCCTCCCCCTGTAATCAGCACTTCAGTTGTTTTGTAGTCTTTGTAGATGGAGGTAGGGGGGAGAGAGAGAATGCAGTAAAATGTCTGTCCTTTTAAAAATGTTCCTTCTGTCCTCTGGAGCTTCTCCTCTGACCCCAGTCAGGGTCAGGTGACAGTTTCCTTGTATGGGTTCATCCATGTCCTGAGTCAGTAAGCATCTCCTTAAAGTGGTTCCTTTGTTGGTGCTCAGTCTAGTCCTTTGTTTCTGGAAGGGCTGAGTTTGTTTTATGCAAGCCTCTGTGAGGTGAAAATTTCCCTTCAGCTCTGTAAAGTTTTGCCTAGAACTGTCTCAAGCCATGAGACACATATTTTGGAATATTAAATAGGGATACCTCAGAACCATACACATGACAAACATACTGCTATAACAATAGTGTTCAGTATGTCATGAGCATTCCAGAAACACCTTACGTGACATACTTTGCATTAAACAATACACAATTACACTGTAAGTGTGATCGTGGGGGGGTGCAGTGTGTCAGAATTGGTAAATTGGTAAAATTCATTTCAGTGCGGAGACGCGAAACAAAGATTTTCTGCAAAGGCCCATTCTACCTCTTTTTTTGAATAGGCAGACTGTTATCTATTTTAGGTACTTATACAATACATGTTACCATAGTTTCAGAATGCCTCACAAACTTTATCCTCTCAACACCCCAGTCAGGCAGGGAAGTTCTATTTGTCTCCATTTTATAGATGGAAAAGTGAGGCACAGAAAGGCTATGTGCCTTGCCCATGGTCACACGGGAAGTCTAGAGGTTCAGGAACATAAACCCGGCTCTCTGAAGTTTTAGGCTAATGCCCTAAACACTAGACCATCGTTTCTCTCTACTGCTTCATCAGTGCAAAGCCCAATCAGAGCTTTTTTTTTTTTTTAAAGACCAAACAAACTGGAACTTTCATTCTATTTTAAATGAAGTATCACATTATCCTTGCACACTAAGTATACTTCACTGTTGTGCCAAGTTCTCTTTACTGATATTCTGTGGACTTTGATGTTTTTGTTGAAATATACACCAAAGATGAAAATAGCCAGCAACAGCGATTGCCAAAATGTCCCTGTTGATTTCTGAAGACGACTTTTCAAATTTTTCTGGATATTCCAGGGAGTTGAATCAATACAGTCTTCATTTTGTGTGATATAATTCCCTGCTGAAAGAAAATGATGAACAAGAGGGGAAAATTTCTGTTTGAAGTTGGATCCTTTTTTACATGATATATAATAAAACTTGAATGTGTAATTTAAGTCTGTTTAACTGTGAATCAGATTAGTTATGACATCATTTCATATCTTCCCTCCATCTATGATTTGATCAAATGCAACATGTAGGAAAAAGTCTATCACTTGTAATAAGAAACTTCTATTTTGTCTTTAAGGTAGTGTTTTCTCTCTGTTTTCATTTTTTAAACAAATTCACACTGTTTGAGAATTAAATAATCATGAAAATAAGTATAAATTATGATGCAATTAAAATCACGCTCACTTTGGCAACATTTATGTAAAGATGAATAATTTTTGAACAAGTTGTGCAATGATTTAGGAAAAAGTAAACTTTTCTTTGCTGTCAGAAATGAATGTGTATCACACACAGTTTTTGACAAAAGCATAAAAGGTGCCCTAACAGAGCAGACCATACGGAGCTAGCTAGTATCATAAAATCATAGGACTGGAAGGGTCATCGAGAGGTCATCTAGTACAGTCCCTTGCACTTATGGCAGGTCCGAGTATTACCTAGACCATTCCTGACAGGTGTTCTTTAACCTGCTCTTAAAAATCTCCAATGAGGGAGATTCCACAACCTCCCTAGGCAATTTATTCTTGTATTTAACTACCTTGACAGTTAACAAGTTTTTCTTACTATCCAACCTAAACCTCTCTTCCTGTAATTTTAGCCCTTTGCTTCTTGTCCTATCCTCAGAGGTTAAGGAAAACATTGTTTCTTCTTCCTCCTTGTAACAACTTTTTATATACTTGAAAACTGTTATGTTCCCTCTTTCTGTGTTCTCTTTTCCAGGCTAAACAGACACATTTTTTTCAATCTTCGTCATAAGTCACGTTTTCTAGTCCTTTAATCATTTTTGTTGCTCTTATCTGGACTTTCTCCAATTCCAAAGTCCACATCTTTACTAAAAAATGGCACTCAGAACTGGACACAATACTCCAGTTAAAGCCTAATCAGCTCACAGTAGAGCAGAAGAATTACTTCTTGTGTCTTGCTTATAACACTCCTGCTAATACATCCCAGAATGATGTTTGCTTTTTTTGCAATAGTGTTACACTATTGACTCATATTTAGTTTGTGATCCACTATGACTCCCAGATCCCTTTCTGCAGTATTCCTTCCTAGGCAGTCACTTCCCATTTTGTATGTGTGCAACTGATTGTTCCTTCCTAAATGGAGTACTTTGAATTTGTCTTTATTGAATTTTATCCTATTTTACTTCAGACCTTTTTTTCCATTTGTCCAGAACTTTTTAAATTTTAATCCTATCCTCCAAAGCACTTTCAACCCTTTCCAGCTTGGTATCATACACAGACTTTATAAGTATACTCTCTATGTCATTATCTAAATAATTGATGAAGATATTGAACAGAACTGGACCCAGAACTGATCCATGCAGGGCCTCACTTGATGTGCCCTTCCATCTTGACTCTGATCCACTGATAACTGCTCTCTGGGAATAGTTTTCCAACCAATTATGGGCCCACCTTATACTAAGTCCATCTAGGTTTATTTCCTTGTTTGTTTATGAGAAGGTAATGCAAGACAGTATCAAAGGCCTCATTAAAGTCAAGATATACCACACCTACTGCTTCCTCCATCCTCAAGGCTTGATATCCTGTCAGAGAAAGCTGTCAGGTTGGTTTGATATGATTTGTTCTTGACAAATCCATGCTGACTGTTACTTATCACCTTATTATCTTCTAGGTGTTTGCCAACTGATTGTTTAATTATTAGCTCTATTATCTTTCTGGGTACTGAAGTTAAGATGAGGAGTCTGTAATTCCCTGGCTTGTCCTTATTCCCCTTTTTATATATTGGTACTATATTTGCCCTTTTCCAGTCCTCTGAATCTCTCTTGTCTTCCATGACTTTTCTAAGATAATTGCTAATGGCTCAGATATCTCCACAGTCAGCTACTTGAGTATTCTGGGAAGTATTTCATCAGGCCCTGGTGACTTGAAGACATCTAACTTGTCTACGTAATTTTTAACTTTTTCTTTCCCTATTTTAGTCTCATATTGTTGGTGGTCCTGGAGGACCCCGAGTGAGGCCCCAACAGTTTGGGTTCAAGCCCGGTGCACAATCAGCCCAGTCAGACACCGAGACGGAGAAATCCTTGCAAAAGCTGTTTATTTCAGGATCCGAAATGGCGCAGGAGACTGTCTGTCTCAAATCCTGCCCCCCAAGCAGCAAGCATCAACTTTATTTATACCTTACTTAATTTCAACAGGGGGCTCTTCCCCCACCTCTTTCCCTCCTTCAAGCAGTTACAGCCATTACATGCTTTTGCTTTGTGGCCTTGCAACCAGCCCCGTGATTGGCTAGCAGGGGTAGGGGTAGCCAATGGATACTTTGATCATGCGGCAAGCGCACACTAGAGCTGCAAACAGCATATAGCACCTGCACTGTATCTTATACTGATAAGCAAACCCAAATAATTCCAGTACAAGCCAATTTAATTTAGCTTATGGTTGCGAAACGGTGTCAGCATGACCCAGAGGATGAGAGAAGAGGGGGGAAGATGGGGGGTGAGAGAAGGGGGGGGAGACGAGGGCTAGGGCCTAGCACAGGAAAACTTCATCGGCACTTGTGGCCTTCCATTAACCTGATTTACCTAGTGCAGTGCCCCAACCGCCCCCCCCCAACAATATCCTACCTCATTTTCACTGGCATTCATTATGTTAGACATTCAATTGATACTAACCTTTTCGGTGAAAACTGAAACAAAAAAGTAATTTAGCACTTCTGCCATTTCTGCATTTTCTATTATTGTTTTTCCCCACTCATTGAGCAACTGGCCTACCCTGTCCTTGGTCTTCCTCTTGCTTTGAATATATTTGTAGAATGTTTTCTTGTAACCTTTTAGATGTCTAGCTAGTTTAATCTTGTTTTGTGCCTTGGCCTTTCTAATTGTGTCCCTACATGCTTGTGTCATTTGTTTATATTTATCCTTTGTCATTTGACCTAGTTTCCACTTCTTGTAGAAGTTTTCGAGTTTAAGATAATTGAAAATATGTTGTCATGGACTCAGGCAATGTCCTATGTCCTCCTTTCTCAATCTGATTTATTTTTTCTATATGTCATGCAGGAAAATATGGGAAATTCATTCCTGTGTTCCATAGGTACTTTGCGCCCTGGAGCATGAGGAATAATATCCCTTGTAGCTTTATAACCTAGCTAGTATAGCTGTAAATGTCATTCCTGCTCATACAAATATCTGATCCTTTTCTGAATCTTGCTAAACAATTTGCTTTCATAATTTTCTGCTTTAATTGTTTTCATAGTTGAAATTGATTATGCAGTGTATTTAAAAAAAAAATCCTGTTAGGCGCATAGGAACTCCCATAATGGATTGGAATAATAGTCTATTTTGTGCAATGTCTGTCTCTGACAGTGGCCATTATCAGATATTTCAAATATTCAAGAAATACATCAGTAGCTAGTTATGGAGTAAGATGTGCAGAAAGAAAGTTTCTTCCTAATCCCATTAGTTACAGGTTTAAGGTGAAGCATAAGGGTTTATATCTATTCTAAATCTTCCTTAAAAACAAATCTTTACAATTGCAACTCTGGATGTTCCTGTTATCCGTATTAACATCCAATGCAAAAGTGATGCCTGTCTAATTGCATTTCCTCATTCTTATAATAAGAATTAGGGTAAATGGGAATGTCTAGGTTTCACTAAACCATACATTATTTTATTATACCTTTATAATTCATTTCTCTTTCTTCTCTTCTTCAGTCCAAGATTAATTATTTTTTCCTCCTGCTTTTTGTATGTCCTTATCCTCTATTCCAGTGGTCCCCAGACTTTTTACATCATGTCCTTCCTTACCCCTGTCTGCTGGGGCTGGGAGCAGGGCATGGTTGGGGGCTGAGGCTGGGAGTGGTGTGAAGTCCAGGGACTACAGCTGACTTTGGTGCCTCGATGACCAGTGAGTTAGGTGGCCACAGCCAAGCCAGGAGCCGGGCGCTGGACCAGGTGCTGGGGGCCAAGGCCAGTTCCTTGGCTGGGGGCTGAGACTGCAGCTGGGAGTTGGGGCTGGATCAGGGTCTGTGGTGGAGGGGGGCCTGGGAGCTGAGTGGCTGTGACTAAGTGTAGAGATTGGAGGCTGCAGCAGCTGCACCAGAATAATGATGGAATAAGCCCTTCTCCAGTGCTCCATTCCATCTCTTATCATTCAATCTTTCTCTTTGTTTCCTGTTTTTCAGCCTTTGAAAATCCCTAGCAGAACAGGATTTTACACATCTTCCTGCAGTTATTAGATTTAGAATCATGCAAATGAGTGGCTGGAATAAACCTCAAGAGGTTTTACAGTCCAGGCCCCTGCACTGTGGCAGAACCAAGAACTGAGAAGTGTTAATCTAATCTTTAAGGTGTTAAGGTGTTCTTTAAAACCCCCAATGATGGGGATTCCATAGCCTTCCTTGGTGGACACGGATAACAATTGATGACCTTCCTTGTCACATAACAGTCCTTACAATCTTTGAAGATTGTTATCATGTCTGTCCCTCCCCTCACACCCCCAGTCTTCTTTTCTCAAAACTAAACATGCCCATTTTTAAAAAAAAATCTCATAGCTTAGGTTTTCTAAATCTTTTGTTTTGGTTTGGTTTGGTTTGAGGGCTCTTTGTTCCTCTCTTCTGGAGTCACTCCAATTTGTCCACATCCCTCCATAATGTGGCACCCAGAACTCGACACAGTACTCCAGATGTGGCCTCACCAGTGCCGAGTGGAGATTGATAATCACTTCCCATATCTTACTTATGACACTCCCGTTAATACTCCCCAAAATGATATTAGTGTTTTTCACAGCTGCTTCACCTTCTTGACTCATGTTTATTTTGTAATCCAGTATAACCCCCAGATCTGTTCAGGAGAACTACTGCCTAGCTAGTTATTCCCCATTTTGTAGTTGTGCTATTTTGGTCCTGTTATCACCATTTAGTCACAATCAGTTTAGTCCCTGTTGGACATTGCTCAATAGTCCAAACCCCATTCACATAGAGAAGACCCAGAAGTTAGGTGTTCCTAAAATGGCTAAATTGATTTTGTTAAAAATGCATAACTACTGCCAATGTAGTGTCATATTCTGATACCATTACTCATACTGATAGTACCTTACTCCACAAATCGCCTCATTGACTTCAGTGGGGAAGATAATGCTGTATGGGCCTGATTTTCACAGATGCCCCTTTAGACCATTCTTACACTCATTTTGAGATGCCTTGAAGTCCCAGAGCACTGTAAGTGGCCTCAGTGTAAATGAGAATCAGGCCCGAAGCACATTAGGAAGGGTATGAGGACCTGGCCTGTAAGGATTATGTATCTATAAAGTGATGAACACCCAAATCACTCTACCATTGTTATGCAGGGTAGGTGCAGAGACCCTGTGCTGCTTTATCCAGAGCCTCCCTGTGCGGTTCTAATTAGGCTATTATGTGATTCTGCCACTGCCAGAATTACTATGTGATCTTGTGCAAATTACTGAGGGCTAGATTCTGACTAATTCTACATGTCCAGACAATGGAATAACAAGAGTAATAATCCCCCATTCCACCTATAAGCAGGCTACTTGGACCTTGGATCCAAGCACATAATAGTGGGTAGCCCACTGATAATGCCAGGGTCAGGGCAGGCTGTAAAAGGAGAGCAAATTCTCCCAGCACTGGTGGGTGACACTGCAGTCAGACTTCCCAACCAGCCACAAACAGTGCTTCTGATTCCCCCACACTGGTTATCAAGAAGCCACTGTGCAAATACACACAGCCCCCTTTACTGCATTTCAGTCTTTGGCTCCCAAACCGACACTAGGTCCAGTAAAGAGACCAGTCATTTAAACTCTATGCTCTTTACCAAAAGATTCCCTCTGATCCCAAAGGACCAGCCACAGTACCAGTTCACTATAAGTTTGGATCTTACCCAAAATACCACGCTGCCAGCCAATCCTTTAGTAACTAAAACTAAAGGTTTATTAATAAAAGAAAAACAAACAATAAGAGAAGTGTTAAAGGCTTAAAGCAATCAGATATATACAAATGATTTAAAAGTCCATATACATCAGGTTTCTAGAACAATTGTGGAGTTGTATAATTCCTCTGGTATACATCCAGTACCTGGATGGGTCTAAGTCCTTCAGTTCAGTTGCAAAGTGTGTTGATCCAGAGGTGTGTCCGCAGCTGGACAGGAACAAGGAACCAGACAAAAGACAAAATGGTTTCTGTGGTTTGATCTTATATACCCTCTGTTATTGGCCATGTGGCTTGTGGAACTTTACAGGAACCAAAATGGAGTCCATAGTCACATGGGCCAATCCTGGTAACTCTTCAGGTATGCCTTTAGTTTCTTCCTAGGCCTTTGGCTTTTGTTAAGGTCTTGATGGGCCATTAAGCGGGCTATTGTCCTGTGGCCTCTCTGTCTGGAGTGTGTCTTTTACAGCACAGTTTGAAATACAGGTATATCAAAGGTCTCCATAACTTTCCTCACACATATCACACATGAACACAAATATTATCATCTTATTCAGCATATCATAACCTTTCTAACAGTACCTGACATGGCATGTCTTACATGAATCATTATGATTTTGACATATTAATGTCACATAACACAAATGCCCCCCCCTCCTAATGCAGTCCGCATGACAATAGTAAGTAAATATTAAAAATACTCTGCTCTTATATAACTTCCATCAAATGGAATATAATGCAGTTATATTACTTTTGTTGGCGTTACTGCAGGTATCTACAATATTAACTATAATTCATACTTTGACCTTGCCGATTAAGCCTCTGTTCAGACATCATAATCTTATGTACAGTAATTTACACCCGTATCTTTTAATACCTTGGTAAACCTATTTTAACGAGAAACAACCCTTTATGTATTTTAAGCTAACTTTTCAAATATTACGTTATAAATTATTGAGGACTAGATTGTCGTCACCCTTACACAACTGTGCAAGAGTGTTGGGAGTAAACTGCTTCCACTCTAGTTTATGCTACCACGCAGGTTGTTCAGACTGTCACTCTGGCCATGGGGAGGTGAGCAGAGGCTACTTACTTACTACTGTCCACTCTAAGCAAGAGGTCAGAAAAGGGAATAGGGGATGCCTTTCTGCACCTCTTCCCCTCATCACTGGCTGACTTGGGTGCCCGGTGTGGCATGTTATCTGCTCCTTGAAAAAGGGAGATAGTAAGTTGCTTTCCTTAGAGTCAGAAGGAAGCAGGGAAGGAGTTTGGACTCTGAATCACAGTTTTCTGGCCTGCACCAGAGGTGAGTAGCAACTGACTGCCCTTTACCGAAAGCAAATTGCAAAGTTGCAGTTTACTGTCGGAGAGTGTATGAGAAAGTTGGTACGTAGGCATAATTTTTAGTTAATATACACAAGGTTACTTGATAAACTGAAAGTTAAAAATTAATAATAGTGAAGTTTAAAGGCAGGCCAAGCTGAAGAAATAGTGTGTCATTCCATACTGTAACCTAAACTATGAAAACCTTCTGCTTTAAATAATTGTCACTCAAAAACCTGCAACATATCTATACTGTAGAAATCAGAGCCAAAACTGAAGTTAAATCTTAAAAAAGAAATCAATACCTGTCAAAACAGTTGTGATATTTAATGTCATGTGTAACAACTTTAACTGTAGGTTGTTACGTAAGAAGCCTTGTGAAGGAGTGCATTACCCCTTCACAGGACAGGCTGCAGCTTGGCCAGCATGGGATGTAATCAAGGGGGCCCTGTCCTTTCCTGTCCGAGGGCTGGAGTATATAAGCAAGAAGACGAAACAGAACAAGGGAGAGGGGTGTAGAAGCAATGCAGTCTCTCACCCTTTGAAAAACATCCTGTACATATGGAAGAAAGGAAAAAATATGGATATTTACTGAACAAATTTTACCTTTTCTTTTCACAAAGTGTCAGTGAAAAGAGCATCAATGAAAAGACCATGAATTTTCTCAGTTGAATCATTGCTTGGAATTAGTTACCAAATAATTTAGCCTGTAATTTGTTGGCATGCAAATTACATGGTAGGTATCTGCTCCCTGCTTGTGTGCGGGTACTTCTTTAGAATCAGGTTTCTAGGGTAAATACTCACAGCTAAGAGTTGGAAGTCACCTTCTGCAGTATTTCCTTAAAGCCCCGATTCAGGAAATAACTTGAGTACGTCTTAATTCCATCTTTATTCAGTAAAGCATTTAGCATCGAATTCTGTAGAACTTAAGCACATGATTAAAGTTTAGATGTGTTAAGTCCTGAGTAAGGATGCTTTTCAGAACTGGAGCTGAAAGACACTATGAAGCAAGGTGAATGGATTTGTTATTAACACATTTTTGCAGCGTTTATGTAGCCTTATTAAGATCCACTATGATGCTGGCAGATACTTCATACCATTTTAGGTGAGGCCTATGAATCTGCATCTCTCAATTCACTAATTACAAGACGTAGAATATTTGTCACTCCTAGATTTATCCTGCTGCCATCAAGGACATGGGGATGGGGAAGAACACAGAGGTTTTCTATACGTATATCTATTCAAGATACTACAAGATGTCCAAGTAGATCAGTGTAGATCTCTGGGCATCTATATGATTGGGGCCATGACCCTTTTTCCACTGAAACATAGCAAACCTAAGTCGTGCCCCAATGGAGTAATCAGATGGGAGTTCTGTGCTTCTCAGGTTGATGGTATTTAATGTGATTCTTGTCTGTCTGGCATATTTTTCTTCAAGAAGTCAAGATTGTGCCCGTAGGGGCAGGTAGATCTTTACAGACTCTGCCAGCACTGCAGGGAATAACTTCACCACTTTTTCTGTCTCCTTCAAATTCTGATGTTTCTCTTTATTAAAAAGAAAGCAAAATGCCAATGACAGGTTCCTATGGTCTATGATGATACAAATTATCAGTAAAAGAGCTCCCATTCCTCTGCTCAGTTGCATTTTTTATTTGGATGCTATAGTGGTCATCTCGGACCTATTATTTCTGTTTCCACGTATTCAGGCACAATGCTGTCAGGCAGCTTTGATGTTCTGGGTTTTTGTTTGTTTGTTTTTACCCCTTTCCCCTTTCCCTTTCTTTCCTTTATTCCTTATCCTGTCTGCTGCTGAATATGTTAGAATGAATAGTATCCATTTCCTCCCTCCTGCTTTTTCATTTTCTCTCCCCCCCTCGGTTTCCTTTTCCCCACTCTAACTTTTTAAATAATGATGATACTGATGAAAAAATTTGAAAAAGTGAAAATGTTTCCTTTCAGAATGGAAATGACTTTGAAATTTGTCATGCAACTTTTTTTGCCCAGTTCTAGTAAATATATGCATCTGCTACAAGATGGAAGTCTGATTCAGATGCAGCCTTTGTGGTGTTCAGCTCAAGGGATTAGCATTGCTTTCATCGTTTAGTGACTAGTTCCTTATTTTGGGATGGGGCCTATAGCAGAAACAGAAGATCTTTAGGTGACTTTAGAAAGGAGAGCATTTACAATGCTATTGGAATAAATTCTCTGTTTCTGTGTAGGTTCATGAGGTAATTCATGTCCCTGGTGATAGGTCTGAATAATGAGGCTTGGTTCAGGTTTGTTTAGTAAGGCAGAGAGTCTATATACTTCTTCAGGTTGCTGTGGCCTCTCCTGCAGCCTGAAAACTTCTATAGTCCCTCCTGGTTATGCACCCCAGCTACACCAGGGAGTAGTCAATGGATCTGTGTAATGATAGATCTCCTAGTCCAGCTGCCCATATGGTGTCCTGATAAGAACAATGAGCCACAACAGAGCTAGGTTATGCAGCACATAACGGATGACATTACATCAACATCTTTGAAAATGGTTTCAGTCATCATGATATTTGATTTTTTAACAAATATTATGGTATTGAGAAGAGTGAGTAAGGTGGAAATTGCCTCTGTCTTCCCATTGTCTTCCTCTGGTTGTCTCCTCTTCTCCTATACCTGTTTTATGTATGCTTGCTCATGCACGTTTCTCAAGGTATTTATGTAGAAGACCACATTTTAGTATGACTCATTTCAGTCATTTGGCCTGAAGTCATGAGATCTGCCTCAGACCCATTAAATACTCCTATTTTAGCTGTACAATCTCATGTGCCCTTGACTTCCTCCAGTAATCCCCTGAACTTTGTCCCAGGTGCATTTCCAAAGCTGATGTGCAGGTAAGCTGCTTGTCTCTCCCCCCATTTATGATGTCTCCCAGCTCTTCTGCTCAAATTAAGTCTGTGGTATTATGAAGTGCACAGGAGGCAGAAATGGAGGACTTGTGAGACAGCACAAATGAGACAAGACTGCCTGTTCAGCAGCTTGAGTTCAGGAAAGCTTTTTTACTGTTATCTTTTCAGTAACAGAGGGAAAGGAGAAGATACAGAATAAATCCTCACAGAGCTACAGAAACCACTGAGGAGAAAAAGCAGGGGATGGTTGTGCTATAATAATTATGTAGAGGGGAGAAAGTGAAGCAGTAACAGTCCTGCACCAGCGTCCTCCCTCCACCCAACAAACTTTTAGAAAATCTTCAATAGGTATGACCATCTTTGTTGATTAGCCACTGGTCCATCTTCGGTGTTGCTGCTCAGATGTGCTGGCTTCAATGCATGTCACTGTCCCCCAGGGGCTGGCTGGCTGGCCAGCCTACAGACGATAAAACCTAGGTGCTCCTGTGTTGAGGTAGAGGCCTCTATTTTCTGAGCCTTCTTGGACTCTGTCCTCAGTGCTGTATGCACATAGTGTAGTTGATGGTCATGACATCTACATAGCCACATATGTTACACCACTGAAATCATTTTCAGACTCAGAAAATACCTGATATGTTCAGCAGCAGTCAAGCAGTTGGTTTTGTAGCATCTCAAAGACCTTGTATGGCATTTTGATGCCCAATTCCCATTTAAAGTTAATGAGACTTGGTCTATCTTAAAACTCACTGCCTTCCTTTCCAAGTGAAAGGCACATTTCTTTGTTGACTGTTGCCTTTTCTAACATAAATGCATTACAATATGTAAAATACCAACCAAACAAAAAACCCCTACAAAACAAGACACTCCACTGCACAGGATTCTACTCCTGGAATCATGTTGCTTAATGCACCATGCATGCATATCTGAGCAGTGAAAGGTGCTCAGATATTATAGTGATGAGAGTGGTAGAAGAATATATATAGATTACAATCACAACAGGTGACTGTTTATTACAAGAAACCATGATCCACTGTGATTTCAATATGCCATAAGATGGTGTTGCTATTTGCTTGTAATTCTTCCTGTATTATGGTGAAAATGTAACTGGTATTCTCAAGAAACTGGTAAAGAAACCAGGTGGGTCTACTAAAGGTTTAAAGATAGTCCTCAGGAACAGTATACATAGATTTTTAATAGTAAGAAAATCCCCACCAGTGAAGAAAGCACAGAGTTCTTCTAGAGGCAGGGAACAAACTAACACATTTAAGATTCAGTTAGTTCATGTTGAAGTGGTTTACATAGTACATATATTTGGAGTTTCATTTCCCTAAGCTTGAGAGAGAGTATCAAAAAGACAAAATGTAAACAAATAGTCTGACACAGGCCATCAGGGATCTAGTTTGCAAATGAATGTGCTTAATGAAATTTCATTGATTGTATGAACTCTTGAAAAACACTGCCAGTCCTCAGCTAAATTGGGCATACCTTATGTGGTGGTGTAGTCTTTTGTCACCGTCTCGTAATGAGTATTAATGCTCTATTTTATTTTAACGTATTTTCACTTTTTTCTTGAAAAGGATTTTAACATAGCATGCATTTAATGATTGAAAAGGTTGGGTTAAAGGATTGATATGGCATCCTTGTTAAGTCACTGATTTTCTACTGTATGTGCATAATTTTACTGTGAGCATAATTAGAGTGATAGCCATTATTTACAAGTAGGGAAACCCAAACTTTGTCCATACAGGGGCCTATGACAACTTGATAAGAGGCCTAGGTGCATAAAAATGGACAAATTGCAGCTTTCTTCATGTGTCATTGTGGTCTCTAGAGACAACAGGTCCCAGCATCCAGTGCCCCATTTTGATATGAATTGAGACTTGAAGTCTCCAATGGGCCATGCCATGATCTTAAAATGGAAGATGGTTCCAGGATATCGGACTGTAAAACTCCTTGGGCTATACTCTGGACATCAATTTTAACTATATTTCTGCTTATTAAACACCACTATTATTCTGATGCTTTTCAGAACAGAGCATTTTACTTTTTCTATCTTTAACCACATTGGATCTATCTCCTGAGTTACTGCATCGAACTGCATTTCTTTTAGATGAAAGTCAAATGTAGGAATTTCTCAAGAACAGTGATAGATCAGCCCAGTTTCTGAAAGTCTTTATCTTCAAAGCAAGTACTACCTTGATTGCCTCCAATTTAATAATGGACACTAAACAATTTCAGATAAACCAAAAAATAAGGATCCAGGAGCCTGAGGAGTATATACGCTCTTCATGTGAGCACTGCAGTTCGTAAGTTCTATAGGAAACTGTGTTTTCCCTGTAGACCTTAACAACACATCAGGTGAATGACCTGTTGTTGAGGTGCTTATGCCCCCCCGGGCGCGAATCTGATGATGGCAAATTTTGAGAGAGGTCTCTGACCTCTGTATAGGATACCTTCGATTATTTAAATCCCAGCTGATCAAAGCTATCACTCCGTTACATATTTTTATGATGCTTTGGAGTCCTAGCACATTTTGTGTGCACACCTGAAAATAGTAAAAGTTGTGTAGAGGCACCTGTGTAGCTATTTAAATTTACTTTGCTGGCATTTTTAGAAAAGGATATAAATAATGTAATCCAATGCTTCATCTTGACAAGAGTGGCATCTTGTGAACTGTTACATATTTTATTGAGCTTGGCTGTCATTCTCAGATCACTCATCTTATACTATTTTCAAGAGCTTTTGCAAAATATGTGCCATCCTCAAGGAGTCAAGACCCATTATTTCTAGTGGTTCTTGACAGATGCAGAGTTAGGAAAATCCTATAGCCTGACAAAAGTCATACTTTAGCTTTTGTACATGGAGAACAGGTAGAGTTGGTGCAGTATGATTTTGACAAGTGTTAGCCAGTGGCAGCCATTATATATTTTGCAGGTGTGTAAATAGCCCATAGACTGGCTGTGTTACCTCTTTACTTGAGAATGCAATTTGTCAGAATGCAAGATACCTATGATTAATGTAATTTTTCAGATAGCACACCCGTTATAAAACTGTGCTTTAAACAGAGTTGTACAAACAGTACTATAGAAACAGATCTATGTTGAAACTGCATCAGATTATAGAACTATAGGAAGGGACTTCAAGAGGTCATCTATTCTCATGCCCTGTGCTGAGGAGGACCAAATACACCTAGATCATCCCTGACAGGTGTCTGTCTAACCTTTTCTTAAAAGTCTCCAGTGACAGGGATTCCACAATCTCCCTTGGTAACCTGATCCAATGTTTAACTATCCTTAGAGAGTTTTTCCTAATATATAAGCTAAATCTCTTTTGTTGCAAACTCCACTGAATATTTCTTGTCATATAATCATAAAATATTACGATTGGAAGGAATGTCAGGAGATCATCTAGTTGAATCCCCTGCTCAAAGTAAGACCACCTGCATCTAAAGCATTCAAGCCAGGGTTTTGTCAAATCAGGCCTTAAAAACCTCTAACGATGAAGTTTCCACCACCTCCCTTGGTAACCATTGCCAGTCCTACCCTGGGACACAGAAAACAAATGAACAGTCCTCTTTACAATAACCTTTTACATATTTGAAGACTGTTATCAAGTCCCACTGTCAGTGTTCTCTTCTGTAGACTATGCCCAATTTTTTCCAACCTTTATAGTACTTTGTGTATTAAACATTGCATTTGAAAATAACAGAATAGGTATGCTTTTGCTTCAAAGTCCAGGTTTCACCCTGAATCCCAGTCATATAATAAAAGTCCTGAGAAATAAACAAAGGGACTGCTGCAAGTTTGACCTGTTTTGTCATGCAGAATGAAAGATAGCTCTGGTTTTCCCTAGCCGTTTTCTAATAAAAATCATATTGCTGTCAGACTTACCTTTGTTAATATAACTCTTTTGTCTTGGACAGTTACAAAATTACTTGCTAATGTATAATGTGTTCATTACCCAATTTACAAATCAGTCTGAGTGGTAATGCATTGTGGTTTATATTCTCAGCCAATTACTCTGGCTTGTGAATGGGCCTCACCTTATATTAATGTAAGATACATCATTTTTAGTGATTACATTTTTATACATATAATTAAATACATGACTTTGCTTACATTTTTTCACCATAGATAAGTGGAATCTAAAGAAACATCACAAATATCTATGAAAGTACTGAATATGAAGTCATATCTTCTTGGTTGTTTCTCTGGAATCTTGGCTTCATTTTGGAAACAATTCTTCTAACTCTTCTGGTTGCACATAGTCTTAGCGTGACTTATTGGTTCAAGCAGAAGACAGGAGTTTGTGGGTTCTGTTCTCAGCCTTACCACTGACTCACTGCACTGCTTTGAGCAAGTCATATTACACTTCTGTAGCTATTTACCCATTTGTAAAATATGTGCCTAGTTACCAGAGTGTTGTATGGCTTAACTACCATATTTAATGTTTGTACAGTGCTTTGAGAACCTCTGGTGAAAAGAACTGCATAAGTGCATAGTAATAGTATTTTAATGTTTTTAGAAACCAATGCATTCTTTAAAGTTTGGACCTATAATCTGAATTTGCCTTTTATGTTTTAATGGGGTTTTGAAGTCAGTGTAATTATGACCATTTAAATGCCTGTGCTGCTAAGTGCTATACTGATGAACAACTGGGGGTATGAATCCAGCAAATGCACTTGTCTGATGCAGTGGGACATAATTAGCATTGATGTAGTGTTTTACGTCTGCAAAGTGCTGTACAAATATTAACTAATTAATCCTCTCAACATCCCTGTGTGAGTGAGGTAAGAATTGCTGTCTTTATTTTGCAAGGGGGGAAACCAAACAGAGAGGTTAAATGATTTGCCCACGACCATAGAGGGATTCGGAAGCTGAACTGGAATTACACTGCAGCAATTTTCTGCTGACTGCATTTACCTCATGTGCTCTGATGTTTCGTACATTTAAATGGATGTTCCAGTGGATACAGTTGTTAAACCCTCTCTCCCACACACACACAGAGTTCCAACATTAGTTAAAGGTTTTAAACAATTTTAGGTGCATGGTTTTGGAATTGGTTGTGAAAGCGGGGGTATTAGATTAGATGACGCAGGAGGACCCTTCCAAACATGTATCCTTGGTGCTAAAAAACCCACACATATATAGAGACCAGTGCTAGGTCAGCAAACAAATTATGTTGTTTTGTAGTTGCTGGATATCTTGCTAAAATTGATGTGTACTTTAAACAGTCTCTCATTAAAAGAACAATGCTTACAAATGGTAGAGATTTTTCTGCAGAAAAATAAGAAATCTGTGCATTCTCCCCATTCTAAAATCAATTTTGATAGCTATTTCCCCATTTTCTGTCTACTCCAAGATCAATGCCAACAAGATTGAGCAGGCTATTCTTTAAAAATAAAAAATCTTCCAATACATGGAATATTTTGGAAATTGTCACTTTTGTGTCATCACCTAACTACTGTTTGACCGTGTGTGGAGTACTTAAAAATATTCCTTCCCAGTTTATGGGAGAAATAGCTTGATTTATAGAATATTTTTATGTTTGTCTTTGAGAATCAATGGATTTGTAAAGAATTTATTTAGAGAATGCTAAATCAAAGGATTGAGTTTGGAATGTAATTGTGAAAGTGGTGAGGCCCATACTAAATCTTACCTCTTGTAGAAGTGCATTCCATGGTCTAATTCCAGGATTTTTTATATTAGAAATCAAAATAACAAAAATAAAAGAAAGTGTTTAACCATGATTCAGTAAGGATTTTATGTCACTTATAATATGTGTTAAATATTTTCCCAGAAAACTTAACTATAACTTTTTTCTCTTGTTCTTTTTATTTCAACAGTTCTACCTAGCCACACTTGTGGAAACCCAGGAGAAATACCTAAAGGAGTACTTCATGGATCAAGGTTCAACATAGGAGACAAAATTAGATATAGCTGTATCTCAGGCTACATCCTGGAGGGCCATGCTATGTTAACATGCATTGTGAGTCCTGGAAATGGTGCATCATGGGATTTTCCAGCTCCATTTTGCAGAGGTACAAAATACAAATTAATGGACAAAACACATGCCTATATGCATTATAATAAATACAGAAAGGACTGATATATTGATAAAACAGAATAAGTTTTTATTTTAGGATGGTTATAAGAATGCTAAAGTAATTTGTTGAATTTATTAGTTGTGTGTTAAATGACATCTATTTTTTTTTAATATCATTAAAGTATAATGTTTTATCTAAAATCTAAACCTGTGCAACAATGATATGGTTACCTCTATAAATTGGGGAAAATAGTACTTCCCTACCTGTCGGGGTTTTCGGGGTTTAAATACATTAAAGATTGCAAGATGCTCAGGTATTACACTGATGGGGGCCATATAAGTAGAACTGGGCAAAATATTTTAGATGAGTAGTTTATTCATAGAAAAATGCAGTTTGGGGTCAGCCAAACATTCATGAATAAGGGGCAAAATTATGGAGCTTTCCCTAGAATTTTTTTTATATTCCAGAATGTTTAGTTTCACTATTTCTGAATTGAAATGGTGTGACTTTTTGTTTCCAAACAACATTTCATTTAGAAATTTAGTTAAATTTATTTTAAAAGGAGGGTATAAACTACTTCAAAATGAAAAATAATCAAAAAGAAAAAAAGGAAGAAAAAATTGTTTTGAGTCAAACAAAATATTTCGTTTGACCAAATAAATGAATGACTTTCTGTTTTTCACTTTGTTGAGAAAACATAAAAACATTCATTTGTAATTAACAAAAACAAATAGATTTTGGATTTTTCAGTTTGGCCACAAAACAAAAAAACAGTTATTTGCTTGCTCTTCATATGACTAGCATAGATAGTAGTCACAATTAAAAAGTGATGATTGTCAACATTTGGCGTACTGTGGCATCTGAAATTAATCACAGCTTTGTCCTTCTTTTATAAGGAGTGACATCAATGGCAGTTGTGTGGTAATGGCTGGCAAGTGCTGATTGTTTTTAATGCGTCTGCTGTATCTGGACCAGAATAGCCCAAAATTTTAATTCATTAAGAATGAATACTTTCCATCAAGAATACCTTTAATTGAAAGCTTTTATAATTTAGCTCCACACTATAGAGAAGTATTTTCTAAATTTCATTATAATTATTATTTTAAAAAAATCTCAGACGTTAGTAATAAAGACAAATCTCACAAAGATTTCAACCATATCCATTGTGTTTATATTCAGTTTGAAGCATAAGGGAACTCCATATATTTTTGTAAATTGAAAGCAAGAAGAAAATGTTGACTTTTCAGATCTTTCAGTTGTAGTAACGTATTATTTTCTTCAATAATTGTTGATAAAAATGTTCAGACAGAAGTGTAAATTTTAAGTGTCCTTTTAACTGAGCATTAATCTGAAAATATTTTTCTTTCTGATATTCTGCAGGGATCACTTAAATACATTTTGTTTCTATGAACATTAGTAATTCTAGAAGTATTTCCCATTTTAAGCATGGGGAACTGAGAATATGTCAAAAACTGGAGTGAAATTATGTGCACCTTCTGTACCAAATTGAACCATACCAAGGATCACACCCCATTGAAGAAGGGTCAGATAAGGTCCTAAAATCCTCTCTAAACCAGTGCAAGGCCTAAAATGAATTGCAGAGTCTTGTATGGGCCCTCTGTAATGAGGTGATTTTCACCCATCAGAGAGAAATTATTCAAAAGATATACTGAATTTTGTAAGTAATTACATTGGATTACTCTATTTTAAATTCCATGTTCTGCTAATATTGCTGATAATCAAAAGTTGCTAATTTTTCAGTTACTTTCCTTAATATTGTCAGAAGCATTAGTAACTGTTGTCAAGTAATTATGTGCTTGCTAAACAAAATGGCAGTTCTAATAGAGATACATGACTCAGCCTGGGAAAAATGTGAACAGGACTAGGTCTTGTATTTTGTTGACTATTCACTTTTCTGACCAGTTGTCAGTCTTCAGACAACATCACTAAAAGCACAGTCCTCAAGGGGTACTTCCTGGAACAGAATTGCAGAGCAGATTCTATTATGTCATTCAAGGAATTCTGGCAGCACAATGAAGGTTTAGCTAGTGTGTAGTTTTCAGGTAGCTTAGCTACTCTGTGATAGAAAAAGAAAATATTTATTTTATGTTTATTTTTAGTTTATTGGACTACGGCAACTTTTCCTGTTATTGGAATGCAATAATGCAATGAGAAAAATTGGGTTTGGGTAGATTTCCTTTCTAATGGCAACCACTTTGCAAGCAGGCATGTTTGCAAACAACTGAAAAGGGAAAGTAAGCAGGCATGTGCCAAAAAGTTGAAGCGATACTAAAAAACATGTTTTTTTCATTAAGTAAGTCAGAGTAGTCACGGATATTTCTTCCAATTGTGGACTGGTTTTCTGGTACATAGTACTCAAAAAAATGGAGGGGAACACTTGGATAGTTAGCCACACAAAGCACTTCCCTCCTTCTGCACTGATATTAAATCTGTTTTTTTTTAAAAACCCACCCACACACAGGCCTGGGACCTTGACTTCATTTCTACTCTTCCATTTCTGCTCATGTACATCAAAGATGTCTGTCTCACCCCCAAAGATCTCTTTCTTGCCCCCATCATACCTCCACCACTATGCTGCTATTGCCATTGTCTTCTTTGGTATTCACAATGTAGTGTTGTGCTATGTGTGTTTGATGCAGCTCTTGAAGAATTGTCTCCTTGTACTTCTAAAAAGTACCATCCTGATCCCTTTCTTCACAAAGTTCAGGATGTCCTTTTTAAAGGTATGCTGGTATTCTAGAAAGACGGTGCAAAACAGTGAAGCATGCGATGTTCCTGTGATACTTTGTAGTTGTTCTGTAATAATGTGGCCGATTGCTATAATTTTATAAAGGAGATGATTCATGGAGGTGCCTGTTTAAGGCCAAGATACCTATTCTAGGCTTACTAATGTCAGATTTTGCAGGCTTGGAAAAGTGGCAGCACATTGTATATGTGAATGCAGAACAACAACATTTTATGAAATGGTCTTATTTGCGGTTTCTAAGTTTTTTAAATGCCTATATTGTGCTTGTTTCCTGATTTGTGTCACCCATGCAACATCTCTTGTACGGCCTACTCTACTACACATTTCCTCCACTTCCTGACTCAGCACACATCTGAAGTCACCCCCATTCTTCTCTCCTATACTTTCTTCCTCCACCATATCCAATTCTGTGCATGTATACAACAAAAAATGTTTATTTTTATATCATATTTCTCTCTTTTCCCTTCCAAACTACAATTTTCCCCTTCTACAAGCCTACATTTGGGTACAAGGACACAAATAAGAGTCCACAAATAGACAGTAGCCCCTTTTTCATGTTCCAAAAGTCCTCACTTTTGTGTTCTATTAGGGAACTTTAGTATATGCTGTGTGAACCAGAAGCATTCATTCCAGGTCTAGTATGAAATATAAAGTCCAACTCCCTAATCTTTTAAAAATGTAATATCATTTTCTTCGGTAACTATACTAACGGCAGATTTATGATATGTCACTACTTCTAAAAAAGATGTAATATAATAATTTTTTCAGAGTCTCTAGTTGATTATTCTTATATGAGTCTAGAATACAAGTCAACAAATACAAACTGGGTTAGTGATACTCCATTTCTAAGCTTTTACTCAGAATGCGAAAATAATTTAGGTGGAGAAAAGAGCATGTAGGCAATTATTGTCCAAGGAAACATAATTATTAGAGAGAGAATAAAAAGTGCATAAAATAAGAGATAAACTAAGAGATATAGGCAACTATATGCTGGGAAGTCCAAAAGGGATTGAACAGTAATTAATCAGGTTCCAGAATGAAAGGGGGTGAGTGGAACATACAGCTGGGAAGAATATTTAAATAAGGAGGTGCTCAATGTACAGAGATTGGGGAGGAGGATGTGGAAGTGATTCAGCTTATAATTAGGTACAGTGAATAAAAAGATAAAAGCAGGTAGGAAAAAGTAGTTGTCAGGTAAAAGGTTTGATAGAGGTTCAGAGCTAAATACTTTCCTGGCCTCCCCATTGATTGAAAGAGTCTAAATGGGAATTAAAACATGGACAGAATTGTCCATAGGTCAGAGATGCCAAGTTTTTGGTAACTAACTATTTGTCCATTTTTCCAGCACCTGTCAGACATTAAAATACCAGTATAACATCTGATCTGTATGTGTCAAGTCAGATTATTCACTTATCGAAACTTTGAATAACCATGTGATCTCCTCATCCTTCCTTCCCTAGTCCCTCCCAAAATGTGTTTTCCCCATCACTTCTAAAATAAGAAGGGGGAAGGGAGCAAAGCTCTCATTTGTTTTATAAAACATCTATAACACTTTTGGGAGCCATATAAACAAAAATAATAAACAATTATCTACAAGGCCCTGGTGCAAAATTAGGTTAGGTGCCTTCTTCCAGATTCTGAAATTTAAAATTGTACAGGCAAGCTATCCAATGAAAAGTTCTATTTGCACATTTATGCAAAATTTAACTAAAATTATTGTTTTCTACCCTTTTCATTGGCAAATATATCGGTTGTTTTAGATATATCAACTTTTATTGCTCATTAATTTTCTACTAAATAATTGCTAAGTCTTGATTGTTCTTGCTTCGTTTTAGTGCAAAGATAGTTTTTAATCAATTTCTGTTCTGAAAAAGAGCATTCAGCAATGGAAACATTGGAACAGATGGAATTGTTAGAAACAGCTTGTCTGCAGGGCAAACATTAGGAAAACTGTATAAAATAGTATATAATCACTCAACAAAATCATAAAAGTTTTGAAGTTCTGTGTTTATGCTGAATCATTTAACACTATATTCAGATTGTGTACAGCGCAGTGCACACATCTTGCATTCAGTTCTTTCTCAGAAATTCTTGAATAGATTTCACTCATATTTGCAGCATCATTGTATCCCTATTCTTTTACTTCCAATAGTTCTAGGCTTCTCTCTTTAGTACACATGATATTGTTTTCAAGATTAGCACCTGATTGACCACTTACTTCATGAAATCCTAGAAAACTCTTGTTAATATTTATTTTGCAACAATTGCCCTTTTTGTCTTTTTCTGTGGTGACCTAACAAAAAACTTGGTTTAGTTGGTCTACTTTGGATAAGTCCTGGGTCATCTTTGGGTAAAATGGAATATTCTTAATGTTAATAACAATACTTTCAGTAACCTGTATTATCTGATTTTGAAGTTCTGGCCTGAGGTAAATTGTCACGTCTTTTGACTTCTTTATGAGTTCTTCAAGAACAGGATCATATTTAGCCAATAGTTAGATAATAGTCAAAGCTGCCACTGTTTCCTTCACCAATAACTTCTCAGTGACCTCTACATGCAAAATTAGACATAGATAAAGTGAGAGTGACATTAATGATAATATCAAGGACTTGTCTCTAGTAACTGACTTCTTTCTGTATTTTTGTTTGAGATCTTCAACTGTTCTATCCAAGCACCAATTATCATGTACTAAGCAAGCTTTGAAATGACAATCAAATGTTTCATGTGTCACTGTATTTTGAGATAAATGCTACCAGTCTCTCATTTCATTTATCCTGAAATATTTTTCCAATCCCAAAAAACTAACAGCATTAACATTTGTCCAGCAGAAGACAATAGCATAATCAAGTGTGGCCTTCAACATAGTTTCATAATAAGAGGCTGAAAAGCATCGATTAGTCTTAGAGTCACATGGGCATTGTCCCTCAGATTGACAAAGGCTGTGTTTTAAAATAAATGTTTCTTTTCCAAACTAAGTTTCCACAGTAAGTTTTGACTGGTAAGTGGGATTTTTCTCTAAACAACTCTGTTTGAATTCCACCAGAATTGGTCATTAAGATATTAGTGGCTGCAGAGAAATTAATACTTTCATTCTGAATGTTCTCCTTGAGCATTATCAAGCTTGAATATCTTGGTGCTATCAGGATTAAAAATATTTTCAACAAAGTCATTAAAAATTTTTCATTATTTTTGTTACTGGTAGTTGAAGATGTCGTGGACACATCTGATATAGTGACAGTGTTAAGAAAGCCATCAATTTCTGGCAGCTTTACAGTTTGCTCACTTAATCTCCTTTTGTTTCTTGCATTTAGCAGCTCCTCTCAGTTGTTTTGACATTTTAAAAACAGTGCATAAATTTCTAGCAATAAAAATACAAATAGCTCAGTTTTCATATCCCAAATTTTAAATAGTAGCAAGGTACATCAAAAGCGTGAATGTGGTTAATGAAGAAGTCCAAGGTCTTGAGTCACCATTGTGTTACTCCAGTTTCAAGTGGGTGCAAATCTAAACAAACTGAACAAATGGAGTTAAACTTCTTTAAAAGGGAAGTAATGCAACTGGGAATCAAATCCCAAATCTTTATATATGAACCAACAATTCTGCCAATGGAAAAAAATTGCAATTGAGCATAAGCAGCATTTGCTTTGCATTCACTAGTCATGTGGCTGGGCACCAAATACAAACAAGTGTTGTCACAAATATATAGAACTCTTGAAACGGTGTCTGTCACAGAAACCAAGCACAAGGATCCATATTGCCATGTAATTGAAAACAAACAATTAAAACAACTACATCCTCAGCACTCTTTAAAGATCAGGATACTTAGTCCTTTTTACATTACTTAATGTACAGGCACTTAATGGTATGTCAGCTTCCATATACCTGACCTAGATAAAAAACCAGCCCTCACCAATCTCTGTAACATCTTCTAAGTACCTCAGAATACACATGCTGTCTGAATAGTGTGTGTGACCCTACCACATGTGGACAAGATTCATCGGTATGCTCCAGCTACTTTTGGGCCACTCCATAAACACAGTTTAATTGGCTGATCAGATCAGGTTGATGGTGGTTTTCTGTTGTTGAAATGTTGCATAGGAGCGTAGAGTCCACTAGTGTATTTAGCCTAGTTAGGGAAAGCACATTCTAACAAAGTAAAAAGAGATTAATTCTGATCAGGGGCTGCTCCCCATCCGCAACTTCCCCTGTCCTCTTCCAATCCCTGGGGCCAGGAGCCCACATCCCCTGCAACCCTTACCCTGGAGCCACTCAGTTCAATCATAACTGGAGATGGGCACCCCCACACACACTGTACCCTCCACACACTAGACCCTCAGCATACATGGCCCACTTGACTCCCAGCAATCTCAAAGCAGAATATAAATTGTGAAAGGGGTTAGTTGGGAAAATTATACATTGCCAGCAAAGGGAAATGAACATTTGCAACACTATCTGTGCTGTGTGGAGCACTGCTTGTGTTCAGGCAAGGACTGTGTCACATGATGTATGTGCTCTGTAGCACCTCCTGCTGGCAAAGCATGGCACTATAGGCTCTCCATGCCTCAGTTTCCCTTAATGTCATTAATAAATTCACTGAGAATTTCTGTAGGAACAATACCTCATCTGAGAGATCTAGTTTATTAACTAAAGACCAATCAATCAATCCTTCACTGCAGCACCTTAGCTCAAAGACAGAATCACTTTCAGTTTATCCATTCCCCTTCAGCAGGGTTTTCTCAGTTCCAGTCCCTTCACTGAACTCAGCCCTTTTGCCACTACTGGGAAGAATCCTGTAGTTCATTGTCGGCTGGGCTTCCTGTCATTGTTTGGGAGTTCCCTGTCCCTCAGAGCACACCTTCCAGGCCCCTTTCTCTGGTGAGCCCTCCTGGGAGTTCCTCTCCTCACGCCCTCTAGGAACCCCATTCTGGGCTCTTTGCTCTGAGTTTTTCCAGGAACTCCTTTCCTCAGAAGCTTCCAGTCTCTATGAATCACCTCAGCCGAGGGCTTTAAGAGCCAGATTTAAGACTAAAAAATCATTATCTGGAATCTATTTGACTGTTTGACGAAATTTGTGATAATCTTCTAATTCTATCTGGTAGTTGGCTTGTCCATTTCTCCAGACTGTAGACAAGCTGCAGCTGGGTAGTTAAAAGAGACGTGTTGTGAATGGTGAAGAATTGTTTTCCCCAAGTATCCAGCTGAGTCATTTTGACTGCAAAATCACTCAGCTTCCTGGAGGTCTTCGTGCCTTGAACATTGTTAAGAACAGTGTGGCTTGCCTTGACTGGTTTGCATATGACAAATAAATAACCTCAACTGAGCCCTGGAAACCCTTTATCAGATTCATTAAGTAATTAGTTGCCATCAAGGCTCCTAAGGATTTAATTACTTCCAGATGGATCTGAGTTGGCTCATCCTCCCTCGTAGAGGCCTGTCATGGGTAGGCTGGTCCGTAATTCTAGTGAAAAGGCCAACCAGGCCCCATGACAAACCTGACTCTTTCCCTTCTTGCCAGTTTAGACATCTTCCGTCATGCCATGAATACCATCAGTTTTCATTGTTTGTAACAGGTTGGAACTGTGACAGCTGTGAGTGTCCTAACTGTAACCTATACTTACTCAGTGAGGCTCTCTAGCTCAGGTAGCAGAGGTTCACACGCATGATTTAAGAGCTAGAGGTTCCAGGTTCATTCACCACTGCTGATGATAACCCACTGTGACACTTCCTGGGGGTAGTGAGGCGTCTTGCTACCACCTGCCTTTAGCATGAGGAAGCCTTGTTTGTGCTGGGCCAGGAGACGGCTCTCTGACTCAACCAGCCACAGACAACACAAGCACACCCTGTGATTCTGGAAGACCAGGTGCCAGCTCATGTCAGAGCCCCAGGTCAATTCACTTGTGTATTAGGATAGATCATAATGATTGTTAAATGTATGAGTGTATTTGATGTTTAAACTTCATGAAAACAAATGGGATGTTACACATATTGTTTTCATTTATCTGTATCCTGTTATGTAGTAGCGAACATTTACACGGTGTAAAACCCTTCAACTAAATAACCCATCAAAGGAGAAATAAGCCTTGTGAAATGCATATGAATAACTTTGAAACTAGCACTTTGCTGTTAAAGCATGTGGTCACTGTGTGTGATGATCGGGAGTCAAAGACTCTAAATGCATTACTCAGTCTCAGTCATAAAAAGAAAAGCCCACATGGGTAGTGACCATGTCAGCTTTTTTTCTGTGAGAAGAAGCTATAGGTATGGATCCAGGGAAAGATCCTTCATCTTTGGACTCTTACAGAGAAGGTAGCAAATGCAAAGTGAAGATTCCCAGAGACAATCTGGGTACCCTGAGAGACTTTTGGGAAACTTGCGGATTACTACATCTCTGTTACCGTTTAGAATTATAGACTGAGACTCACCTGCACATACGTTTTACCTGCTTTACCCTCTCAGTGACTTCATTCCTTTTTCTTAGCTAATAAACCTTTAGTTAGTTTATTATAGAATTGGCTACCAGTGTTGTTTTCAGTGTCAGACCTATGGCAGTGATTCTCAACCAGGGGTATGTTTACCCATGGGGGTATTCAGAGGTCTTCCAGGGGGGTACATTGACTCATCTAGATATTTGCCTAATTTTACAATAGCTTATATAAAAAGCACTAGTGAAGTCAGTACAAACTAAAATTTCTGATGAGTCCATGGTTTTTAGTGTCCAGCACAGGTAAGAATTTTTGTTGCCAGGCTCATCTTTTGAAGGTGGTGGGCAGGTTTCCTTTGAGGATGAGGACTGAGAGCTCAGATAGAGTGATCGCTTTGTGAAAAGTGTTCAACCATAGGTAACAGGGTGCTTTTGTCTTTCAGCATTTTTCTGTATGAGTTCATTTGAGAGTGTAATGCTTGTCTTTTCACCCACATAGTTTGTTGTTGGAGCATTTCATGCACTAGATGAGGTACACATGTTTAGGCGTGTGTAGGACCTATGGATCTTGAAAGTTGTGTTGTGGGGAGTATTCTTCATTGTAGCACTGGAAATATGTCTGCAGGTTTTGCAGCTGTTGTTTTGACAGGGTCTGCGGCTGCTTTGGGTTGGTGCATCCTGGTCTATGAGTAGCTTGCTTCTGATAAGTTTAGCAAGGTTGGAGGTTGTTTGAAGGCAAAAAGAGGGTGTTTGGGAAATGGTTTGCATTTGTTTGATGATACCTTGTATAGGTTCCAGTGTGGGGTGACAGCTGGGAGTGTGAAGTAGGTGTTCTTTTTTTTTCTATTTTGAAGTGGATTCTCTTGGAGTATGTGGGTGGTCCATTCCATGATGCAATCTACTTCTCTGGTTCAGTGTCTTTGTTTGGTGAAGGCAATTTTAAGCATGTTAAGGTATGTATCCTGGACTCTCTATTCTGAGCATATTCTGCAGTATCTGAGTGCTTGGTTGTAGATACCTGGGTTTCTTGGTGTCTTTGAGGTGGTTACTGGATCTCTGAATGTAAGTGTGGTGATCTGTGGGTTTCTTGTAAATAGGTATCTGAAGGTTTCCATTGTTGATGCTGATCATGGTGTCCATGAAGTTAATGCTGGTGTGGGAGTGTTCTAGGGAGAATTTGATGGATAGGTGGTAGTTGTTGAAGTTGGGATGGAAATCTAGGAGGGAGTTTACATTGTCTATCTGGAAGATGAAAATATCATCAGTTTACCTCAGGTATATCATTGGTCTTGTGGTGCATTTTTCCAGAAATTCTTCCTTGAGGTGACCATGATGAGGTTGGCATTTTGGGTAGTCATCGTAGCACCTATGCCTTACCGGAAATGGAAGGCTACCTGCAGTGTATTCACTGTCTAGGAGAGGGACACATCTCATAAAAAATGTTCCCACTGCCACAATTTGTCTGCCAGAGCCAGAAAAGACCAGGACTTTCATTTGCGACTTCTTATGGATAAATCACTGTGTCCACCACCACACCCCAGCCCGAACACTTCCCCTCTGTGACTCTCATGCTCTGCCATGTTATCTACTGACCCCTGTTCACCTCATCCTTGCAAAAGAAACTCCTCTCCTCCCCACTCTGATGTGACGAAATGGTCTCCCTCATTACCCATCTGCCAGAATTCCATCCCTGTGAGGTTGGTTGCCTTGACATCCTCAGAGACGGGACATAGTTCCAGGTCCCGCCCCTGAGTACCTCTCATTCTGACGCAACCAACAGTCTAAAGACCCTACCAGGACAGACTGACAACTCTCAGCACCATCTCTTGGTGCTAAAGACCAAGACGCAAAATTTCTAAAACAGTGCCAACCGTGCTGACCATACCTCCTTCAAGCATTGTGGCACTGACAAAACCACCAGCACTGCCAGTGACAATGTCCTTTCTGGCACTCTGTAAGTCCTTGGCACTGACTACATACGTGGCACCAAGCAAGTCTTCAACTCCATCCGCTGGCTACTCAGAAGAATGCACCCTTCCTTCAGCACTGATACAGGTGCCAGTGCTGATGATGCTCTTCCCTCCTCCACGGGAGTTTTGTTACCTCACAGACCTGTTTGTCTCTGATGTGCCTGGTCCCCACTCCTCAGACAACCTACCACCATTATCACCTTTGTTGCTGGAATCACACCACCGTTTCCTGTGGATGGGACCCCCCCCTTCCCTACCAATGTGGAAGAGGAGGAGGAGGAGGAGTACTCCGTTCCTTCCCCACACTTAAAATAATCTCACAAGGCCTCATCTAAACAACACACACAATCCACTTCTGCTCCTAGTCCCTGGTATGGATCACTATGGATTCAACCCCATATGCCACTCCCTTAACACTGGCCATTCTGGGTTCCTTGGGCCGTAAATAAATTACAGTTGTGGAACACAGTCACAGATCAGAGCTAAAGGCTTTCACCTTCACCTTCTTCATCAGCATCTCGTTGATTGCAGGCAGAGCCTCTCACTATATGGAGGAAGAAGAAGAGCAGGAGGAGGACATTACACCACCACTCCCTGTTTCTTCCTCTCCTGATGAAACTATCCTCATCATGAGACTCTGCCTCCTACTGCAGCTAAGTACTTTAGACATTTTCAGGAGTTATTTCACAGGATTGCAGATTCTCTTCAGATTCTTTAGGGAGGGTGAAAAACATAGGTTGCTTGACATCCTGCATGCATCCTCTCTAAAATAGCTCTTCCTATTAACTAAGCCCTCCTCAATCTTGCAAAAATACATTGACAGACCCCAGCGTCATTCCACTGACTTGCAAGTGGCCAGAAAAAAAGATTATGTTCCCACAAAGGACTTAGAATTTCTTTTTCTCACCGCACCCACCAATACCAATCTCGATCTACCCAGCATGATAGAGACTGGAAGCAACTAGACCTGTTTGGATGCAAAGTTTATTCGTCCACTACTCTCCAGTTTCACATATCAAATTGCAAGGCTCTCATAGTTAAATAAAATGATGTTAAGTACTCAAATACAGGAACTCTGACAAGACTTTTCTTATGAAAAATGTGGACAACTTGAGTTGCTCATTTCTCATGGACACCTCTTAGCCCATACAGCTCTGCAAGCCTTTTTGGACTCTGCAGACACTGCTGCCCTATTCATTGCAACTGCCATTTTTATGAGATGGGCATCATGGCTCCACTTCTCAGGCTTTACTAAAGAGTTATAAACTACAGTAGAGAATCTACCCTTTGAAAGCCCCAAATTATTCGCAGAGCATACGGATGACTTTGTACACTCCCTTAAGGATTCCTGAGCAACCCTCCATTCTCTTAGTATTTACGCTTCAGTGCTGAAGAGAAGTCAGGGAAATATCATCTTCCTCTGCAATCCTGACCACCACATTATACTCCTCAGCAGCCTTATGACCCTCAGCACCAATGACAAAGTCACCCTACCAGACACAGAAAGACCACTCCTTAAGGGACTACTTCCCATGCACCTCCAGCCAAGCAACAATTCTGATGGTGCGATTGGGGCCCAGAGAAAGCTCCCTGTTCGCCAGTTATATCAACCATCTTTGACATCCCACCAGTTTGGTGAACACTTAGCCCTCTTCCTTTCGTCATGGAGGTGAATCACCTCATACAAGTGGGTCCTTGAGATGCTCCATACCTTCCCTTTCCATTCCACCCGGCCACCCTACCTCACCATCCCTCTTTAGGGACCCTTCTTATGAACCCATTTTACAAGAAGAGGTCAATCATCTTTTGCAACTAGGAGCCATAGAACCTGTCCCATTCCAACACAGAGGAAATGTTTTTTTTACTCTCGTTACTTTCTGGTCCAAAAGAAAACCGGTGAGTGGAGGCTAATCCTAGACATACAAAACCTAAAGAAGTTCATCAAGCTGCAGTGCTGCAAGGTGGTTATTATCCCATCATTGGAAGAGGGGTACTGGTTCTTGGCCCTTAACCTCCAAGACACGTATTTTCATATCACAATATATCCCACTGTAGCGAGGGGGCGTGGCTCTGAAACTGACAAGGAGGCACTGCCACTCCATCTATGGTGGGCTGAGACAAGGAAGCCACACCCACTGCCAGAAGCAGAGGGGCAGGGCAGGGAAAGGAAGTATAAAGGGCAGTCCCTACAGCTCAGTTGGGAGACAGCCCCTGGAGGAGAAGGACATCTTCAAGGACTCACCTGACCAACCTGAAAAGTTTGACAACCTCAACAACGAGGACTTGGGCTGGCAATGTACCCCAAGGAGGCAGATAACAACCTTTGGCCTCAGAGACACAGGCATAGGGGTGGAGGAAGTAGCCCAGGGGTATCCTCCCTCGGTCAGCCTGTACTTGCTCCTGAGCACCTGTCACCACGTTTTGTCTGGAGCTCTGCTGACCCAGTGGCAGAAATTTCTGCCACTGTTAGGGCCCTTGGCTAAGTTGCTATGTCCACCTCCCCGCTCTTTGCCACCCCACCCCTGATGTGACACCTCAGCCCTGACTGTGAACTTTTGGATGTGCTCACACACCCTGCCATAAGCCCCAGACTGTGGTGGTGCTCACACCCCCTTCTGGGAGCCCTCACTCCCTCCAGGGAGGCCCCCAGACCACTAATTGGACCTCTGCTATCTGGGACTGACAGAGTCCTATAGATAGCTAAATCCTTTCTGAAAACTTGGCCACACAGGTGTGTTAGCAAAGGGGCATGGCCTCCCTCCAGGACCGACAAGGAGGGATGGTCATCTCCGTTACACCCACGCACAGATGCTTCCTTCGGTTCATTATTGGAATCAATCACTGTCAGTACAAGGTACAGCCCTTCGGATTGTCAATGGCCCCCTGTGTGTTCTCCAAGTTCCTTGCAGTAGTTGCTGCCACTCTGTGCAAAGAGAGTGTCATCATCTTTCCATATTTGGTTGACTTTTTCTTCAAAGGCCCCGTCCAAAACTGATACTCCTTGCATTATCTGTATGAGCATGCACTTTTCTCAAACCTGGGCCTTTGCATAAACCTCGAAAAATCTACAATAACACTGGTGAAACTGGATCCCATACAAGCCAGAGGCTTTCATTCAGATCACAGATTTTTGACTATAGTCAATCTTGTAGCCACTTTCAGAGCTTGCTGCAGATCTCAGCCAGGAGGTGCCTACAGCTCCTTGGCCACATGGCAGCAGCCACTTTTGTAGTAAAGTATTCACATTTACGTATGTGGTACTTCCAGGCTTGGTTACAAACTGTTACACAGCCTGCACAAAATCCTGTCTGTGCCCATGACCATCAAGGACTCCCTACTCCAGTGCACACATCCCAGGAATGTCTGTGTCACGGTTCCTTACCTTTCTTCAACACGATCCATGATTTTAATGATTGATGCCTTCTTGATTGGCTGTGGAGCACACCTTCACAACCATACAGTGCAGGGCAGATTGTTTCTTAACAAATACATCCTGCACATCAATCTCCTAGAGCTGCATGAAGTCTGCAATGCCTTCTGACACTTTCCTCCTCTGATTGCACATCGCACCAACAGAGTCATGACGATAACGTTGCCTGCATGTTTTACATCAACAGGCAAAATATGGAGCAAGGTCCCACTCTTTATGCTCAGAAGCACTGAAACTATGGAACTGGTGTATCCTGCACGGCATTACCATCTTCTCTACATACCTCCCAGGACACCAGAACAGCACTGTGGACTCATTAAGTAGGTGATTCTCCTATGATCAGAAGTGGGATCTGGACACATGAGCACTCCAGCACATCTGCAGTCACTGAGGATTTCCTACCATAGACCTCTGTGCCACACCAGGTAATTCTTGCTGCCCTCAGTTCTGCTAGAGAGCTAGACTGGGACACGGATCCTTGAATGATGCATTCCTCATCATGTGGGATGCCTCCCTACTCTATGGCTTTACTCCCTTTCCACTACTGTTCCATGTCCATCATAAGATACAAGAGGACTGAGCCCAATTCATCCTTATAGCTTCAACACGGCCGCAAGACATCAGGTAGGGTTATCTCCTTTTCATGATAGTTTGCTGACTGACCTGTTTCCATCCAACTCTGTAACTCCTTTCACATTCCACCTGCTTGCTCTTCCTTTCCATTTCTTTTCTCAATAAGGCATCCATTGCTGACATTTTACAAAGCTTGTCCTTTCCACCAACAGAAGTTGGTCCAATAAAAGATTTTTTTTTAAATTAAATCTAATGTTATAAAATTATCACTGGACAACAAATTTTTTCGAAAGTGTTGCTTCCTCAGAAATTTGTTTTGATTATGCTAGACTGCTTGAAGCTGAACACAAATATAATTTCAGACTTGTATCACGTAGGAATTTGAAGAAACAAGAAATTGACTTTTATTGAATATAATGCGTTTAATCGCATAACGGTGCTGATGCTTTGCAATAGTTCAATTGAGCTAAAAATGTTTTGTTGATGATTTTCGTTTGTACTCAGTGTCTGAGGCTTCTCATTTAAGTGTCCAACAATAATTGGCCAGCATTGATAGATTCCAGGTGCCCTGATACTGTTTTTCCATGATCGCAATGTCCTGGTGAAATCTTTCACCATGCTCATCACTGATTGCACCAAGATTTGGAGGGAAGAAGTCTAAATGCGAATGCAGAAAATGAATCTTTAGTGACATGTTGCACTTCATTATTTTGTATGCTTGAAGCATTTTGTCAACCAGCTGCACGTAGTTTGGTGCTCTGTATTTGCCAAGAAAATTTTCAGCAACATCCTTGAATGCCTTCCATGTGATTTTCTCTGGCCCTACTAGAAGTTCTTCGAACTGCCTGTCATTGATGACCTGTTTGATTTGTGGACCAACAAAAATGCCTTCCTTAATCTTGGCATCAGTTATTCTGGGAAACATCTGTCTCAAATATCAAAATCCTTCACCTTCCTTGTTCATCGCTTCACAAAATTTTTCATCAGTTCGAGTTTTATGTGAAGAGGAGGCAAAAATATCTTCCTCGGGTCTACAACTGTTGTATATGCCACACTTTTCTTCCCTGGAACCAACTGCTTATGGAGTGGCCAGTCCTTTTTAATGTAATGAGACTCTTTAACACGGCTGTTCCATTCGTAAATGAAACAACAGTACTTGGTGTATCTGAGCTGCATTCCTAGTAGCAGTGTGACTACTTTCAAATCACCACAGATGTTCCAGTTGTAGTTGCCGTACTGTATGTGTTTCAACAAAACTTCCATATTTCCATAGGTTTCTTTCATGTGTACTGCATAGCCAATTGGTATTGAAGGGTGGACATTACCGTGTAACAACACAGCTTTCAGGCTTAACATTGATGAATCAATAAAAAGACCCCATTGTTGTGGGTGTTCCTGGCAACCCAAAGCAGTGAACAGCCCATCAATGTCAGTGCAGAAACACAGATTATCAACCTGACCGAAGAATTGTGTCAAATCTTCTTGGTGGTTGCAAAAGACAAAAATTTTTGAGCCTGGTTACAGCAGACCCCATCCTTGCAGTCTTGAACCCAGTAATTCTGCTTTTGCCTTTGACAAACCCAAGTCCCTGACCGGGTCATTTACCTCAGATTGAGTTATCAGATGAGGCTCCCTTGATGTAAATGGTTCAAAATGTAGATCAGTGTCATTTTCCATTCCTGGCTCGTGTATCATGGCATCTTCGTCTGCCGCCTCCTATCTCTGGTGGCTTTGGTACTGGAAGACTGTCGTCATGCGGCACAGGTCTCATGGCTGAAGGGAGATTGGGGTATTCAGTGGATTTCTTGTTTATAGCAGAGAATCCAGACACATTGATCAGACAGAAGTAACAGTCTGTCATATGATCCTTCTGCTCTTGCCATATCATCGAGACAGCGAACGCATTGAGTTCCGAGTACCTCTGAGCCAAGCTCTAAGATCGATGGTGCATGTTGCACAACAAATGTGAGGAGCCCAGGCTTTGTACTGATCACCAATTTTACAGCCAAAGTAGAGCTCATACGCTTTCTTAATATGTGCAGTCATGCTCTGTCTTTGAGGTTTAAGTGTATATTTGCCACAAATGTAACAGAATGTATCGCAGCTGTTGCAATATTGGCAAAATACTTTGCTAACACGAACCCTCCTGAAAATACAATTGCTTTATTATTGTGAGTACAAAAATATGCTATGTGCATAGAGCATGAGCATCAACATGAATGCAAACTGATATAAACGCAATGCATAGAATGGTGTGCATGAAATGCTTTTATAGCCTATCTAAAACCTGTCCTGCCAGCATCTGTCCTGCTTAAGCCTTAACATTCCCACTGCCTGTACTAGATGCAATGTCACTGCATGCCCAGGCATGCTTGGACACAAGATAGAAAACTTTTCAGCTTACATTGTGGGCAACATTTTTATAGACTTAAATTATGAATTAAAATAACAAATATAGGCGATTTAAAAAAAAATGGTATGTGATAGGAAAATTTCATGGTGATTTTAGTAATCAGCAGCCCAAAATCCATAAAATACACCCAGAAAGATTCAGGAAGCAAAATCTTTGTTGTCCAGTATTATCAAATACAGAGTTTTTGAAGGGATGAGATTCTGTACATCTGGGAATAAGCATAGATTATCAAAAAAGTACAAGGTTTTGTTCAGAAGTCATACAATACAAAGATTACATAACCTGTATTATCCCGGATGAAGGGTTATCAATTCAGTGATACAGTTAAAATATAAACATTGGAATATTCTGGTACATCACTCATGCAAAAGAAATACTGAGGTTGGTAAGTGGAAAGCAGGTATAACGATGAGCATTGATTGTCCCTCATTGAATGATAAATTCAGGATAGTTAGTCCTTTTAGCAAATATGTTCAACAAAGCAAAGGTCTTTCTGCATCACTTTTCCAGTGTGCTCTGACTCATTCCACCTGATATTGCTATGCCCAGTGATGTGTTCTGTGTAGATGTCCCTGGACCACCTGATGGTGTTCGACCCCATAAGATACAGCATCAGCCGAGTGTAATGGCAACTAATTCCACATGCCCGTGGCACTTGCTCATTGTAGTGATCCCACACGCTCAGGGCTCAAATGGTTAACACGTGCATTTGAACCTTGTATCCCTTTGCTTTCAAAGTGTTGGCCAGGGACGTGTATTTCTTTTCCTTTCAACCTCGGGCATCCTGGAAGGCCAGAGTCCTGTTCTCGAAGGGGAATGCGATGCCTACCATGATGATCTTCTTCCCTTCCTTGTCGGTGATGATAATGTCCGGTCACAGCTGACTGTCCGTTCTGAGTACAGCAGAGATCACCGCCACGTTCCCTACAGGGGGCGGAATAGCTCTGATCAGGTGATTCTGGATGGCGTTGCGGTGCGGCTGCCAGGCTCTGGAGTGGAGCTTGCAGCTACACAAGATGTGGGGCAGGGTCTCATTGGAGTAGCTGCACCTCCTGCACCATTTTTACTAATTCCCATAGCAGACGGCTCTGTTCAGTGGGATGCAGGTGAGCCGGGCCAGGGGATGAACCTCCAGTCACTGAATCAGGTGATGCTGTCCACCCACCTTTATTATTACCTCACCCCACCTTATTTCTCTCATATCTTGGGACCAACACAGGTACAATATTGCAAACAATTGACATGTATGTCAGTTTCACCACAGCTATTAAGATAGCAGCCATGAAACTGAAAAGAATGTCAGGTTTATATCAATACTTCCAGAGTCTGTAGCTGGGAGAGTCACATTGTGTACTGCCTGGGGTATCCAGGCCTGGGGCAGTCTTCATGGTAGGGCTACCCTAGAATCATGAGACCTAGAAGCTTGTCCCAGGATGTACAGGCTCCTGTCTCCATGGTGGGGATCCTGGAAGCCCTGAGACCCCTGGCTTAAGCTGAGGCTTCCAAGCATGCCAGGTTCCCAGTTCCACAGCAGAAAAAAGAAAACCTGACTCTAATGCAACAGTGTCTCTGAGTATTTCAAAACTCCTGTCATATGCCACAATAGGGGAAGCTGACTACAGTCAAATAGTGAAATTGACTAAGGCTCCAAAATGCTCTGCCTGCGCAGGGCACTGCACCTGAAAGCACCCAACTGATGTGGAATCCTAACTCCCATAGCAAAAGTGTCATTAACATGCAATAGAAATTAGGGTTTTAAGTTGCTTAATTCTTTTGAAATTTGTACCAAAAGTGAAAAAATATAGAAAAATAGTTTCCCATGAATCTTTTCCAGTTATGTAGTAATCTTGAGGTGTTGATTTAAAAAATATTAGTTAAAAACCAAATATGAGACATATGGGTTATTTTTAGCAAGTTTCTCTTTCAAAATGCCCTTCTGACTATAATCTAGGACTGTCTTGGAAATGAAAAGAGGAAACTTCCTGAGTGCCAGGTTATTTTTACATTAAAATGTTAAATTGCAATATTAAATTAAACAGAGCTCAGAAGTCTGGAAGCCAAAGAGATGAGGGCTCTTTGGAAGATGGCAAGCGTAAAGTGAAATGATTTTCAGACAAGTCAAATTAGAAGGAGAGTGGGAGATGAAATCAGGGTACGGGACTGTCTATAACTGAAAATATTATAATGGTGGCAACACTGTATAAGACAAACAGATGATGAGATGCCAAAGAAAATAATGAAAACGTAACTAAGATCAGGCTGATCTAAAGGATGAACATCAATTAGATGGTGGGACATTATATGCAGGAACATGATCAGGATGGGCTTAAGGGAGGAACAAGTCTCGGACAGAAATGAAGAAGAATTTTATTAGTAAACACTTACTAAATATATCTAACTCTCATCAAAGAAAATAGTATTTCTTAACAAGTATGACATTTTGGAATGCTTTTTAAAATTTAAATAGTAGGATGAAACGTGACCTCTGGCTCAGTTTCCATTAAAAAAAATACGTGTTCTAGCTTTTGTTTTTATAGATTTGAAAATGGGAATAAATAGTTTGATGGCTAAAGAAGTAGGTGCCTGTTGGATATGGAATTAATCAATGAGTTGTTTTGGTAAATATATAACACTCCACATCACCTTAACACCCAGACCCCATGATGTTTCTAGACTTTATGAATCTTGCAGTTCAGCAATTTGTCAATTGATATAGACACATCTTGACTCTCATTATTAAATTTATATCAATGAAATATTTACAATGGCAGTTTTAAATGTTCAGGTTCGTGACATTATTAATTATTTTATCTGTTTTCATATATTAGCAATTTATGGAAGCCCAGATGCCAATATCAACAGAAATGATTATTTTGAACATTTTATTGATGTTTTTTCTGGCCATAAGAATTCTGTTAAGTGAGGTACACTTATATGCTTTTCAGGAATGACTTATAGGAAAAAATGCCACTTAATAAAGAACCAGTAGTTGTTTCAGTGATACTTTTAATAAGGTATGCTAAATAATGTATGCCTATGGTTCATTTAGAACTGTTTAAAGCTGCAATTTTCTTTAATTGATCAACCTTACATAATGTGACTGGAAATGACAATATATCATTTGCTGATGCTTTATGAAATGTCAGTCAAGTTTTTTAATTCAATCTATTCTGTTGCTAGTGATGAAGAGGTAAGGAAAATACTTGGAGTGACATAGTAGGAAAAAAACAAGGTTTTTTTTTTATAGCTGACGATGAATTCTGTAATATTTAAAACACAGCTGTGTTTTTATCAGCTATTTTACAGCAGTAACATAGTAAAATTAATCCTAAATGATCTGTCAAATCAGCACTATGCAGTGTGAAGTAAAATTGAATGGAAAAGCCTTGGTAATCTGAATCTAGGTTTTAAATTAAGTTTAAAAGGGTTAGACTGAATTGGTTTAACTGCTGTTTTTTATGTGCTATGCGATAAGCAAATAAGAGTAAACTCTCAGTTGAATGACTGCAATTTATTTATGTATTTGTTTAAAGATACATGACAGCATAAACCACTGGGGGGTCGTCAAAGCACCCCAACTTCATTGATTTAAATTGCTGACTGTTAGATCCAGCAAAATTACTGTATGTTAAGGTGACACCTACACCTACAAAGGCAAAGAAATTCTCTGCTGAGCCTACCCCTCTGTCCATAGCCTTACCTCACATGCTTCCTTAGTAGGTGATATACTCCTCTTGAAGAGGACTTCATTTTGTGTACTGTACTGCTATGGAAGTGCCATATTTGCTCTACATATAAAACAGAGCTGAGATTAATACTTAAAGCAGGGATAATGCTTCCTTGTTAGGTAAGGAAATGCTGGTAAAAATGCTAAATTTTGTTTTGTGAGATTTTTTTTTCAAAATTTTCCTTAAGCATTTTCATTTTTGTCAAAAAGCTGTTTCTGATGGAATCTGGCATCCCTCAGATTTATTGTTTTATTTTCTAAATAGTTCAGTCCAGCCTGACGTTGGTGCTGATCCCAGTTGAAAATGTGTCAGATTTTTAACCACCTCCACTATAAAGCATGTATATGTGTGTGTGTATATGTGTGCATGTGTGTGCATAATATTTATATATACACAAAGTAAATGCTGTGAATTTAGGGAGTAAATAGATACAAACTTACTGTACTTTTTTAATAGAGAGCCCTACACTTTGTATACCCATTTATGCTGATGCAAATCATACTTTGCACTGCTGTAAATGACTTCACAAAGTGCAGGACAATGATACATTAGTCTTGGAATTAATTTCTGAAAAATTTCAACTCAGTCTGTTAATTAGTTCTATGAAGTAGAATCCTTTTGTGGTGACACCTCTTTGAAATTATTTCAGGGAGTCTAACCTCAAGCAAGAAGTACTTGAAGTCTGAGCCTCTATGAATGCTAAAAGAACATTGTTGTAGTTATGTGCACTCCCTTAATGTAGCCATATTCCATATGTACAATGTGGGATATAGATGACAGCTCAATCCAGGAACATACTAAATTATGCTGCAACAACGTGAGCCCTGCTTTGCATCAGTGTAGAGCATCTGTGCTAGGGATTGCACCAAATGTCTAAAATCAAAGTCCCTGACTATTATGAACCTGTATAAATGAGCCCCTCTGATTTCTAAACTGTGCTGATTGGCACCAGGCTTTTCTGTAGAGGGGGAATTGTCGTTAGTCTCTGCTATTGTGTCCACCTCTGAGCAGATTTGCCACACAACCTGAGTTCCATGGGTAGTTCTTCGAGTGCTTGCTCATGTCCATTCTGATTTAGGTGTGTGTGCTCACCACATGCTCCAGTGCCAGAATTTTTCCCTCTAATGGTACCCGTAGGGCTGGCTCTGCCACCTTCTGCAGTGCCTATGCGCTCACATATATGGTGCTGCTGGCCCCCTCCCTCTCAGTTCCTTCTTACCACCTGTAACAGTACTGGAAGAATGCTCTTGCTCTCGCAAGCCTTCATTTTCCTAGTGGTTCTTTCACTGTTTTCTAGCTCTTGCTAATGTATATAGTTTTTAAAAGTTCATCAGTCAGTTAATAGTTATCTAAATTCGTAGTATGTAAGTTCCCAGGGATGGAGCATGCTCTGATTTCCAGAGTTTAAGCCCTGTGCTTCTTGCAAGAAGCCTATGCCACTGAGCGATCTGCATAAGAGCTGTTTAAGGTGCTTAGGGGAAGCACACCTTTCCACAAAGAGTAAGATCTGCAAGAGTTTTGGCTGAGCTTCAAAGGACTGGGACATAAGACTTAAAGCCTTTCTGATGGAGGCAGTGCTCAGACCGGAATCAGAGCCACGGTCAGACTCATGACCGAGTGCCACAGCATGGTTAAAAAGCACCTATCTGGTGTTGGAGTTGACCTGGCACTGTTCCACATCCCTGGTGCTGAGAAAGCACCAGAAGAAGGCACACTTGGAGACGGAATGCTTGCCAGCACCAAAGCTGGCCAAGAAAATTCCAGGGAAGCTGGAGTCTGCTTGGAAGGGGTCTCTGCCCAGATGGGTGTCAAGTCCAGTACCCACACTGCCTCCAATTTCAGGGAGTGGCAGGGACCCATGTCACTTGTTGGTCTTATCCACACCTGAAGCATTTCAGATGATGAAGGACTTGTTGGCCATGCCGGTGCTGTCTACTCTTCAGGAGGGTAGGCCTGCTCACCAAGGAGCAGATGCACCGGCTGAGGGTTTGTTGAAGAAGACACTGACATTGGTGCAACAGCCTCGTCCCCCACCCATGGGTTGTCCTTCGCTGGTCTCAAGGTGCTCTTCAGGTTCTCGGCACCAGTCACCGGAACCACGTAGAGACAGATTGGGTTCAGACTGGTGGTCATCCAGTGCGAGGCACCGGCCCTCGGCACATCCGCATCAATTCGCAGAGTGTGGATGTTGTTCTTCGGAGTTGTGGAGTTCACTGAGCACACGGCATTGTGGCTCACTGATGCGCAGCAGGGCACTGGAGCTACAGCACTGTGGAAGTCCATACAGGAAACCAAAGACATGACCGGCACTCTGGCTACACATACTGCTTCCTGTCACTGGACCTCAGATGTAGGGACATGGAGGCATGGCTGGCATCCTCATGGTCACCGGAGAGGAGATTATAGCCCCCTCTAAGGTGCAGGCTACAAAGCCGCCCATGAGTTTCCCCATGCTGCCTCAGATGGGAGGATGGCCGCAAGGACATTGGGCTGGACCCTGGCAGTACTGGAACCTTGAGGGTTCCCCCATTCCACAGTGCCTTATAATTTGGAGCATGAGGAGTCGCTGTCAGGCAGTCCATCGGTGACCACCGTGACTCAGGAAGAGGTGTCCACAGCCCCCCCACTGTTAGTCTTCTCCTCCTCGCATGAGGCAGTAGCAGGCCCCTTGCACACTACCCCTGTGACTAATTATAGGTCCTATCAAGACCTACTGAAAAGGATAGAGGGCCTCAAGATAGAGGAGCTTAAAGAATGTGAATGAGCTCTTTGGCATACTGGTGTCTGCAATCCTGTCTTGGTGCATAAGGGGTAGTAAAACTGTCTAAGGCCTTGTGGCAAACCGGTTGTCTGGTCTCTTGACAGAAGTTCAGCAGTCCCTGCAGGACTTTCCATTTGATGGCACTGCTCTGTTCATGGAATAGGTAGGCTGCATGGTCTGAAGGACTCCAGGGCCACATTGTGTTTGTTGGGCCTTTACACCCCATCATCATCAAGGAGGCAATTCAGACCATCATCTCAGGAACGTTTCAGGGACCAGTCCAAAGGAGAGCCCTACAGAAGGAGAAACAGAGGATATAAATGCTGGGGCAGTTCACCGGCATCTACTTCAAAGCCAGGCCAGAGCCATCATTCCTCAGCTGGGAAGAAAGGCTTTTAAAGGTGTGCCGAAGGGTGACCAACCAGTTCATGCCCAAGATCCAGCCTCCCATTCATTTGCCTCCTGCCTTGCCCCTTTTCTTCCTGTCTGGAGGGATAATACATTGGATCGTTGTGTGTTGAATACGGTGACTGCTGGATACACTCTGCAGTTCTCCTCAATCCCTCCCTCTCTCCTTCCCTGTCCCTCTTCAAGGACCCCACTCACGAGCAACCCTTGTTCAAGAGGTGCAAACTCTCTTACATTTGGGAGCAGTAGAGGAGGTTCCTCACAATATGAGGGGAAAAGGTTTCTACTCAAGGTATTTCCTAATCCCAAAGGCAAAGGGAGGCCTGAGACCAATATCAGACTTGAGAATACTAAACAAGTTTCTCAAAAAGACAAAGTTTTGCATGGTCTTCCAAGTGGCCATAATTTCTTCCCTGGATCCAGGCAACTGATTTTCCACCCTCTATTTACAGAACCCGTATTTTCACATTGCTGTCTTCCTGGGCCAAAGGAAGTTCCAGCGGTTTACTGTGGCATGCAGCATTACTAGTTTGTGGTCCTGCCATTGGGCTTTCTATGGCCTCCATGTTTTTACCAAGTGGATGGCGGTAGTGGAAGCCCATCTCAGGAGCAAGGGCTCCAGATGTTTCCTTACCTAGAAGAGTGGATCATCAGGGCTGCACAAAGGAACAGGTCCATCATGATGTGCAAATAGTGAGACATGTGTCAGTCGCTAGGCCTGTTAATAAACAAGCAGAAATCATTACTCATGCCTGTTCAGAGAATACAGTTTGCGGGTGCGGTCCTGGACTTTATACAGGCCAAAGCACCGCTGCCCAATAGCAGATTCTGGGGCATGATGGAGCTTATAGCCAGCCTATGTGGCCACCCAATTACTACAGCAAGGGTATGCCTCAGCCTCTTGGGGCATATGGCAGCGTGTACCTACATGGTCCATGATGCAAGGCTGTGTCTACAACTGCTCCAAATATGGTTGGCCATGGTATATTCCCCGTTGAGACACTCCCTGTACAGAGTTCTCACATTTCCCTCCCACATACTTGCATCCCTGTCATGGTGGATGAGCCCCTGTCAGGTGCTATCAGGAATTCCCTTCGTGGCACTGAGGCTGACACTGTCTCTGGTTTCAGATGCCTTGGATGTGGGATGGAAAGCCCACCTAGGTGCCCTCAGGACTTAAGGTCACTTGGCCAGGGACGAGTTAAACGCTCACGTAGATGTCAGAGCTCAGAATAATACGATTAGCCTGTGAGGTTTTTCTGCTGCATCTGTCCAACAAGGTGGTGTGGGTCCTCACAGACAACATAGAGGCGATGTACTATATCAACAGGCAAGAGAGAGCCAGGTCCACTGACGTGTCAAGAGGCCATTCGTCTCTGGGACTTCTGTGTGGAGCACACAACATTCCCAAGTGATCCATCTGCCGGAGCTGAAGAACACCTTAGCAGATTGTTTGAGCAGGTCCTTTTGCTTTCACCATGACTGTCCACTCCACAAGGAGGTGGCCAACCACATCTTCCAAAAGTGGGGAACTCCTCGAGTGGACCATTTTGCCACCAGGGAAAACAGGAAATGTGTTCATTTCTGTTCACTCCTCGGGTTGGAAGGATGTTTTCCTAGTCTCGTGGTCGAGGGGTCTCCCATATGCATTCCCCCCAGTACTTCTTGTGAACAGAGTCCTGGGGAAAGTCAAGAGAGACGAAGCACGAGTCATTGTGATAGCCCCGGCGTGGCCTCACCAGCACTGGTTCAGGATGCTGGTGGATCTATTGGTTGCTCGTCCTTGGTCTTTGATGCTGTACCCGGACCTCATCTCCCAAGACAGGGGCCAGTTGCTTCACCCAGATCTAGTCTCCTTGCATCTGACAGCCTGGCTGCTGCATGGTTGAACAGGGAGGAGAGTCATTGTTCATCCCAGGTCCAGAGAGTGCTGTTAGAAAGTAGGAAGCCTTCCAGTAGAGCATCATTCCTAGCGAAGTGGAAGTGCTTTGCCTGCTGGGTGGCTGGGCAGAGCTTATTGCTGTCAAAGTCTCCTATACAGATGATCTTAGACTACTTGCTTTATCTGAAGTAGGAAAGCTTAGCCTATTTGTCAGTGAAAGTTCACTTGGCGGCAATATCTATGTTCCACCCACCAATACAGGGCAGGTCAGTTTTCTCCCATGACATGACAACTAGATTCTTTAAAGGGCTAGAAAGGCTCTTTCCTGGGATTAGAGAGCAGGCTCCCCAGTGGAACCTGAACATTGTTCTATCCCAGCTCACTGCTCCACTGTTTGAATCTTTGGCCACATACTCCCTCACACACTTGTCCTGGAAGGTAGTGTTTCTAGTAGCAATCACTTCTGCATGCAGAGTGTCAGAGATTAAGGCCCTGACCCCCAGCTGCCTTATACAGTGTTCTTTAAGGACAAGGTCCAGCTTTGCCCTCACCCTGCATTCCTTCTGAAGGATGTTTCCCACTTTCATGACGGTATTCTGCCCTAAACCTCACAACTCTAATGAGGAGAGGTGCCTACATTCATTTGATGTAAGGAGGGCCCTAGCCTTCTACATCAATAGGACCAGATCATTCCACCACTCCATGCAACTGTTCATAGCGATTGAGGACAAGATGAAGGGCAATCCGGTCTCCTCACAGCATATTTTGTCATGGATTACAGCCTGCATCCGCAACTGTTATGAACAAGCAGGAGTAGTGCCTCCAGCATCCTTATCGGCCCATTCCATGAGGGCTGAGATGTCTTCAGCGGCTCTCCTGGCGCATATACCTATTGAGGATATTTGCTAGGCCACCAGTTGGTTGTGCATACATACTTGCATGTCCCACAATGCCATCACTCAGCAAGCTAGGGACGATGTGGGATTTGGCAGAGCAGTCTTACAATCTTCACAGACATGAACTCCTGCCCACCTCCAGAGGCACAGCTGGTGAGTCACCTAAATCATAATGGACATGAGCAAGCACTCGAAGAAGAAAGAATGGTTACTTACCTCGTAATTGTTGTTCTTTGAGATGAGTTGGTCATGTCCATTCCACAGTCCACCCTCCATCCTCTCTGTTGGAGTTCCATCAAGAAGGAACCAAGAGGGAGGGGACTGGCAGAGCCATATATGCGAGCGCATTCATGCGCCTCTGCAGAGGGCGCTGGAGCAGGCCCTATAGGTACCACTAGAGGAAAAATTTCTAGCACCGGTGCATGTGACACACACACACACCTTACTCACAATGGACATGAGCAACACATTTAAAAGAAAACAATTATGAGGTAAGTAACCATTCTTTTTCTCTGGCAGTCCACTAAATTATTCTTCCAAGTTATCAATTATACTATTAATTAACAAGGATGTATTAAAATAGGATCCATGGGACCAGGACTCTTTGGTTCAGAAGGGTTCAGCAATGGAAGCACTGAACAATTCACATCTAATTACTGCTGGCTAATCACGGCTTCCAACAGAGAAGCAGATAGGGGATCTGGCATCCCTTTCAGAATGAGGTCATATTACAACCTCTGTAAAGGGTGCAGTCAGTGCCCAAGAGCTGACTCAGCAAAGGTAGCTCATGCGGTTAGCTACCCTGGGAGAGAGGAGCAAACATTATGGTGGATCCATGCTATATCTATTTGTAATACTCAAATTTTGGCCAACCCTGTAATAATAAACCCAAAGAAACAAAATGGAAGAGTAAAAAAGATTGGTGGAATATGGCATCCCTCCAATTATATTTATTTTTTAAAAGGTTCAGTCCAACCCTGACATTGGTACTCCCCCCACTGGAAATCGATATAATATTTCTGTATTGGTTTGTGTGATGAAGTATTGGCTCAGAATTTGCCAAGTTAGTTGTGTTTGTTTTTCACTGGAATAGAAAATAATAAGAAGTGAAGTATTTGACAGGGACATCGTCCACTTGAAATCTAGTGAATTAAAATAGTTCCAGGTAACCGTTCACCTGACACTGATTTCCCATTCTAATTTCTTGTGGATTTTACCACTTTAAAATGTTTTTTATTGTCCATATTGCTTTAAAAAGGCTCAGCCAAAGAATAAGAGAAATTGACTAAGTACTTGTGAAATAATGAAAATGAGTATACACAAAGTACTTTAAAATGCATAAGTAAACAAACTGGAAAAATAGCAGTTTCCCACTCCTCAAATCTTTTCAGTTAACTGTTACTTTGTTGCTTAAGAACTTGCACAAGTATTTGAGGAAGGATTTAAAGGTTAATAGTGCCCCTTAAAGTTCTGAGAATGTTATATGTATACATATTGTATAGAAAGACTTATAGGTTTGGATCCTTACAGGTTTGTGCCCCACATTATTTCAAAAAGAAAAAAAAGAACGTGCACATTTAAAGTTACAAGTTATAATATTGGGGACAAAGTATTTATAAATGTGGTCTGATTGGTCTGAACAAAAGGAATGTTTTATTAATGTGAATCAGTTTCAGTTTCCAGAAAAGAATATTTTGTTCATCATTTAGAAGGAAGAATGCAAATACTCTCTGGAGCCTGTATATTTATATTAAATTTATTGAGGAGGGGAGAATCTTTTAATCTGTTAGTACAGGGATTTCCAATACCTTCGATAGCCTTTGCTAAACACAGTTTTATGAAGCTCTTCATTTTTAAATACAAAAGCTACTTGTTAAATAGCAAAAGAGGTTTTAAAACTCTACCACCTGCTTGAATCTTTTCAATCCTTTCCTATTCTTTTTCTCCTCAAATTCATATTCCTTGTCTTAATCTTCAAGTCTCTACACAACTCTGCTTCCACCTACCTCTGAGCCCATTTCATTTTTTTTCTCAGTTCCTTACTGGCTAGTTGTAGCTCCTTAATTCTCTCTTTTTACCACGTCTGCCTCTATATCGCATAACAGCATCCCTTTGCTCATGCTTCAAGTGAGTTCATTCTCTTTCTTCAAATCTTTCATCAAAGTTCACTTCCATGATCTAGCCTTTCAACACGGATCTACAACTCTTCTTCCACTCTTATATCTAGCTCTTTAATTATTTATATACAATGTATCCTAATTAGGTTGTAAGTTCCTTTGGGCAGGGACCATCTCAAACTGTTCATTTGTAAAGCTTCGTATACATCTATGAGGCTATGTAAGTAAGGATAATAACATTGGTAAAAATTAAACACTTATTTTCTTCTGATCATCCAGTTATGCAGAAAAAACAAAATTTATTATTGCTGTAGCTTTTGTAGCCATAATTCTAATAACTGAAGGCACCTTACCGAGTTTTTAATTTTTCACACCAATAAACCACATGACTGTCATGTTTTTGTAATTATATATGTTTTTATACCCAATACCAATATGAGTCAGAGTACCTTTAAAGCTTTCAATTAAATTTTATGGGGGGAAAATTGCATAAGAAGGTCTGCCAAACCCCTCACTTTCATGTGGAATAACATTCTGGAGTTAGCTACACGTTTCTGAGCTCTGTGTCTCAAGAAGTAAGATAATATAAGAAAAATATATGCTATTAACCAGGACATGCAAAGTACAAAAGGTTCAGTTAAGTTACTGGTTATTTATAAAAATGTGCTACATGCAAAGCAGCTTATTCAGGAAATCTCTCTACAGTGATTTTTACGACAGTGATGATCCAATCTATAGTGATGAGCATGATAGAAGAACCTATATAGAACAGAAGTTGATTATTATTACCATAAGCTTTCTCACAAATTTTCTAGCACTTCTTGATTTTGGACAGGTCACAAGTCTGCAAGGATAATCTTTACTGTTCCACTTCTGTCTCCAGTTACAGATGACATAAGGAAGCAAAAAGGCACATGGCAATTTGGGAGTGGGGAAGCAAGACAGAGAAAATTTGCTAATGTTTTTGAATCGCCAGGAATGTTTGGGTCCGATATACTTCAAGTTCTGAGCGAAGAATTTTGTTATTACTTTAGCACAAGCAGTTTGTCTATCCTTGTTATAAAGTCAGGTGGTCCAACAGCAGGGTGTATTGTATAGCATAAGGATATGGGTGTCAAGGGGCAAATCCTACCCCTGCTCATTAACACAAGCCCTGCTTGCAGTGGAATTCCTGTAGTTTGGCTCCATGACTATGAATGAGAGGCAAGCATTTTGTGGCCATATAAAAAGGTAGTAATAAAATAGTGGTACTTGGTACTACAAAGAAGTATGACATTCCATAAACTTTATGAAAATATCTGTCAGCTTTGAAAACTGTGACGAGTTCTTAAAACTCTTTCCAAATTACTAATACAGAAAATCCACAGGCCAGGGTCTCTGTTGTGCTCAGCTTCTGCTGAATTAATTAGAGGCAGAGCTGTCAGCAAGTCAGCTATGCCTCTGGATTCTTTGCCTTAACCCTGCCTTCAGTGCTACCAGCTGAGCATAGATGGAATATAGTCTACTATGGTTTCTCCTTCTCCCCACCTCTGACAAATGCTCTGTGCTGGATAGTGTGCGGGCTCTATGCTCATCCTCAGGACCCCCACATGGGGAGGTGGGGGAGGCTACACTTCTATCGGGGCTCAGAGACCCTCGGAGGCCGGTCCAAGCTGCAACCCCCATTACCCTCCATTACGGGAGAGGGCCCATGTTAAAAGTTTGTACTGGGCCCAAAAAAATTATGCTTGGGCCCTGCTCATCCTGGATTCAGCTAGGTGAGGTGTATCTCTAACAAGAAAAGACTCAAAGGGGACAGAGCAGGCCAGATAATCTTGTTCACAGCTGTTACTTTACAAACATATAGAAGCTTTTATATGTTTTCCTAAATATGGTGTATTTTTCCCAATGTATATACTAATGGTCAGTTTTCCATGGTAATTAAAATTATTGCAGTTTTGTTTACTAAAATAACCCTACTTCATTAGAAATTGTTGTATTCATCAGCTGAAGGCGCTTGTGGAGGAACTCTACGTGGGACTAGTGGAACTATTTCAAGCCCTCATTTCCCTTCGGAGTATGAAAATAATGCTGATTGCACATGGACCATTCTAGCTGAACCAGGAGATACCATTGCTCTGGTCTTTACAGATTTCCAATTAGAGGAAGGATATGATTTCTTAGAGATTAGTGGAACTGAAGCACCATCAATCTGGTAAGTCCAGAGATGGGACAATTATCCCATTTTCTATTTTTTTGTTTAGTGGTATTTCTTTAGAACATTTGCTGATAATTTTGTTTTGTTCGTGTATGTTGTTCTTGAGCCTTTCATTGTATATCTCTCTTTATGCCTCTCAACCATCCACAAATGAAAGCACTATGATTTGAACTTTATCTGTTCATTCTTCCTTTAATCCCACCTTCCTCATCCTAAAAAGTAATTATATTGGTAGAATATTTTAGGGGTACATACTCTTTCAGCTTTATACAAAGGATTGTTTGTTTGAACTTTGACAATGAGAATGTTTCCAACTATTTCACCAAAATTAGTTTTTCACACTATGATACCTAAAAATAGAGTGGGAGAAATCCTGGCCCCATTTAAATCAGTGGAGTTTTGCTATTGATTTAAAAGGGGACAGAGTGAAATTGGAGTGATACTGATCCATATGCACCAGTATAAATCAGACATAATTCCATTGAAGTAAACTGGTGTATAAGTTTAGGATGAGGTCCATTATTTTGTTCAGTAGACCAACAAACAAATTTGGTTAGTTGCCTATGTCAGAGGGACAACTATATATTATTTCAGATCTGAGATCTTTTGTGTCTTTTGCTTTTTACACAACAAATATAATATGAAGAAACTGCACAGGCACAGTGGGGTCCCAAATAACAATGCTTAGTAATTAAATATGGTTTCGACTGCCCCCTTTCCTATTCCCTACTCAGAGTCCGCCTGGTTCCGCAAAAGTGCTCCACTCTGTATTATAATAAATAATGAACCCCAATATTAATTCTGCTAAAAGAGAATTTTCTTTCTAGCAAGTGAAAGGCATTTATTATTTTGTTTATAGAGTAAATTGTAATGCATGGCAATTAATTCATTGCAGAACTGTGCCCGGCTGTTGTATTAGCATTTCTCTGAAGTCTAGATGCCCAGGGTCAAACTTTGTCTATCAGGAAAGTGTGTGTGATGGTTAGTGTGTGTGTGTTTCTTGTTCTCTAGTATTGCCTAGAGAAAATATAAATAAAAGGTTTCTTTGAGTAAAAGTATTGCAGACTGTAGAAACTATACTATGCAAATACACTCTATGGCATGTCTAAAAGGGTTACCATCTCTTTCACATGCTTGCACTGCTAAACAGCAAACTTTATTTACTATTCTAAATTCATCCTTTAAGGGCTAGAATTTCAAAACCAGAAGGTGAAGGTGTACATACAATCCTGCAGCAGCACATGAAAATTAATTAATTTTATGTGCAAAGGGCTAATAGGATATATAATGGCAATCTGCACATTCATTCTCCCAAACTGTAGTGCTCTTGTAGTGAATGCACACGCAAATATCACATTTTCACATGTGCAGATAGTCTGCAATCTTTTGAAAATTTAGCCATAAAAGACTTCCCCCCCACTAAAATGCTCTTTATCATAGATGAGCCCATGAGATCTCCTTGTGAGCAAGAGGTTGAACAGAGAATAATAGAAACCTAGCCTACACTAATTTTTTATTGGTAAAAGGAGTCTCTCAACTGATCTGATTTTCCTGATTTGCTTGCTTCAGACCCATTTAACACATTAAAATGTCAGATGAGTAAACAAGAGAGTTCTAGTGTTCAGTCCTAGAGCCTACAATTTCCACCTGGAATGTGAATATGAATTCATAATACTAAGTTCCTATTTTAAAAAAAGAAGAAATTATACTCCCTTCATGCAGAATAGATGCCAAAAATGTAACATTCTCTCTAATCCACCAGTACAACAGCTGAACAGAATTAACTTGAAGATAATTCTCTCTGCTCACCAGTATATGAAAAACGTTGTTGTGTGAGAAATTATACCAAGAATGTAATAGAATTCTCCATCATTCTCAGCTAATTTGGAATGAAGTTACATAGTCAGCTATGTTTAAGAAAGAACAGTTACCATAGCTACACTAGAGGCATGCTAAATGTAGTGTATGATGTAATCTGTTAAAATGAGCAGTATGTTAAATTTGAAGTTGTTCAGCATTTAAACTTAATGGACTATTCATTTATCAGTCAAAAATGTAAATTTTTCCCCTAGTTCTCATTTTGTCAGATCTGCCTTTAAAACAGAATTACTATTTTCTAGTGCATTTTGTATGATGATTATTTTTCAGTTAAATGAGTGTTTATTGTTGGAACTAGGCAAAAATATTCCTAGGGCAGTGTTCAGGGAGACAGAGGTTATGTTATTACTAAAGCTAAAATGGGAGAGGGAGACGGAAAAAAAAATTAGACTAATGGTTCTTTAGTTTATGCTGTTATTTATATAGCATAACAGCTGTGCATGATACCTTGCAAACACAGAGACTGCGTCTACACTTGGAGTGAGCGGTGTGATTTCCAGCTTATGTAGACATACTTATCATGTGCTAAAAATAATAGTGTGGCTGAGGTAGCTGGGGCTATGGCGAGTGGCAGCGTGTCAAGTATGTATCCATAGGGTTCGGGCAGTACATTACATTATTTTTTGTAATACATTTCCCTGAAAATGTTGTAAATAATAGCAAAGTTCATTTGACTAAAACAGCAGATCATTCTTGAAAGCGGTATAATTCTTGTGTCGTAGAGGTAATACAACATATGTAGCATGTGTACGAGACATTTTAATCTCTCATTAAATTGATAGACCTTGGGCCACACAGAAATGTAATTTACTGAGTTGTTAGATTTCTATAGTATAAAAAATACTATTTTAAAACATTTCTGTGTAGTGTGATGGAAAAGTAAAAATTGCAGCAGTTTATTAGTCACCGCCATGACTATAATAATGTTTTATTTTTTAATTTTCTGTTCTCTTAGTTCACATATATCTGCAGTTTACATTTTCAGGTTTCTTTATTTTTCTTTTTATTTTCTGTCTATGTTTCTTGTCAAGAAATAGTTCTTTATACAAGAGAAAATGTTGTTTGACATATTTATGTCCAGCATAAATGTATATACAATCTATGTAAACAGCTATGGTATGGTGTTGGCTACCGGTGTTTATCAGTGTAGGCTGCGTGCATGTGTCCCTGTGTAGGTGCTGTCTTAGCTCTGCAGATAGCCGAGACAGCTCTCATGATCAAATGAATCGATATGACCACGGATTAGCTGAGCAACCCGATCCAGGTTTATTGCGTGTGGCACAATGAGAAGTGACCTACAGAGTATCTCTGGGTCAGCTTCCTATATGCGGCGTTACAATGGCTACGGCCCAACGGTGGGACTTTCCGTTATCCCCTAGACAGGGCAACGTTGTTCCCTCTGACACTTTCTTTTATACATTGTTACATACAATTTCATTCTGCCCTCGTCGATGTAGGCTAATACCACCCTTTACCGTTGATTGGCTGATTTGGGCAAAGCAACTCCATTTATCACCTTTTAGTCATTTCTATTCATCAAAGTGTCATTTCAGGTAGTTAGTTCTCTTTGGTATCTTGGTGCCTTCTGCACCTGCTACGTAATTTGCATTTTAGTAATATTTGACAATGTGTATATTTGCAGTATCAGCACTTTCCTGTGCCAATTTCAGTTAACTTGGGTTTTTCCACTTATGCCTTAGCCTGTTCACTTGGGTTTTTCCATTTAGGCCTTAGCCTGTTTTACAGGCCTTATGCTCATTTCTTACTACAACAGCATCCTATTTTTTTCTGGATAAATAATCCTACAAGAAAGCTAAAAATGATCTGAAGTAGTCCTTAAACATTATTTCTAAAAATATGTGTTTGTGTGTATGTTACCGGAAAGAGGATACATTTTGTTTGGAGAATAATTAATAAATTAGAACTAATGTATAATCTTCACTTCTTCCTCAAGTTTCTCAAAATGTATATTCTACTCTGAAAATACATCCTGATATTATTTAGAGCTTTGCCTGAAGAACCAAATACCTAACTTTTTCCCCTCTTTTCTCCTAAAGTTAAAGCAATTTCATGGAGGACTGATTTAGAGAATAGAGTAATTTTGTCCAATTTAATGCTTCTTCACCAAGTAATACAATATTTCATTGCTTAGGTTCTTTTGTGGTGATACATGTAGTACCAGTGTGAAAAGACCCTTAAACGCTCATTGACTGGGAACCTTAACATTTTCAAGCTTTGATGTGAAGAACTGACCCATTGTAAAAATATTCTGAATTCAAACAATTTATTGAGGTACTGCATTTTTAAAAGCTCAAGTATCCCTAAAGTTTTCTTGAATTCCTCCCTTATTTTCCAAATTATATAGCAGTTTGCAAATGGATTGACCATTTAAGAGGGTTGAAACCAAAGCTTGCCTTTTTTTCTTCTTCACAAAAGAATGCATTTCAAAATAGGTTATAGAACCTGCAGAATGGCTTTTAGCTTCCAAAAGGTCCAGGTGAGATTGTCACACTTCTCATTTGATGTCCATTCATATAATATCACTGTCTAAAAATATCACTAAATGTTGCTTCCAGGTGAATGCCATTTATAACAACAGAGTAAGAAGTAATTATAAAGGGTCCTGTCTTGCAAATACTTTAATCACATGGGTAGTCCCATTTAAATCAAGAGACCTATACACAGTTTAGCATTGACATGTTTGAAGAATCTGAGACGTAGACAGTTATCTTATTCTTGTACCTTATGAAAAGAAAACTTTTATTAGGATTTATACAAGAAAATAGTAAAGATATTGCATCAAATCTGAATAATTTACTTTATTTGCTTTTGCATATTGGGTGGTTGAAATTTTTAAAATAAAGAAGTTGATCTGGAGGGATGTTGAGCACTAATACTCTTTAGATTGTACTTTTTATTTTCAGGTCAGGTATAGGTAATCAATTCAGAAGGCCCTAGGTTGGGTCAAAGCCATGTATGCTAATATAAATCTTTAGGTTCATCTGAGTTTTTGCAAGATTGAAATGTTTTATTTGACACAAGGTTCTCCCTGATAGAGTGTTAAAGTATGCATATTAGACTGCAGCAGAGGTGATTATCATAACAGGTATAATCCTGCAATTATATATCTTGAACTTGAAATCTTTAAACTGGACCTATTAATTCTAAATTTAAAATTGTGTTGTGTCTTTTTTACCATACAAGAAGATTATTTGATTATGCAGTGGTTTTGAATCCTAAAGTGTAGGTTCTCTGCATTATTTGCCCCACAAATAATGGAGTGTGAAAGGCACTCTAGACTGCAATCCTTTTCTTCTTGTTGCAGCGTAGAAAAATCTAGAGGATTATTTCAATTTCTTAAGGAAGTTGCAGCGGTTTCCAGTTAAGACTATAAAAACTATATGCGAAGGTATCAGGGTAACAGGGAAACAATAACAACAACAAAATATGGTGACTTTTGACACTTGATCTGATGTAATCACCAGGGGACATGAAGACCTTTGTACTAAATAAAAATGTCTAAAGCTTTGGGTGGTGCTGCTTGGAGGCATTTAAATGGTGCTTCCAGCCTCTATGTTTATAAATGGTCTTCTTTAAAGGTAGTGTCACAATCATGTTTTATACTACTTAGATAAACTTATTTGTATAGTTTCTTAACAAAGAAACATCAAGTAATCACATTCAAATGTGTACTCATTTGTTGTACTATTTTATGTACTTTATCCTTACCACTCTTGATCTGAGCATTCTGTAGAAAACTAATGTGCCAAAGTTTCAGCTGGTATAAATCAGTGTAGTTTTACTGGAGACTATGGAACTATACCAGTTTATACCAACTGATGATCCAGTCCAGTGTTAGTTAGGTAACCAGTTAATGTAAACAGCACCATCTACTAGCAAACACGTTTATGCAACATTGCTCATAAGTTTTTAGGTTCAATAAAGTTCTTGTTTTTATGCACCGAAGCAAGTTTCCTGACTGTACCTCTTAACATTGTAGAACTCTCTTTATTTTCTTTTTCCTCAACCGCCAGAAGAGACCAATTTGTTCCTTTTAGGCTAAAATGAAAATGAAAATTGCTTTTTGTCTCCCTTCCACTAGCTTCCATGTGTAAAGAGCTTAGAACACTTCAACTGCTACATAAATATTAACAAAGGCATGTAGAATATTATGTCTGAGATTCAACATTAACGCTATTTAGCACTTGTATGTTTTTTTAACATTTCCAAGGATATGTAACAGCATTAACTAATATGGCTTTGTAATCTGATTGCACATATAACTTTATAAATGTACAAATTGAAACCTAAAATATGTTACAAAGGTAGAAATACTTTGCAGAGTATCTGTGTGTGAGAATACCACTGTAAGTGTGAAGAGGGGATGGGCTGAGTAAAAACGTTGGATGTTTGCAAAATCTTTATCTTTAAATAGTTTATAAATCCTTTACATGAAAAGGATTAGAGATTTAAGAGTTATGTTGACTAAATATAGAATTGTTGCATAAACAGACAGTAAAGTTCCATCTTCCTTATCTGCTTGCTAACTGTTTTTCTCTCTCCCCCTATATCTTGAATCCTGTAACAGCAGATGTTGTCCTTAAGGAATTGATTCTGCCACAGTCTGAATAAGTATGGCAGAATTAACCAAGCAACAAAACTGTCAGCTTCGTCTTCATGTCCTTTTTTCCTATTTTTGAAGTTTCCTATGCAGCTAGAAAACAGACACAATCTTCCCTACCGCACTACCCCAAACTAGGTTCTCCTCTGTCTCAGTCTCTCTCTCTCACCTTTGTCAATATCAGCCTGTTGTGTCTGCCAGTTCTGAAATCTGTTCAAGGCTTGCTTGCTTTCTTTTAATCATCCACTCTAAGCCATTGCTATGTGTATTAAAATAGGTTAAATTCTTTGAATATATTGCCTCTGTGGATCCATATTCTTGCAGTCTATCTCTTATGCCACTATGGCAAACTGCTGGCTTCTCCCTAGTGGGTCTCTCACTTTTACTTCTTGTAATGGGCCAGGGTGTTACCGGTTACCGCGTCTCCCCAGGGAGGGGGGTAGGGAGCCGGGTCCACCTGCTCCTCCGGGTCCTAGCCCAGGGGCCCTATGAATAGTAGCTATGTGCTGTTGGCACCGTACTTGCAGCTGCAGACTTTTCCCCTGGGCTATTTTGCCCCCTCTGTTCTTCTGTCTTCTTGAGCCCAGTACCTTCCTCTGGACTCCACCACTCTTCCACACACCTGTTCGGCTCCTTTTCAAAACTCCAAACACACACCCCTTTGCTCAGTAACACAGCACACCTGCTCCTCCAGCTGGTGCACTGTCTTTCAGGAGTAGAGGGTTGTTATCAGGCACCTGGCTGGGCTTTAATTGGCCTCAGCTGCCCCTAATTGCCCTCTAATGGCTCTGGCTACTCTACAGGGAATAAAGCCCAGATCATTCTAGAATTTACATACTGCCGTTCCAGAACTTTCCTACTGCCCTCTTTCCTTGCTATACCACAGCCACATAGATCTCAACAGGCCCAGAGGAAAGAATTTTGGGGCCCTTTGCACTATGGAAATTGTCTTTCCATCTTGAAAGCTCTCATGCCCCATAAATACCCCATCCCATACACAGACCCCAGAATGCTCCTTTCATTCCACTCTCAACATAGAGACCCCCCACTTATAGCCCAACAACCCTCCACCAGGCCCCACTTACCTTGGAAGCCCCACACATATGACCGCAGCCCTGTACTACACCCCATTCATTGTATTCCCCATTGGTCTCAGCCCCCAACATCCCAGCTCCCCAAATCTCCACTCACCCCATAGTCTAGCAGCAGCTTGTCCATAGCTCCTCAGCCATAACCCTCAGGATCTTCCTGGCCTCTTACTGGCACCCCCTTGGGTCAGTGCTTCCTTGCTGCCATTGCCCTCCCTGCACTCACATGGCCTTGCACTGCTCAGATTTGGCACAGTCACCCCTCTGTCATGATGGAGGGGCAGGTCGGCCCAATTTAAGTGAGACCCATTGCATCCTGATGCTGGGGCTGGAGCACTACTCATGTTTGTTTTTCTCCAGTGGTCAAGGGCCAGAGATGGGGGGGCCCTGTGAAAGTGCACTGAATACATACTGTTTAATCCAGGCCTGCATCTCAGGATTGTTACCAACAGTCTCACAACTGACTATGGGCTCAAAGATTAGGGAATTTTGGAGAGAAATTTACATGTAAGATTGCTGCACAATCAGTTTTTAATGTATTACTTTGCAAAGGCTTTTAAATTATCCTGAGTGGGAAGGTGCTATGTATTATTGGACTGTCTGGGAAAAGTATAAGCTGCCCAGTGCCATCAGTGCACAGCCGGTTGCAAATGGACCCTGAATAAAGCAATAAAACAACAGGAGAATGTTTAAATAGTGCTTCACTCTGTCGGAAAGTAGCCTTATTTCTGACAATAGCAGGTTCTCGTACACTTGATGTGTTTAACGGTGTTCAGGTAATTCAGGTAGAGGAAGGTATCCGTGAAACAGTATTACATAAATATGACAAGTACTGCACTCCATGTAAAAATGAAACATATGAGAGAGATGTTTTTGAACAGAGTATTCAAAAAGAAGGGAAAACCATAAAAAAATTCGTGACTGCTCTAAGGCTGAAGATACAATCTTGAAGAAAAAAAAAATAAGAGGAGAGAATGGCAGGTAACTGAGACCAGATTGTGATTGAGATCTGGAACAAAAAATTTAGAGAGAGACTACTGAAAGACCCAGAATTAGCCCCTGACAAAGTAATTAAAATTTGTCTAGCAATGGAAGTCACCCAGTCCAGAAGAAGGCCTGTGTAGGGCAGAAAGTGCTCTGATTGAGAAACCAATATTCTGCAAGAAAAGAGACGTAAGGCAGAAAGGAATACAGAGCTCAGAGTTGGAGTCCAGCAAAAACAGCACATGGAGCTGCACGCGTTGTGGCAACCAATACAAGCCAAAACAATGCCTTGGATATGGGAAAAGATGCAAAAAATGATTACATCACATTGTAAGAGCTTGCAAGCACTATCAAAGTATGCATTGCATGGACAAAAGAGCACAATGACAGCACCATTAGCATAGATGAATGCTGCACAGGAGCAATGGGCAAGGTTGCAGCCCAAGATTATTAGACCAACAACCTGCAAGCAGGTGAGACATTTATTTATTTGAAGTTCAACACTGATGCACCAGCTAATGCATTGCCAGAAACGGTGTTTCTAACACTAAAAGAAAAGCCATAGTTATTGGAGGGTAAGCAGGTAAAACTAATGGCTTACAGGGGTAAGCTTATCTCCATATATTACAGGTGCATGTGAACTCAATGTATGAGTAAATCATATAGTAGAAAAGGTAGTTTGTAGTAGTACCTGACAAAGATACAATAGTATTAGGGAAAAGAGAACCTATTATTGGGTTAGAAGCATGTCAATCCCTTGGTTTCATCAAGAGGGTGTACTTTTTGAGGGGCCCGGAACCAAAACAATTGAAGATGAATTTGAGGATGTTTTGCCTAAACCAAGTCCAGATCTCAATACAGAACTTAAAACCACCTCCTTCTTGGCCTATACATAAATATTAATAACAAAAATGCTGTTGTGAAACAGTTATGCTTGCACTATGCACAACATAGCTTATGCAGACCCACAAAAACCAGAAAATGAAAAGTTAATCTTCCCACTAGTATGTACCCTCTACTCTTTCTCCCACAAACACCCATTTTACTACAACTACCATATGCCACTGGCCCCAATTTTTAACTCTGCTAATTGATCTGTTCTTCTGCACTCACCTTTTCCCCAAATGACCCCTTCTTTACACCATTAGCTGTGGATGTTTGGGATAACAATTAGTTGTGCGTGGAGCAGGGGTAGGGATAGTTTGGTAAAGATGGTCATAGAATGCTGGAATAGGGGATCATATAAGGCTGGTAACCTTGGGCAGAGGGGAAGTAGAGTTAAAGCCAGATTAATAAGTACATTTAGTGTGCATCTATATCTGTTGCAATTTTGGGATATTAAGTCCTGCAAAACCCCTGAAGTTCACATTTAAGAAACACCATATTTGAAATAATTGTGTCATCAGCGCTGCTCCAACGGGTCAATTCATAGTAGCAAAAGCCTGCACCAGACTCACACCAGCAGCAGGTGATTCGGGTGTGCTGACTAGCCAGGTCTGCATCAACCTCTGTGGGCTAAAATTAGTAGGAGAACTGGAAGTCATGACTGGCGAAATCATGCTCCATGAAATGGTCACCACAACAGGGGCTCAACAAGAAGGTCTGTCTCGTCTCTCCCTCCCTCCTCCACCCTCGCCTCCCCATGGACTGCGCGCTCTAGAAACGGGTGATTTGAAGAGTACACCATACACTCCAGCAGCAGGAGAATTAATTAATGATTACTGAAGGAATATTTGAAATAAGCAGAATATTTTAGTATTAAAGCACTTGGGAAATGATTTTCCTTTTCAATATGTCATCCCCAAATAATATATTTACTGCTAGCTTTGAGCACAAAAATGTAGGGAGAGATTACAGAGATTCTGGCGCTAAAGTAAGTTTGATGGCAGATGAACTTAATGATAGTAATGTAAAGTAAAGTTTTACTACATTAACCAAAACCTTACCTGTAAAATACTATAACTCTCTTTTTAACCAGGGTCACTAATGCTGAGGATTCATAATGCACCCTAACTTCCCATATGACTCTTGATTGTTTTAAAATATATATACAATTAACCTGGTTTCTTCACAGAATCCTGGGAAGCACATATAAGAAAAGAACTCATTACACCAGAGATCATTTCAGTCTGTTAAGTTATTATGAGAGGTCTCGCCCCAACTGTTTTTTTTTTTAATGGGATGTTGATTATATGCAGAGGATCTACCTTTTTGTCATTGCAGTTGACAGTGAACTTTAATAGCCAGACTCCCACCCTTTTTTGTAGGAAAATAAAAAAATAATTTCTTGAAGGTTTTGGGAGCAGAATGAGGAATGCAAAAGACTTTCCAGACCAAACTGATGTGGTGTTGGTGCATATTATTAATGCGTTCTACTGCTTGAATATATTAAACAAACAAACACTAAAGACAGCTCTTCAGAGTAGGAACCATCTTTTATGTATTTGTATGGTGCCCAGTGCAATGAGGTACTGGTCCATGACCAAGGCTCCTAGGTTCTACAACAATACAAATAGTAATCATCATCAGTGATGTGGGCAATCTTGCCCTTATCTATCTATTACATTGCCTTGTTATCATAGCACATAGAGCCTACCAAGTAATGGAAAAAAGTAACAAAAAGCAAAAACAAAAATAAATTAACTTGATCGCCCTTCCCTATCTATGGGGAAGGGAACTTGAATCAGTGGCTAAAGTGTAGTGTGTGGTCGATAATGTATATGTGTTTGAAGAGCTGCTCTGGGAACACTCCCTCTAAGTCAACTGAAAAGTTCTTAAGACTAACCATCGTAGGTATAGTATGTACATGTGAAAAAAAAAGAAAAAGGTTGTTCTGACAGAGCTTTAGCCATGTTCTGGGTTAGTTTCTGAAGTCTGTTTCAGGAATGATGTCAAGCTGATCAATTACATGTGGCAGCTCAAACACATTGCCATGAATATTTATGTCAGGAGGAAGGGAGAGCACTCAGCACCTCCCAGGATTGGGGTTCTACAACATGCAGCTGATAACTGTTGTGACATATTATAATTATTGTAATCCTAGCCATAAACATTGCTTTAAATGAAATGTGCTTTGTTTTTAAATCTCTTTATGCTTTTCTAATAGTATGCTGTTTCCAGCTCTTGTACATATGGGACAGTGCTTGGTTGGGTGCTTTTTAATAGTCCAGCACATTCTCACTTTTCAGCAAGGTCTGCATAGTCTTTAAAAAAAAAAAATCCAAGGAATCAAGATGATTCCATCAGTTCAAAACAATATATTGTTGTAAAACAAAGATAAAAAATTTAGAAAATTAAATTAGAGTGTGAGCCTTGTTTTTATCTTCTGATTATACCCAAAGGACAGACATATCCAGCTAAAATGTTTATGCTATTCTGTTTATATATGTACTCAACAAGATATATAAATGGATGGAGCGATGGACAAAACAAATAACAAACCAACCAACAACTCCACTGAAAGCTTTATTGGCTGGCTGCCATTCTTTGAATGGCTCCACTAATAAGAATAGTACTGTAGTTTACATTAACTCAGAGTAAACTCATTAATGAACTGTTCCCACAGCATTGTTCAATAAACACCTTGGCCCATGGCATTCCTGTTTAGTTAGCACACAGAATCTATTGATTGCTTTCTTTGACTCTGAAAGAATGCTAAATTGAATTTAAATAACACATTCTTGGACAGGTACACTTTTTTAAAATGTCTGCACAGGAGGCTGGTGATTTGTCTTAGTATGTTTGGATTTTGCTGTGCAGAGATCTGCACTGGGAAAATAGTATGCTGCTTGGTTTCTCTTGTGTGGTGAAGAAATACTGTTATGATTGTACCAAAATCCCAAGTACCAATGTAGGCAGTGACTGTGAAACATCATTTATATTGTTTCTGTCCCCAAATGAGTAAGCGAAAGGAGGTTTAACAGCAAAATTAAATGGCTGTGAAAAATAAAGGAAGAATTATTACTGTTGGACATTTGAGTGAAACTTGCAGTAAACTCAGAGTCAGACTGGGACTAGCGATGATGTAGAGACTAATGGAATAATAATGTGTAGCACTTACATTCACCAACTTCGGCATATCCAATGGATGTTAATTGGTTAAATTATCCTTCAACAACTCCTTGAGATAGATAGATAAGTAGTAGTATACCACTTCTAATGATGGGGGAAACTGAGGCAGAGAACACAAGTGACTTTTCCAAGGCCATAGAGTGAGTCTGTTTTGGCTCTACTATTGTATCTTTGGAGTACCTACTTCTCAAAATCCCAATCTTGTGATTAAAGAGAGGACCATACTTCTCTTGAACTACCATGTGAAATTATTAAACTAATGAAAGAGAAAGTTTGTGAATTTGCAAAAGTTCAGATAAAGAACGGGCTTTTCATTCTCCAAAGTCAGAGGTGTTCAGCTCTAGAGTTTTGATTCAGACCTATCCTTACTGGAAACCAGTAACAAAAATTACTAGAGGGCTGGGACAAAAGCTCCAACCTGAATATGGTCTAATATCTAAACCGAATGCAAACTTTTCTGATATTAAAATTTCTGTTGTTTTATTTTTGGCATGTCTTAAGAACATAAGGATGACCATACTAGATCAGATCAATGATCCATTTAGCCTAGTATTGTCTTCCAAGAGTAACTGATGCCAAGTGCTTCAGAGGGAATAAAAAGAACAGGTAATCGTCAAGTGGTCCATCCCCTGTCAGCCATTCCCAGCTTCTGGCAAACTGAGTCTGGAGACACTTCAGAGCATGGACTTGCATACCTGACCATCTTGGATAATAGCCATTGATGCAGCAATCCTCCAGGAACTTATCTAGTTCTTTTTTAGTCCTATTATAGTCTTGGCCTTTCCAGTTCACTTGGTGACCTCTAGTTTTTATGTTATGAGAAGGACTATGAGTAAATAACACTTCCTTATTTACTTTCTCCATACCAGTCATCTCCCTCCTAAGTTGCCGCTTTTCCGAGCTGAAAAGTCCTAGTATTATTAATCTCTCCTCTTATAGAAGCTGTTACATGCCCCTAATAATTTTTGTTGCTCTTTTCTGTACCTTTTCCAATTCCAATATACTTTTTTTGATATGGGGTGACCAGATCTGCATGCAGTATTCAAGATGTGGATGTCCTATAGATTTATATAGAGACAATATGATACTTTCTCTTATTACCTACCCCTTTCCTAGTGATTTGCAACATTCTTAGCTTTTTTGACTGCCACCGCATATTGCGTGGATGTTTTCAGAGAGCTATCCATAATGATTCTAATATCTCTTTCTGGAGTGGTAACAGCTAATTTAGATCCCATCGTTTTATACGTATTGTTTGGATTATGTTCTCCAATGTGCATTACTTTCCATTTATCAACACTGAATTTTATCTACCATTTTGTTGCCTAGTCACCCAATTTTGTGAGATCCCTTTGTACCTCTTCACAGTTTTGAATCATCTGCAAATGTTGCCACCTCGCTATTTACTCCTTTTTTGAGATCATTTATGAATATGTTGAACAGTATTGGTCCCATTACAGACCTGTGGGGGACACCACTATTTACCTCTCTCCATTCTGAAAACTGACCATTTATTCCTATCTTTTTTTCCCATCCTTTAACTAGTTCCTGATCCATGAGAGGGCCTTCCCTAATTATCCCATGACATGTCTTAATGTTCCTTGTTTCCTTTGGACCTGGAAGCAGAAGTACCAAAATGTTGATAACTGTGCATGATGCCTTGGAAATAGCATATTCTTGGAAATAGCGTGTTCATGTTTGTTAAGTTACAAACATTTGAAAGGAGGCTTTTTGATATTTATAATCCATGATAATCTACAGTTTGGGGTGATGTAATTTATTGATATCATGGAGACGTTTGAAGTGCTTTTTTAAGTGGAAGGTAAGAGAAGATACATATTCAGATATATGTTCAGATATATTCTGTAAATACAGATTTAATGGAGAGTGTCTATGTATGTGTAACAGCCTGTTAAGTGATCTGTTTCTTCATTATTAGCTACCATAGGACATTCCATCCTTTACACAGAATATCCATTTGCTAAGCACCTCTGCTACTTTTTTCCATTTAATTTTTGCAACCATGTTAATACCTACCTAATCATAGAAATATATTTTCATCACTTATTATATTCATGTTTGTATGTTGAATGTTGGCAGTCCAATATTCAAAGATATGATCTATCTGGTACCTTTGCTGATTCAGAATACTTTTTACTTTAGACAAAGGAAAGGGTCTAGAGCCTTTATATATCACAGGCTTCAAGAATGAATAAAATTGAAAATTTCTTTCTTGAGAAAAGCAAAGATAATTTGAATCAAACTTTTTGCACCAGGATATAGTGTTAGTGATGGAATGTAATAACTTTAGAAATATACTTCTGTACTTAAAGATATTACTAAAGATGTGTTAGGTCAGCCTTTGCAAACTGAGGTTTCTACTTGTATGCAGATGATTTCGCATTTGCTTTAATGCTTTTTGAATAGCATTCTTTTTACGCACAAATAAAACTGCAAATTGAAAGAAAAATTTACCTTAAACTGGGATTTTTCACATCAATCATGAAAGGTCAAAGTAAAATATTTCAAGTGCAGTTCTACTCTGAAAAGCAACTATGTAAAATGGTATTTTCTCACTCAGTAATCATATTTCTTATATATTCTGTTATCTCCTAAAAATATGCATTAAAATAATTGTTTGCTACTGCTGTTAGTATTGTAGACCTAATGGAAGAGTGAACTGGATCTATTCAGGCTCGGCATCAATAACAGAATTAAGTGCCAGTTATTTCCGATTATGGGATATTTACTCTTGGTAATGCATAAACCACAGAACAGATCTCAATTTTCATATTAGAGATTATGAGTTAGTTGATGGTTGGAAACAAACTCTCTTCATTTGGAAGCTGGTATATTCTGGATTAAATAAAAGAGAAAATATATATAAGCCCCACTTTGCCATTTTTAGAAAGTCTGTTTCTGAGTAGAACCACACTTGAATGTCAAGGAAAAATTGTGGTGAATGTCAGGTAGTGTGCCTTTGTGATATAACAAGAATGGCCCTCATCTTTAATACAGGGATGCCATGCTCTACCTTGATCCAAGTTGCATTAAATTGTATTAAATCTTTTATTAAATTGAAACATGGTCTTAAACTATATGTACATATCAAAAAGCAAGATGAATGTAGTCTTCATTCTCTGCTAATGAGTGCTAATCAGTGCTAGGCTAGGCGGCTAGTGCTAGGCTAGGCTGGCTGCAAATTTTTGAGCAGCCAGATTCCAGCGCTACGCTCAAAGCCAACCGCAAAGCGCTTCGGCTTCGGGAAGCATTGAAAAACAGGTTTTGCAATGAACTGCAGTAATATGTGTCTGAGCTCTGCCTTTATTTCCAATCTCTACCCTCGCTCCAGTGACTCTCTCCCCATCCAAGCTATGAATTAATAAGGATAGATATTTTTTAATGCTACAATGTTTCATTTGTGGCCCATTTTAAAGGGCGGGAGGAGGATAACTGAACATTTTAAAGTGTCACAGTGAAAGCAACTGTGGTTGCATACAATTCTTAAAGGGGCTGTTGCATCCTTTTGCTCACCTCCACCAGTGTGGAGTGCAACATATATGCACCCTGCTCAGTCTCCCCCAAGACTTTTGGGGGTGGGGGCTGATAACAAAGCTGTAGATGGCGGAGCGTTTTGGAGGGGCTGCAGAGAGAGTCTCTCCTGCTGCTGCTCTTCCTGCAGCTCTACCAAACGCCTAAGTAGTGTTGGACTGATCCCTTACAATACGTAACATCTCCTGTTGTGTATTATGCTCCTGTTCCTGTGCAGATCTTCTGTGTTCCATGTCCATGCCTAGTTTTTCAGATAAGGACAATCCTCCAGGCTCTGATCTCTGTTTCAGCAGCTGTGGAGGCATTCATTAGTTCAGGAACATCAGCCTGTTTTTTTTCCCCCGCTTCCTAATCTGGGAAAGTCTTTCAGATGGAGTTTGGCAAGGGGGACTGAAGGCAGAGGTGTCTACTGTAAGATAAGCAAACACAAAGTTGCCATTGTTAGCTGACCCAAGGTAGTAAAAGAAATGTTACAATGTAAAAAGTACTCCCTTTCATTTTCACAAGGCTAAGCCAGACCTGCATTCCATTCTGTACATCTCCGAAGGGTCAGACTGCTGTTACAGACATGGTAAGCAAGGGGCCCTTTCATCTGTTTTAGAGAGGCTTCACAATCCACACTTGAGCAAGGAGAGGGATCACCGGGCTCCCTTGTAACATGCCAAGGACTAGTTTGAGAGGAGATGGCCAGAAAAGATTAGAGGACACTGTGGGTGAATTGTAGTGGTAGAAAACATAGGGCAACCAGTATCCTGACCATAATGCCCACTGCAACAGTACTAGGACTAGGAATGGTCTTGGGGAGGCACCCAGGAACCCCATCCATGGCAGAGGATTAAAACGGAGTAACTGTATTGGTTGGGTACATTAAAATTGCACCATCTTCCCTAGATGACCATGTTTGATATCAGTCTCCTGAGGGTAACGCAGGTGGAGAGGGAAGATTTTCTGCAAGCATCGGAGTACAGGCCTGGCCCTTATGGTGCTATGCTGTGTTACACAATGATCCCTGCTCATTTAATAGCAGAGTGGCGGGGTAAAGTCTCCTGCTGTGGCGGAAAAAATAAGGCTGCCCTCCCCAGAAATCAGAGATTTACAGATTACTACATGGAAGTTTCCTTGAGATATCCACAGAAGATTCTTGGAGCATTCCTCTGCACATAAATAGTCTGTGCTGGGAGTAACCTTCCACTGAAGTTTGCCATCACACCCTAAGACCCTCTCCTCAAAAACAGAAACTCCTTTTAAGAAGCTTGGACTGGGGACAGAACCGCAAATAAAAAAAAAAAAAAGATTTGCCCCATACACTCACCAGATGTGCCTTCCCCTGCATCCCGTTCAGTCCCACTGTCTCGTGTGTGACTGGACTGCTCTGGGGTAACAGACAGATCCTGGCTCTCAGGGAGAATGGATACCCCCCTCTCCTGCACCCTGCTTTCCTCCTCCTCCTCATTCACAGAGTCCTTCTCATTCATCCTGAACGGGGATTCTTCAGCGGTATCAATGATACGTGGTGGCACAGTGGTGAGGTCACCGCTGAGAATTTCATGCAGCTACTGGTAAAAGTGGCATGTTTTGGGTGAGGAGCCAGAACAGCTGTTAGCTGTGTCTGCTCTTTGATATTAATGCAGCACTGCTGCGTGTCCCTATTGTGCCCTGTAGGAAGGCACTCTGGCCTTCCCCGGGGTTGGGAGCTGAAGGAGGGCCACAACCAATAGAACGGCTGTATAGTCTGCCAGACAAACCTGCCCGGCAACAGGCGGCGATTGGACCAGCCCGCCAGTCTGCCCGGCAACCCCTAGGACCGGCCCAGATAGGGCCAACGGGGACGGCCAACCAGCAGCCAAGAGGCGGGGCCTCCACAGGAAGGGGCAGTATAAAAGCTAGGCCATGAGGCTCAGTAAGGGGCAGACAGCCGTGGGAAGCAGACCTGCCGCCCTGGGCGCCTGCTGGGGAAGGGAACATCTACGGCCCCAGGCTGAAGCCCCGCCGGTCCCTGGGTAAACCCCGGGACCGGGAGTGGGTAGGACCTCCGGGAGCTGGCGATTGGGACTGGCCCACGAGCCCCAAAGGGTGGCCGACACCCCCCGAACCCCAAGCCTGGCCGGAGGAACCCAACCGGTCCTGGTGGGTCCAACCGCCCAAGGCAGGGCCAGACCTTGAGGAGCTGCCGGCCACTGATCCCCCTGAAGCCGGACCCGACCTCGAGGAACTGCCAGAGGCAGGGCCTCCCAGCGAACCCCTCGATCTTGAAGAGTTGCTGGATGCTGACGACCTGCCCCTGTTGCCGCCCGCCAACGCCGAAGGACTGGTGAGCCAGCCGTGGGCCGTGTACCCCTCCGGTTTACCCGGGGTCAGCTCGTGGGAGTACAATGAGGAAGTGGCCCAGGGACAGCCAGACCCAATGGCTGGAGTAAGGGCCCAGGCCCAGCGGCGTGTTGAGGCCGGAACCCCGCCGTGCCAGTGGCAATTGCTGTGCCACTGGTAGGGCCCTGGGCTGGGACGCAGTGGAGACGGGTGGGCCTGAGTCCCCCTCCCCCTCTCCCTAGCTACCCCGGAGGGAGAGCCCTCCAAACCCCAGCCAGACGGCTGGAAGACGTCCTGTCTCTGCCACTGACCCCGAGACGAGGACATGATTTGTTTACTTGCCTGCCCTTGCCCAAGGGACCGGGCACATTGACTGTTTGCTTGCCTGCCTGCCCTTGCCCAAGGGACCAGGCGCTTTGACTGTTGGTTTGCCTGCCTGCCCTTGCCCCAAGGGACCGGGCGCTTTGACTGCTTGTTTGCCTGCCCCTGCCAAGGGACCAGGCCTAAAGACTGCTTGCTCGCCCGCCCTGCCGGAGGGCCGGGGCGAAAGACTGCTTGCTCTCCCGCCCTGCCGGAGGGCCGGGGCGAAAGACTGCTTGCTCGCCCGCCCTGCCGGAGGGCCGGGGCGAAAGACTGCTTGCTCGCCCGCCCTGCCGGAGGGCCGGAGCCTATAGACCGGTCGTTTAACCAATTCCCCATTTGTTTGGGGAAGGTACCCGGACCTTCCCCAGTGGCTGGGCCCCAGAAAGGGCCGCAGCGACCAGCGCGACACGACTGCCGTCGTACATGCCCCTTCTCCAACACGCCGTAAGGTATCTTCTCGTGTGTGTGTGTGTGTGTGTATGTATATATTATATATAACTTTCTGTTGCTCTCTTGGAGCTGAGACTCTTTGCCCCATAGACCAATGAAATCCAAGATCTCTGTTCGACTCCAAACTGGAGCGCGTTTGGTCCGTGCAGTTGCCATGAGCAGTTTCAGCTACAAAGCTCTCTTTGTGCTGTCTAAACTGGAAATAGAAATTTAAAATTTCCAGGGACTTGAGGGGAGGAGCCATTTCCTGTTTACATGGCCACATCACAGCAGAGCATGAATGTTCAGAGTGGTCACAATGGGAGATTATGGGATACCTTCCAGAGGCCAATGACATCGATTTACATTGTGCTCTGCCCACACTGATGCAAATTCAATCATGGAAGTTGAATCAGCACTATGCCACTTGCAGAAGTGGTTTTATTTTGTTGACTTTTACCGCCCTTTAAATCAACAGAACTTACATGCCCGTGGAGACGCATGCTTTAGGGGGTCGACTTAAACAGCATTATGTCACCTTCCATTGCAAGCATAGACCAGGCCTCAGTCAATTCTTAAATCACTTCTGTGAGTTGGGCAAAATTTGGGCACTATTGTCATACTGTTCTTAGCACTATTTTTAATCTTGAAAATGTCAGATTTCTGGGGAACTGTGTTTATCTCTTTTTATTTTGTTAATGGAAAATGATTAATCAAGTTAATACTAACAAACTTGAAAGTAACAACGTGAAAAGATGTATATAAAGGAAAAGCCAAAGGGTTATGTTCTTAAATATATTCTCTTGCAACACCTTTGAACTTCAGATATTTTTTTAGTCAGTGTTTGTACAGCACCTAGCACAATGATGTCCTTCTGGCTCATTACTGGAGCTCCTGTGAAAACATGGTACCAATAATAATTATATATGCACACACACAAATTAAACAGATTATTTTAAATTATCTTCCCCTCCACAATTGCCTCTCTTTCAGCTCACTCATTGCAATTCTTTTTTTCTTGAATTGCATATGATTTTACATGCCTTTTGCATCACCGAAATGGTAATTAGATTCTATCCAGTGCCATGTGTTCTGAACACAATGTTCTTCATTGTCATCATTTAAATGTGGATTCCATAACAATGCTTATGAAGAAGACTTAACAAGAAAACTGTGTTAAACTAATACTAATGCCACATGTTATATTCAGTTCCAAAACAGCAAACCAATCTTGCATTTCAGCTGTCATATATACAGAAATGAAGTTTCTTCGCGGTGCCAGATTGTCTGGTCTGGCTGAGCTGTGCTTGGCTCAGGATGGGAGTGGGGCAGACGTTACTTGATCCTGATGTTGATCCTGGAATATAACAGAGCAGCCTCAGGGGCTGTAATGTATTCTCAGCTGTATGGGGTCTCAAGAGGTGGTTCCTGCAGCCAGAGATTGCCAGAACATGAGGAAAACCTAGACACAGACCCTTCCTCATTGATAATTCACCCTATGTTGGAGTGACATACAGGAGAGTGACGCAAGAGCCGCTGCATCAATGCAATCCCCTATGCAAAGGAATACTCCAGTGGCTGTCTTAGCTGGTTTTCAGGTTGCTTTGTACTGTCACAGTGGCAAAAGCAACCTTCACAAATCAGAGAATCTTGGTATTCACACTGCTTTCATTTAGTACTGCATGCTATGAACAAAAGCAATTGATTGAATTAAAGCCTGAAAGTAAATTCTATGCCTCTCAATCCAAAATCCTATGGAAATCCAAAACACTATTTCTGCTTATTTATATCAGCCTTTTAAAACCATGCTTTATTAGAATATTGAACTTTCAGTGCCCACAAACTTAGAGCACTGGTGCTAAACTGATGTAAATCAGTGGATAATCAACCTCACAGTTCTCTCTTAAGGCTGAAGTATCAACAGAAAATGACAACGCTAGTCTTATTTTCAGAACAAAGGAGAAAGCACAAAAAGAAACACATTTATAAATCTCAGATTCAAATGACCCAAATTAACTTCTGACATGTAAGACACATACATATGTGAACTATTTAAAGAATGGTAAAATGACCTTTTGATATTATCACTTCAAATGATGTTGTAGCGAGCTGTAAGCTTCAGAAAATCCTTTGGGAAGATTAAAATAAAAATAAAGATTGCACCTGGGAAAAGTTTAATTAAAGTCATTATAGGATAAAAGGTACATACAGACAGCAAAAACTAATTAAAAATATTAGACCATTCAGTGAAAGTATCCTCTCTATCAACACCCATAACTAGATAGACTTTAGATGCCACTCTACATGCACTATGATGTGAAAAGCAGAGCTTTACTAGTGTGATTTACTTCAGTCATCACCCACACAGGAAGATCACTGTTGAGTGCTGCTGTGATGACACGCATAGGATTCTTATTTACTGCATTTCTGTTCAAATATGATGTGTAACCTCTTACTGTTATCTAACTTACACACCATTCATTCATCAATGGCAGAAGCTGCAGTTGCAACTTATAGATGAAAATCCCTCAAGTTTGTTTTAATATATGGATTGCTTTTAGGGTGCTAACAGCATTCTTTGCTATTCTGAAAATGGCTCTTAAATAAATGCTGAGAAGATGAATGTTTATATGCCAGACAGGAAAGGATACTAAACCTTTCATTGACAGAAGTGGCCAAAAATAATTCCCACCTAACAGCCATATGGTGGACTATAACTAATATGAAGTGAGTTGGTGGTCTCAGTCCAGGTTTTAGTTAAGTATCCATATTATATAAACTATCACAACTGACAAACTCGCAGTTTGAGAAGAGAAGATGAGAACTGAATGAACATGGAAATCTACCTTCTCAATCAGAAACAGTGCAAGATGTTGAAACTTGAACTGTAGTATGTTCAGTGGCTAAATCACAGTCTCTCTGACTGTCAATCTGTCAACTTTTGTAAGTACTAAATTTATTCAAAAAATTTAAACAAACTAAAAAACCCCCCAGCCTATTTCATAAATATACACCAAACAGTCCATAGTTTACAAATTGGCATGCACAAGTCATATCAGAAGAGGAAAATGTAGTACTTTCCAGTCCATTACTAACTGAGGAGGATGTTATCTAACATCTACTGGCATCTAATCAATAGGCAGTAAGTTTGGATAACTTGCACTCAAAAAAGGTGGCTGAGAAGGTTTATGGCCTGTAACTGTAGGCAGTAGAACTGGTGATAGTATTCCAATAGCAGGCACACCAGTGGCAAACCTAGAGATAATATAACCTCCATACTCCTACTTGAGATTCCCTTTTTTGTTCATCTAAGGATTGCATTATTCCTTTTGGCCACAGCATTGCACTGGAAGCTCATGTTTAGCAGATTACCCCCCAAATCCTTTTCAGAGTCACTGCTTCCAAGTATATCCTTAGTTGTGTTAGTATGGCCTGCATTCTTTTTTCCTAGATGTGACTTTACATTGCCTGTATTGAACACCTGTTGTTTGCCTGCACACAATTTACCAAGCAGTACAAATAGGTCTGCATCAGTGACTTGTCCTCTTCATTTGTTACCACTGCCCCAACTTTTGTGTTACCTGCAAACTTTATCGTTCATGGTTTCATGGTTTCTTCAAGGTCATTGACAAAAGTGTTAAATCACATGGGATAAGAATCAGTCCCTGCCAGGACCCAGCTATAAACATATCCACTCAATGATGAGTCCCTGTTTTACAACTGTATTTTGAGACTTGCCAGTTAACCAATTTTTAATGTGTGCCATATTGATTTTGCACCATTCTAGTTTCTTAATCAAAATGTTGTGTGGTACTAAGTCAAATAGTTTATAGAAGTATATTCCATTAACATTACTACCTTTATCAGTGAAACTTTTAATCTTGTCATCAAATAAGATATGAAGTTTTTCTTTTACAAGATCTATATGCTATGTACTCATATTGATTGACTATAGTTATATTGCCCCTCTTTAAATCCGTATTTATGAAGCCCCATATCAGCTTTACATTATTTTGCTAACAGGCCTATAATTACTTGTCATCCAATTTGCTCTTTTAAAATATTGGCACAATATTAGCTTTCTTCTAGTCCTTTAGAATTTCCCCAGTGTTCTAATGTTGAAAATCAACATTAATAACCCAAAGAGCTCCTAAGCCAACTCTTTTTTTAAAAAAAAAAAAAAACCCTCCCAAATGAAAGTTATCCAGACCTACTAATTTTAAATTGTTTATCTTTCATAGCTGCTGTTTAATATCCTCCTGAGTTACTATTGGAATGGAAAATATTTCCTTGTCATCACCATGTGATAAGAATACATCTGTTTTCCCAAATACAGAACAGAAATATTTACTGAATGCTTCTGCTTTTTCTGCATTATTAATGAAATTCTACCATTTACATCTAGTAATGGATAATCGTTAAGATTACTTTTGCTCAGAATATGCTTTAAAGATTCATTGTCAATAAGCAATAAAATCAAATAAAACAAATTGGAGAAGCAAAGCCACATTTCACAAAGACACAGACTCACCAGCGTAGTTAAATAGGATGGCCATTTTATTAATTTCAACCATAACTTGATGTGGGTGAACAGCACCTATCAATACCTGTCACTGCCATTGCACTGAAGACTTTTCACTATCCACAATGGCCTCAGATGTATCATAACCAGAAAGGAGGGAAATCATCTGCCTACCAAATTACAGACTACTAAGGAACATAGCCTGGATATCAGCATCAAAGCCTCCTCCTATCCCAAAAATTGAGATGCGTGGAGTCTCAAGCAGCACCAAACACTGAAGTTTGTTTCTCCATGCCATGCATGGGCTTAAGAGCATCAAAATGACCCTTGCTAGCCTGCAAACCATGATGGAAACTCATCAATAGTTTTGACATTTTAGCTCTATGAACCCCACTTCACCCAACCAGGTCTCCTTGACAAGAGGAAGTTCAAAATATATTTAAAAAAAAAAGAGGTTTACTGATTTTACCTTGTGAGGATCAAATACCTTCTAGACTTGAGAGTGTAACCAGCCAAACTCTCTTCAGATCAGAATGTCCAGCAGAGCTACCTAAAGATCATAAAGAGTGAGACTGAATAAGAGCATTAAAACACTGGCTTTCTGATTGGGAGTCCACTTATAATCATTTTATTTATTTGTATTATCATAGGAGCTAGGAGTGCTAATAATGGACCACAGACCTTGTAGGGGCAGGTGCTGCACACACACACACAAATAAAAAGATAATCCCTGCCCCAAAGAGCTTACAAGAGAAGTAGTAAGACAGAGACAACAGATGGCTACAGAAAGGAGTGTAGAAGGAAACAATGAGACAATATTGGTCAGCATGAGGGTATTCTTTGTACACTGGTGGTCTAATCATTGTTCAAATTGTTGTATGGAAAATTGCAAAGGGGAGTTTTAAGGAGGGATGGAAGACAATAAGGCAGCTTTGTGAATATTAATGGGGAGCTTCTTCTAAATCAGAAAAATACATAGGAGAAAGCGTGAAGATGATTGCTGGAAAAGTTAACAAATGAGCAATAGAGGCAGGCATCATGGGCTGATTAGATACAGGAGTCAATCTCTTGATAGGCGGACCATGAAGGGCCTTGAAAGTTAGAAAAAGAAAATTATTCTTGATACAATAGAACAGAGGGAGCCAGTGGAAAGATCCAAAGAGAGGGGTGATATCATCAAAAGGATGGGCCAAGAAAATGATTTTTGCAGAAGTATTTTGAATGGAGATGAGTGGGACAAGATTGTGTTTGTCAAGGCCAGAGAAAAAGGATGTCCTTCTGGCCTTGCTTCTATGAATTGGTGCACTGATAACTGAAACTTACTTTATGGGCCCCTTGGATTCAAATTCTGTGATTAAATGCCCAGCCTATTGGTAACCCAAATTGCCATCCTACTATGAGCAAGACAAATATTTCTGCTCCACCAATTTGTAATTGGCAACTGGACTTTACTAACAGAAACTGGGATGTGATGAAAGTAACTGGGGTGAAATGGGATGAAGTTGACAGAGCTAGGTTCTTCTCTCTTTTTACGTCGTATTTTTCCTGTATCACTTGCATAGCAAATAGTTATTTCTTCCCTGTAGTGAATGTGACTACATTTTCTGTGGCAGGGGGAGGAATTAAATCCAGAGTGTTTAGATGTCAAGCAGGCCTCTAGCTCTAAATAGGATAAAACTCAGAAGGAACTCTATATTCTTATATCTCAAAGTACGGATTGCCTTTTCTGCACAAGGCATAGCTAAGAGGATGGGCAGAATGCTGTACTTACATCTTCGGGCAGAGTATACTCTCTTGAATTAAATGAGAATTTACTGGAATCCAGTATTTATTTTATTTATTTCAAATAAATGGATTGGTGCAGTGATGTGATGTGATTTGATTTGAAAGTTTAAACGTAGCTCATACAGTCAAATAAACAAGTTTTCTCTTTTCTTCTTATAGTAAAGTCGATAGTTCAAATGTACAAAGTTCAGGAAATGCAGACGTTAAAGAAAGGGAATGTTACCTCACAGTAATTATTATGGTTATAGTTACAGTCGTCGTCATTAAAAAATAATATTTATCACACAGCTTTTTATGAGCCGTTGCAGCGGTCTCTAATATTTAAATAGGAAATAACTGAGATATATAAGATAGCAATGTATAGTAACTGTGAGAAATGTTGACTGTTTAGTGATATATATATCATAATATATAATGTTATATATAACATTAAGGGAAACATTTCCAAAAGCTCCTAAGTGACTGTGACTTAGGTTCCTGAGTCATTTAGGCATTTTAGAAATATTTACTATATATGACTGCAGAAACAGTCATGTAAAGTGTATATTATAAGTACTTTGTGTCTGAGTTAACATTGCATTGGGAATGTTTTGATTACAATTTTGGAATTTCCTGTCTTTGGTGAATTAAATTTTGAAACTTTTTTTTGTTGAATTCATTAAATATGGTTTAGAGCAGTTATATCAAGTGTATTTTTAAAAAAAGAAGAATAAATTTAACATGTGTTATGACTGCTGGTATGAATTCTTGTTACACGTTTAGAAGTTCATCTCTCCCTGTTTCAGGTGGTGTTTAAAAATTCTCTGTTCATATTTAGCTTCCTGTGTTTAATTTGCAAGCATGGAGCGAATAGTTTGACCATGAGAAGACTGTTTCATTGAACAGTTTGTAGGGAGTAGTAAGCTCTATTATTTTGCTGGCTTCTAGGAACCAAAGGCATCGGAAGAAGGAGAGGACGTAAATCTTGGAAAACATTTTATGAAAAATTAATGAAAACAATAACCATTTTTATTCACTGCATGGTACTAGAAGCAGAACACATCTGACCCACCCAGCAGCTGCATCGTGTAGAAGCTCTTGAGAGTGTCTGTAGAAGTGAGGACAATATAAATTACAACTTGAGTGATAAAAGCATAGGCAGAGAGAGAGGGATACTCTAGGTAACCAAGTACAATCTATCTACTTAAAAAGTAAATTTAGGGTTGTTTTCTTTCCTTCATGCAAGAGGCAATATAAACTGAAAGCTTAGCTTTTTAAGTTAAGAAAAATTGTTTCTCTTTTTTCTTTTCACGTATTTTGCCGTGAAAAATCAGTCTGCACATGGAAGCCAAGATCATACACAATTAACAGAGCAGAAGAGATGTATTTGATTTTATGCATATATAATATATTAATATAACCTGTTAATTTATTAATTTAATTCCAATTTAGCATTGGTAATAATAGATAGATCTCAAGCTACGCAGGGTGATTTTTAGCATCAGAGTCACTACTAATTCTTTGTAAATATCAGATGTGCCGTATTTTTTTTTTGCGACTTCATTCGTAATATTCCAATTCTGAACTTTCCTGAGACCCTGTGTCTATACCAACCAGCCATCGATTACATAGACTATCTTTCTGCTGTGAAGCTTATTTTCTGAAGAACTATCAATTTCAGCACAAGTCCAGAACTATTCTCTTCATAATACTGTCTCAGCAACAGCTCTTTTAAATTACCCTTGTTTCTCTACAACATTGATATTCACTAAATTTCTACTACTAATCATGATAGCTAATAATTCCAGTCTTAGACAGCACTATTAGAATACAGTAGTTGGATCAACTGGCGAGCCAGTTATCAATCTTTTATTTTAAATTCAGCCTGGGTTACAAAGAACATTTTGAAGATTTTTAGCACTCTGTTTTTTACGCTTATTTTTTTCCTGAAATTCATTTAATTAGGACACACTTCTAGATGAACATTTCTTTCATGAACAGTTTCATATTCCACTGTTATATCTGACATAAAAGCAATTATCATACCCGCTCCCATATTTGATATTTGTAATACGTTTGATGAGAAGGCACATTTTCATTTCAGCTCTTATTTTTTCTAAATACTTGTTTACTTGTCAACATGCTTACTTAGTCAATATATTTTTGCAAGGAGTTAAGTATTAAATTGATCTCAGGAAAGTGTTGATTAACAGTTTTCACCTGCAACAAGGGGTTTCAAATTAAGATGAGGCTATTTAAAGAAATCATTGCATATACATTATAAAGAGCATTTAATGCGCAGAAAGGTTCCCACTTACCATATCATGCCCACTCCATCCACAGAACAGCCTCACTATCTGGGCTAGTCCACTCCACCATGGCAGTATACCTCAGTTCAGTACTGAGCTTCTATGTCCACTTTTGTGACTGTTTTTATTAGAGTTAGGTCAAATCTGTATCCATTTATTTATTCTTTTGTATTTCTAGGCAAGAGTGTGATGAGGAGAGTCTAATTTCTGTTTGGTGAACCTAACCATAGGATTTTTGTTCTGGCGCAGAACCAAACAAGAAAAGTCCATTTCCCGTGTTTATATAGGTTAAACGTTGTGAATACAATTCATGAGATCTGGCATTATCAACTTCAAACCCAAAATTTAGGCTCTATTTGGACTCAAATCAATCCTCCACACTCTAGCCTAACCCTGAGCTGGGTAAACAACTAAAGTTCTGGTCTCAGAAGTCAATGAAAGTCTTTTCCTTTTTACTTACAGGTTTTCTAAATCTGTTATTACTCTTTTCAGATTGGAATAATGTATTGGTAAGTGACAGATTGCTTAGTCAAACAGATCTTTTAGAAATTGTCAGAAAGCAAAAGAGATGAACAGCAAAGTTGTTCAACTGAATCCTAAGAGTGTGAAGATGCTCACTAGTAGCAGGATAGCCATAGATATTTTTATATCATTTCATGCTAATTAGTTGTCGTGCTACTGCCAGGATGTTTTAGAAAGAACCATTTTGACAGATTTAGATCCCTAAAAAGAGATTCTGCTTATGTAGTTTTGTGTGGGATTTATTTATCTGTTTGGGTAGTTACTTACTGGTGGTTAAACAATGTTTTTCTATACAGTGAAATGTTATATCGCATTGTAATATTTTTCCTTCCACTTGTCAGACTGCTATTTGCATTTGAGAGAGATCATGATAATAGGCAGAGTGGTTAAAGAAACTGTAAATGCTTGCATTTCTATTCTGAAGCCTTGATTCATATTCAGACCTTTCACAACTGACACATTATTACTAAATTGCTGAAAAACAGAAACTGCAGTGCAGATTAATTCATTTTGTATAATGATGGATATTGTCAATTTCAGAGACTCTTGCTAATAGCGAAGCTGTACAGTATCAGAAACAGGGTGAGCCATAATTTGGTCCTGCTTCTTTCTAAAGAAATGATGAGTGTTTTCTGAGCTCTATTGATAGGCAATTGCATATAAATAATGTATTGCAGCTCAGACTAGTGATGACCAAAGATGATAGATTTCTATAACACCTTAAAGCTGATTTTTGCAGGCATTATAGCTGGATTCTGCAACAGGAAATTTGATTTCTGAGCCACATTCTGTTGTTTTCCACAACAACAATTTTCACAATTTTAAAAAATAGACTAATAAAACTTGTTTGATGTATACATAAGCATTTCTTGTGTACTAATGAAGAGGTCAGTATACATAAAACCCATACTTTATGCTGTGTAGAGAACATCTCTTTGCAATTTAGGTAGAACATTTGTAAGGCACAAGATGATTAAAAGGAAAGGTAAAAATAAATGAGGAACATTAAAAAGAAAGGTAAGAAGAAAAGAAATGTAAAGGAGAAAATGATAGCAAAGAGGACCCATAATTTAGTGGATGGAGGGCTCGATTGCAATTTTCCTGGAGCTCTTTGTAAGAGGTGGTCCATAGCTACACCACCCTGGAGCAGTCCAGGAAAGTAAATGTGTTTTTGAGAGTGATGATTCTTTTTTTTTCCCCTTTACCTGTTGCTTCATATGGGAAGTGATCTCCTATTGATCCCTACCACTAGCAGATTACTTTCCTTTCCATGCAGTTTCAGCAATTCTGACTGGCACAGTGCAGGTTGGATCCAAGAATATCCCCATTCCCAGCCCACATTCATGGGAGGTGTGTGTGAAGGAGGCGTTAGTAGCAGAGTCTGCTTTCCTCCTGTCCTTTTGCACACACTGGCAATGCCAGGAATCCACACAGGTGAGTAAGGAAGTGTCTTATGCCTGTGCTGTTATTTCCCTGTGCAGCTGCATTGGGCTAATCACAGTTTTGCCCTTAATGTTGATCAGCATCTGACTCTGGAATACTTCCTATGTTAGTCAAGAGTGAAAAGCCTAATGTGCTATGTTCATTCAAAAGATGATGGTTACCTTTACAATTATTTAGTTTAGCTTTCTTCTATTTGACATTACAAGAGTTATATAAATTCCCCACCCTCCCAAACCACATGGCATTCCCACCTTTCCTACCCCACAAACATAAAAAATAAAAATAAATGTTGACTGAAAGCAATTAGAAGTCCCGGTTGCTATGATAGCATGGTGCTTGCAAATGGGTTTCCAATATGTCACTTGACATGTGTTTCATGGAATGAAATGTGGTGTAATTTTAAATCCAAGCAGAAATATGCTTACATTTTTAAAGCCTGACACTGGAGCTAAGGAGAATATCTTTCTGCAGTTAGGGAGTGGAAGTTCCATAATGCAAGGTGCTGAATGCCTTTAACGATATGCTGAACATCCTCAATTCCCATTTACATTCTGGCTATCTTGGAAACTTACATGGCAGTCATTACCACAGTAGCTACACTGCAATTAAAAATCCGTGGCTGGCCCACGCCAGCTGACTTAGGCTCCCAGGGCTTGGGCTCAGGGGATGTTAAATTGCAGTGTAAAAGTTTCGGCTTGGACTGGAGACCAGGCTATAGGACCCTGCGAAGTGGAGGATCCCAGAGTTCAGGCTGCAGCCCGAGCCTGAATGTCTACACCCCAGTTAAATAGCCCTTAGCCAGAGCCCTGCAAGTGCAAGTCAGTTGGCATGCATGTATCTAATTGCAGTTTAGGCATACCCTGAATTCCTTATGATCTTTACTGTATCTAAACCCCAACACCTTTTAGGTAGGGAAATACTATTATCTCCATTTTACAGATAGGGAAGTGAGATATTGAGAGACGAAGGCCCAAATGCACAAAAGGAGTTAGGCACCTAAAACCCTATTTTAAGCACGTAAGTCCCAGTTTCATTATCCCTGTGATGCAAAACTGAACCCTGTAGGCACCTATACTCAGTCAGCACCTAAATCTTTGCAATAAAAGTTCACCAGGTGCCTATGTTTCTGCCTCTGAACCTATGCACTACTGTCTCCTTCTAAGCATCCATGCAATTATTTGCCTTGTAAGCCCCAGAGCAATTCACAAACCAAGGAAAGACAGGTGTCTGGCCACCTAAGTCATATGTGGGATCCAATGTCATAGGCATCCTCTGAGCATACCTACCAGATCAAGCCTCTCGGGCAAGTTGACCCAAAATAGCAGGGGAAGGGGAGGCATTGTAAGGAGGTGTTCGCTCATAACTTTTAGGGTGCTCACCTTGGATATGAGTGATCCCTGGTTCAAGTCTCCCATCTACCTGAGTGGGACAATGTACCTCTCTCCTGAGTCATCTAACCATCGGGCTATGGTATATTCTGATGTGGGGTTCCCTTAGTCTTTCTCGGTGAAGGTGTTTCTCGGTGAATAACCTAACCATGGAGCTAAAAGGTTATGAGGGAAGCTGCTGGAATGGCAGTTGAAACAAAGTTTTCTTTTGGAAGGTGGGGCCAGGCCTCCTGGCACCAGCTGTTGGGGAGCCATTCACTGCCATGTTAGGACCCTGTCTGCATAAAAGTTTGAAGAAATTTCTAGACAATATGCCCGCAACTCATTCCTTCAAATACTCCAATGTTTCATTATTGTGTTAAACATCTAAAACAGCAGTTACTAGTGGTGGATGTTGAAATTAATAATTATTTTCTTAGTAATGCATGTGAAAATGTAGGCTGCCTACATCACCAAATTATGTTTTGGTACCTGTGCCAAGGGTGCAAAGGTTGTTGCTTCTATGGAATCTGAAGTGACAGCATTAGCAAAAGTAGTCAATATTAAATATATTATATTCTATGAAAGCAGTCACTTCCTTGCTAATATGCATTGAAGATTGAGTGCATGCTGCTGAATATCAAGTAAAGTGTTCATTTGACACTAAGGTCATTTGTGTTCAGAGAAGGGGAAAAAAGAGCTTGTTCTAGGACATGAAAGTCTTCATATAAAAGTACAGGAACATTGAAATCCTGTTATGATACATGCTCGAATAGTTTGGGAAATCTTTTTTCAGATACTATGGCTCCAACATTCCCATACAAAATAAGTACTTGTAAAAGCAAAAGCAGACCTCCTTCAATTTTTGTCATTAGTGTCCTAAAATTCATGCCTCAGATTATTTCGTTTAGCTAAACTGTGCTTACTGCAGGACCACGGTCAGGAAGGGGGTAATGAGGGCTATAATGGCTTATGTAGTCAAAAGCTTGAGGTTTTGCATTTTAAAGACACCCTAGCTATGTCCCTTTTTTCCTAGGTATGCCCCTTATTATAGGAAGCAGTGGCATAATACTGCCACCTAAAAATTCCCCCATGCATGTAGGCTACTTTGTGCCATCACATCAACAAACAGGCTTGAGTGGGTTGTCTGTGTACAAAACTCATAGAATTATAGAATATTAGAGTTGGAAGGGACCTCAGGAGGTCATCTAGTCCAACCCCCTGCTCAAAGCAGGATTATCCTCAGCTAAATCATCCAAACTCATCTGTGTTTAGTACTTTTCTAGGATTTGCTGGTACAAAATGTATTGAAAAGCAGTTAAATTTCATATCTTTTCTGGATCCCCTTATTTCATCTTTTATTGCATCCTTTAAAAAAATTCTTCTCATAGGAATTTTAAATAAAATTTCCTCTCAGCCTATTTGTCAGCAATGTATTTATTTTCTTGGCAGATTACTATTATTTATTGGTCAACTTGGCCTATTTCATTTGTTTGATTAATTAAAAAAACGAGTGTAATGTTGTTTTAGGCTGTATTGGCAGTTCGTGTTATGCTGATTTATGTTTGGTACTATGGGAATTTAAAATTCCTTAAATTTTACTTTACTTTGACATTTACAGCAGTGTAAATCTATAGAAAATGTAATAGTTATTCTTGATTGACACAACTGTAAGAGGAGAAGCGGGCCTACATATTTTTAGGATACATTTACATAAATGGAAGGAAACCAGATGAAATTTAAATTGGTCTTTCATAATCTCAGTTTTGTTTATAGTCCCAATTGATATTAGAATAGACAGCTTAACTTTTACATTTAAATTAATGGTTAAGAATTTATCAAAATTTTTCCTCTTAAAAGTACTTGAGACTTCATTCAGAAAGACAATTTCCCATGTAATACATCATAGTTCTTGAAATTTTTTATTTTAATTAGTATTGAACATTTGCTCGTGATACTTATACACCACGAAATGAGGTTGCTGTTACCCAAAATTGCTTTCTTGTTTAGACTTTGCTTATTAGATTCGCCACTATTTCCCTCATGCTATATATTACAGCAGCTGAACCACAGATCATTCCTTATATTATGCTAAACTTCATATTTGCTGTTTCATAACTTTATAGCATAAATAAAAGTATGTCATTTATGTCTTCGTTTAATGTTCCCTGCCTAAAATATGATTTAGTCCTATGTTAATGATACTTAGTTTTTATGAATAAAGGAGACACATTTCCTGAATTAATATTCATATAAATTTAATTGGAAACCACTTAACAAGAAAGGAATGGAGTTTATACAGAAGTATTCCGTAATGCATCATGTGTGAAATCACCACAAATCTACTTGTTAAGGAAACATATTATCGCTCAATTGTAAATCAAATGGGTTTTTTTCCTATCCACAGAAGAAAGCTATATTTTTTCATAATTTTTAATCTCGTATTTTCATACATGCTTCTGTGTCAGAGAGAAAATATTGTTGTTGATGCCTGGTTTGTTAATATAGCTTTTTGGATTTAAAAACATACCATTTTCACATATGAGTATTTTTCAATTTTATGTAAACAAACACTGATTCAGATTCCTGAAGCTTTGTTTTAACCAGTGAATTTGACTAGTGGTCAAAAGTGAATTGAAGTTGTGCCAGAAATATTAATTTGTGCACCTGGGTTATAACTATTATCAACAACTGAGAGCCAAAATAATCTATTTGTACATCAAGGCTTCAGTTTACTCTAATAAGTCTGCAGAACATTATGAATCATGATAAAGCTGTACATTAAATTGAACCTGTCTATTCTATTCCGCTGTACCAACAGTAATACTGTTGATCATAGGCATTAATTAATATATACTATTTACTTTTACTTTATAGACCCTTACCTTTTCCCACCTCAAGCAGAGAAAAGAAGTGCTTGAGATTTTATTACTTGGAGTCCATTGTTTCTGTCTCAAAAGACTAGAAGTCTTCCTGGGGTTCAGATTCTGTCCCTTAGCATGATCGTTAAATGGTTATCTTTCTGCTTGCTTGCTTGATGGCTTTGTTTATCTTTTATGTAAATGTACTTATATTGTCCTCTGTCTATAGTCAAGCCAGACAGACAGATAAATACACATTCCTATGTCTAGGTGGGCTGGGTTCATGCTCTGCCTCCCAAACACATTTTAAGAACACATTTCTAGCGTACATCTGTAACAATACATCACACAGTGTTTTGGAGGACCAGCATGTAACCAGTTTGCATGTCCTTACATAACATCTTGGAGATATATATTATGACAACAGTGTGTTGAGGCAATGAGTGTTCAGGCCTGATGTGAGTTACAAGGGGGGAAGGTGCTGGAAGTTGGCAATAATGGGCTCTCAGAGTTACAGAATCCAAACAAACACATAGCAGCAGAGGCTTGTGAGGTTCAACCCCTTGAATCCAGAAATCTCACAGGATCCACAAAAGCTCATGACACCAGAGCTCCTTCAACCATTGACTGACCCCAAAACCCACTCAGTGTGGGGCTCCATAGTGAGGAGATGAAGGCCATACCCAGATTATCTTCACTAATTTATAGCTGCTTTCTCTTTTGTGTTTTGGGGACAGGGGAACCATTCAGAAAAGGGTGGTTGGCCCCACACTTACTCCTCTTGACTCTGTCCAAGCCAAGAATTTGGATCCCCCCTGGACGACATGGCTAGGTAAAAGGAAGAGTAGACTGCATAATCTGTGTTTGTGCCTTTCTCCACCTCTACAAGGCTCTGCATATGCACATGTGACATGGAAAGGAGAATTATTTACTATTTGTATTAAAGTTGCATGTAGGGGCCCCAATCTTAGACTAAGTCTCCACTGTGCTAAGCACTCTGCAAACAAATAACAAAAAGACAGTCCTAGTCTGAAGGAGTTTATCATCTAAGTAAAACTAGGTCCCTTGAACAAGAAGTTAACCGTCTCCATATGTCCAATTCAGTAGATTGGTGAACAAAGCAATGTGTGTTATTTTTTATGTGAAAATGGACATTTGGCATAGGGAAGAGGAAATCTTATAGAAATATGCCAAAGTTATCTAAATCAGGACTCATTCTGAATTTCTGGATTAAATTACAGTGTATCTGGCTGTAATTTATTTGTAAAGTTGATGAAACTAATAATCAAAAAGTATAATTTAGTCATAGGTTCTGATTGTACTCAGTGTTAAAAATTTGCACTGTTTTCCTACAAATCTGTTTACTCATTTGGTTGAGGAAATTAGTTCTTTCCACCTCTTCTTTGGTTTTCATGCACGGTTTATTCTGAAAAATAATTTTCTTTGTGCTATTGGCAAAAAATTATTCAGGCAAGCACCTCACAGTGTGCTATTGATGAAAATAATTTATGCAAAACTTGAATTCTCTTTTGAGTGTTTTGTCAACACTTCAAGCCATCCAATGAATGTTCTTTAAATCCCACCACTTTGTTTTCTGGAAAGGAAAAAAGCAAATCTGATGATAAATGGAAATTCAGCTATAAAATAAAAATGGAAAGTTGTTCCTCATAGTAAATTTTTACTTTGATTTTTAAATAAAATAAAACATTAGTTCTCTTTCTCTATATTTTTGCTTTATTGGTAAAATAATGATATGTTGTTTGTTGTTTGCATTTAAATGTACCGTTAAGGGGAAAAAACAATCAGACATTCCAGAGTAGTTATCTATCATGTTTTGCTCTTGGAAACATAGAAATACTTCTTGTAGAAAAGGTGGTGCCTATGCACCCACCCTGTCTGTCTGTCTGTTTGTCTATATTGTGTTGTGTATTATTTATAAATAAAATGGTAAATTATTTAACACCACCCGTGCATCTGAATTTCAGCACTCTTAATCTGCTACTATTGATTCTGTTTATGTGCATGTTGAAGTGGATAGACTGGGGAAAAACTGACAACTTTTCACATTTTGAAAAGTGAATTCCCTAATGTAATAAAGTTTTAAATATATAGTCAGTATATTTCAATTGGGTTGTCTGGTGGGATCTTATTAAAACATGTAGGGGCCACAGATTGCAGTGCTTAACTGAATATACTTTCTCAGACACTTATTTTTAATTATTGGAGATGCATGCAAGTTAGTTACTGAACAGAGAACCTTGATTTCTACGAGATCTAATACTTGCATTTGTTTATATCTTGCAGTGTTAGTCACTGAATTATTTACTGCACCGAAATAGTCATAAACATTTGAAAAGTGACATTGATCATTTCAATTAAAATAATAGTAACTATAGGCCAAATTCATTCCTGGTTTAACTATTGATTTCAATATTATTCTCATTAATTAACAACAATTGTCAGGTTCCTGTGCCGGCAGGAAGTCAAACAGTTTGAGAGCAAGACATGAGAGAGCTGTTGTCAAGCTTAAAACTTTTCCAGTTTTCTTTCAGATAACATCATTATTCAAAGTATTCTCTATATTCAGTGTAAGTGATAGTGCAAAGTATTTAAACAGGTGCTTACCATTAAGCATGTGACTGAAGTGGGAGTTCAGTTAAACAGGTACACCCATAAGTATTTTGCTTCATCAGAGCCATAGTGGAACAACATTATATAGTTATCTAAGGCAACTGACAAGTTACTAGACCTGAAGTCTTTGGTGCACACAGTAAACACCCTCCAAGTATCATTATGGCATTTCACAGCAAACAACGGCAATCACTTCAATTCAAAAGCCACAAGAGAAAATTCCCATGACTATGTACTTATGCTGTTCCAGTATTTTTTTTTCAATTTTCTATGGGTTGCTCACCCGGCACCTCCACTGCTCTTGGTCACTGCTGCCCTATTGTATGATCACATCCTGTTTGCATACATGGCATCTACGAACTGTCATTTCAGGAATAGGCCCATGATGTCAACTATTGCTTGCCTTCAGTCAGTGCTTCAACGCCATTTGTGCTATAATAATGATTATTGGTAACTATGTAGGGCTGTCACCTTGCTTCTCACTGCTTGCTCTGCAGTAGCCTTTCTTTTGGTAATTTGGCCATCTGGCCAGGTCACCATTTAGTCAACTCCTTCTAGGATTACAAAGTCCAACAGGACAACTGTCCAAATGCCGTTGCTAGTCAGTGTTCAGCCCTTCCTCTGTGCCACTATACCAGTGGCTGGAAGGGGAAACTGGGCCCACTGGCTACACTGGGTCCCTCCCCAAGGACTCTACAACCAGCAATCCAGGTCTGGTCAGTCCCAGACCCTGTTGCTATTTCCCTGAGTTCTTCCTGCCCAACCTCTCTATCTTCTCTGATCTGATTCTGGTTCACCACAGGAGCCTACTCTACTCTCCATGGCTACTTCACTCCATCTTAGTCCCATCCTAGGCTCCTTACTGCAGAGCAGGATCCCAGTGCTTACTCTCCCTCTGGGCTTTCTTCTTGTTCCTGATTACCTCCTTCCTTCCAAGAAGTGACTCCTTTTCCTGCAGCATCCTTCTGCTTTCAGCCTCTTGGCTGTATACTGTTTGCCCAACCCTTTCCCTGCTAGGCTTCACTCTCAATTAACTTTGGCCTTCCCTCTCTCAGGTGATGCCAGGGAACCTAACTGGCCTCTCAGACTTTTGTTAATCTATCAGAGTTGGTGTGAGGTGCACACCCATCACCACATATTGTGAATTTCCTTAATTCCAGCTCCTTCTGAAGTCGTCCTGATGACACTCACATTGATTCTGTGGCCACCTGTCTTTCTATCCAAACATGCTACCCGTACATGCATCTTCCAGTTTTCTTTTTCTCTCACAAAAAGACCTCCCTTCCCTGAAGATACTCCTCAACTAACTGCTCTTTCCCCGCTTTCTGCTATTTCCGTCATTCCCTGTACAAATTCCCAACAGGCTCCAATATCTCCCTTCTTCTAAGGAGGCGGTACTTAATACAGAGGTACTCTTCAACCATCTCCTCATTGTACCTTGGATATTGATGAGATGAGATGTTTTAATTCATTTTAATAATCTAAAACCAAAATTATTTGATTATGTCTTATCCAAAAACTCTAGGTAGGTTTTATTTTCTGTTTCAAAATTTAAATTTGAGAATATTAATAATTTCTGCATACTCACATGTGAGAGGCAGCATGGTCTGGAGCACTGAGCACAAAGGTGAGAGAGGATGTTCTGAATTTTAATCTTGGTACATGTAAGGAGCACTATGGACTAGTCAATTAGCACACACGGGAGATTCTAAATTCTAATCCCAGTTTTTCTACTGGCTTTTGTGAGGCCTTAGGCAAGTCACTAGTTATATTTCTCTTTTTCTCCCCTGGAAGGACTGTTTTTAGAGATGGTGGAAAGATACCAACATAAAAATAAGTAGTCCTTACATATAATTCACAATATATATCAAATTAGCTCTTCTTAAAACATAATAAAGGCTAAGTTATATTGTGGCAGATAGGAATCAGTAACTTTTTAGTGACAGAGGCCTTTTTCCTGATGTATTTACCTACCTACATATATACATACATACAGTAAATTATTAAAATTAGTCCTTTGCATACCCCAAATGATCTATTAATATAAAACACTTATGAGAGTGTAGGCAAAGGCTACATCCACATTTTATTCTGCTGTTTGATTTATGTGAGTCTGACACATGATTGGCATTCTCTTGACTTTTAATTTTAATATTTCAAGTTTACTGTCCCCCAGTCTCTGAGCACAAGGTGAGAGTTAGTTATGCTTTTATCTCTGCAATAGCTCCTGGAGCACTTTGCTGATTGTTAATAAAGCCAGCAGACCATTTTGTGAATTTTAAAAGTGGCGTTTTAAAAATTGGCAATGAAAGTTTAGCTATTGATCTTAATGGCCACCATTTATATCTAGGAGAAGAAACATGAATTGGGACTGCAATTACAGGATGTCTCTGCAAGGTATAACCATTAATAAGCATACTCTACCTCTTTTCCTGAGGTTTTAGTAATATAGTTCTGATCTCTTGAATACCTTACCAGACAAGGTAATATATATATCTTTAGGTCTTTCCTTCCTCCATATATCTCCCCTTTTCACGGTCAGCTGCTGTATGTTGATATATTTACTTGTTTGTGCTATTTGTTTCTCTAAACCAAGAATCTAGTGAACTGAAAGAAGAATCTTGAGCATTTCTATTAGGAGAATTGAATGCTTTAAAGACAACCTGTGTCTAATCGAACTATCTGTGTTACTTTAAAAAACAGATGGCAATTCTGTATTTTGGCAGCTTCTTCTTTAAAGATTATGTTTTTTAATGAAAGGACTCATTTAGGTCCAGATTCTGCAATCCTTATTTATGTTGACTAATATATAGTCCCACTCAATATCAGTAAAAGTTGCAGAGTATTGTCTTTATTGAATACTAGATTTAAGCCATAGAACTAGTAAGCAATCCTTCCTAACCTTAACCAGTAACCTATAGCATGAATTTCATCATGGCACAAAGTCTGACCTTCTGTCACTTGAGGTCCTGGGATCTAAACCACAGGCTCTGTTTAAACACGTTCTGGGGGCTGACTGACCTTTTGTCTACCATCCACTGATGATAGATCAGTTGTGCCCTGTATTCAGGCATACATTTGCCATCATGTGCCTATCTCCCAATTCCTCTGAAAGCCTCTTTGCTGGCAAGGGTTCTCTCTCTTTCTGTGTGTGTGTAGGTAACACATTATGTGGTGTGGTGTATAAGTTTTATCAGTTCACTTTAAGATGCCCTTGTGAGCAAGTTATGTGGATGGTGGCAATCATACTTTTATACCTCAGACTGTAATGTTTTCTGACACACATTTTTACTTCAAGGGAGACATGACAGTTTAAACTGTGGATCTGCCCTAGTGCCTTTTAGTATGTGTTTGCACAGCACCTACTTCCCTGTATCCATGCATCTATCTATTATGGCCCCCATCACCTAATACCTCAGCACCCTGCAAATGTTAATAAATTCATCCTCACAAATCCTTGGAGAGGTATAGGAATATCATTAATCTTATTTTACGCAGAGGGAACTGAGCTGCAGAAATATTAAATGAAGTGGTCAAGATCAGACAGGAAATCTGCAGTAGAACTGAAACCAAGTATCTGGTGCTCTAACTACAAGGTTATCTGCCCAATCCTGACCAATCCTCTGAGCTCTACTGCAATACAGATAATAACAATGAAAATACACTCCTGTGAGAATTGAAATGTTTTAGTTTCTGGGGTGGCAAATATTCGTGGTGGTGGTAAGGTGGCACTCTGAGCCCATGTTTGGGAAGGGAATGGCATAATACTATTTTAATTTAGCTATTGTTGAGAAAATGCTACAGAAATACCTTATCTCTACATTAAATAAAATAAAATTTTGCATTGACTGTTTTGGCAGGGTTTGGGTTCCATGAAATGCATTGCCATGTTAGCTTTGGGAATCTTTAAATATCAAGGTTAATCTCAGTTCTGATTTAAAAAAAAATACATTCCAACTTTTTAGGTGATGAAAATATCTTTCACAATATAAAGTGATCACGAGGGTTGTCTGCCACAGCCATTTTTTACTTTAGTTCCTGGCACAGGGCAGGCCTTTTGAAATCACAGTCTATGTTCACCCAGTTTTTGGATGTGATTCCCACAATGAAAGCCTTATTTGATGTCAGGGAAAATCTTTTACCGGTTGTTTATGGCCAGCTTTTAGAGAAATATCTTCTCTGCCTAATTTATCTTCCAACAAGTCAGGCCATTACTTAGTGCTGCTAGTAACATTTTCAGAGACCAAATAACCCTATTCAGCGTAGCCCCTAAGTGAACTTGGAAAATGTCCTGGTTATATATCTGCCCCCTTAATGTGCCCCATAGAGAATATGCCTAAACTGTGAAGAAGTGAGAAGAGGTACTTCTACACTCTGGAACAACTTTGGGTGATCTCTCGATGATCCACCAGAATTATTTTATAAGCACTTGCCATTTGCTTTTCACAGACTGGATCAGGAAGGAGGGGAAAAGAAATCCATTACAGAAAGTGAATCATACAATTAAGAAATGTGTCTCTTCTTTCCTGATCTATATTTATCTCTTATTTCTATTATATTTCTTGGTGCTGTAGCAGTGCAGCTGAATGATCTTGAAACAATAATACTTAGACCACCTAAGAAGCAAACATTTGAGTAAAGCTACATTAAACTAGAAGTCTTTAAACCTTTTTGTTTGTTGGTTTTAATAAGTTTTGGCAAACTATGCAAGAACTATCACCACCATTATAGTATATATTAAATAAAGCAATTCATTTAATTTCTCATTAAGTCTTAGGATCTTTCTGTATACTTTTGGACTATAAAATGTCTCTCTCTAATCTGTTCTACTCATGAGTACAATTAATTTCCTTAAGTAAATATTTAGCTTTGGTTCCTCCTGTTCTAAAAAAAAATTCAACTTTCACGCCACGTATTTTGGTTTTACTCTAATGCCCATATTTTATATCTATAGTGCAACATACAGATGAACAAATTAATTTTTGAAGACCTTTCCTCCATCATTACCAGTGTCTCAGGTTCATGGACATTTTGTACTGAAGGCACTTTTCTTCTCTCTCAGAAAATGTGATCTTTATATCAATGCACTCTGAGGTTGGCAACCAAATTAGAACTGTGGGCTCCTCTATGATTTCTTTGTTTAAGCCTACGAGAGCAAAATAAGAAAAAGCAGCACTTGTCGTTTCTGCACCTGCAAATTTAGTTGATATATAAAATATTTAATCTCACAGAAAGACTATTTGTTCTCTATTCTTACGTATTTTACTGAAACTTACATCTTAAATGTTAGTATGGATTTTTCTTTCTTTTCTCATGACACTGAACACTCTTTGTATCCTGTACTCATCCATTTACTGAGAAATTTTAAAAAATGTTTTCATTATAGGAAAACTAACTGGGCAGAAGGAGAACACCAATTTGGCAGCAGTTGACAATAAGTGGCAGTGTAGTAACCAACAAATTGATGTGTAATTTTCAAATAAACCAAATGAAGACATCATGGTGATAAATTCCTTAATTCCTAATTAGAAATACCACTAGAATATAGTTCTAAGGACTGTGACACTATCAACTCTTAGATTTTACTTGTATTTATTAGTGCTGTTATATTTTAGTTTTAAAATTGTATCTTTAGTACTGGGAAAGACAAAGTTTTGCAATTTCAGAACTGGAGAAAGAAACTCCATATTTATATTTATTTCTTGTTTATTAACTATTTTACATTCAACCTGTTGTACAGCTTATTAATGAAGTTTGCCAATTCAGTCAGTTGACTGTCTCTTATTTGACCGTGGTCAAATATTGTAAATATTCCAGCAGGATTTCACTCAAAATCTACTCACTTGTGTAAAATTATTCATGTCCACAAGTGTGTGTAGGATTAGGAACTAAGGAGCCAAACCAGGAAATCATCCTTATTCAGAGCAGCACTTAAGCATATAATTAACTGCCATTAGCATATGATTAAAGTTAAGCAGATGCCCAAGTGCTTTCCTGAATAAGGGATTAAATAATGGACTTCACAGACAAGTGAGGATATAACAAACATGCAGAAGTGTAGAGTCAAGGAAAGACTTTAGTTACAGTTACTCGTTTTAGGTTTACATAGGTCTTAGTGCTTTAGTTTGTTTGGGTTTTTTTGTGATGTGAAACCCTTTGTAACAATGCTGCAGAAGTGGCTCTTTGAGATTGATTTAAATAAGATGCAGGAGAGGGGTTGGTGAATAACTTTCTAACCTTTAGAATAGTTTTCTCCTTAGGGGAGTTCTGTAAACACAAGCAGATAAAGTCTATTTCCATTTGAAGTATGACACTGTGAATTCACAATGGTATCTCAATCATCCGAAGTTTTTTTTCATTATTTATATCCTCAGGTTACAATAAATAAATAACTGCATCTCCAGACTTGCATTTCCTCCCATCATTTCATTAGCCCAAATAGTTGATGTGTTTATGTATGTATTCAGGGGTAGAAAGGAAGAGAAGAATGTTTGTGTAAACTTGTGTAGGTGTACAAAGCTATACCAGGGAGGTCTAATTGTCTATTAAAAGCTTTTCCCTTTATGAACCACCATGTACTTATATTAGAACTGTGTAGGCAGTGAGATATCCATGGAAACAAACTGTTCATGGATACAGTACATTAAAACTGCATGCCCTTTAATCAAAACATCTGTCATATGTCTCCAATATGAATTTTCAAAATATAATGGAGAATATTACATAAAGTAATGTTGTGAAACCTAGGACTAAAAAGGGGAGAAATGTACATGAAGTTGTTTTTTTATTATTTTGTTGTTCTTGGGTTGTTGAGCTTGACATCAAGGTTTATGTCATTTCAGCAACAGTTTCCATATTCTACTATATAGCCTTGTCTTGTATCAGTATTAATTCCTTATTTAAAATCTGTTTAAAATAACAATTATTCATTGTATTATGTCATTATATACCATACTGTTACCAGATTTGCCCGTCACTTTGGGGTATGCTTATTTATTAGGGTTACTTTCCTGGAAAAGAGGGTGTGATTCTATTAGTGTGCTGCTTGTGTTACTTGTGTGTTCATAGGGTTACAAGTCCCCTCCCAATGGAGCTATCCTGCAGGACCAAAGGTTTTGAGATTCGAATAAACCCCCCACAGATACACACAACCATTCCAGATTAACTGAGTGCGTCTGAGCAGACCGGGCTATCAGCACTCTCAGCTGACCCCTTATACGTCCCTGAACTCAGCAGGCTGGGTGAGACAGCACTGTCAGCTGTCACCCTCGTGTGCCCGTTGCACCGCACCAGAATGGAGCACACTTATGAGCAGGCTGGGTCCAAACAGCACTTTTCAGCTGTTCCCCTTATGTGCCCCCTGGACTCAATCAGGCTGGGTCAAACAGCACTTTCAGCTGTCACCCTTATGCGCCTCTGGACTCCGTAGGCTAGGCAGAGCAGCACTTTTCAGCTACCCCCTTTATATGCCTCTTCACAACACAATTGTTCTAGCAGTAACCCCCTTGATAAGCAAACCCCATAGGATTTTGGGCACTCCAGGGATCTTTGGCTTAGGTAAAAGAAGCGTTGCTGCAGAGCAAGGTAGGGAAGCCAAGAACACAAAGAAGTAAATGTATTTAGAGAGAGAGAAACTGGCAACCAGCTTGATTACAATAGTTAGTTTATTGCCAGGTATATAAAACTTATGATACTAATAGTGATGCCATACAAGGAGAGAAAAGCAATCTAACACTTAAATACAACAAAATTACAGTAGGGGTATTGGAGAAAGCTAGCCCAGGTTGGCTTACAAAAGTAGAAAGTTATACCTGGATTAAAGAGAGAGAGAGAGAGAGAATTGGGAAAGATGGGGGGGGGGATCTCACCACTCCTTGCAGCTCAGAAGTTCCCAGGAGACAGGCTGTTCAGCTTAGGGTCAGGAACACTTGAGGGAGAGGCAAACCCCACAACAGGATCAGTCAGGAAAGCATGTGGGTCCAGGCATCAGAAGAGGAAAGCAAGAGAGGGTTTAAACTTGGGTAGGGGTTTTTTGTAGAACCAGGTTTGTTTGTGGGTAAACAATGTCTCTTCAGGGAGGTTTTCTTTATGCTAGACAATAGGAGCTGATCACTCCCAGCTATGGTCAATGTTCCTTGGGGGAGCTCACAATGCAACCAGGCAGATTCAGTGTTTTGCATGTCAATACTCGAATGGTCTGATAACTGCGGTGTAGGTGTGAGTTCATTTACATCAAGAGCAGAGATCTCCCATCATGCAGTGTGTCCCTGCCTTGCCAATCCCAGAAGTCAGTGCGATTCCTGCTTTGGAGCTTGGTTCTCCATTCTTCATGCTAATTCTTGTTCCATCTTCGATGTAAATGAGGCTCCAGTTCTCCATTCCATGTGCTAATTGAGATGCCTCTTTTTACATCTTCCATGTAGATGAGGCTTGGGGAGTTGTCTTAATCCTATCACCCTTGTTGGGAGGGTTTTAGGTGTGTCTCCCACAGCCTTTTCATAGCTTTTGTTTCTGGTGCAAGCAGAGGCTGGGGGGATTCAGGTGACCCAGAAATAGAATAGGGGTTTTTCACCCTGGTTCCCCAAGAACAGAGAGCTGCCAGGTAACAATACATATCTAACATACATTCAGTGTGGATTTAATTTCTACACAAATTAGGTACCTTACAAGGTATTTCAATTACAGGCCAATAAGCCTAACTTAATTACAAAGCAAATTGATGGAAACTATAGTATAGAACAGAATTATCAGACACCTAGATTAACACAATTTGTTGGAAATGAATCAACATGATTTTTTTAAAAGAGAACTCATGCCTCACCAATCAACTAGAATTCTTTGAGGGGGTCAACAAGTATGTGGATAAGGGTGAGCCAGATTTTCAGAAAGCCTTTGACAAGGTCCCTCAACAAGGACTCTTAAGCAAAGTAAGATGTCATAGGATAAGAGGGAAGGACTTCCCATGGATCAATAACTGGTGAAAAGATTGGAATAAAATGTAGGAATAAATGGTCAGTTTTCAGAATGGAGATAGGTAAATAGTGGTGCCCCCAATGGTCTGTACTGGGACCAGTACTGTTCAACGTATTCATAAATGATCTAGAAAAAGGGGTAAAGAGTAAGGTGGCAAAATTTTGTAGATTACATAAAACTACTCAAGATAGTTAAGTCCAAAGCAGACTGCAAAGAGTTACAAAGGGATCTTACAAAACTGGAAACTAGGCAGCAAAATGGCAGATGAAATTCAGTGCTGACAAGTGCAAAGTGATGCATTGGAAAACATAATCTCAGCTATCATATAAAATGATGGGGTTTAAATTAGCTGTTACCACTCAAGAAAGAGATCTTGGAGTCATTGTGGATAGTTCTGTGAAAACATCCACTCAATGTGCAGCGGCAGTCAAAAAAGCTAACGGGATGTTGGAAATCATTAGGAAAGATAGATAATAAGACAGAAAATATCATATTGCCTCTATATAAATCCATGGTATGCCATTATATCTTGAATAATGCATGCAGATCTCATTGACCCATCTCAAAAAAGATATATTGGAACTGGAAAAGGTATAGAACAGGGCAACAAAAGTGATTAGGGTATCATATGAGGAAAGATTAATAAAACTGGGACTTTTCAGCTTGGAAAAGAGACGACTAAGGGAGGATGATAGAAAATCATGACTGGGAAGCAAATAAAGAAGTGTTACTGACTTCTCATAACACAAGAACTCGGGGGTCACCAAATTAAATTAATAAGCAGCAGGTTTAAAACTAAGAAAAGAAAGAATTTCTTAACACAGTGCACCATAAACCTGTGGAACTCTGCCAGAGGATGTTGTGAAGGCCAGGACTATAACAGGATTCAAAAAAGAACAAGATAAATTCATGGAGGCTAGGTCCATCAGTGGCTATTAGCCAGGATGGGCAGGGATGCAAACCATGCTCTGAACTGTCTTTAGCCTGTGTTTGCCAGAAGCTGGGAATGGGCCACAGGGAATGGATCACTGGATGATTACCTGTTCTGTTCATTCCCCCTGAAGCACCTGGCAGAAGACAGGATAGTGGGCTAATGATTCTACCCAGTATGGCCATTGTTATGTTCTGATTTACATTCATAAAACAAACCTAAATAGTGAATAATTAACATGGTTGCTATCACATAGCAACAGCTCTTTAAAGTATGCTACAATTCCCTCTTCACCCTGCTGCTGTGGTTACTTTCCATTACCGCACCTGTCTCAAAACAACCTCTTTCCATTCTTTCCCACCACCTGTTCTGGAACCTTTGAGATGCTCCTCATTCTCTTTTTCCCCTTTGCTGGCATCCTGGTGTTCCGATTTAGTATTTGCTAACTTTTAATGATGGCAGTTGGCAAATTAGAAATAAATGATTTGTTCCATTTTTAATTAATACTTGACTTTATCAGTCATACCAACTTATTAAAGTTTTCTTATAACAGTATAATTGTCTACTTTTTACTTCAATGTGAGTTGGATCACAAACCACTCCTTCAGTGTGTATCTGCAGCTCTTTTCCTAGGCTGACTAGCATGATTGCAGTGGCTAAATGCCATCTGGCTAGCTGCTTTTCAGACTTCCTTAGCCCACGTACTTTTTAGAATAGAAAACTACTTTAAATCCAGAACTCTAGTTTTCTAGTTCTGTTTTAAAGTTCTGAACAAGAATATGGTCCCACTCCTTCACCAACTGAAGTCAGTGGAACTTTGGAGCTCAGAAGAATAAATTAAGTATCAATATTCTGTGCCAGTTCAGATATTATTTTTGCTTGTTTCTGTGATAGAAGGAACCCAGAGTGTCAGTTTACAATTTTAGTAAAGTTATAGAAGTGACATTGATTGTTCCATTGAGTGCCCTATAACTTCATTAACTGAGCTAGGGTTGCCTGGGGATGCCTCATGCATCCAGAGTGGGTAACTTAAACTTCTTAAAACCACTACATATTGCTGGAGTGGAATTAAAGTTGCATGCTTGGGTGTTGTAGAGCTTAACTTCACACTTCCTGATTGTCAGAGGTTTAAGTTACATTCCACATTCTGGAAAGGCATGAGCTACCATTAGGCAACGTTAACTCTGCCTTAGCTAAGTATTGAGGCATTTAATTTCCTTCATTTAAAAATTAATATCATCTCAGGGCAAGTCTGCACTACTGCTTAGGTCGATCTAACTTATGTTGCTCAGAGACGTGAAAAAGTCATCCCTCTACGACGCAAGTTACAGCAACCTAAATGCTGTGCACACCACTGCAATGTCACAGGGAGAAGCTCTTTCACTGACATAGTTTCCACTTCTTCTGTAGGTAGAATAATTATGTCGATGGGAGCGTGCTTTCCCGTAGGTGTACAGTATCTTCACCAGATGCACTACAGGGGTGCATCTGTGCTGATATAGCACTTCTACTGTAGACTTGCTCTCAGTGTTCTTATGTACCCCAGTCCAGCTGTCTCCATCCAGTGTCTCTGGCTTCTTGGCAATAATTACCCCAACTAGACTGAGATTCCTTCATGTTAATCTCTTCACTGCCACTTCATCATCAACTTGTCTCCCAAATCTCTGCCTTCCAGCACAGCCCAGTTCTCTTTTCTTGGTCTTGTTCCCCACAGAAAGGCACATGCTGGCAGAGGAGCCATGGATGGGATGCAGAAACAATGGATGGGCTAGCATGGTGTCAGTGGAGATGTTTTTTGATTGAGAAGACAGGATGGAGGGAGGCCATGAGAGGAAGGATGGTTAGGCCCATGGATTTGGGAGACCTGAGTTCAGTTCCCTGATCTGTCACAGATTCTGACAATAGGTGTTGGAAGTAGAGGTGCTAGAGGCACTGCCATACCCCCTGGCTTGAAGATGTTTCCATTATATACAGGGTTCGCAGTGGCTCTCAGCACCCCTACTATAAAAATTGTTCTAGCCCCCTGATTCTGACTGTGACTTTGTGCAAGTCACTTAATGCCTCTGTGCCTCAGTTCCTCATTTGTAAAATAGGGATAATGATACTGCTTCAATGGTTCTTCTGGGGATAAATTCACTAAAGGCTTTGAAACACTCACATACAGTAATGGCAGGCCGGTGAGTACCTATCAATTGGTTGATTGGATGTAGTCAATATTTTGGGACAGATCTGAAGTGTCCTGCCCAACATTCCCGCTGCACCGCTCTGACCCCCTCCTTTCCATTCCACTGTACTCTTCACTTCAGTGTTCCAACAGCACCCTCACTGCTCCATATGCACACATTTCCCATAGCCCCACCCACTGCTCCAGCATGATTCCTGTTGTTCCAAGTCCTCCCCACCCCTACCCAGCTACTTTGAGTTCCTCTCTGCAAGCACCAGTTCCACCTTCCCCCTGGCCACTCCATAGCCCTTGTAATCTTAGAGAGGCTATGGAGAGGTGGGAAAATGATGGGGCTATAAGGACTGCATGTATCAGATGTAGGTAGGAAGGGGCAGGGGAGTAAAGATGCAGAGCCCTTACTCCAGCTCTGTGCCTAGTGCATGGGGAAAGGACTACACACATCCATCTAAAGCATAAGAAGTTCTGAGAGGTATGAGGTGGCCCATTCTTCTCAATGAGATGTTCTCATTTCCTTGGGCACACCCCTTGGAGATGAATATAGCTTGAAACAATAGCTCTGAGGTGTGTGAACTGCTCCATTCATTAGAGTGTTTTCAACACTCTCTCCATTGTCAGTGATTGTGCATGTGTGTGAACACATCTATTCTTAGTCCTCACCCACAAAGGCAGGGCCCCTTAGATTCTGGGTCACACCATGTAGGGTGGGGGAGTTAGGGAGTGGGTCTCACACACCCCTGGAGGGGTAGAACCCTGCAAATCCATGTTGTGTGGGGCAAGAACCTTCTGGATCCTCAGAGTGGCAGTACTGAGGGGGAAGTGAGGGTTGGCCTCCCCTTTCTGTTTGCAAATTTGTACAGGACTCTTCCCTTTGTCAGAGAGAAGGTCTATTAATAAAGCTTGAGCTTTTTGCCAATATTAACCTACAATTGTCTCTCTTTCTTGTGGCCTGCTCAGTCAGTGGAAACTCATGATAGCATTTTCGTATTAAATTGTGTCTGAGATGTTTGCAAAAATTATCTTTATTGTGTACATGCTAGGAAAGTTCTATTGCATTTGAGTCTACCTGCAACAAGAAACCACCAATGTTTTTAATTCAAAAGATAGCTCTTATTCTAGTATTAATATTTAGGACTAAATATTGCCTAATATTAATATTTTTCTTAAGTATTGCAGTTCATTTGTCCTTCTTTTAGAAGATACCAAGCTAAACTAATATAAATAAATAATGTTGTACCTCATCCTTGAAAATAATCATCAAACATAAAACGAGCTTAGATTTTTGCACTGAAGCTTTGGAAGAATATAACATCATTAAAAAGTTTATGTTTATGTTATTGCCAGTTTACTGCATCTCTTTTGGTTTGTGAACATACCATAAAACTCAAAGTAAAATCAGTATCATATTTGTAATTTTATTGCTTAGCCTATTTGTGGCTTCCTTAACAACTTGCAAAATGTCAGAATAAGTGTTCACTAAAAGATGTCATTGTATCTAGACTCAAACTAGACAGAATACTAATTAAACTGTAATCATCAGAACTTTAACTATATGAACTGATTGATTTAATAAGGTTAACATCTGTCACTTTTCAATAAGCTTAGCATTAAGACCCTACATATCAAGGTCTTATTGCCAGGCTTAAGATTGGTTGTTTGAGATAAATACCACTAGAAATGTCAATGTCTCTGGCATATGTTGCAACTAAAGAAAAGTACCCTAATGGTGTTCTTTATCTTCACTGGTGACATAATATACAACGCACTAACTGAAGGGTATTAATATTTGTACGGTAGTGTAGGTATCATATTGATTCAGTAGAGCTATAGTACTTTCCAAGTCCTAAACTTTGATCAAACTAAGCTTACAATTCCTTTAGAATGTATTTGTTTTGATGTTTAATATCAACATAATATTGTTTTCTTACAGTCTCAGTGTAATCAGTAGAGTGATTATCTGTATTTATTGTCAAGGCTGGCTTTAGGCATAACAACTAGTTATAATACAACTAGTAACTAGGGGTCCCAGGGTTTGATGCAGGAAATATGATACCATGCTGACTCAGGACCTGCCTATTTGCCCCTGAAAACAGTGGGTATAGAGGAATGGGAGGGACTCACTGCAAGTCCAGATCCCTATATCTGGCATCACGTCTAGAGAAGTAGGCAGCTCACAGTCTGATCTTACTCCCTTCTGTCATCTTGGGATATCTAATACATTAAGATTGGCCTGAATTCTAGTCCTATTTTAGCTATTGCCTAAATACACCAGAGAAGATTGTATACTGCAGCTTTTAGAGGCATAGCTGAGAACTGGCAGCTGAGGGGGAAGGAATGGCTACAGCTATGCCCCCCGGATCCTGTGCTGGTCCAGGGGCTTGAGATTTTTAAATTACAGAAGATTCCTATGACTTCTCTCTGGGCCACAGTTCTGCCTGGAATCTGTTCAGTGCAGCATGCTGTGGCCCTGCCCCTGACACACCCCTTCTGCCCCTGTTCTCACCCCATGCCAGGGTTTACAAGGGTGTCCTCAAAAAGGTGGACCTTACCGATGTCTTCTGCATCACCTGCCTCACAAGACTCCTCCCCAAACCCAAACTGGGGCTTTTACAATTCCTTAATGCTGCTCAAGTCCTTTTTATCAATCATAAAGGGCTAAATAGGCAACATGATCTCACTCTGTAGTCTAATTCAAATCCCTATATACAATAATGCTGAGCAGTCTCAACTCACTGAAGTCAATGGGAGTTGAGTGGCGCTCAGCATCACATAGATCAGATTCTTTGTAATATATTTACCCAGTTTTGAAAAGCATTTTGAGTTGCTTGTATGAATGGTACTATATGCCCTAAGTGCAATGTAATATTGTAAATGCAGCCTAATGTCTGAAAATTAGACTATTATATTTGCTCTCTTAGCCTCAAATATCTCTAATAGAACTTAGCAAATAAGTCATAGCATATAATTTAGTCAACATATAGTTGTATACTTAGTATACTTAGTCTCTTTTTCTGTTTGCCAAACGGTCTGTGAGCAGCTTATGAATTTCTCAAATTTACTCATTAGTCAGAATTATTCACAGGATAATTTAAATGGCTAATTATTGGCCTGTAGATTGTTAATGATGAGCTTGGTGTGAGCGTTTGAAATCTGAGCTTTGTTGATTAATTTCTGATTTAAAACATGTCGCCTGATCCTGTTCCAGTTCCCTATATAGAAACACCCAGTTTTTAATATGTTTATTGTTGCAAATAGGCTCAATTATGATTCAAAATTATTTTATGTAACTATTCTCCAGTATTCACTTACAATTTGGTATTTCTGCAAACATTCCTGCCAGTAAATTTATTTGCTAGAATAGTCACAGAATATGAATATAAAATGGCTGCAAACCTAACTAAAACAAATTAAATTTCTGGATAAAATATTTGCAGAAAGCATTTAAAAAATGTATTTCTAAGATAACGTAAGGGTTCAAGGTTGATTAGAAACCAAGTAAAATAAATCTTTAATAAACCTTTGAAAAACATTATCAGAAGGTTGGTTATCTACAGTAAAACCGAAAGTGACTGGTGTTCCTTTATAATAAATTGAGAATGATGACTCTGGACTTTGCCCAGATGGCATATTTTAACACACTTTTGGTCATGGATATTTAATTATACAGCAGGCCACTCAAGGAAGAAACACCAAACAAAGTGCCCTGGAGTCAAAAATAACCTAAAATTCCTGAAAGGTTTATGAGGTCTATTTGTTGAAAAGTAATGGCACATCATCATTTAATCATATGTCTGTATACTCTATAGATATTTTATGGACAAATCAATTATATTTTTATATATTTCATGTTCTAGGTCACGAGGCAATCCCAACAGATGGGGGTTAAATTAGTATTTTCCTGTGGCCAGGTTATTCCATAATTGTGCACTATTAGATTTCTTGCAACTTTTACTGAAGCATCAGGTACTGACTAGTGTTAGAGACAGTACATTAAAAGAAAAAACACTGATCTGATCCTATATGGCAATCCCAATGTTCCTAATTTTGGATCACCATGTATTATCTATGTATAGGTATAACTTCCTACTGAAAACATTGTAAAATTCTGATAAAAATGTGTAGCATGATCTTGTCCTTTGTATATATTTTACTATTGAATGTAAGAAATATAAATCTGAATTTGTTCTTCCAAATGTCTGTACACCTCTAATGAGATTATAAGGAGGTAAACCTCAGAACTTCAAGCAATTGGGAGCTTGTTGGCATTCAATTTATATGCCACATTTAAGACACTACCTGCTGAATCCTAGTTAGCCTGTAAAAAAACAGAGGTATCGGGTATTCTCTGCATTAATTCTCTCAGCTTTTATGCATCTTAGAATGTAATCCTTGCTGTGTTTGGTTTTTTTACACTTGCTGGTATCTTGCATTTAAAGATAGGAAAGGAATAACATTCTTGAAGGGGAAAAATACTCAGTAAACTGTGGAACTGTATAAATTTTAACAGTCATTATAACTTTTCCATTTATACTGAAGGCAGCATGATTAGATAAGGCTATGAGAGAATGTGAGTCAGGCAACCTGTTTTCTATTTCCAGGTCTGCTGCTGAGTTGCTGTATTTGTGTAGTGCAGTCACTTTACCTCTCTATCTCAGTTCCCCAATCCATAACATAGAAATGATAACTATAGAAGCTTTCTGTAAAACCAGGGGAACCTTCTACAAATGCTGCCTTTTATTTTAAATGTAATAATGTAAGGGGAGTTAAAGTGAAACATTGAAAAGAAAAGAGAGAACCTACCACAACGCAATTGGAGGAATTGCTCCATCAGCTACCTCAAAAAGAAAAGAATGACAGAGATATACTATAAGATAAAACTTAAAGGTTGTCTCTCCTCTTTAAAAAAAAAAAGTAACTCTGTAGAAATGGCATTCTGGGGTTCATTGTCCTTCAGTGATTTCTGAATCACTGGTGCTCACTTTGAGTAAAAAGGTGTTTTCTTGCTTTTTTTCATAGTTGGCATGCCTTTAAATAAAACTGGGATTTGGGTCCTTTCCTTCTCACATATCATCTCCAATAATAAAGGTTCTGCAGTGGCCTCAGTAACATCAGTGGAAGCACATCGCCATTTGTGAGTTCACACAGCTGTAGTTGCTCTGGTAATAGCAGTTTAGAAAATTCCTGTTGATCACACACAAAAACGAATGGAATCCATCACACTCTCTTTTTCGTTGTGTTTACTGCAGTATAAAGTAGTGTGACAGGCCCCACTGCAGAGTTGCTGTGACTGCTGTGGTAAAGTATTCCTACAGTTGTTTTGTAGCGTGCTGGATGTACCATATGCTGTTGGAGGCAAGAGTTACAGACACTCCAATCAGTTGGCAGTTCAGGCACTAGCCTGTGGTGCGTTTCCATAAACACTCAGAGTTGGATCAATAACAAAGGATTTCTACTGGGGCTGCCAGAAATAAACATTGCAGTTACCCTTGGCACAGCGGCTTTAGGTTACAAACAAAAGATAAGATGTCAGTTCCTTATTCAACTCATAAGGGCAGTCCTGTACAGGTGGTGCTCATCTACTCTAGTACAAGGAATACTCACTGCGAGGTCACCCCTCTTTCTGAGACAATCACATGGTGGCCTGCAGATCTCCAAACCAGAAGTCAACCATTTTGCCCGTATTGTGTGGACTCAGCTGTAGAACATCCCTGTTTGCTGGCTGCATCCCTCTATCTGCATCTTAGAGCTATCCATGGCTTTCTGTGCAGTAATAGGATGCTTCTCAACCTAGTTGTCAGCCTTTCAGTCCCAGCACCCAATCTATCTGGCCTTTTTTCAACAGCCAACTCCCAGGCTATGGCTTCCAGCCTACTGCTCCTGCTCCAGTGCAGTCTTTGGCGCCTTACTAGGCAAAATTCCCTCTGATTTAGCTTCCTTTATGTGTGCTGGAGCAGTGTTTCCCAAACGGTGGGTCCAAGACCTACTATTGAGTCTCTGAAGGTTCTAGATGGATTTCAGGAAGTTTCTAGATGGGTTGACACATCCAGGGTCAGATTACTCGGTCATTGGGCTCTAGCCTAGGCAAACGTACACTTCCTCCAGGCTGGTGCAAAGAGGAGGAGTGGGGGCTGGAAAGCAAGCTCCATGGGATAGGAGCAGCTGCTGCTGGTTACTATTGGATGGCTCGCTTTCCAACCTGCTCCCCTGCATCCAAGGATCTTGCCTCCACACCGAACTGAGTTTAGGGTTGTGGTTTAGGGGCACAGAGTGCATGTATGTCATGGGCTGCAAAAAACAGTTGGTGTGTCACCTTAGTAAAACGTTTGGGAGCCACTGTGCTGGCAGAATACTGGAGCCCTCAGATGTCTGGATGTTACACTGGTGGGGTTTACACGGTGGCCAGTAAGGAGCCAGAATGTTCATTATAGTAGTATACACTTATTTTTGCCACTAAAGTGAGTAGATAAGACTCTTAATGCAATCAATGAGCAGATGGAATGAGTAATAATCTGTTAATAATCTTGTACGTTAAAAAAAAAATGTGGCTTTGACCATGCGCCAGTCAAAGTCCATGGTGAATCCTCTGGTGATTTTAGTTTGAGCAGGCCCTGCCTCCCTTTGTCCCCATTAGGTTTTTTCTATTTACTTTACCTTAAAATGAAATCTGTTAAGATAATAGAATCCTGTACAAGCTAAACACCCGTGGCTTCCCTATATATGCAGTCAGGGCTTGTCTATATGGAAAGTTAGTTGGTGGCAAGCGGAGGTCTAAATCTACAGCACTCTAGCATGTTGCATAATAACTGGCTGTGTAGACCCTTCTTCCTCACACTACAGTTTTCATAGTGAATTTTGACCTGCTGCTGTTTCAGACAGATAGCCAAACAGCAGTAGGTCAGAGCTTTTAGTGTGCAACAGTGGGGTTTTCATAGCCAGTTAGTTCACTGGCTAGAGCACTCTAGTTTAAAACCTGAGCTTGTTGCATGTTAACTCTCTGTAAAGACATTCCATAGGCTTCTCAGGCTGTCTCTCACATCAGAGAATTTGAAAACACATGCCAGATCAAGCTGGAAAGATGCAGTGCCCATTTTGTGGGAGGGCAAGGGAAATCATTTTGGAATTGAGATACTGAGGAGCATGTGTAAGTGTGTTTGTCTTGGGCAGGGGGAGTTGGCAATAGGCATTTTTTAAAAAATGATCTTCCCAGGGTGAATGTTCTTGTCAATTTCCAGTGCTCTGTTGGTTGAAACAAGCTGCAACTATAAATAAAAATGCTTTGTTCTCCAACTCAGAGTCACTGCATCCATTCGTTGGAGACTGTGTTCAGACAGGGTGAGACTTTCACTTCCTAATGTTTCCAAAGACTTGTATCATTACAAGTATAATTACAAACCTTCCCCACGTTAGTTCTGTCTATTTCCTTCCCCATGTATGTCCTTCTTCATCCCTCCTCCTTTCCTCCAACCTTAGTTGTTCATCTTAGTTTCTTAAGCACCTTCAGTTTTCCAACAGAATTCCCAGCCTGGATCGAAGTACTCCCATTATATCTCCTATGCTTTTCCTCTCCAACACTGGCACTATTATTCTGGAGGTTATGAAGGCAACAAAGGCTACCAATGCTATTGAGATCTCCACCATTCAATTGCCAGCTATAAAGGGGGACCTGTTTAGCTCAGTACAAGACCCTGGATTGTGATGAGAAGAGTGGTTGCATGAGCAAATCAAAATCTTTATGAAAGTTTTGAGTCAGCATTTGGGTAAGGCTTCAGGCCTTTTCCTATTTCTTCCTCTTCTCCCCTGCTAATTCAGTTACTGTAGTTTTGTGGACATGTGTAAGTACTGTAGCACAGTTCACACTGTTGCACAAGGGTTACGTTTGGGGGGTTTAATTGTGTTGAATTTTCTCTTTTACTAAATGTTACCACTTTGTCAAACTACATGCATAAACCAGAGGTCTCTGTTAGTGAAGGCTCTCAGGCACCACAGCATGGTAAAGAGATAGAGGATAATAGAATTATAGAAGATTAGGGTTGGAAGGTACCTCAGGAGGTCATCTAGTTCAACTCCCTGCTCAAAGCCAGATCAGCCCCAACTAAATCATCCCAGCCAGGGCTTTGTCAAGCTGGGCCTAAAAATTTCTAAAAATGAGATTTCACCACTTCCCTAAGTAACCCATTCCAGTGCTTCACCACTCACCCAGTGAAAAGCTTTTCCTAATATCCAACCTCCTCCACTGCAACTTGAGACCATTGCTCCTTGTTCCATCTCCTGCAATCACTGAGAACAGCCTAGGTCCTTCCTTTTTTGAACCCCCTTCATGTAGTTGAAGGCTGCTGTCAACTCTACTCACTTTTATATTCTGCAGACTAAATAAGCCCAGTTTCCTCAGCCTTTCCTCATAAGTCATGTGCCCCAGACCCCTAATCATTTCCGTTGCCCTCCACTGGACTCTTTCCAATTTGTCCACATCCTTCCTGAAGTGGGGGGCCCAAAACTGGACACAGTACTCCAGATTGTCCTCACCAGTGCTGAACAGAGGGGAATAATCACTTCCCTTGATCTGTTGGCAATGCTTCTATTAATGCAGCCGTCTTGGCAACAAGAGAACACTGTTGACTCATATTCAGCTTCTTGTCCACTGTAACCCACAGGTCCTTTTCTGCAGAACTCCTGCTTAGCTAGTCAATCCCCAATCTGTAGCTGTGCATGGGATTCTTCTGTCCTAAGTGCAGGACTTTGCACTTATCCTAGTTGAACTTCATCAGATTTCTTTTGACCCAGTCCTCCAATTTGTCTAGGTCACTCTGTATCCTATCCCTACCCTACAGCATACCTACTACTCCCCTCAGCTTTGTGTCATCTGCAGACTTGCTGAGGGTGCAATCCAGTCCATCATCCAGATCATTAATGAAGATATTGAACAAAACTGGTCCCAGGACCAACCTCTAGGGCACAATGCTTGTTACTGACTGCCAGCTAGATATTATGCCATTAATCACTAACCATTGAGCCTGATGATCTAGCCAGCCTTCTATCCACCTTATAGTCCATTCATCCAATCCTGAAACCTGTTCCACCTTGTAAATGTGCATGTAGCCTGAGAGGTAATGGAGCTGATGCAGTTCAGCTGTGCAAGGGGAAAGATGCAAAGATATGATACAAGAGGCTTGCACTTCCTGCATGCTGTGGAGTTGTGCTCTGGAGGGTGTCACCTGTACTACTATGCCTAGAAAAACAAGTGTATGCTTAGATGTGTGATGCAACCAGAGGATCCATTTTTATGTAGAACCTCTTAACTACAAATACTGTGTAAGGAAAAGGCAGGGATAGCTGCCACAGAGGCTGTTCTGCAGATGCTCCATGGCTAGGGAAAGAAGATATTGTCCTTTATGGAGCACTTCTGTACCAGTCTGTTTGCTAAAGCCTTGTATGACAGCCACCCACTGGCCCAACACACTGACAACTGAACTGGGAACTTCCATTGCTAAAAAGGCATGAACTACTACAGTTTGAGTTAAGAGTCAAAAACCTGTAGTTAATGGGTGTAACAATTTATATCCTCTGTGGATCAACATAGAGAGGAGACCTATAACACATACTCACCAGCAGGTTACACTGGCACAGGTTGATGGATTTGGCTAAATTGCTTTAAAACATTTTAAATTTGAGGGGAGTGGGAATGTCCTCCTCTTGATGTGCTCTCAAAACTCCTGTTAGCATGAATGGAAATTTCTCAAACTCATAAATAGTGAATGTCCGAAGTCAGATTTAAAAAAAGGAAATGGCTGCCAACTGGATCAGAATGTTGTAAAAGAGACATGTATCAAATGGAGGGGCCTCAGAAGACAGGCGGTCAGTTAATTAAACTAAACTTGTCTGTGGGCAGCTTGGCATCTTATTTAGTCTTCAAAAAGAGAAACATTCTTGAATCAGAGTGACAATAATGGCTTTATGGAGTCCCTCTGGATTTACATCAATGTGAGATAAGGATCTTGACTGATTTCTGTATATTCACATGCAGATTTGTGATCAATGTTATACTATGAGGCAGTAAAGTCCTGGATGCTAGAATCTTGGAAATGGTTTTGATGAAAGTCTATCTTAATCTAAGTATTTGCTAGTGATATTATTCCCTTCTTTAACTTAGAAGTATATATTAGCTAGTTATTGAAATTTAATGTTCCAGTTAACTAGAGGTTGATGTAATTGAACTGAATTTTAGTCATAATCAATTTCTAAGGAAATTTCTAGCGTTTTGTGGAACAACATATGCAAACAAAACATTGTCACAAAAAAGAAAATCCCAGAGTGTAATTAAAATAAGTGCCAAGTATAATCTTGGGCCCTTTTGAGTTTCAGAGTAGAGGTTAAATTAAATAAAATGCTGGTTTATCAATACTTTTCATGTCATTTTGCAAGCAAAGTGCTGTGTTAAAAACTCTTTTCATTATACATGAACCTGGTGACTTAATTAGGTGATTAAACTCCTGGAAAGCAATCCATGTGTGAATCATTGAAACAGAACAAAGGTAGATTGTTGTAGATAAAAACAAGGAGGGGTTAATAATGAGGTTAAAGTTAATTGATTAAAAATAAATTAATAACATTCCAGTGGATGGTATAGAAATAAGACTCGGGGCTATATCCCATAATATCTAGATATTCAGAGAAATATCACATGATGAATTATTGGATAAATGGGAAATCATTAATGCCACAGGATAACTCTCTGGCTAGGTCTATATTACAAAATAGGAATGTGATTCCCCTGTCACGTGCACATACTCATAGCAGCTTGATGACAGCTAGTGCAAGTATAAACAGCAGTGTAGCTGCAGTAGCAGGAGAGGCATAGCTTAACCGTGCTGAGTACAAACACTCCTGAAACCAGAGGGTACATACTCAGCATGGATAAACTGTACCACCACTGCTGCTGCCCATGCTACCATGGCTTCACTGCTATTTGTACTCATACTAGCTCTCATTGAGTCACTATGAGTATGTGTACATGAACAGGGGAATCCTACTCCTAGCTTAGACATAGCCTATATTTCCCTTAGTTTGCTGAAGCCTTTCAGCAGATGCTATGTGAGGATCTGGCTCCATGATCAGCTTGCTCCCATCCATTACCTATCAGTGGGTACTGCATGTGAGAGCAAGGCTCTATGGCAAGCTCTGTGTATCATGGCCAGGAGAAAGCTGATCCTGGTGTCTATGTTCTGTATAGACAGTATATTGAGTGACCACGGTAGTCCTAAAATTCACAGAAAAAATGAGGACGAAACCTCAGTAAGTTAAGCTTGCAGTTTTCCATCACATACAGTGTCTTTTCACATACAAAAACAGGTATGTTTTTCCCTTAAATTTGTTCAATGGATGTGAAATTCTTCAGTAGGCTCTTCAGTTTGGAATTTTCTGATTTTAAGGCCAGGAGGGACTATTACATCATCTAGTTTGACCTCCTGTATAACACAGGCCATAAAATTTCATAGTTACTCCTATAGTGAGCTCAACTTGTGTTTGATTAAAGTATTAAAAGGTGTATATTCTTTGATACTCATTAGGAGTGGATTTTCCCAAAGACTCAAAGATGTTAAGGGACCAATATGATCATCTAGTCTGACCTTCTGGACAGTGCAAGTCACAGACCCGCAACCACCCACTCCTGAGCGTTAAGATTTTTCAATATTTTAGATAAGATCATTAAATGTTCAGATGATATCAAACTAAGGGGAGTAGCTGAGAATCAGTGGATGTAGTTGATTTTCAGGTTAATATTGAAAAAATATGCTAATGTGCTCAGTACTGGAATAGGACATTGAATATGTCTAGGTATAATATGATGCAGCTGTGTAGAAATAAAACCAAAGCTAAGCATAGTTTAAATAGAATTTAATTAATTATTATGTGCAGGGATTTGCTTATCTTCATAGATGCAACATTTACATTCCTGGGCTGTTTGTGATGTACCTAGTAAAGATGGCGAATAGAAGATGACTTGTATCTAGAGAGGTATAATATACTAGTTGACAGCAGTTCATCCTTTGGGTGGATGCAGCTGTCAGCATCAATGCCTGCAGTATAGTCATTCAACTTTAATATTTCTCTTGGCTAAAATTTAATAAATAGAACTGCTGACCTCATATGACATTAATATCTATAGACTGGAGGTGTCATACCTCCTGTGAATACCTCTTCTTATTTGTTCTGCTGATTGTTACCGCTGATGGAAAAGTTAACTTTCAATTTTATTTTATTTTTAAATCTCATCCTTATTGGTCCCTAATTAGAGTACTAGATTTCATGACATTAGCTCACTGGAATCATGGAACTTAATTGTTTCTCAGTCACCTCTTTACAAGTGCCCACATTATATTAAAGCCTATATATAAAAACAACATTAAAATAATTAAAATTTTGGAAAAAACAATATTGTACACTCATCTTTAACTTTTTTACACTGCATCCATGCTTTATAATACGGTTTTGATCACATACTATTATTTCTTAAGGACCCCAACATAGAAAGTGTACAGGCTTGAATGAGGCATCTGAACTGTGTGTATTTTTATTCTCATCTTTCAAAGAGTAGATTCCTGCCTCAGTAAATGTTCATTTTATGCCCAAAGCAGCTTTCTTACATACTGGTGTCATTTTGGAGTATATCCAGTGGCATCAACCTGCATTCTCAATACAGCAGAGGTCATGGGCAATAATAATTGATATATGGTGAAGTAATTAAAGACTGCATCAAAATGCTGATGCTTGAGTGACAGAACTAAGATTGAACGTGCAACCTTAGTTTGATATCTCCTCAAGTGCTTCATTTTGAAACGTGAATGGTGTGTATGTTTGTGTTTGTCTGAGATTATATTTGGAATGGAATTTCCTAAGTGCTGTGAACTAATTGCTGGTGTTTTTTAAAAGAAAAATGATAATACAAGTAAATTTCATAATGTGGATCTATTTGCAAGAAAACAGCATGCTATGTCCTGCAGAAAATGTGCATTCCATAAGGCAAGGATTGCACTGAATAATGCAGGGCTCCTGCGGAAGTCAATGGGACGTCTACTGACTAGAACCTGGTCTGAAAAAACATATGTGTGGGGCGGATGAGAGGAGGGCTATCATTTTCTAAAGAAATGAAAGAAACATCACATCTGCATGTCCTCCAGCCCCTCTCCCATCATTTCTGCTCTCACATCTGTTCTTGCACCCCCTAGCTAGCAATCCATTCTCTTCCCCCCAGACTCACCTCTATTGCTCCAACATCTTCAGGAGCTCTTCTCCTCCTTGTCCAAGATCTGGGCTCAGGAGGCGGAGAGTACAGCAGGGTTTTCTCCTCTCTTTCTCCTGGCCTTGTGTTGTAGAGAAAAAGAGAGTAGGGGTGGGGAGCGAAGGAACCATTCCTGTTGCTCAGAGGAGTGGAAGAAGTTAAGCCACAACATGAGCTATTAGGCTCCTTGCATCCCTCTTCCTCCCCCACCTCCCTCCACCACGAGAATAGGCTCCTGAGGGAGGAGGAGGAGAGCTCTGCCTGCTTTCTGCAGCAGCTCTGATTGGCTACTTATATCCCAAAAGGAGAGGAAGTGGGAAAAGCTGCTGATCAGAGGGGGCTTTCCCCTAGGCAGGGCTGAACTGTAGCCCCTCTGTGACCTGGATTGAGATGTAGAAATTTTATTTATGAATTCCATTACAGGCCTAAGTATGGATTTAGGCACTCAAGTTTGGAAATTTTGGCTGCACCTCTTGTATGCCATCACACACACATGATCTGGATAATCTATAGTGCACTTTCAAGTAAAGGATGTGGGGTGGCAATATGGAAGCTCATACTGGTTCCTAATTTCTCTATTTTTTTTAAGGGACTGTCATGTTTTATAGATGTATTTGCTATTATGCTTTAATGGAATATGCATGGCCTTCCTACCAATATGGTAGAGTCATATTTAAGGCTCTAATTCACATTGTTGGTTATGGAAAGAAACTGAAAAATAAGATGTAAAAGCAGAATGATGCATACATTAAAAATAGAAGAGAAAAAATGAAAATTAATCCAGTGAAAAAGAAACGTACAATATGCTAGAGTCACAGCCTTTGCACTATATTTCCTTACTTACAAGAGTTTAATGCAGATTATTTTAAATGTAAATATTCAGTGTGATGTGCGGGAAATTAATCATCCAAGCCCCATTAACCGTCATAGGAGTTATGTAATAAATTCTGAGACTACAAGCCACATTTTTCCTGATGTAACTCCATTAAAATCAATGGACTTATTCTGGGGAAGAATAGGGCCTATTTAGCTATTTTTCCCCTTACTACATTTTGTCATCATGTTTTGTTTGAAAATAGAATGATTATGCCATTGCTGTCAGGTTACAGTAATCACTTTGTTTTCTGATTATGATTGTTAGAGAGAAAGAAGCAGTGTCTAATGCTGTTCCAGCGATAGCTGAAGTAATTTAAAATATCTTATTACTAGAGACTATAGAGTTACAAAGCAGGCTGCAATCATTTAAAATTGTACAAACAACATACAAATGCTTAGAAGTTCAAAAAACATTGACCCCATTTCTCAGTGTAGGTTTGATGTTTCCTCCTCTGACTCATGTACCTTTTACCTTTTACGTGTAAAACTTGTACTGAATTTCAGATGCCTTGTTTGTAGTTTATGCATATTAATAGTGTACTAATAGAGTTCTCTTGCTAATGATGCCAAGAAACTTTGATGTAATAATTTCTTAAATGTACTAACTGCAAATTTTAAAAGTAATAACCCTCATGTTGCAATTCAAATGTATACAGTGCCTTTTTTGTACTGTTTTTCTCATGATTTTCAAATGTTATTCTCATAACTTTACATAAGGTAACAATATATCTAAAATGAAGGCGCTTATTCTCTTCATTTGTACAAAAATACAAATCTTCATATTTGGAAATACTTAGTAATTCTGTATGATTGGCTGTGGGAGAGATGGACCTTTACAGTACAATCATCTTCCGTACGATATTTTCAAATGCAAGTACTCTATTTTTTCTATGAATTCCACCATGGTCCTTGATCATAGTTAAAAAGAAAACATATGTACAGTTACCAGCCAGTGCTTTTTAAAATACTACAATTATCTACTATTGAAATACAAAGGTGTGAAAAATTCAGGTAAATATTGATCTTGTGGCTCTATGTTCATTGGTTGAGTCTCATGTTACCCATGGAGCTGGCTTTTGCCACTAACTTGCAGCCAATAAATCTAGTAGTCGTCATTGTTGATGGAATTTATAATCCCATCTCACTTAGATGTTTCTGAAAATCCCAGTGTATATTTAAATACATTATGAATAAGATGTGCTTTCAGTAGGGAATCTGAAGAAGGTAGAGAATGTAGTTATGGTGTTCAGTGTATCTGAATGGCCATGGAAGAATGTATGGAGACTTTTGTCTGAGAAGGTGAGAAATTAGTGGGCACGGCTGGATTGGCAAAATGGAGAAGTTGAGGGGAGTAAGACACAGAACAAGACAAGGACAGATAAATATGGACAGACAGTGTTCTGTAGAGGTTTGAAGGTGGTAACAAGAAATCTTGAACTTGACACAGACTAAAAGAGAAAGCTAGTAAAAGGGACTAAAGATGGGGTGGAACTTAATTAGATTGATGGACAAGGAAGATGGAAAAGGGCAACATCAATGGCAGGAAGGCCATAGAAGAGGAAATTGAAGTATTCAAAGACAAGAGATAATATAGGCCTGAACAAGACTATCATCGTGAGGAAAGATGGAAATAATGGATTGTAGAAATGTTGAGCAACACCATTATTTGGACATCTTTGGATATGAATATGAATGAGCAAGAGGACTCAAAACTGATCCCATGGTTAAAGGAAGGGTGATGGCAGAGAAAGTGAGAACATAGATGGTTTGGTTGGAAGATCAGAACTTCAGTTTTGATTACATCAAACTTACATTGACACAGAAGGAGATGTCACAGACAGGCCAAGATTCAGGACAGGATGGATGAAGATGTCAGGAGTGGAGGAGTAGATTTGTGATTTGTGATAATTGAAACTATTTGAGTTAATGAAGTTACTCAAGGAAATTTTTCTCAGTGAAAAAAGGGAGTATCTGAGGACAAAGCCTTGTGGAATGCCTACGAACAGTGGGAGGGTGGAAGTGGAGGATCTATTGAAAGAAATAATGAAGGAACAGTCAGGAGTCAGAAGAGATTAGTATTGCAAAAATACTGGATGGACATATCAAGAAGGAGGTTGTGAATAACAGTGTAAAAATCAGGTCAAGAAAAATAAGGATGAAGTAGAGTCCTTGATAAATGATTGGTAAGAGGGTATTAAATGACTTTGTGAGAAGAGTTTCAGTGGAGCTTCTGAGAGTGGTAATAAGATTGGGAGGGTATCAAGAATGGAGTTGGAGGAAAAAAACACAAGCCAACTATTAAATAGTATAGCTGATAACCTTCAAGGTGAAGGGTGGAAGAGAGATGGGATGGTGTTGGAGAGGCATTTGTGGGTCAAGAAACGTTATCTGGAGAATGAGGAAAACAATAGTACATTTGTATTTGGCAAGGAAGAAGTCAGATGAAGGTGAGAAGTTAAGGCAGAGGAAGAGAAGGGATGAGGATGGGGGCAAGGAAAACTAGGAGACTGGAAGCAATGGGATTGTTGGACAGGTGGAAGGTTTCAAGGTGGAGAGCAGGGAGAAATCTCAGTGTTGGTCATGAAGGAGAAAATAGAGAAGATGTTAACTTGAGAAGTGGAGCTTACAGTAGATCTTGCAGATTCCCTCTCACCACCCCTGAAAACATCAGTAAAATCTTGCACAAAAATAAGTGGGTGTAGGGGGAGGGGTTGAGGAAATAACCAGTGGTGGCAAATAGGTGATGGGAACTTCAGGCATGAGTCAATGAAGGTTGAGAAATAACACTGTTTGGCAAAGAATATGTCAAAATACAAAGATGAGATAACTTTTACTGGAGGAATTCTGCATAGTCATGAGACTTTCATCAGAGGAGTTCAGTGAAGCAGGGAGAGGAGTCATGGAAGCCAGTGTTGGGAACAAGCAGAGATGGTGGCTAGTGGAGCAGATTTTTTGTTGGTAGGTCTATGAAGACATGCAATAATATAATAAAATATAAAATAATAATAGTAATATCATGCCCATATTGTCTCTTCTTTCTTCATAAATACTTGAACTAAAGGGTGAGATTCTCCTCTCAGATAGGGTCAATAGATCTGAGTAAGAGACAAAAATGAGGGCTATATATCCTGAGTAACTGGAGCCACATTCTGAATGCTGCCCCAACTTCTATGTTAAAAGAAAATTGGATTGAATTAGGTTTTTACAAGTTTTCTTTTCACATACTGTACTTTTCTATCTATATTCATAATAGTGTACTGTGGGGGTAAAAAAGATACTTATAGAATAGCACCTGATTTGTTTTTATGTTCTTAATAGTTTAGGGGAAAAATAAAATGCCCATGTATGTAATAAAATTCAAAGAGCGGATCTGATAAATGGCTTAATTAGCAATATTGGGCGGTTTTCTTACTAACAATAATAGCTGTATATTAAAATAATTTGTCTTTCTCCATATTGGATCCAAATAACTAATAGATTTGGAATAATTCCTGCAAAAATTACTTTTCATGCATTATTTTAAACCTACAACACATACACAAAAAAACCCATTGTGTTTACATGACTCAAGAACAGAGATAACTACAAATTATTTAAAATACATATCTTTGGAATATTCTTTAATTCTCAATTCTGTTTTGCAGATTTTGCCACAGACAGAGTTTTCAGACTGTATAGCAAAACTAGTACTTTTCAGTCATAAAAGGTTATGTGCTTATGAGATGCTTTAAATGTAGTGAGCCACTTTAAGAAGGAATGAACGTAAGTATTTGGGTCTGTTGATCCATGTATGCATGACGACCGATGGCATTTCTCCTTAAGACATTAACGATACCCCTCATGAGTATGACTGAAACAATGGTAGCTTTAGAAAGCAAGATTGAACAAACTAGAACCACAAATGGTGGATCTCAGGGTAGTCAGAAATCCAAGATTTCCTGATCAGAAACCTTATAGCAAGTCATTATAGGAGGCTGAAGCTTTCTGACAAAAGTCACACTTCCATGAGGAAACAACTGAGTGTGAGGGGGACTAGAGCTAGGAGTAATAAGTTGAAAATGAGCACAGCAAATGTTTCAGGCTAGAAATACCTAAATATATCAGACACTAAAGAAGTCCATGTTCAAGCATGAGAGGACCATGAGCCAAGATAGTGCAACATCTAGGCTTTATTCCTTCTTCTATATATGCTGTTCTCTCTCATCAGGCACTTCCTGAAAGTAGAGATTTCTAAGTTCCTATACATAATCATACTATAACACCCCGTATTTGGAGCCTATCTGATGAAGCAACCCTTTTGTACATTTATGTGAGAAAGAAAATTTAAACGTGAATATCACGTTTACATACTTAACATTCTTTTATGCTCCCATAAAATGTATATTATTACATATATAACTTAACACCAACTCTTTTAGTTTTAGGGCTTTGGAGGACAGGATTAGAATTCAAAATGACCTTGACATATTGGAGAATTGGTGTGAAATCAATTAAATGAAATTAAATAAAGTCAAGTGCAAAGTAATACATTTAGGAAAGAAAAATAAAATGCACAAATACAAAATAGGCATAGGTGTGCGCACAGGGTGTGCCAGGTGTGCTGAGGCACACCGTAATGCCCACAGTCATGTGTTAATGCCTGTGGCTGCAGGTACCGTGTGCTGCCACCATAGTGTATCACTCATGGCGGAGAGGAGAAGTCTGCGAGATCTCGCAGCAACACGAGATTTCGCGGCGTACCCTGCCATCAAATTTGAGTGTGGAGGGAGATTTCATGGTGGAGAGGAAGAGGCTTGGTACTTTCCGCTGTTAGTCCTACTGTCTTCTGCCTTCGAATTTCACTTTGTAGGGGTATTTCATGGCGGAGAGTAAAAGGCCTGTTACCCTCTGCCATGAAATCTCCCTACAAACTCCCTGCCTTTAAAAAAAATAACAAAATAAAAACAAAATTCTCTTGGTGCACGCCCTAATGAAATGTGCTGTGCACGCCTATGAAAATAGGGAATAACAGGCTAGCAGTAGTATTATAGAAAAAGATCTGGGGATTATAGTGGATCACAACTGAGATATAAGTCAATAGTATGATGCTGTTGCAAAAAAAGGCAAATGATATTCTGAGATATGTTAACATGAATGTCATATGTAAGACACGGGAAGTAATTGTTCCAAGCTACTTGAGTTCTGGTGATGTTTCAGCAGGCGTATGGTGTCCAGTTTTGGTCACCACCTTATTAGAAAGATGTGGGCAAATTTGGAGAGAGTCCAGAGGAGAGAAACTAAAATTATATGACCTATGAGAAAAGAGAAAAAGAATTGGGCATGTTTAGTCTAGAGAAGAAAAGGCTCAGGGAGATTATGACAGCAGTCTTTAAATATGTGAAAAGTTTGTGAAGAGGATGTTGATCAGTTGTTCTGTATATGCTTAAGGTAGTGTAACGGGCAGGGCCCACACAGGGGGAGGGGAGAGAAGGGAACGCTTTACCAGGGCCTGGAACCCTGGGGAGCCTGGCCCAGGCTGCAGCCCCCATTACCATGAGGAAAAAATTGAGGCTAAATTGTAGATCATAGCTGAGGATATTTATAGAAACTTATTTCCCTATATCTATGTATCTATTGTCCAGCTCTTGTGAGATTTGCTGGAGCCAATCAGAAGCAGTGCTAGAGAAGTCACAAGCAACATTCTGAACAGTGAGTTGCTGGGCCTACTGACCCAGTCCAGGCCCTTCTCTAGAATAGAGAGTGTGTGCTTGTGCAGTAGAACTACGACTTGTAGTTTGTGACTGAGAGACAGAGAGATTTAGGCTCCTCTCTGTGACATGGTCTATGATATCAATATCAAGAACTACCAGTCCCAGAGTTCCTTGTGCATAGGCAGGAGGGAGGGACAGCTGGTGGGAGGGGCAAAACAACACATCATAAGAGAATGGGAGCCAGTGCTGCTGCTGCTTCTGGATTTGCAGGCCCAAAATATATGGGATCAGAGATAGCTCTCATTGCTGATATTATTGAAGAAATAAAACAACTTAGAGATCAGTGGCCCAAAATTCTACGGGAAGCATGTCTTGTAGCAGAAGGCATGGGAATTTTGGCACAATTGCCTAGGAAGAGAGGAATGAAATGGAAAAGATTTCATGAGGAGAAAACTGAGCCTGAGGAATCATGTTCTACCATCTCTGAAAATGAACCAAAGTCTTTATTCAAAAGGAATATTTTCGATGCAACTTTGTACAACGTTATCTGCGAATTACAGCACAGATTCAAATCAACCAATTTTGCTCATGAAATCTTGCACCTCAAAAAAAACTTCATCTACTTTTAAAAAGAATATGAATTACCCCCACTTATCTTACTAAATGAGATTTACAAAAAACAACTGCAACTAATTTTAAGTGAAGTGTGAATAGCCCTATGGATTTTTTGCACACTGCCAGTGACTGTGGCAGAAGCTGAAAGAAGTTTCAGCAAGCTAGCACTCATCAAAAACTGCAGGCATTCTACAAAGGGGGGAAGAACGGTTAAGCCATCTAGCTATCTTGTCTGTTGAATGTGAACTTGCAAGAGAAATTTACTTTAAGGGGCTAATTCATGATTTTGCAATGAAAAAAGCCAGAAAAATAAAGCTTTAAAGTTAATCGGCCTAATTATAAAATGTTTGCAGTCACATTGGTCCATCATAATAAAAAAATCAAGACATTGACAGGATATAATACCTTTATAATGATCAAGATTTTACAAAATAGTCAGCAAATTTGTAGAACTTTCCGGCTGGATGCTATGTTAAACAAAAATAGCAAGGGGGGGCATTTTTCAGGAATGTAGATATCTAATTGTAATTTCAGAATTCAAACTTTTTTCATGAGATTGCATGTATGGCATGAGGGATTGTGGTATATGTGTGGGCGGGAGCCCATGTTACAAGTTTGTACTGGGCTCGAAAAAATTATGCTTGGGCCCTGGTAATGGAGGCAAGGGAAGTATAAGCAATAAATCTCTATTATACATTCCACTTCCTGCACCTCAGTTTAAATCATTGCTGAGGCATCAGCCAGATTTCTGTTTTTTCAGGACTTTTCTAAAAGCATTACACAGAGATATGCCTTAGGACTATGTATGGTAAAAACGCTGATAAAAGGAGTTCCAAATAAATTTCTAAGAGGGAGTACACTTTTTTAGTAAAACAAACATTTAATGCACACACAGTGGTTTTTTCACTAGAAGTGTGGTAAAGAACTGGAATGGGTTACTTAGGGTGGTGATGGAATCTCCATCTTAGAGTTTTTTAAGGCCTGGTTTGACAAAGCCTTGGCTGGAATGATTTAGCTGGGGTTGTCCTGCTTTGAGCAGAGGTTGGACTAGATGACCTCCTGAGATCCCTTCGAACTCTAATCCTCTATGTTTCTACAACACATTGTGAATAATGTAAACCATTATAAATAATATTTGGAATGCTATGAATTACTTTCAAACAAAAGCTTTGGATAGTAAATCCCCTGGTGTTTCTTATACAGACTTTCCCTTTTTTTGTTTCCACACATACTCAAATACGAGGTTTCAATGTCACATTTTGCATACATTAATACACACATCAAAACACATTCCCCTCTAATTTTTTTTCCAAGATGGTTTGTCAGTCTTTATGTTGTGACCATAAAGCTTGGGAAATGGCAGTACATCAATCTTTTCAAAAAATTCAGAACCCTTTCAGCAGACAAGCAGTCTGGGGTCTCCACAGGTAGCTGCATTCCACCCTCTCAACTGTTGGCAAAACAGAAGTCCATACCCAGTACCCAAAGAGGTACAGGTATTGGAACCCAGCCCTTACAGCAAATGTAATTCTTGGTCCTGGGTCAATCAGCTGCCCACTCCACAGGGCTGTTTTTAACTCCCCTATTTTTAACCTTCACTCCCTCATCCCCCGCCTTCCTCTCTGATTGGACCAGTTCTTAAAAGGTGACTATGGTGTAACCTTGCCATGTGGTTTGCCCACAATGAAAACTTTCTTTACTGCCTCAGAACAGATGTTATTGAACATGTCGTGTAACTTCTACACCCTGTTCTGGAATTATCTGTGTCTTTCTGAGTTACTGTGCCCTGCTCTCTACATGTGTGCAAAGACAGAGAATATCCAGCTAAGACCCAAGTCTTTTTCCCCACTATAACACCCCATGCTGGGAAGCTATTTATCACAACAGAGAGGTCTGGTAGGCTATAATTTTGGCCTTGTCTACACTAGAAATAGTTTGCCAGTGCAGTTATGTTGGCAAACTCTCCTAGTGTAGATGCCTTTATTGGCAAAAGAGTGCTTTTTGCTACTTATATCAGTTCCCCAAACAAATTAAGCCATGTGGTCTTTAGTCAATGTAACTTGTCTGCAATGTAAGGGGAGCGATTCTTATTCACTCCTAACTGACATAGCTTTGCCAGCAAAACATTTAAGTTTAGACTAGGCCTTATGTTGACAATTAACGGGACACTTTAATACCAGAGCACAAAATATATAGGAAAGATAGCACAGGTTGTGCTGGTGGGAGAGTGGCACTATATGTGAAAGCATAAAGTCAAATACAGTAAAAATCATAAATGAATCCAACTGTACCATAAAATCTCTATAGATATAAATTCTATGCTTGAATAGTAAGCATAGCTGTGGGGCTATACTACCAACTACCTGATTAAAATGGTGATGGTGATTATGAAATGCTCAGGGAGATTAGGGAGGCTATAAAAATCGAAAACTCAATAATAACAGGGGAATTCAACTATCCCTATAATGACTGGGTATGTGTCACCTCAGGACAGCATGCAGACATAAAGTTTCTAGACACCATAAATGACTGATTCTTGGAGCAGCTAGTTCTGAAAGCCAGAAGGTGAGAGGTAATTCTTGATATAGTCCTAGTGGAGCACAGGATCTGGTCCAAGAGGTGAATATAGCTGAGCCAATCAGTAATAAAGACAACAATATTATTAAAGTTAACATCTTTATGTGTGTAGGGAGAAACACCAAAGAAGCCCATCACAGTAGCATTTAACTTCAGAAAGGGGAACTACACAAAATGAGGAAGCTAGTTAAATGGAAACTAAAAGGAAGCCACAAGGATGAAATGCCTGCAAGCTGCATGGACACTTTTAAAAAACACCATAACAGAGGTTCAGATTAAATGTATACCCCAAGTTAGAAAGAATAATGAGAGGACCAAAGAAAATCAGTATCGCTAAACAGAGTAAAAGAAGCAAGAAGAGGAAAAAAGGTATCTTATAAAAATTGGAAGTCAAATCCTACTTAGGAAAAAAGAAAGGAGCATAAAGGCTGGCAAGTCAAGAGTAAAAGTATAATTAGGCAGATCAAAAAGAATTAGAAGTGCAACCAGCAAAAGACTCAAAAACTAACAGCAAAAATATTTTTCAGTACATCAGAAGCAGGAAGCATGCGAAACAATCAGCCACTGGATGATTGAGACACTAAAGGATCACTCAAGGAAGCCAAGGCCATTGAGGAGAAGCTAAATTAATTCTTTGCATTGGTCTTCACTGCAGAGGATGTGAGGGAGATTCTCACACTTGAGCCATTCTTTTTCGGTGACAAATCTGAGGAACTGTCCCAGACTGAAGTGTCAATAGAGGAGGTTTGGACTGGTTGATGAATTAAACAGTAATAAGTCACCAGGAGTAAATGGTATTCACCTAAGCTTTCTGAAGGAACTCAAGTATAAAAGTGCAGAACTCCGAAGTGCTGTATGTAACCTATCACTTAAATCAGCATCTGTACAAATGACTGGAGCGTAGCTAATGTGACACTGATTTTTTAAAATGGCTCCAGAGGCAGTCCTGGCAATTATAGGCCAGTAAGCCTATCTTCAGTACCAGGCAAGCTGGTTGAAAGTATAATAAGGAACAGAATTATCAGAGACATACATGAACACAATTTGTTGGGCAAGAGTCAACACAGCTTATATAAAGAGAAATTATGCCTCTCTGATCTGTTAGAATTCTTTGAGAGGGCCAACAAACGTGTGGACAAGGGTGATTGAGTGGATACAGTGTACTTGGACATTCAGAAAGTCTTTGACAAGCTCCATCACGCAAAACTTAAGGAAAGTAAACAGTCATGAGATAAGAGAGAGGTGCTCTCATGGATCAGGAACTGCTACGTTTACCAGTGTCATGTTCCGCTGGAGCCTTTCACTGGGTGCGACTACATAGCACGGTGACTGGTGTGTAGCTATATGTGTAGTGCCTATACTCTACTCACTGGTCTAAGTGTAGATACAGCTTCAGTAAAGGGGCAGAACATGCATAATCTTGGACCATAAAAACCAAGGAAGGGGTGAAAGACCCAGGATACAGGCAGTTCAATACAAAGAACTATCCTACATTAGGTGCTTTCTGCTTTTTAATATTTTATTTTGTTTTGCGCAGGGGAGCTAGAGATATTTCATTCACTCTTCCTTTTTATATTTACATATCCTTAGTATTTTACTTCACATTGTCAGTCACGGTAGATGTGGAATAATAATGAAAAGACTGCAAGTCCTATTTGAGCCTTAGCGCCCAGTAATATTATTTTGAGCGCACATTAATGACCATATTGTGCCATTAATTCACAGCTCTGAGGTGGAGAAAGTACAAAATCCTCAGTGAGGAGACTCAGTTATGCCAGTCTAAAGAGGGAGCCTGGCACTGTGCCTGTTAGTGGAGTAGAAGGGTAGCATTTGTGTCTGAACTGCAATAGAGGGTGCAAGCTTCATGTCTCCTTCTCCTTCCTTTGGGCACCTCTGCAGGCACTGACAAAAATAGGGTCATATGGGTCTAAAGCAAGATCCTGCAAGGTGCTGATATTGTTGATTCAGGATCTGTAAGGCTTTCTCATTCAGAGCTCCTATTCAAGGAATGTGTTATTTCATAGAAATTACTATTTGTAGTGGAATTTTTGCATGTTAAAATTGATGAAGCTGTTTGGATTTCTTTTGTGTTCATTATTTTAATATTGGGAATATCTTGTGTGATATTTGGACAGGCAGACCAGTTTATTTCTAAGTACAAGTATGTCAGGTCTCCAAGGTAGCCAATTTCTCTTCCTCTGCCACCCACCTACCAAATTATTTTCAAAATGAACTCATAGCATGGAAAAGAAAACTAAAGCACAGGACTGGATTCAGGAGATCTGGGTTTTGTTACTGTTACGTCAGACTTCCTGTATGGTCTGGGGTAAGTAATTCAGTCTCTCTCTGCCTCAACTCCTAATCTGTAAAATTGGGATTATAATACTTCCTTTCTTTCAGTTTGTCTGTCTTTTCTACTTAGATTGAAAAGATTTTGAGGGCAGGGAATTTCTCTTACTACATATGTGTATAGTGCCCAGCACTGTCCCCCCCCAGTCTTGGTCAGGGCCTCTAATCACTATTAAAATAATAAATAAAAATAACAAGCAATAATAAAATCTCCTGTTAGTTTGGTCAAAAATGGTGAAGTCACTCTGCAGAAAATAAATATTTTCAGAGTTGTTACCACCCCAAGAGCTGTCTCAATAACAGATGAGACCCTGAATGAAGTAGTTTTGATATCTTTCTATCTCTGTACTTTTATATATACAAACATAAAGGTCTGTCATTGTATGTCAGAAGAGTTGATTTCTATGAAGGTCAAAGAGAGTTCAACATTACAGAGAAAATGGTAGCTTTTACCTGATTGTATTAACCGCTGAACTGCTCTGACGGAACCCTTTATTTAAAATGTCAGAGTAATTCACAAATGCGATTTTTGTAAAGGTGCTATTGAAAATTTTGTCACACACAAATAATGTCAAAGAAAATTGGTGGCACTTTTTATTTTTAATAACAACTTTCCTTTAGTGATTTAAAATAGATTATGGAATTTATTCTCTTTTTGACAGTCCTTCCACCTTCTTGTCAGCTTCCTTGTTTCCCCAGCTATAGCCTTAGCTAGCCCTTCACTATCAGCATGTCTGCCTCTCCACCTTTCAATGCCTGCTCCCTTCTCCATGGAGATATTTTAAATTTGTCACAAGGAGCCTTGATCTGGTATTCCTAGTAAGGTCCATCAGACAAGGAGTCTGCTTTGATGTACCTTGGAAAGTCTGTCAAATGAAATTCCCTCATTAGCAGAAGCTGTTTTTCAGGTGCTTTGTCTGCACTTCCGTCTTTCACTGACTGTTTACCTACAATTCCAGTCTCGTAATAGTAGCCATTGAAGGAACAATGTTAACTCCGACCTCAGAATTTTTTCAGGCAGAAGGAATGTAATGTACTGCCAATAAGTAACTGCATCTTCCTGAGGTTCGAGTCTAAATCGTATGTTTGAGTTTAATTTCAAGAATTAGGAATTCTGGCTAGTTGTATGTTGTAAATTGTAAAGGAGTTTGTTTCAGAGACAAAGAACCTGTGAATGTGTTTGGTTCTGTCATTTGGGTGGCTTAGTGTGGAAGTTAATGTTGTTTTAACTGAAGATTTCTTTGATTTTATGCTGATAGTTTTGATAGGAAATGCACTTGAGAAACTAACTCTAATTGAATAAAGTTTTTGTCAGGGCCGAGACATAGGCAGCCAGGTCTAGTGGTTGGGGCAGGACTCCGAGCTGGGAGTCAAACCAAGGGTCAGAATCAGAGTATGAGACCAGAGGCAAGGATCAGGAGTGGGTCAGGAAAGCTGTCGAACTGGAAGGATGTATCTAGTAGAGTCCTGCAGGGATTTGTCCTGAGTCTGGTATTATTCAAGGTTTTCATTAATGACCCTCATAATGGAGAAGAGAATATGCTTGTAAAATTTGCAGAGGACACAAAGGAGTGGTTGCTAGCACTTTGGAAGATATCTGAATTAAAAGTGATCTTGACAAATCAGAGAATTTGTCTAAATCAACAAGATGCAATTCAATAAATAGAATTTGAAAGTACTACAGTTAGTCCTGGTCTATACTTACCTTCGGGATTCAGCAGCAGTTGATGGGAGATACGCAAGTGACATAAATCACTTGCGTATCTCCTGTCGACTTCATTGCGTCTACTCTGCACGCCGACCACACTGCGCTGTGCCGAAGGGAACAGCATTCCCTTCGATGCAGTGCTACGCCACTTACCGGGGTGGTTTTCCCACATCACTTGTTAGATCTACACAGACCGCTCAGTCGATCCAGAGCAGTCAATCTGCCGGCAGCGAATTTTCCGCTGTCAGTGTAGACCCAGCCTTAGAAAGCCCAAATTAAGTGCACAACTACAAAATAGGGAATAACTGGGTAGGCAGTAGTATTTCAGGAAAGGACTGGGTGTTATAGTGAATTTGAATATGAGTCAACAATATGATGCAGTTGAAAAATGGTTAATATAATTTAGGGGTGTGTTAACAGGAGGGTCGTATGTAAGACATGAGGTAATTGTCCCACTCTACGTAGTACTGGGGAGGCCTCAGTTGAAGTACTGTGTCTAGTCCTAAGCACCACATTTTAAGAAAGATATGGAGAAATCAGAGAGTTAAGAGGAGAGCAAGAAAAATGATAAAAGATGTAGATAACCTGACCTATGAGGAATGGTTAAAAAACTGAAAATGTTTAGTCTTGAGAAAACAAGACTGAGGGGGGACCTGATAACAGTCTTCAAATATGTTAAGGGCTGTTATAAAGAGGATAGTGATCAGTTGTTCTTCATCTCCACTGGAGGTAGGCAAAAGTAATCTGTTTAATCTGCAGCAAGGAAGATTTAGGTTAGCTATTAGGAAATCTTTCTATCTATAAGTGTAAATGAGCACCGGAATAACTTCCAATGGAGCTTGTGGAATCCCCATCCTTGGAGAATTTTAGGAACAGGTGAGACCAACGCTTGTCAGGAATGGTCCAGGTATACTTGGTTCTGCCTCAGTCCAGTTTTCGGGACTAAATGAGCTCTCGAGGTCCCTTCCAGCCCCATGTTTCTGTGATTCTATAATATAAATAACAAACAAATCAGGATACTGGCTGCAGGTGTTAAGCCTGCACATACTTGGTAGCAGCAATAAACAGACACTGTAAGCATGTGTAATAGAAAATGTAAACCTTCTTCACTTATATGTGTTTGCAACAGTTTGTTAGCTTCCTAAAGAACTAATTGACATAAACACTGGTCCAGAAAATTATCCTTTCAGGTTTACTCAGGCTTGTGTGGGTTCTGCACACAAAAAGTCAGGCTTTTTTGCAGGGGCTGGGGACAGCAAAAGGGAGAAAAATTGGACCAAAGGAAACACTACTTGCAGGTTTAACAGGGCTGGGTTTAAAATGTGCTGCTGCACCCAAACCTAAGGTTCAATAATATGCACTATTAATGGACTTTTAAATAAGACCATATTTATTGTTATAGATCCACTGTTTTGGACATCTTAACACAGTGAATCATATTCGATGCAGGATCAATGAGTGCTAGTGTGGGAGCCTTTGTCGCAGAAACTCCATTGGTGGAAAAGTTTGTGGCAGCTCAAAAATGAATCTTAAAAGTTCCAAATGTTGATGGCTCAGGCTTTGAAGGGGACATGGTCACAGCAACCTAATGATGCAGTGTAATTCAGCATCTGTTTTCAGAAGCACCTGGCTATTTAAGTATTTATCCACAGTGGAACAGTCCCTATCCAAACAGAGAAAGCCTGGTGGTTACGGTACCCACCTGGGAGGTGAGTGACACCAGGTCCAGTCCCCTTACTCCAATCAGTTATTATTTATCCAAATTGGAACACCTTCAACAGGAGAGACTGAGGGAGTCCCACATCTGGCTGCACTAAAACCACTGAACTAAAAATTATAAAGTGAAAAGGGAGCACTGCCTCCTCTTTTGTCCCTTTTGTATGAAGTGTAGCACCAGGTTCATTCCCACAAGGAATTACTGAAGCACCTAAGCGGAGATAGGTTCCCATTCATGAATCGCTAAGAAGAGTTCATAGAATATTAGAGTTGGAAGGGACCTCAGGAGGTCATCTAGTCCAACCCCCTGCTCAAAGCAGGACTATCCTCAGCTAAATCATCCCGGCGAGGGTTTTGTCAAGACTCACCTTAAAAACCTCTAAAGATGGAGAAGCCACCACCTCCCTAGGTAACCCATTCTAAGGCTTCACCACCCTCCTAGTGAAAAACTTTTTCCTAATGTCCAACCTAGACCTCCCCCACTGCAACTTGAGACAGTTGCTCCTTGTTCTGTCATCTGCCACCACTGAAAATAGCCTAGCTCCATCCTCCCTGGAGCCCCCTTTCAGGTAGTTAAAGGCTGCTATCAAATCCCCCCTCATTCTTCTCTTCTGCAGACTAAACAGGCCTAGTTCCTTCAGCCTCTCCTCATAAGTCTTGTGCACTGTGCCTTCCTGCAGTGCAGACTTATGCACTTATCTCTGACACAGGGTGGACTTCACATATCCCTCTGGTTAGCGTTGGCCTATCTTAGACAATATTTAATAATGCTGGGTTTTGTGGATGGCATTATATAGGGAACCTAGGCACCTAACTCAGGTGTTGTGGATCACAGTATTTCTGTAATTTTCTGTGCACCTAAAAGTTAGGTGCTAGGACACTGAATATTGCAACAGCTAAGAACCTTTGTGGACCTAGGCCTAACCTACCTATCTGAAGGGCAATCTAGCCGACACAGGTCAGCAACCAGCCTAGGTTTCAAATAAACCAAACATACCAAACCAGCCCAGAGTCCTATCAAACTTAATGGCATATTCCTAGTACAGAAAATTGCTCTTGTTTGCACCAGAAATACCAATCAATAGCAATAAGAAATCAGTACTCCAGAGATACTCACCAGTTGGCTAACTCCTTTAGTCTCCAAGCTGCTTTCATCTTAACAGACACTGAGAACCTGCATGCGTTTTAAAACCTGGGCTCCCCACACACATTGTAGAGCTCACAGCTGGAATGGGTGACTCAACCCCTTTCACCATGCTGCTTCTAATCACTAACGTATTCAAAGAAGAGAGGAAAAAAAGAAAGAGCGTTGCCTGAAGTGAAACCACAGTATATGTAATTTTTGTTGTTTGTATTTCCTGGGGCAGAGATGTAGAGGAAGAGAAATAATGAACTTCAGATTTTGAAATAGTTTAACTCACAATATCACATGTTAAATAACTACACTATATCTGCAGTGGGTCTACCCTACACCTACATTTTTTTATATGTAAAGTTAATTTGGAGTTGTGAAAAGCTAGTAAAGTTAATTTGGAATTAGTTTGGAGTTGTGAAACGCTAGTATAAAAAAATCTTGTTCATTTATTCATCAGAACAAAATTAATATTTTCTGACCATACGTGATGTTTTGTAAAAACGAAATAGAGGCATTTCCTTTAATATTTCAAATTTGTTACTTGTTAATTTTGCTGAGAAATATTTTCTTGTTTTATTAAAGCATAAAGGAGAGCCCCAACTGATCCTCTCTTCAACATTTATTATTTTATATTCCTCTACCCCGGAAACTCTTCTGTGTTCCGTTTATAAACTAAAGGTGTAATATTTTTAATATCTCATATGGAAATCTTTCCATGAATAATTATTATGCTTCTCATCTATCATGTCTCTAACTGCGCATGTTTTTGTTCAGCAGTTCAAAAATAAAGCAGAAATAGTTACATTTTGTTTAGAACTCATTAATGTTTATAAGTAGTTCTGACTGGCCCTTCCAATGTGCTTTAACTTGCTTTGATCTCCACTGAATTTCATTTGTTTAACACCTCACAAGGGCTTTATTAGAGTACTAGTAACCCTAAAGCAAATATACCAAATCTAAGTATTAAAGCATGTGGCAACTTTGGCACTTAAAGTGAACCCTCCAGAGCATTTGCATGGATGTGCGCAGTGCTCAGGCTCATACAGTTCATAAAATTGAAGCTTCTGAATTCTATACATATTATAGAAGGAATCAGGGTAGAAGGAAATGTGCTTCTCCTCTAACAATAATGAAAGAGCAAGAACCTCTTATCTCCTCACTTGACAATTACTTATTTGTGGGGCATCGAGAAAGAAGTTTTTAGTACATTTCTACTAACCCAGTGTACTGCCTTCTATCCTCAAACTTCCCAGAATCCAGTAGAGACAGAACTAAATCCCAACTAATCCCAGAACTCTGAGACCTATTGACATATCATTAGCATTTCTTATCTAAAGTATGGATGGGGGAGTGTACATCAATACATAAAGAATAAAAAGCAAACTGTCGTATGCTAATTCATTGCTGGGTAACTCTCATCATTTGACTTTTGCTTCTTCTCACTACTTTATTTTTCCTTCATGCAGCTGCCTTGTAGAGGCTGCTTTAAAATGGACAGCTGCCTCATAATAAACTCTAATAATCCCTCATCTTTTTGAGATTACTGCCACTGGTTCTGTTTGCTTGTCATTTAATGTCAGGATTACAGCATGTTCTGGGGATTGACATCCAAATTGTTTCAATGGAGGGGCATTACAGTTAGTTAACACTTAAAAATTTAGGCTCCCCCCCCTGCAAGCTGTGAGCAGATCCCTGCACCCAAGCAGAGTGCCCTTTACTTCACTTGGGACCCACATAGGCTCATAGTTCTTGAATCAGCTTGTTTTTCTGGCATCTTGAATTGTGCAAGTATTCATAGATTTAATTAGCAGGGAAAATGTTTAGCAATTAATCAAGATTTGAATTTTGCCTAAGTACTCCATTCTATTCACTAGTTCAAACCAGAGGATTTGATGCTCCTGGTATTAGAAATATTCACTTGCACTCATGTGATATAAATAGAAATTATCTTCAGTCACTGAGGCATTAATTTCTCTGATATTTTTGTATAAATTCTACAAAACATGGTTACTCATATCCAATCCCAAAAGCCTTTTAAAAAGTTTGGCTATAATAGCATATACAACAAAACATGCACACACATCATGTGGTCACATAAAAAAACCCTTTGCCTAAGTTTAATTCATATTCCTCAAATAAAGCATGCACACCATAATTACCAACATTTCAGTAAATGCTTATTAATAACAAATTATGTCATTTCTAGATTGATTATATAGTCATTATATAGTCATTAAATAACACTGTAGGCAACATAGAAAAACAAAACAAAACAAAAAACCTGGTGTATATCTCCAATAAGGAATTGGATCTTTAGCAAAATATAAAATTATTTAAAATGAATATATTGATTTTTTTTAATTCTCTAAGAAACTTTTTTTCATAGCTGTCTTTAAATTTAAATATTTTTTACTTAAAGCCAATACCTGTGAAACCAAAATTATAAATGAATTATAACTTAATAAATAAATCAGGAACATGTTGAATGTTTATTTTGATGTTGCTTGGTCGTACTCGACCTGAAAACCATTCAAGATGGAGAAATATATCACATATCCTTAAATGAGCTTGTTCCAGACCTGAAGGTGATTTGTTCCTTGGTTATCTAATTACTATTTTATTCTATTGGAAATGCTGTCTGTTAGATGCTTTGGAACATAATTTTCCTGTGTAAATTCTTAAGACATCATAGGCAGAGGTGAAAATTGCATTCCCTTTAAAATCCAATATTTAGACTTATCCAGGAGAAGAAAAAAGTCAGCATATGTGAGTTAGAGAACCTAAATACCGTATGAGCTTCAAATTGACATATTGATGCAGGAGATGCTTCTCCAGTAATTCTAGTTGTTAATCAAGAAAGTAATTTGTATAGTTAGAAGCATCAGAACAAGATCAATGCAATTTTTTCCCCTTCAATTACTCTCCCTTGTTAGCAGTAACATTGAACATTTATTTTAGCTTCAGCAATGAACATTTATTTTCTTGTAAATAGCACAACTCTGGCAACAAATCAATGTAGAAATACAGAAAATAATTTAAGTAAGTTTTGTTGTTGTTGAAAGATGTAAAAACTCAAAAAAAAAATTGGGAGGACTTTTCTATCCTGTAATAAAACAAGTGTACCTAGTTTTCTGTAAGAATAATGATAGAAAAGATTTCATGTAAATATATATTTTGAATGTGTGAGATTTATATCTCATGTTCGTATCTTAAGTCTTGAATATAAAGATTGGAAAACAGAAATTAAAGAAGAGCTCATTCCAAATGGTAGTTAGAAAAGATAGTTATGGTCTGTTTGTCTAGTATATAACAATAATATTTTAAAGCTAATAATTTTTTGGCAGGTGTAAAAGTGAATGCCTGGATCCTAAAGCTTAAAATCTTAACAACAGATGGCTGCTTGAAGAGATGGATTGCCGACTTTGTAGCTTTGCTTTCTGGCAGTTAGGGGTGACTGATAAGAAGCTGATGTGCTGGGTTATTGAATTTTCAGGTTCTTGGATAAACACTTGACCTTCACTATTTGGTTTAGCTTTACAAAATACAGATGCATTATGGAAGATTTCTAAATGCATCACTTATTTTCAGCTGTCGGCTCTTCTTTATTTTGTACTGTCATAAAACCAATGCATTTGTCCTTAGAAAAAGTTACTGAAGTGTAGGTTGAAAATCTTTTGTGTCCAAACTAGAGAAGTGCAAGAAAGACTGAATTACCTAGATTCAGTATGCTTAGATGAAGAAAAATAACAAATACAGTCTAGGAGTCCTAGTAACTTCAGACCTTAAGCCCTGATCCTACAATCTGATCCGCATGGGCAGATTTTTGTGGCCAAGTGAAACTCTGCTGACGTCAACTGAGTTTCATGTGTATGGATCAGCTTGCAGGATGAGAATAGGACTGGAAGCTAGATTTAAAAAGATATTTGGGCCTCTGAAGATGTAGATAGGCACGTAATGGGATTTTCAAAAGCATCTAAGCAGGTTAGCTGCCTAACTCCCATGACTCTCAATAGCAGTTATGCATCTAACAGATGTAGATACATTTTATAATACCACTAGGTGCTTATGTGCATCTTTATGTGCCTAAATACATTTGTAAATCTGGCCTTAGGGTTTAAAATAATAATAAAGATATATAATGTATCTTGAAGAGTGTCTATGTTTTGTAGTAATCAGTTTCAATAAGTGAATAAATAAATAAGATATATTGCTTCATAAATAGTCTTCAGATTGTTTTACCAGGAAATATGTATTGAGTGCATATCAAAAATGCATTTTGGATGGAATATGTCTGTCACAGTGCAGAACAACAGTACCTGTATTTTGTCTCAGTGGTCCAGCAAGGATTCTGGTTCTCCAGACATTGCTTGTCTTGGGTGGAGACCTTCATCCTGCTCTCTTCTGATAGGTGTACTTCCAGACTGAACAGTTCCCTGCCTTCTTTGTGTTATTTCCAGCAGAGACAGGGTGCCCAAGAAGACATGCTTGGTTTCTCTTCAGAGATGGCTAACAGTGTGACTGCCCACAGTTACAAGTTATCCCATAACTCTTCTTTACGCAAGTCTATTTTATTCCTAAAATAAAAGCACTAGAGAGAAAACATACCAAAACAATAATAATAATAATGCTAATAATCTCACACTAATATGGACTCTGGCAGGAGCAGTTCTTCAACACTCTACCCAAAGGTTTCCTTGTGGTTTCAAGTTCATCACTGCTTCATCTCAGAACAAGTATCTAGTAGGCTACATCCTTCCAATACTTTCCAAAGGATTGGCCCTTCCATGGACCAGGGATCCTGTCTGTTTGCTGGATCAGGAAGAAAGCCCTGATCCTGTTTAAAACCAGACTATTTATCCAAAAATGCCTTCTGTGTTTGTTGGTCCTAGAGCAGTCGTTCCCAACCTGTGTCTGTGGGCCAAAAGTGGCCCGTGAGATCTTTTAAGGTGGCCTGCTGCTCCCCTCCTTCTGACTGCAGAAGGGAACCGCTGCCTAAGGACCTGGCAGAGCATTTTGCTGCGGGACTATAAGGTCAATGCAGGTTCCTTCCTGCTGCCAATGGGACAGGTGATCAGTGTGCCCCTCTCCATGGTTGTAGCAGGGAGCATGGCAAAGTGCTCCGCCTGGGTCCATAAGTGCTGTGGTCCCTGCTGGAGCCAGAGGGAGGGGAGATCAGCACTCCCCTCCCTAAGTTCCAGCAGAGAGCAAATGACTGTGCCTGGGTCCCTAGTGCAGGGTTCCTTCTGAAGCCAATGGGAAGGGAGCACTGATCTCCAGTCCCCCTGGCTGCAGAAGGGAGCCAGGTGGTGCACACATGGCTACAGGATTCATGTGGTTTTCCTTCTGCAGCCAAGAGATGGGAGGTCAGCAAAGAAAACTTCTTCTCTACGGGTGCAGTGTGGGAGTGCTGCTGACAGAGACTGGTGGCCCTTCAGGGATGTAAAAATGATATCTGTGGCCAAAATGGTTGGGAACTGTTGCCCTAGAGAATCGTGTTTGGACTAGTGTATATCTGTCCAGAGGGCTGATAATGAGGAATTACATTAGCATTCCCTTCTTCTAGAGGAGTTGCATAGAATTTCACAGTAACATATATATCATTGCATTTTGACCGCAAAGATATGAAACTGAATTCAGTAAGATTTAAATTAATTCAGTAAAGTTTATCTTAATTCCATAAGGTTTGTCTAAGATATTAAAGGACATTATTAGTTTATTGTAACATTAACTGAGATTTTGCAGTCCTGGCTGATGATGTAGAGATAAAGTGCATATTCTAGCATTCCATTTTCTCCACTACACTTATGGTTCTATCGGTATTTCAATTTTTTGGACCCTGTTCTCAAAAGAAATTTTTTTGGTTTTGTGTCCCCTTCCTGACCATCATATTTTTAAAATAACAGCACAGTGGCTTTTTAGTTTAATGAACAGGAATGGTTAATGAGTTTCTGGTTATGTGAAACTATTAATACCTAAAAAAATTCTAGATTTTCCAGAAAACGTTTTTCTCCATCAATGACCTCTCTCTCTTTTCTTCTTTTACACCATCTATGTCTCATCCTGTGACATTAATATCTCCTCTCTCTTATCAGACTTCTCTTAAAATTGTGTTAGGTAAACATGCACATGCTTACCTTTAAGCCTTTGAATGCTACAGCTGAAGTAAATGGAACGGTGCAAATTGTTGAAGTTGACAGGATTGAGGCTTTAAATGCATATTAATACTAGAGATGTCTCCAGCTCTTATTTTCAGTCAGTCGTTAAGCCTTGATTCAGCAAAGTTCTTAAGCATGTCCTGAAGTGCTGGCTTTAAGCATTTGTCAAAGATACATGTAGTTAACTGTTTTGCTAAATCAGACCCTGAGATAACATACTGGTAGATAGAATTACTGTTTTTCTCCTTTTCAGATATATAGGCCAAAAGTCCTAACTTTAAGATGTGTGGATTATTAGAAATAACCATATTACTTGTAATAACAGCAGTACTATTAAAAATTAGTGTATTTAAATAGAGAATTTGAACGAACACTGTGTTTGGTACACAAAGAATGGAAGGGGATTGGTACAGAAGAAGTTAAGATGACAAGTGGAGAAAGGAGCCATATGGGGGTATGTAGAAGAGAATTTTGAAAGGGAGATTTGGAGGAGCCAAGATTTGAAATTGTAGGAAGTTGCAAGGTTCTGCAAAGTTTAGAAAGTGAAAATAAAAAGCTCTCATAGTATAGTTATTAGTGGTTGTGCAAAAAGCCCAAAAACCTTCAATAGCAAAATATTTAAGTAGCCTTCAGTACATGTAAAATTACCAGGATAGGAGTGAGAATGAGGACAGCTTATTCAAGAAATTGCTAATTTTATAATGAGATTGAGATTTCCATATTTGACCACGGGTTCAAATTTGGCCAACATCAGTACTGAATGACAGCTGATACTATCTTATGTTTTCAGTGGCTTATATGAAAAGGGCTGATAGTCTCAGGCTAGTTATTTATGAACAGATTGGGAAAAACCCGCTTGTCCAAATGGCACTTACTGGCATTCATTTTGGCAGTCCCACCAGAGAAGAGAAACAAACTGAATGAACATTCTGTAGGAGTAGGTGGAGGCACATTAGTACATGGTAGTTGCTCATGCTGCGTATATTCTAAGGGTGAGGAGGAGTTGAGCCTCCATTGCTGTCAATCATCCACATTTCACTGTCACTGAATTAATTTTAAAAGTTGCTTCTCAAACTTTTGGCATTTTGTAGAAGAGTGTTAGTGGTACTTACACATAATCTAACTTAATTAAGTAAAATAATCATGTAGAAAGTTTGTTATGAAAACATAACATGGGTTCCTGTTTTTAAAGGCCATATCCTGCCACCTGTGCTCCGTACTTCACTTTGAAATCCCTTTGATATCAATTAAAAAGGTAAAAAGCTGTATGTGCTTTTCAAGCAAAAAAAGAAAGAAAAGAAAAAAACCTACTTTTCCACATCACTAATATTGGCATCCCCAGGCTTTTTTTTTTTTTCCTGGAATTCTGAAAATGCCAGTGGCTTTCTGGGCTGCCAGTTCTTCTTAGTTAACTTCTCTTTTATTTGTGAGATCATACGTTATTGCCTGTGAAAACATAAAGGAATCCATATGACACATGACAGTCTGAATTCTGTAATAATTCCATCTTTTCTAAATATTTCTAAGATTTTATATATACTGATGGATTGTTTTTCATACTGTATAAAATTAATTTATAAAGTTATAGTGAAAGCCATTACGTATAAGTTAGGGCATTAAGAAGGACTTTTCAGGAAAGTATTAGGGCTGAATGGTATCTTACATTTCCTACATAAGGGAACTGAAAACATCATGAGTTTGGGCTTGTTGGCATTTCTGCTGGAAAATGAGTTTTGTGATGACCAGTGGGTTGGTTTCCTTTAATCTTGGAGGATTCTCAGAGGCCACAGGCCTGATTTTATGCACTCCTGTCAGATGCTAAGTGCCCTTAACCGCCAGTGTCATAAATTGGACTTGAAAGACCTCAGCGCCTTGCAGGGTTGAATCCCAACTGAAATATCTTGTGGCTTCTCAGTTTCATGGCTTCTGTGCCCTCATGACAGTCTCCAAGCCCCTATTTTATGTGAGGCTGCAATCCATTGTGAACTAGATCATTATACTTACTTGGGAGCTGTGATATCATGAAATGTGTCATTGTCTCCTACCCACCTAGAGAGAAGGGTTTTTTGTTGTTTTTTTGTTGTGGTATCAAGAGGAAGGGGGAGCACACTACAGAGCACGCCCTTGGCCTGTATACAGAGGGTTTGGCTCTCTTCCATTCTTGGAATCTCCCCTTAGCTTCTCTCTTATAGATTCTAAGGCCAGATGGGATCATTATGATCATCTAGACTGACCTCCTGCAAAACACAGGGCTTTAAAAAGGCTGAATTAATTGCTGTTTGAATCAGACTATATCTTTTAGGAAAATATCCAATCTTAATTTTGATTTGAGGTAAATAACTCTCATGTAACTTCTTCACAAAAGCATAATTTTGATTGCTTGAAATTGTATTTCCTATAGTAATGATCGTTTGGTGGTGGTATACAAATCACTTACGTTCAGTTAGGAATGTAGTACAAACAAGGTGTTGCATGAGGGTATACTTCATTTTGAATAAGGTCCTCAAGTTTTCAAATAATATTTCCTGTAAAAAAAAATTAAATAAATCACGTGTTTCTTTTTCTCATTTATGTTAAATTTTACGTGCAGTGTACTGGTTTAAATGGAAAAATAGTCTATCAGAACTGGCATTACACTTTGTTACACCAGGCTAGGTCAACAAAATCTGTTGTTGTTCCAGGTGTCTTTGTTTGTGATCTCTGCAGGGAAAGCAAATGTAAACAGCCTTTCCTGTGGTTTCTTTCTGATTTATCAAGAAGTCAACAATTTGTTAATCACAGGATATTATTTAATCAACGGGACAAATACCATGTAGGTGTTAGTTTTCTTGAACTACACACGTTTCAGGTGGGAGAAGGAAAGCAAAACAAAATCAAAATTGCTGAAAGGTGTATCACTGGATATTTGCAAATGTTCCCTTTTTAGGAAAAGAAAAGATTGAACTTACCCAGTTCCTGTTGCTTTGTGAAAATTCTTTTCTTTCTAATATTAATACATAAGACCAAGCTTTTGCAAGTGAAGTTTCAGCTGTCACTCAAATGTATCGTAGTCTTTCTCTTTTATTTTATTTTCAGCGTTATTCCTTGGTGAAGTCACTTACCTAATAAAATGTTCCTGACTTTGCATAAATGTGCATAAATATTCAGTGTTTGCCTTCATTGCCTCATCCTCAGCTAAATATCTTTTTCATCCATTGGGACCATGCAAAAATGTATAATTTTTCAAGCAGTGTATCATTACTAGCATTATATGTCAGCCTCAATGTGCTTGCACTTGGGGGAAAAAACAAAACAAAATATAAAGAGGGAATGAGTGTGAATGAAAGGATTGCCCTTCTTTTTCAGTGCTGAAATAAGCTGATTGATTTAAGAATTTGTTGAGGAATTGGCCAGGTACCTGTTTTCAGATAACAGAACACCATCAGGTTAGCATATTTTGTTTTGCTTAGCTTCCAGATTTGGATATCTGCATAATCTTATAACTATGTGAGCTCCCTGAAAGTAAGTAAAAATAGACTTTTAAAAATTTCAGTTCTTCCTGGATATAATGCAAGAACAGATGTGTCTGTTTTAGTGTGGCACTATTTTTTGGTCCGAGGGAGAATATAAAGTGCAAAGTATGAAAATGAAAAATATTACTATAAATAACTGATACCTGAACTTTTTTCAACTTCAAACCATCTGTTTCATTCAGTATTAAATAATAACTTAAGGGTGTTCCCTGTTAATTTAATAATGTTAACTCAGGAATTGTTTCCTGAGTAAACAAACTTGAAATCAAAGATGTCATTACTGCAAGATATTATTTATTTATAATTTATAAATAAGATTTATTATTACATTATAAAGAGGAAGCACCGTCCAGTTACCCTTTTTATTGATTCAACTACTAGCAGTTTGACTAACACCTTACAACAAATGCGAAGACGTGGTTGCTGCTACAAGGTGCTTACAGTCTAGCTGAGACGCACGAAAAGGATCAAAAGACTCAGTTTGTACATGGTTTTAGAAGTTGAAGGTGTTGTAAAGCAAAGTTGAAGGTGTTGTTGGCAGTTTCTTTTTTTAAAGCTATGGGGAAGAAGTATGATTTGCAGGTTACATGTGTTCACTAAAGCAAGTAGACAATTATTCCCATAAAAATATTTTTCTTCAATGAAGGGCTTTATTTTTCCTTAGGTAGATTGTGAGAATAGACCTGGTTGATGATTTGATTATCAGGAACTCTAAAAGTTTGCAGTTCTGCTATATCCATGTAATTTATAGTACCATGTGATCGGATGTTGTCCTCATAACTACTCCATTGGCAGCTTCAGGCATTTATATTTTCATTTAACAATATAAATGTCACTAGGAGTGCCAATAAATACTGACAAATCCCTGAAAAGGTCAAATTGGTTCTATAACTCAAATACCTGTCTGATGCTAATGGCTTTTCAAGGTTTTGTGTGAACACTTTAAAATAAACAGCCCTTCCATTGGGATTTAGCAACTTCTTTTATTTATTACTTTTTTAAATATATACCCTTCTCTCATATAGACATTAACTACTGCTCTCCAGATACGATGACTATTAAAACATTTAAGATATTCTTTATTTCCATATGTTTAAAAACCACATTTGAAAGAGTGGAAAGAGGATAAAAGTCTCTGTGATGTTAGAGAGCAACTGAACGTTCTTCTCTCAGTCTGCCATCCCTCCACTGCTGCAGGAACTGATCTGAGGCTTTGGGATGTTAAACCTCTCTGCAGGTATGCAAAGCTACCAACCAGTCTGACATATTACTGTCTCAATGTCCAGCACCTTTCTAACTGGCAAGTGTCACTGTTGAAGGCAGAAATTGAATTTTTAATCTTAATTTCTAATCACTGTACAATGCTTACACTTCCTCATTTATTTATTTAAATGACAAAAGGGGAAGCAGAGGTTCAACCACATAAGAAAAGTTGGGGAGGGCTGAAGTCATAGATCCTGCTGTTGTTAAAAACATCAAGGAGACAGTAAAAAGCTAGTAGAGGGGCATAATCCTTCCCCAATCCTATCAACCATGTCCCAATATGTACCTGTGAAGAGATGTAGAGTTAAAACTTTGTTTACGATTAAAGTGGAAATTTAGAGGTTTATTTGTGACTAAAATCTAGCCAAACCTTAGGACATGCCAAAATTTCATAATTAGGATATTAATATCTCTAGAAATACCATTTATCTAAAAGAGTTTATTATACCTGAGTTAGCTGTAGTCACCTGATAGTCTTTCTTCCAGTTTGATCAGTGACTTGGTTAGTGAAATTTTATGAATGCAGCAAAATGAATGGCTAATTAAAAGGATTTTTCCTACATTCTGTTCATTAAGAATTTTATATCAGTCTTAGAAGATCAGAAAAGACAGATGAAGTACCTGCAAGCTTCCCCTTGATGCATCATCAGAGCCTCGAATACCCTGGGGAGAGTGTAATCACTCAAACCCTGAGCTGATTCATTCATGATACTATTTTCAGCAAGAACTGCAATTATATGTTATCCCTCAGATTATACATGTCTAGCAATTCATTTATATAAACTACAGAAACAGACCAAATGCTCACTTCCTTTGTAACCACAGCAGATTTAAACCCTGTGGGAGTCTGTTATGCACCAAGTGCATATGTAATTCCCAATAATGTCTTAACAGAATTTTTACACATGACTTGAGAAGAGAATACACTTCTCTGTGTTTAATATTCCCCTCCCCCCATTGCTGATTCTGAACTATATGAAATTGTGTATGTTAAATAAGTAAATCCATTTATTCAGAAACCTTCATCACTAGCTTCAGGCACTCAGCAGCTGATCTTCCAGTGATCTGCTGAACTCCATCCATCCATCCATCCATCCATCCATCCATCCATCTCCTCCTCACTGGTAGATATTTCTACCATGATATTCCAGTAGTCCATCCAAAATAACTTTCTCACAGTTATTTCCATCTCTACCCCTAATATGACTACAGTACGTAACTTTGTATTTGTTAATTACTGACATCAGAGTCTGCTTGTATCCAGTATTTCTAACATAGACATTTGTTTTGTTTTGTGTTTCCATTCAGAAGATAAGCAAGAGTCTTTTCCAGCACCACATTTTAAAGCTTTAATTTTCTTGTTCTCAGCAGCATTAACTTCTCATGTTTCACATCTGTAAGTCACTATGGGAAAAAACAAATTTTTCACTCATCGCACCTTTGCACTTTTTGAAATGTTGTGATTTTTCCACACTCTCTTAGATCAGAAGATGACTAGCTGGGTGAACTATCACTAGTCATCTTTTGATTTCTTTGGAACAGCCTCCTTGGTTATATATGATCTCAGATAAGAAAATTAATCCACTTCTATAGCTTGTCCATTAATCATGATATTCATTATTTTGTTAGTCATGTTGACATACATGCATTTTGTTTTCATCACATTCAGGAATATTCCATATACCTCACTAACTGTTTTTACAGACTTCAACATTTGTTTTATTGCATCGATTGTTGGAGCAAAGAGCATCATGTCATCAGCATATCGTTTAAGAAGTTTCCACAAATGGAAATCACAGCTACTTCTACTTTGTCAAAACCTTCCAAGGCTTGTCTCCTAATAAATTCTGCATATATGTTTAAGAGGCTTGGGGACAAATACACACTTTTCTTACACCCTGCCCAGTGGAAAACCACACACTGTTGCCTTCTGCTGTTCACACCATGGTATGTTGTTGGTGCTAGAGACATTTGATGAGTTCAGTAAGATACTTTGGAATCACCATGTCTACCAGTATCCTCCAAAAACACATGATCAGTGGATTATTGTACTCTGCATTTTTCAATGATGTGATGGATAGTCCTGATATGGTCATGTGAGCCTCAAGCCTCTCTGAAACCAGATTGTTTTGGTGGTAGTTCTGCTTCTATCCTTTGTTCTTTGTGATCCTTAATTATACAGAGCAGAACTTTACTTGTGTGTGATAATTAGTGCACGCTATGTCTCCGTTCTTTGGTATGGACATAAAAAAATTCCTTTGTCCAGTCCTTTGGCAAATTTCTAGTCATTCATCTGTCATTACAAATTTTCCACATAAGATAAGTATCCTGTTTACCATTCCTTTTAACAATGCTGTAGGCATATGATACGCACCTGGTGCTTTCCCATGCTTCATTTTCATAATAATAGACATCACTTCTCTCATAGGATTGATGGCTCCAGCTCCATAGTTTCTTTTCTGTCATCCTATATTCCGGGTGGCTTTGGTGAGGCATTCAGAATGGCACAGTAATCTCTGCACCTGCATTTAATATCATCATTCTCAGTGAGTGCTGTCATCATAATCTTTTATTACATTTTATCATGATGAAAACTTTTTGGTAAAGAAGTTTGACCACAATGAACATACCTTTTGTATTACTTTCATTATAATTCTCAAGTTGCATTTTGCCCTTTTGCATTTACTCATGTCTCATCTAGTCTGCTTTCAAGTAATGTGTCTGCTCAGTTCCTTATGCTCTTCTGTGCTCTCCTATGCTCTTCTGTGTCCAAGTCATTCTCTTTCACTCTGCATCATTTGTCTGCCAGATCAAACACCTTCTCAGTTAACCTTCTCAGTTGGTGCAGTCCAACAGTGACTTTTCAGAATATGTGTTTTGGTAGTTTTGAGAATAATAGTTTTGATTCTATTCCAGAGTTTGTTGGGATTATTGTCCTCTTTCATTTGTGCCAGTGCCTCAAACCCATTCTGGACAGAAGTAATATAATTTTCTTTGATTCTCCACAAGTCCAAAGGTAATGGACCAGTAAAATATAGTATATTTTTAAGTTTTAATTTTGTGTTTGGGGCTAAGAGTTGGTCTGCACTCTTGTCCACCATTTGCACTTGGGAAAGTCTTTGCCCATTGGACACTAGATCTCCAGCATTGCTGTATCATTGCATAATTGACTTGGGTCTTTGTCATACTGTCAGGTGATCTCCACGTGTATAAATGTCTAGGAAGTTGAGTGAATATGTGTTTGTAATGATCAGGTTATAAAAGCAGCAGATTTTATTATCGATCATTTCATTAAATTTCTGCATTACCTCCAAATGTGATTTTCTTGAACTGGGTTAACAAAGAGAGAAATATTGACTTAAATTTTAGGCAGTCACAATAACACATTGAGGGCTGAGAAACGAGTCACAAAATTGGGAATCACAATTGAACATTTATTAATTAGATTTTTAGGGAGTATTTAAAACTGAAAGTGAAAAGCGTGTGTTTTTGTTTTTGTAGGTACTTTTGGCAGAAATATTTAAAAATGCAATTCACAAACAGAAAATGTTCAGGAAACAACCAACCAACAAAATAAGCCAGTTAGACCATTTTAACTTATTTATTTATATTTTTATAAACTACAGTAAAGGAGTGTCTCTCCCATACTCTGATTATCTCGACAATTTTTTATCAACACAGTAATAAATAAACAGACCTATCAATTTCACCCTGATCAAATCAATAACCCAGTGAATACATAACTATAACCAGAACTAATTGACCTCCCTACACTATGCCCTCCCTTTGAAAATAATCCTTATGTATCCAATAAATCAGCATTTTAAAAGGCATTAGTTATTAAATGGAAATTCCTATATAAGCCTTTCCATTCTCTACAGTTGTCTTTTATCACAGGGATCATAAATAGATATTTTTTATTTGATCAGCTTTAATGAGAAATCATCATTGCTAATTTGTATCTGAATTTTAATGCATTGTTCTAATGATAATTACTGAATTTCTGTTTTAGAAAATTGTTGACAGATTTCTATAATAGAAGTAATATTAATATAAAAACACATTAAATTCTGTTGTGTCCACTGTCAAGTCAGATATAACCCAATATTTTGTAAAAGTAGCTGGTTTTCTATGCCTACACTAAGCCCAATAGAAATGTTGCTGTAATAGTTGTTAAATTCTAAATGAAAATCTATTTTACCAAATAAATATTCTCCAACGTGTGCTTGTTAAACATTGCAACATTGTGCCAGCATATGAGGCTAAAAGTGAAATTGGCTAGAAACTGACTAACATTAGAAGTAAATTTGATAGAGCATTTATTTTTAAGTGTCCAATCTGAGATAAATTCAACTAGGAAAATCATGAACAATGACATAAATTAGATGTTTGAATATTTGTACAAATTCACACATTGAAACTCACTGTCCCTTTAATACCTACATAGGTGTAAATTTTCAATAAACATAAATGAGACAATTAGTAGTAAAACCATTTTTATTCAACTGTTTTAGAAGTTCATAAACTGTAAAAGCAATTTATTTATTATACTCTTAAAGAAGTATAGGGGGATATTTTCAAAAGTGCAAAGGGAAGTTAGGTTCCCAAAGTCAATGGGAATTGAGTCCCTAACTGCTCTTTGTACTTTTGAAAATCACCCCACAATCTGTAATCTTGTTGGATGCAATCCTGCTACATGCTGATCATTTCAGTCTTGATCAACTAAAGCAGATGAAATGTTTGAAGAGTTCTACTGAACTCAATGGGACCTACTCATATGCTTAAAATTCAACAGCTGATTAATGCTTTATTGGATCGGAGTCCAGATGTCTCAGAGTCTAACATAAATTGCATTAATGTGTTCCTTCATGATCAGGCTACTTGTCATTTTCCCTCTGTAATATGGGCAAAGTACTACTCAGTGTAAAGATAACTTCATTGCCCTTTTAATTTTGAGCTCCTCTATATCTTGTGAGAATATCCCATGGGAAGCTTACATAGTGCAATCTTGTTTGAGGTCTGTACATTTATCACTTTTCCCTATAACTTTTACTTCGCCATTGTAATCATTCTCCCTCGGTTTATGTATGGTAGTTGTGTCTTCTTGGTGTATTATAAATGAATCTTGTTTTTTCTTTGATCGGAGGCTATCTACGGACCAGAAGCTGAGCCAGTAATCTCATGTGTTTATGGCTAAATAATCTTTGTTTAATTATTTTCTTCGTATTACATTATCTTTCTTCATTAGCTGCATACAATGTCAGTATGAGACACTCCCCCCCCCCGTTTTTTTACCCCATTTGTTCTTTTTTTTATCACCTCATAGTGGGCTTTGGAATGAGTGGGTTTTAAAGCCTTTAGGAACATTCAGTGCATTTTTGATTTGCTACAAGAAAAGATCATAATATTCCTCACAGCTGTAAAATTAATGAGAAAATTATATTTGTGAATTTTGATTTTTTTTAAGCATGAGTAAATATGTTATACTATTATTTCTCTTCCTTTATAAGATTATGATTAATATTTTTAGGAAGTAATCACTGGATAGTAGATCACATAATGGTTTGAAAAAAGGCATCCTATGTTATATTGACATGCAAGGTTAGAGCCTCATGTTTTTCTCCACTTCTGGCAGAGTGGAGCCAGGTAGATCAGGATTACATTGATCTGGTCATAAAATGGGAGAGAGGCCCCCATAACCCAAGAAAGCTCATTAAGGAGCCTTCAGAAAGCTCCAGATATATGTGGGCTGGTAAGAATTGGGCCATTCACTTGTTTTCCTTCCACAAATCTACAGGTTCTAAACAGAATCTGAAATAATGCTGTTATCCATTTTCACTGCAGCTATTTTTGTCCATGAAAAACATTTCCCATTTTGATAAATATGGAAGGTTGAACTTTTGCAAATTGAAAACAAAAATCCCCCAAAACTCTTCTTTCTGGGGGAAATGAACTGATAAAATATATATTGTAGGTCCTGCTGGACTGCATAGGGAAAAAACAGGTAGAGGCTTTGGCTGCTTCTATTTTCTCTGTGTAAACACTGTATTAAATCACAGGAGTCATAAAAATCATAGACACATCAGGGCATAATTTATCAACTGCTAAAAGAATTGAAGAACCTTATTAACTTTATTTTTCCTTTCTTGTTTTCAGGGTAATCTTTGCCTTTCTTTTCAATGGGAGTAATACTGTAAATAAGGGTTTTTAGGGCCAGACCAAGTGTCTGGAAATGTGATTTAAGATGGTAAATACTTTTATACTTAAATGGGATTTTTTTAAAATCTTTAAATGGGACTTTCTTTAAAAGAAATTACTTACAATTAAATGAAACACCCCAGGGGATGAAAGTAGATATAGGAAATGGATTTAATACAATTCTTTAATGTAACTTTGTGATCCATTATGATTGTATAAAGTACATCAGTGGAAAGAATTCTTAAGATTCAGTTAACAATACTAGTTTTTCTGTGAAGATTTTAAAGTCTTACCAATTTAGCAATGTTTAAGTTCTAGTATAGCATATAGTTTAGTTGTTGAAGAGACTTAGTTATGAAACAATTTGATGTGATTCTTTGTTCAGCACCTTGTAAAAATAATCATGTTGGTTTTTAAATTTGTTCAGAATGAAGACAAATTGAAACCAAAAGTAAACATTTTGTCTTCTATCATTCAATAAGGTAGAGCTGTTTCCCACATAGAATTATAACTCCTTTTATGACATATTACACGCTGCTGCTTTTTCATGGTCTTCCTCATGACTGACTCTTCTTGGGGTCTTCCAGTTTTTTATGAAGTTTGGTTTTGTTTGTCACTTACTATCCCAAGAATTTGGGTCAGGAGTACGTCTGAAAACCTAAAACAATCATAAACCTTACTGTAGCTGTTTCTAATAGAGGATATTGGATTATTGATAAATAATAGGATGGGGGCCTATCAGTTTATATTTTATTAAATGTTACTGCAGATGCTTTTATTAAAATGCTTCTATTCATTCCTGCTCCCTGGATGGATCAGGAAGAGCTTAAATACCTTCACTGGGCTGAGAGCAGAAACTTAGTCTTTAAAGACTGCTGGAGCTGCCAGGGCTGGAAAAAGGAAATGACTGCTATAGTCTATTAGGCTGCTGGAAGGTGGAGCCAAGCGGCTGAGATTTAGAGGAGCAGAATCCATAAAATGACATAAAGACTTTGGCAGGGAAAAGGGTGATTTGTGATTCTGAGAAAGGAGAGGAACTGATCTGTGGTCTCTTCCAGATAGGGTGACAAGATAGCAAGTGTGAAAAATGAGGACAGGGGGTAGGAGGCAATAGGTGCCTATATAAGACAAAGCCCAAAGACAAAGTAAGACAGGGACTCTCCCAATAAAATCCAGACATCTGGTCACCCTAAACTCCTGAGCCAAACTCAGACTAGAGAGCAATCTGAGACTGAGAAACTAATTGCCCACGACTGTACCGGCTCCCAGATTCTACAAGCTCAGGCCAAAGGAAGCCACCCCGTATTTGGGATTGTTGGTAGAAGGAAGGAACCCTATGCCTATTTTGTTGCAGCTGCAGGAACCTGGGATTAGATATTTTCCCTTCCTTTGGCACTTAACGTAGCAGTGCTCCCACCCCAAGGTACAGCATTGGTCCTGTCACAGATTCTTACATACTAGTATAAAAAAATCACAAAATTAAGTTTTCCTTGGTTCCAAATAATGCAGAGGTTTCACCCGGTTTCCATGCCCTCCATGCGTATGACAAAACTACCACAATCTGATTCCGCAGTGAACACCATAGAGATAAAAAAGATAGACACTGAGATGTGATTAAACATTCCTCACTTCAATACTGTAAATTAGATTTTTGTAATTTTTCTTTTCTTTCCTTGTCGTCTTTGTATACTCATTGCGTACTGGCTTTGTTACAATGGTACCTGTGATTGTATGGTGTCCCTAGTGGCAGAAATTGGCATCTTTGTTATACAGTTATTGTTAATGTCAGCTACTGTTCTAATTAAACATATTTTCTCAATTGCATAAGGCAACAAGCTTCTGTGAAGGATATCTTACATATGACATTTAATCAAAATCAAGACTCTTATTACTGCTTGCTGTAGCAGCTTATTTGCATCTAAAACAGCTCACCACCGAGATGCTGAAGCACAGAGGAAATCTTGTTACACCAACATGCTAGCTTAACAATTTTAGGTTTGTTTCATTTATGCAAATTTATCATGACAGTAGACACTATTTAACATTTGGATTTAAAGTAAATGTTACTGTGGTAAGATCACAGAAAGCCCAACCATATTTCTTGGTGTTTTTCCACCTTTCCTTTTTCAGACTATATTTCCAGGCGGGAGAGGCTGCCCAAAGTAACAGAGCAAAATTAAACTTAAATGAAAGCCATGCCACGCTGTGTCCTGTTTTAATGTGAGACATATCTATTTGGTATCATGCAAATCAGTACAAAAAAAAGGAGAAGTGATTTTCCACAGTTGTTAGGATTGGGAAACTAATATCATACTGGGATTCAATAAACAATTGGGTAGTAATAGGACACTGAAATTCATGTATGCATCATTCAAAACAGACAGGTAGTCTCTCTTATCTTTCTCCGTTTGTAAGGCCTGTGACCTTTAATTTCTATATACAGACTACTCCCTTTGACAAATCATGGAAGGAATTAGACTCTTTGACCGGAAAACTCCACCTCCTTCTCATGCACCTGGCTCTTCCTTCTCACCAATGATTCTGAGGGCTTTGGGAACTGCCTGCCTCCCCACTTCCAACAAGGCATCTTCTGGGAATGCTTGAGGCCAAATGCTGGAGTACTAAAGAGAGCGTTCTCTTTCCTTTTTATGGTGGTTGTTTTTACCCAATCCTCTTGTTTCTCCTCTTAGACCTTTGTACGTGGTGGGGGGTGATGTTTCATTAAGAATGTAATGGAACCTTCTTTTTCACTTACCCCAGAACACAGATGTCATCCAGAAAAAAATACAAGAAAGGAAAAACCCCCAAAAGAACAAACAAACAATATCTTTAGCCTTAGCAAGTTGAGGAGGAAGTTGCCTTTGTGTTAACATGCAGAAGGATATTCTGAGTATTAAGAATAACTGAGTGTAATTCCTGTGTATTTGATTTAGACACATGGGAATATGACATTTTGTGGCTGGTAGTAAGAGGTACTTTCCCTTCACAGCCAAGAACTGTCTTTGTTGTTGCTAGGATGCTGGCCCAGCAAACATGAAGGCGACTTTCTAATAGGTTATATGTGGGTGTGGAAGGATTATATTTTTAATCAGTAAATGTTGAGAAATGTCGATTTCACGATACATTCACAAACCAATAGAAAAATATTTCCATTGGAAATAATAAAAAATTAAAGATAGGCAAAGTAAGAAAAACGCTGCTTGAGAATGTATTAAAGTTTGATTTAAGCATATTTATTATGTATGTTTTGACATGTGATGTTGACTATTTGTGTTTTAATAGTTATAAAAGCTTTAACTTTTTGAATCCCAGTGTCTACTGTCATTAAATAATTATTGTCAGACCCATACCATTGTCTAACCTCTCCACCCCATAAATGTCCACAATTGTGAAAATTTAAAGTGATAAAAATAGAAAAAATTGCTTAAAATCCATAATTTTATGCATCTGTGACAACTTAAATTGATAAAAATAAAATAAAATGCTTAGACGTAAACACCAACGTTAGCTGTCAAAATTGTAAAAATTGAAGTCTGCCAAGCGCAGTTATATGATCACATTGTTTCAGAATGAAAATTCAACTTTAGGGTGTCAGTGATACGTGTTATCAGACTAGCTACCACATCAATATTTGTGATGCAGAGACATAAGATAATCGAAGAAAAGGATAGTCCTGAAATTTAATTAAAGCAAAAATCTAATAATAATGGCCACCACTGAGACAGCTATTTCTTAACTCTTAGACGAGCTGTCAACATAATGCATTGTGGAGCAAGTCTCGCTGGGACTGAAATTTTTATTCACCATTAAGAAAGGTGACAGCAGTTTGCAGATGACCATTAGCACAGATTTCACTGAGTATATAGCTAATAAACATTGATCAAGGAAATCTGAAGTCTCCAGATACTGTCAAAGTTGTCTCTTTGACATTTTTTTTCAGAACCTGTCCCCTCCAAATCAGGAAATTTGATACAGATCTACAATTAGCAAGACTATCACTATCATGCAATGTTTTTTTGAGGCCACACCATTGCCTCCTTAAGTGCGCCGAGATGTAGTATCTACCCCACACAAAGCCTGAGCAGGAAAAAAGGGCCAATTAAGTATGTGCCAGGCTGCCCCTGAAGGAGAGTCAGGGCTGGTAAAGCCTAATGGCTGAAGTCTGTCTGAAGAAGGAGCTGAGATAGTCATAAAGCGATGAAGTCAGTGGTAAGAGCGGGCTACAGGAAGGAACTCTGATGTCACCCCCTAGTGTGGCAGTGAACTGGCAAGACCCAAGGAGGGGTCCCAGAGGGATCCTGCCTGGGAATACAGACTCTGTAAAGAACCCAAGAGGAGTTGACGTAGCCACAGGGAGCAGAGGAATCTGCAGTGGTAATGCAGGAGTAGGCAGAAGGTAGCAAATAAAGGTAGGAAGGAGTTCAGTGAGATAGCAACAGTATCTGGAAGCTGGATCTTGCTGTGGTTGCTAGACATAGGGTCCCTGAGCTGGATGCCAGAGGAGAGTGTAGGCTTGGGCTTCTCTTCCAGCCACTGGGGAAGTGGAATAGTCTGGGGAGGGAACAGAAGACTGCCTAACACAGTTTGTACTGATGGGCTTTATTACCCTGGAAGGCGGAAATCATATAGTGATCTGGCCGGAGTGCCAAGCTATGAAGAGAGACCATCCTGATTCACAAAGAGGAAGCAGTGTAACTCATGGAAAGTGAGAGGGGATCAGTGTAAGGAAGAGATGGAAGGGGGTGTCAGACTAGGTGGAGCTGTTCCCTGTATGCACCCACAAGGAGGTGCCCCATTATAGAGTGACATGCACCTACTATCCTACTCTTGCACAAAGCCACACTGACAGTCTCTACCAGTAATGGTCTCATTTTAGAGACTGGACTCAATTGAGTGGTTGTTTAATGGTGTTAAATAAGTGGTTGACTGATTTAAAGAGTAACCTTTGAAGAAACGGAGCAATGCTATTGATGTTCTTTGTGGAAATATAGCATTTGATTTGATTTTTTTCTCAGCAGTGTTTGACCAATGGTCTTTTCTTGTAAGACAGGTAGGGAAAGAAGAATGAAAGGTCTTGCTTTCTTTAGTCAACTGTTGTGAAAGAGTTCAGACCACAGCAGTACATGTCAATGAACCACTGAGAAGTTTCAAATGGTCTTTCATTATTTGAAAATTGACAGTAGCAAAAGAAAATGAAATCAGAATGCATTAATTACATTGTGTACATAGTTTATCATGAGTACTGAAAGAAAGCAAAATCACATATTGAAACCTAGTGGGGGGTTATTTTGCTAGGAAAACATACAAGGAAGGTCTTTGAAAATGATGCATGATAATACTAAGAGGACTCAATACACACTGTGCAGAATTTTTAAATAATAGTTTTATGAAATAAATGGCTGTCTGTCAATAGGCAAGTACATAGCATTTAAGACTTGTGGTATTAAATAAATAAAGTCAAAGGCTATGAATATCTTTTTTAAAAGGTACATTTTCTTACAAATGGGTTTCCACAAGACTACAAAATGATGAAGGAAGCAACACCTGACTCACTGAGTACCCTAAATGTGGATGTAATAAATTAATTACAATAAATTCAGTTTAAATTGTTTTTCTTGCCAACGTTCCAAATGAGCCAGCCCTGACTGTGTTTACATAGTTCTTTATTATTATTTCATTACTCTACTCTTCTACAGACCCACTACTAAGTGGCTTATCTGGTTTTGGCATCTTCCACTTCCTTCGGAAATAATGAATACCCTGCACACTGTTGACCCTCAGACCAGGATTTTCTGTTTTCTTTTAATAACTTGTGGCATAATTGTTCCATCAGTTATAACAATCTGTAAAGGCTGTTTGTTTGTGTGAACCCACACTAGCTGAGGGTATAATCTTCAGGGTCTGAAGGATAAGCACACACAACATCCCCTGACGTGAAGAATGGTGGTTTCTACCTTCAATCCTTTAGCAGTAATCAAGTTCCTAGCAGTGTAATTCATGCTATCAAATATTTTGTGCAGTTTTATTAAGTTTTCTGTATAGATTGGTAGCATGTCAGTGTTGTGGGGCAGAAAGGGGTAATTTTAAATTGTTGAACACCAAATAATTTTATTTTAAAAAGTACTTACAATATTTAGTCCAGAGAAGCAAGCAATGGCAGGCCAGCTCTTACTAATTCTTTCTCTTACTGTCAACACGGGGATATGACTCCCTCAATTTTAGTCCCAGGATTCTCTTAAATGTCTGAGGGGGTACCATGATTTAGAACAAGCAGAATAATAACAATTATTAACCCTTGCTATTTTATTCTTAAAGAAAGAAAAAGAAAATATTAAACAAAACACACAAATGACAAAACACAACTGAGAAACTCTTTATTTCCATTATGATTTCTTCTGCATGTGTCTATGAAGAGGTTGTAGCAGAAAAGAAAACTCTGAGAGTGGGCCTGCCTTTGATGGGGCACTTTTCTGTTAGTAAATTGAGCCCAAGACCTTATTTCTCCATGATTACATGGTCTAACCACCTTAGACCATGTAATCCTAAAGTTATCTTAGTTAACGTTTCCTCATCAATCCATGTTGAAGTCTTTGTGGGGTTTTCCTTCAATTGATTGATTCTTGAGTCTTCTCATCTTCTCTGTTTTCATTTGGTATGTATGGCAGATTTTTTGTAGAGTTGGATAGGATGAATAATGAAATATTTCCTGTTTCAACAGGTTAGCAGCAGGGAATTGGGAAAACACATCTCTTTCCAGCTTGTTTAGATTCAAAATTTGTTGCTGTCACTCTTTCATTGGCTCCAGGCCATCGGGGTTTCTTTGGTGACACCTTCATGTCATGAATATGCAGTCTGTTTAATGAATATGCAATATTTCTAATTGCCTTTGTTCTTTTGTGGCAGGAATATCCCAGATAACCTTTTAGAGTTAAACTGTTATTTTTATTCAATTCATTTTCTGAGATATTCCTTCCATTTTATTAGAGTTCAAAAGGAAATGAAATTCTCTTTCAAATAAGTTCAAACTACTGTTCTTTATATAAAAGTTTTTATTTCTCTAAACAGTCTTTTTATATTAAATAACTCTTAGATCATCTTTAACTTAAATAGTTGATTCTGCATGACAGTTCTTGTAAAAATTATCTTTCTTGTCTTTCTGAGTTGAGGGAGGGAGTTACTTGCATACTGCCAGCAATTAATATCCCATTAATATAAATATTATATACTTAAATGGCTTCTTATATTAGTAATTAATTTAGGAGGATCATTTGATTCCATGTCAATACATAACAAATGTTACCATTTAAAGATCAATAATATTAAGAGCAATAAAAATAAGATTTGCATGTGTGAGTTTCACAAAGGTATGTGCCGTTTCCACATTTAAGAAATAACAAAAGTTTAAAACTTTTCCAACTACACATGTTTTTTCTCTAGAGTTTTAAGAACACAAGAATAGGTTTTCTAAATATATATATAAAGTTTGGGATAGCCCACTTACAATCCAGATTTATTGCTGTGATAACACACCCCAAATTCCTTTCTGAGGTATCCTGATCTAGATAAAACATTCTTAGGACTATATCTATTATCATAAGCTCCTTTGAGTAACAATTGGTTTTTATGCCAATTAAACTTCTGCTAAATATTTTTACAAAGCACAAATTTCAATAACCAATACATGTTTTAAACAGCATAAAAGAAAATAATATAAAGTTAGAGGAAGGTAAAGTTTACAACGCATCTTTTTGTGCAGAATTTTTAGGGATCATAAACATGGTTTTATGGCTAAAACGGGATTATCTTCCTAACATTTACTTGTCGTTGGTAGACAAACTAGAAGCCTCCTGGTATTCCTTTGGTTAGCTTGAACATTTCACATAATTAAATAAAAATGTGTGCAAGGTACTTTTCTCCAAGCACCATATGTATGAAAGTAATCATAAAGATATTACAAGCTTCATTAAACACACAGGTACAATTAAGGACAAAGTTATAATAATTTTATTAATGTAATTTTTGCATTAATGTTGAGGCCTCATTCCTTGAGTTTATTCTCTTGTGGTAAAGATGCTAACACAACTTGAACTTGGCTTTCCCCAACTGGAGCTTGATATTGTCCATGGGTTTAGTTGGACTCCTTGGGCTTGTTTCCTTCTTGACTGGTGGAGAAAAAAAGTGTTGGTATCTCCAAAACTCTACCCACCTGTGACTGTAAAATAAGATACCAATCAGAGTAAATTGTGCAGGTCTGTGATCCTCACTATCCTTTCTGATGAAACACGATGCCACTTAGTGGGCTATCATAAGTAGGGAAAAACATGGATCTTTATTGCCTGAGCAAAAGACTAGACAGCATATTAGACACTATACAAACACAGAATAGTTCACTTTCCTTTGCACTGAAGAACTTACAAAAGACACCAGCCATACACAGGGTGGGTGAAGGGATAAAATATGCAAGCAGAGTGCACAATGTGAGACAAACAAACCTCATGCTAGTTCAGTTATTTTTTTAGGTGGATTTAGAGAGGACAGGATAAGTTAATTGGAAAGAAAAGTAATGAGAAGGGAGTATAGAAGGGAAAGGAGCTGAGAAAGACTGGGCAAGGGAGACGTGGGTAAGAGGGGCACAATAATACTGAATATTACTGAATATTTTATCTTGAATGCTCCCCTAATGTTTACAGAGAGTAGCTACATATAAGAACCACTAATTCTATTCCATATGTGATTATAATATCTTATTGACATTGAATACTTTGGCTGAAAACTCTTGGATGGAATTTTAAAGTGCTAAGCATTCATCTAACTCTGCTGCCATTGAAGTCAGTGGTAAAACTCCCTTGATTTGAAGTGGGGAATAGCTAGGCCATCCCTATGTGACTTTTTGGAATATCCCACCTCTGAATTTTAGGAAATACTAAATTAATATTAAATTGTTCTTTAAAATACATGGGTTATTGATTTTGTTTTAAACTTTGTCCTTTTATTAGATACTTCTCTCAGTCCAAAAGTGCCTCTATGGCTTCAGGCCTATAGAGACTGAAAACTATTTCCTTTTATTCTGCAAGGAGCTTTCCTTTGTGAAGTGGCCTTTATGCAATCCCAATTTCAACTTTATGTGGCAGTCCATAGGGCTTTCTCCCATATGAACTGATAGGGTTCAAGAGTCATGTCAACAAACTGTTCCTGTCATTCAGATAAAAAAAAAAGACTTACTGTAAGGGGAATGCACAGCCATACAGCAGCATTTCATTGGCTGACAGCTCCATAATGGAACTCAGCAAGCAAGAGAAGACAGTTTCCATAGGTCATAGATTCTCCATTACCATGAGTATAGTAGTACCAGGAGAGAAGAAAGCCATCAGTTAAATAAAGCGAGGCCCCACTAAGTCATCCTGGAAATTGTTTCTTACCAGTAGTTCTTCTCTCTCTCAACTAAGCAGTTCATGTGTCTCAAACTCATACAGTTTCATAAAAAATTATATAACACAGCAGAAATCAAAAGTAGGCATCTGACGCTTTTATTCTAACATTTGCAGAATAAATCATAAAATGCACAACATTAATATATATCCTGGAATCCTTTAAATCCTGAGTGCTCAGATTTTCAGGGATGTTTTTCTTTTGGTAAAGAATACCAGTTTTCCTGGACTGGATTATTACGCAAAAGACTGTTTTAAATGCTGGTCTTTCACTGGCTTTCTGATATCAAAGAGGCTATCAGATTTTGCTTGTAGCCTTATAAATTGTTTTGTCCATTAACCTCTTACTCACAAGGATGAATTAAGGCAAAAATGAAGCTTCCATCTAACGGATTTAATACCGACTTCCCACACTGAAAATTCTTGTCTCGGCTGTGCATCTTGGATCCATGTACAGAGGAGAATCCTTGCATGTGATCTCTTCCCTGAACTCCTACTCCTATTTAATCACACTAATAGTTAATATTTTTAAAAATAACTTTCATAAATTAAATTGGAGATGATGCGGATTTATATGAGAATTGAAAGGTGGCTAAGGAACTGGTAAAGGAGAGACTACAATGGGTTCAGACTGCAAGGTGAAGTGTCAGGCTGGAGGGAGGTTCTAGAGGAGTTTCTCAGGGATCCGTTTTGGGATCAATCTTATTTAACATTTTTATGAATAACATTGGCACAAAAAGTGGGAGCATGCTAATAAAATTTGCAGATAACAGGAAGTTGGGAGGTATTTCCAATATAGAGAAGGACCATACTATCATAAAAGAAGATCTGGACAATCTTGAAAACTGGGGAAATAGAAATGGGATGAAATTTAATAATGCAAAGTGCAAGGTCATGAACTTAGGGACTAACAACATGAATTTTTGCTGTATGCTGGGGACGTATCAGTTGGAAGTGACAGATAAGGAGAAAGACCTGGGCGTATTGGTTGATCACAGCATGATTGAGATGCCAATGTGATGCAGCTGTGAAAAAGGATAGCACAGTCCTAGGACGCATCAGCTGAGGTATTTCCAGTAGAGAAAGGGAAATATTAGTACCATTATACAAGCCACTGGTGAGACCTCATCTAGAATACTGTGTGCAATTCTGGTCTCCTATGTTTAGAAAAGATTAATTGAGACTAGAACAGGTGCAGAGAAGGACTACTAGGATGATCAGATGAATGGAAACCTACCTTAAGAGAGGAGACTCTAAGAGTTTTTCTTGTTTAGCCTAACCACAAGAAGACTGAGGGGAGATATGATTGCTCTTTATAAACACATCAAAGGGATAAATACCAGGCAGCGGGAGGAGTTATTTATCTTAAGCGCCAGTGCTGACACAAGAACAGATGGATATAAACTGGCTATCATTAAGTTTAGGCTTGAAATTAAATGAAGGCTTCTAACAGTCAGAGGATTGAAGTTCCAAGGAGGTTGTTGGGCCAAAAAAACCTAACTGGCTTCAAGGCCGAGCTTGATAAGTTTATGGAGGGTATATTATGATGCTGCTGCCTACAAAGGGGTGTAGCCAACCTGTGACTGCTATTAGAAAAGATCTCCAATGGCCAGTGATGGGACACTAGATGGAAAGGGCTCTGAGTTACTACACAGATCTCTTTCCCAGGTTTCTGGCTACTAGGTCTTGCCCACATGCTCAGGGTCCAAAAGATCACCATATTTGATAATAAGAAGTATTTTTCCCCTGGGTCAGATTGGTAGAGATCCCAGGGTTTTTTTGCCTTTATCTGCAGCATGGGACACCTGCAGGTTTAAACTAGTGTAAATGATGGATTCTCTATAACTTGAAGATTTTACATCAAGACTTGAAGACTTCAGTAACTCAGTCGGGGGTTATGAGTCTATTATAGGAGTGGGTGGGTGAGGCAATGTGCAGAAGGTCAGATTAGATGATCATGATGGTCCCTTCTGGCTTTAGTCTATGAAAATAGACAAATATCTTATTTCAGGTGTAGTTCTATTAGTGGATATTACAGAATACAGATATTCAGTATCACGTACCCAATCCTGTCTCCAAGGGTCTAAACTTTTTACTGAAGTACTAAACCATTTTTCATGTAGATTTATCAGTTTTATACAGAGCCTATTAGCTGAAATGAAAATTATATCAGTGTATTAATGTGAAATATGTTTCCTTTTTATTCATTTATGAAAAAGCATGCTAATCCAGTATGTGTCCAATAATCAAATACTAATTCTTGTAAAAAGAATAAATAGATAAATTCATTAGAAGATTTAGAAATTCTTTCATCCATCCTACAGCGCAACATTCATTACACTTTTTCTGCATTGAGATTTCTATTCCCTAGTACATTTCTTGGAAGACAGTTGTGTGTATTGATGAATACCCAGTATTCACCAATCATTTGTTTTAGGGTGAAGAGAGATTATTTTTCATTTCCTTCCACAGATGTTTAGGAATTAGTTTATAACTTTTCAAGCGATGTAGTGGACGATCAAATCTCTTTTTTGTTTTCTTTCCCAAACTTCATACTATATGTCCAAACTCTGTGGAGGAGGAGACAAAAGGGAAATGAAATTGGATTGTCTAAAATTAATGTGAAAGAAAATAATAAAATAAAATAAAATATCCAAATACATTAATCAGTAGCAGTTTTCTACAAAAGATCAATAATACAAAGGCAATCACAATTAACAATTAGAATGGTTATAGCAGCATTAAAATTTAGGGCAAAGATATCAACTTAAGCAGTATAAACACATAGTAATGCCAAATGTGAAAACAGAATACCAAAAGAAGGGCAGAAAAAACATGCTAATCCTGCTGTTTCAGCAAATCAATCCACAATGTTAACAGCAGGGAGACGTTGGTCAGGTAACTAACATAGCACTAGAAAATGCTAGCCTAAACCACTGGCCAGCAAGCAAAGCAGAGAGAACTAATACAGGATTACAGTAAAGAGATAATGAAGGGAATTGTGGTGACAGCATACACAAGCCAATAAAAGGCTCAAAACTTTTAAATTAATAAAAAAGAGAGAAATTTCTGAAGAGTAAGTGTAGAATTCAGCCACCTGAATGAACAAGTTTATTTGTCTAGTTATAAATATAAATCTCCATGGTAATTCTGAGAAAAATACCCAAAAATGAAACATGACACCCGAACATTGACTTTCCCTTCCCCTTCCAATATCTTCCTTTTCAAATACATTTGTCACAAAAGTTCTTAGACTAATTGTAAACTAGAAAGAAAGTAAATTGGAATAGTAATGTTCTTATTCAGCATTGTTAGTGTTGTTTGTGAAATGAAACCTTAATGCTGTCTGTACTGCTGTATTCATAAATATTTACATATAGAGAAATCATAATTCTTATTATGTTGCACATTAGATAAAATGGAGGTTATAAGTCTATTTATTTGATAGTGTTCTTAAATATGTTGGTATTATTTCCTGGGATTCTGTATCTTGGCATTATCTCACTATTACACATAAATGAAAAAAATATTTCAGATTTAGCATTTTTTAATTATCATTTCTAACCACAAAGTTGAAATGGTTATAAAAAAGGAATCAATTAACATTTGTATTTGGAATTGCTTTTAAATACAACTATTCATGAAGCCATTAATATACAGCTTATATTTTCTCATAAATATTATAAGGCATATAATCTAAGAAAAAATAGAGAGGAGAAATATTAAAAAAAATGTTTTATGTTCCAGTGCAATGGAAATGATGTATTCTACATGTAAAACAGAGGATATAGAATTAATTGGTAACATTACAGGGATTATGAAGTCCATGTTACTGAGGTGGGATGAACAAGTGTTTAATTTGTAAGGGGCTCAGTGGAACCAAACACTACAAGTTGACATCTAGGCTCCTGAAGGCTCTGGTTCAAGAAGACCTCATCACATATTACCTGTCTTTGGGGGGCCCAGGTAGCAACTTTCTTCTTTGGGTGGGAAGTGCCATATGCATCACTGCCTACTTAAATGCATAAACAATAGGAGACTTCACACTGCTTTCCAAAGAGCTGTGCGGAGTTTGGGAAGAACAGCTCTCAGTTACTCTCTGAAAACCATAGTGGGGTCCAACAGAGATTCAGCCTTTTGTGTCCCTCTGATGAAGATACCTATGCTTACAATGAGAATCCCCTGGATCTAGGGAAGCCATGGTTTCAGGGGGTGGTGCAGAAGGTGATTTACCAGTCCAGATTACAGAGGGGAACACCACAGGAACCTAGGCTCATTGGAAGACCCTACTAGGCAGCTATCTTTTTGTGCCTAAATGCCTTTAAAAATCTGGTTCTGATTTTAGGCACTTCTGAAATTTTTATTCAGGGCCAATCAAATAATAAATATAATGACCGGGGAAGGGCGCAGTATCTGTGCACAAAAAGAAACCCCTAGGGCATGTAGTCAAAGTCCTCTATGTAAAATAACCTCTGATATGTTCCCTCACCAACATAATTCCTTTCCCGTGTATCATCAAACACTGCAATTTTTCCAGCTTCCATTCCCTGAATTCATGGGTTTCTCAGCTCTGTGAATTTTGGTTGCCCTCCTTTGGTGACAAAAATTTTCAGTGAATTTTTGCCCTCCTTCATGCCCTTCTTCTGTTATCTGACCCTAGTTCCCTGGGTTTTTCACAGCCAATTGAAATGGATGGCTCCTGAACCCTCCAGATGTGTGTTGTATTTTTTTTTAAATTGCTGATTTTGTTGTGTTCTTAATGAGCCAATAGTGCTGCCAATGAAGTCAAAGGCAAAGTTCCAATGATTTTATTTTTTTCTGTAGTAGGATCTGCTTTAACATATCTTTTTGGACTTCATAGGTTTCTTTCACTGCTATAAAAAACTAACAGGGCTCATTTTTATAGATAAAATGTGTGTGTTATGCCGCCAAGCAAAATCTATAGGTCAAAGCTCAATCACATTTTAGACAGAGGTTTGAACTTGTGAAAAGTTACCTTTATTTTTGAGTCTTTGTTGTAAAGTAAGGTTAAACTCTGTAATCCTTTAAACATTCTTCAAATAAGAAAACATTTTGAAGTCTTGAAACTCCTAATAGAACAATCTGAACATTTCTATTAAGCTTTTGTTTGCTGGGTGTCTCAGAATTTCAAGTAATTTAACAACAATAACAAAATAAATACAAATAAAAGTGATGTTTCCATATATAACTCTGCTATTATTGCAAAGTTGCCATTCCCCCCTCCTAGAACATACTTGACAGTTGAAACTCATGTTGTGATGACATTGAGAAAGTAGAAATACACCACTGGCTAAAACCCATCCATTGAAGTGTACATGTTTTTGGATGACTTGTATACAGTGAATATCAACATATACATGTGAAAGGTGATATCCATCATCTTACAAAGCACTTTCCGAGCATATTCAAACATTAAGGAACTTAATATGGTTTAAAAGTTAGCATGGTTGCCTCCACACTGCACAACCATTCTAGAGGAGAGTTATAAAACCACACCAGTGGTAGACTGCAATCTTGTTTACACTTACACTTAGCATGCTACTGCTGTGTGAACAATTGGATGAATGCAGATGCACTCCAAAATCCCTATACAAGTACTGAAGGGAAAAGCAGTAGCCCTGCTTCTTTCTTGCCCTTCTCCTTAAACACTATGGAAACCTAAGCTGGGGTTTCTCAGCAGTGTAGCTTGTGGAAGACCTAGAGATCAGCCACACTGCAGAACATGCTCACATGCACACATCTTTAACTAGAAACCAGACTAAAAGTTGCTACTTGATTTGGTGCCCTACAGAATGCAGCTAGAAAACACCCATCAGTAAGTAGGTTTGGTGCAACTGCTTGCAGAGGATTCTGCATGGTAGCATCAGGGGCATCCGTTCAGGGAAAAAAAATGGGAGAAGGGGCAAAATCGTGTCAGAATATAGTATATTATCTGAGTTTATATTTTATTCTGCAAAGTCAGGTGGTAGGGTCAAAATGTGGAAGACATAGCACAGAAGAATGAAAAGTCTGAGGTAGGCAAATCAAGGTCGGGGGAGAGGAGCAGCTGCCTACCTTGACCCCATAGCAAATGATGCCTCTAGTTAGCATGACTCCTGAAAGGGAGCCTTGGTGGACCAGAAAAGCAGACAGAACAGTGTTAGGGGAATTTAGCTACAACACAGATTTTCCTGCTCCCTCTTGCTCTTCTGAGATTCCCCACAACTCTGTGGGCATGTTTGGATTTAGGTTATCAAAACAACCTGTTAAAAGTGTGGTGAGAAGTGTCCATGGGGAAGGAGCTGAGATGGTCCAGTTTGCTCTCTCTCACGGTACAATAAGCTTTAGGGTTTTTTAAGTTAGCTACAGACTAATTTAAATATATATATCTACTACCATTGTTTTATATATCAGATGGAAGGATTCCCATTCTCCCAGGTTTGCTTAAGACATGGATAATGATCAAAATGGTTCAGCTGAGTTTTAAGGATCAGTTTTCACAAGAATAGTATAGGCAAAATACCTCTTTATTTTTCCAGCCTTTATTGACCTTATGCACCTGTAATATGCTGGAATGAATCATCCACTTAGAGCCACTATGTTCCTTTCTGGAATGTCATAGACAATAATTTTACATAATCAAATTTTCTTGTTTGCATTTTGAGGTAATTGCAAGTGCACATTTAAAATGACCGTGCAGCATAATTATTAATCTTTTTATTTTTCTGTTCTTGAATGTCAGAGTTAAAAGCTCCAAAAAATGGCGGAGTTCAGTGTAACCAGTAATTTCTACAGTTTCAGGCTAACTAAATCTTGTCAAAAGCTGGAAAGAAAAGTAACAGAAGACTAAATGAGTAAGGCTGCAGTGGGATGCATGCCACAGTGGCTGGATTTCCAATTTGTACACAGATTATATTGCTTACATTATAAATGAAAATGCATTTTTGTGTGGCTGTTCTGAGACCTCGCTAAAAGTAAAACCATTATTGGAAAATCCAAGCGAAAGCTTGGATTATTTAGTGATATTAAAGAGCATGGATTTTTTTTCCTTTGTAATAACAAAAAGCATACAATAATCAGAGTTGCGTATAAAAGAATTAAGATCACTTTCCTTTTTGAACATGCTTGTAGTTGAGCTCTCCTTCATGTCACAGGTGGAGTAGGAAATGCTTATTATTACTGTCACAACTTGCCTGAATCAGCCAGCAGGCCATTGCTATTCACAGCATCTGAATGATGACCTGCTCAGTGGCAGAGCTGATTTTTACACCTAATCAGCTACTCTGCTGCAACCTGCTGCCAGTTATTGTTGCTATTTGCCTTGAAGCGATTTGGGGATTTGCTGTGCAAAACCCACCTGCTGAGAACCTGATTGTGGTACATATGTCAATGCGGAAGTAATGACCCTATGTCAGGTTAAACATTGCTCTTCAACAGTGAATACAGGTCCAACCTCCTACTGTTTGTGTATGTATTATTGTATCTACTAGGTACTTGTATGGCCCCTATTCCTGTAGGATCTCAAGCCTTTTACTAATGTTTTATGAACTCTCCAAGGACAGCAACTCTGTTACACCGCAGTACCATGATAAAACACCTGTGTACTAAAATGACAAATTGCTTTATAAATCTAAGCATGGCAGTCATTCCTACTGAAAAGTCCTCTTGTGGATTGACTCACCTGTCATAAATTATTTAATTCAGCCTGAAGAAATGAATTGTTTATAACAAAACAGCCATTGAATTTCCTATTTGAAATACTAAAATATGCATATCCTAATGATCAGATATAATTAGGTTTTGAAGGATTTGATTTTTATTGGGACATGTTGATTTCATTGTACACACACACACCGATGAAAACGTATTTCCATAGATAATAAGCAAAATTTACAGATAGGCAAAGTGAGAAAAATGTGGCTTGAGAACTTATTGAAGTTTTACTTAAGGATATTTACTTTGTATATTTTGACATGTGACATTGATAATTTGTGTTTTAATGGTTATAATGTTTTAACTTTTTGAATCGCAACAACTACTGTCATTAATTCTCCCTCCTCCTCCTCCTCCTCCTGGGTGTATTTGAGTGGTAACCCCAGCTCCTGCCTGTGCTACCCTTATTATGCTGCTATTTTTAGGACAATACTTATAGCAGAGCTAGCATGTGTCTGTGTACCTGTGCTGGGAAGCTCCCAGCTTCATAATAGACATATTCTTAGGGACACAACACAGAATCTGACCCTGAGGATATATAGAATTGAATGGTTTCTGGAGCACTGAAAATGCAAATGTTCATACTTTTTTTCAATGTCAACTCCTACTTTTTTCGAAATCCTGTTCTGAGGCAGTAATCATCATCATCAGTGATCCGTTGAGGTAAAGGATGATTGTCTTTCATAGACTGTCCATTTCAAATTATTTGTGGATCTGCTGATAGCTGATGAGGCTTGTTCTAGAACCACAAATTCTGCTACATTGCAGACACACATTTCTGAGCAGGGTGGGTGAGCCTGGAATGTTGGTTTGAGCCATTGCATGATCCTTCTGTCACTCCCGTTTTTCCATTACATGTAGTCGCATCTGATTCTCAAAGTGCTGAGTTCCCTGCCTCAAGCAATTCTTCCATATACATATACATTCCTGTGAGTTGATGTCAGTGTTGCATTTCCTCATATTAGCCTCGAGGGATCTGTATCGTGTTTTTACTGCCCTCCCCTGGCATGTTTGCCTTGGCTGAGCTGAGAATAGACATCTTGTTCTGACAGTCTGGAATCCGGTATGCTAACATGTTCTGACCAACAAAGCTGATGATAGATAATCATCACCTAAATGCTCATACTACTGGCTCATGAGAGGCTGCTGATGTTAGTGTGTCTGTCAGCCCATTTAACCTGAAAAATCTTACATATACAGCATTGATGATACTTTTCCAGCACTTTAAGATGTCTCCTATATGTTGTCCACGTTTCAGCCCCATACAACAACTTTGTAAGCTGTACGTTTTGTTTTAATTCTGATGTTGCAATCTTCAAACACCGTCTTTCTCAGATGACCAAAACCTCAGCTAGCACATTTGAGGTGCTACTGGCTAATAATTATCAGTGGGTAATAATTGTCAACTGACACTAACAGACAAAAAGCAAGGTCACCAAACATTTTTTCAATTCATGTAGCACAGTAAGTATTACTGCATGCACACTAAACATTTTTGTTGAAAGGTATCTTTAAATATAATTGAACTATTTAATTACTGTTGTTAATAGTTTAGGAACAGAATGTGATCCACAGAATAAACTGTATAAATCTCCCCTTGTAATGCAGGAGAAGGATGCAAACTAGCACAGGACTGAGATAGGGAGCAGAGAGGGAGGAACATAGCATCCATATTACCTCTTTTGTCCCCACATCACTATTCTGTAGAACCCTTTACACAAGGTCAGATCACCACAAAAAGGGGTGGGGAAGTACTGGTATGAAATGGTGTGGTGTTGCAATGTGGTCACTCTCTGTGATGTTCCCCTCAAGTACCAGTGGATTTCTGACTACAAATTCACAGGATCATTAATGACACTTAAAGCAAAACTAACCCATCTCCATAGCTTATATCTTCTGGGAAGGGAGGGGAAATCTTATTGTTAGAAGTGAGGGCATTCCCAGAATATGTGTGATTGTGTTCTGTTCTCCCTGTGAACCTGGTGTGATCCTGAGGCTGTGTACTCCATTCTATATGGAGGAAAAGACATTATTCCTATCTCCTGCATTTTTCCACAGGAGGATAATATAGCAAGTAGTGGGTCCTCCTTTAAAAATCTACCTAGTACATCTTTTAGAAAAGAAATCTGATCTCTTCCCAAGGAATTAAATGAGGTGGGGGCAAGTAAATTTTATGTAGGGTAAGAGAGATACAGAAATAATGGTTGGTACTTTTGGGTCCCTCATTTGGCTCTGCAGCAGTTAACAAATTATATTCCCAAAGCTGTGCATTGTTTCTACTTTTTTTCCCAATGCTATGCATTGAGAACACTGGTCCACAAAATCAGGAAGTAAACCAAAAAGCCAAGTTAATTTCAAGCTCTATTAGGAACATTGATTTTTTTTCCTCCTATGTTTGACAAAATGGAAAAGGACAAGCTGGTGGAGGAAAGAAATGTTACTTTTAATCTTCTGTGAGGGCATTACAATCTGTACTAGTAAAGCCAACTAAAACTTTTTAGCTATATATTAAAGAAAAGGACCGTCGCTGATGACGTTTTGCTATTACAACTCGCATAAGTTTGCACCAATACTGGCAAACTCAGCACATAGGTCCAGGCAAAGACTAAATGTCCTGGAATCAAGAATGAGAATAATTATGGCTGGAAGACACCCACAGCAGTCAAACTCTGCTCATTTTATCGTTCACTGTACCAGCCTGTTTTCAATAGGTTGAGTCACAACTTGAAGAGTTCCAAATAATTTAGATTCCCTATGTCATCATTTAAAGAGGAGACATCTGATTAGATGTTACCTAGATGTCTAAAGAGTTCGCTTACTCAAATAAACCTTGTGCTGCTTCCGTTAGAAAAGTATTTGGAATCAACACACTATAGCTTATAGGCTATGGCTGCCCCACTTGAAAATCAATATGCATTCTGTTAAGTGTGTATGGTGTTTTAAAAATACATATATGAACTACTATAGTGAATGGCTATTGGATGGGACAATGCAAAAACATCTCTGCAATCTTCAGATTCCTGAAAATATGAAAGGAATCTCTGACATCCTTCATCTACAAAGCCGTATAAGGGTTTTAACCCAGTTGTTTGGTGGACTGCCTCATTCCTCAGAACAGCAGCTACATTCAAGTGGGGCATTTTGGCTGACAAAATCCAGGGTAAACTTTTACAAGAGCTATGGGCAGAGTTTTAACGCACAACCTTGGAGCACACTTTAATCAGAGATTAGCAGAATTGGACTCAGTTAAATCTTCATGGCATAGAACAAGGACTACTTTTTAATGAAAATGTTTTCCTATAGCACGTGATGGGGTCTACCAACTCCTCCTGTAGTCTGACTCTTTAAGCAAGGTTTATATTAGATTAGACAATGATTAATCTAGTCCAGTATCCCATCTTCTGACAGTGGCAGGAGCCAGATGCTTCAGAGGGAGTGTACAGAATAGGGAAATTTATCAAGTGAGCTATCCCTTGTCATCTAGTCCCAGCTTCTGACAGTCAGAGGTTTAGGGATACCCAGAGTATGGGGTAGCATCCTTGACCATCTTGACTAATAGCCGTTGATGGACCTATCCTCCAAGAGTTTATCTAATACTTTTTTGTACCCAGTTATTGTTTTGGCCTTCACAACATTCCCTGGCAACAAGCTCCACAGGTCGACTGTGTGTTGCGTGAAGAAGTACTTCCTAATGTTTGTTTTAAGCGTGCTGCCAATTAATTTCATTGGCTAACCCCTCGTTCCTGTGTTATGTGAAGGGGTAAATAACACTTCCTCATTCACTTTCTGCACACCATTCATTATGTTATAGACCTCTATCATGTCTCTCCATAGTCATCTCTTTTCTTTTTAATCTCTTCTCATACAGAAGCTGATTCATGCCCCTAATCATTTTTGTTGCCCTTCTCTTTACTTTTTCAAATTCTATCATATCTTTTTTGAGATGAGGTGATCAGAACTGCACCCAGCATTCAAAGTGTGGGTGTACCATAGATTTATATAAATGTCACTGTATATGATATTTTCTATCTAATTATCTCTCCCATGTCTAATGGTTCCTATTATTCTGTTAGCTTTTTTTGACTGCTGCTGCACATTGAGCAGATATTTTGTGAGAAGGTCTCTTTCTTCAGTGATAATAGCTAATTTAGATCCCATCATTTTTGTATATATAGTTGGGATTATGTTTTTCAATGTGCATTATTTTTGCATGCTCTCCACTTGGGGGCTCCCAGACCCTAGGTTCTAACCTGAGCCTGAACCTTGATACTGCAATTCTATAGCCCTGTGAGCCTGAGTCAGCTGGCATGGACCAGCAATGGAAAGTGGTGTTTTATTGCAGTGTAGACATACTCTTAGTGTTTTAACTCTCCCCAGCCCATTCTAATCTATCAGTTAGTCACAGCTTTGCATCTCAGGTTCCTCTGGGGCAATTTAATTGGTTATGCAATGATCAGAGTGTGGTTGCTCAGCACTCTGCCATGTAGGAAGAATTGGACTCTGCTACCACAGAATATGATGAGGCAAAACTGCTTTTGAAATCATTCACTTCTCTACAGACTGCATGACTGGGCCCATAGTTATAACTAATTTTAGGCATGGGAAGTATGCAGAAGTGCAGAAATATATGTTCTATTTTATGGTGAAAAGGCTATTTATGATGATTGGGGAGGAGTGGAGGAACTTTTGTCTTAATTGAACAGGCTTTTCTGTTTCCTTTTTTAAATTGCTCAGATTGGTATCTGTGAACTATTATGGAATTGATTTAAACGTTGCATATTTTTCATAAAAAGCAGAGGCAAAATTTTTACTTCACATTTATCTGATAAATAATGTGGTGTTGGCATTATGTAAATAAAGTTGCAACTGATTTTTCCCTGTGTAATGCTGTTTTACTAAACCTAGCATAAAATTTAATTTGTTTCTATTTATTTTTGGATGGGTTCCTGTATTCCAATCCACCCAAACTGCTTCACTCAAAAAATATCAATTAAAATAAGATCCTGTGAAATTTAATTTGCAGCTTTCTGAAGTTTTCCCAATCCAGTTTTCATATTTGTATTTCTGCCTTTTTGCTAGGGAAAAAGTAATAATCCAAAAGCAGTGTAACTGACGGATCCACTTATATGCACATATCAGTGTCACAACTGATAGTTACATTTCATAATCCGGATATTCTTTTCAAAGTGTTGTAGAAATTTACTTTGGGGGTGGGGGAAAAACACACATTAACCTTTTTATTCTTTAAAATCTTAATTAATTTTCTAATTATGGCCTGGAAAAACAGACTTCTGGGGAGGACTCAACCTACAGTTTTGCTTTCATTAATTTAATTGCAACATTTTAAAGACTAGTGACCAAATCCTATAAATTGCTTGTATTTGAAATTCTCGGTGAGTTTTGTGAGAGTCTCACAAAGAGTTCACATGGTAGAGTTCTAGATGAGCCTGTTGTAACTCATTGTTCTGACATGATTCCATGACACCAATGTGACAGGTACCCTAGCATAACTGTAGTAAAATATAGATTAATCATGCTGATTGTGTTTAAATTAATTTTGTTGCTAGAACACTCAAATGATTTAAAAATATAAAATGGTAGTCCATGTTAAGAAAAAAAATACTGAATAAAAAGCTACTGCATTCATTAGCAAAGTCTCTTCCTTGATGGTTAATATTTATTAAAATAAAGTAAAATAATTGAAGGTGCTCAAAAAGTTTTAGCTACAAAGCTAGGTCTGCTGATTGTGGATCCCATTCTGTCCACCTCCTTGGTGCACAGGAATTGATTTTCTGTTTCAGTCAAGTGTCACACTTTGGGGCAGTGGCACCTGTATTTTCCTCTCATGGTCCAGCAACGTACTTCTTCTCAAACTTCTGGCTTCCCAGCTGTCATCTATCTTGAATGGAGACATGTATCTCTCTCCCCTCTGACCAGAGTATTTCCAGGCTGCATAGTTTGTAGTAGATTACTCTGTGAATCACTCAATATCGATTGTCTCAGCATGCCTGCTTTGGTTTCTCCTCAGAGGCTTTAGATGGCATAATTATCTGCAGTAAGTTTACCACACAGCTCCTTCTAAGCAAGCATACTTATTCCTAAAGTGAAAGCATTGGAGAGAAAATATACTAAAACAATAAAAGAACATACACACAGGCTAAGAAGTTTACCAGAAGAACACCCCCTGACTCCAATAAGGGCTGTGGCTGGGGAACACTCCTTCAAACCCTGCCAAGGGAGTTTTCTGTGATCACAAATTCATAACAGCTGTTTTCTCAGAACAATCACACCCCATGAATCTGTGAGTCCCTCTTTTATCCAGTTTGAACCTCTAATCTGGTCCTTGAGTAACAGGTGATCCTCAGACAATAGGTTTCTCATCAGGGTGCAACTTGAAAGGGAAGGGTCCAGAGCCAAGAAATTGCCTTCTCCTCTTTCAGGTATTTCCTAAGAATCCCACTTTATTTGTCTTGCACATTGTTCCAAAGAGGACTTCAAAGCTCATAACACTTCCCAAGGTACACATTAGTCATGTCTCTTAGAGATATTGCATACAACGCCACAATAACACATAAACATTTGCAATGAACTGCTAAAAAACTTAAACGTAATTGAGTACATTTTAACTCCATTTAATCAGGTTTGACCAGGACATGGCAGGAAATTGCCCTGTCCCACACCAAGATTCAGTTGTTTCAGGAACAAAAGAGGAAGAAAGGTAGTTTTAATCCATTTTTGCATTCCCTTAGTCTTAGACTGGCCCTGAAACACAAGTTAGAACAGTCGTCTTCTCCTTATCAGACGTGGAGCTTGTCAAGCTAAATTACGGCTTGATAAGTCTCAGCTGTCTGTCTCCAAAGAGCCATTAGAAGAACCAAGATGAGCTGGAACACCATACACTTGTCTAGCCACCCCGTTTCTTTCAGTCACATTCACTACTCATCCTCTACCCAAGAGCTGCCAAGGTAATGATGTAAAGCCAATACATTAACTCTGTGCCACCTTAGAATACCTATGCTGAGGGAATTTCTTGGTGCCTGTTTCCACTAGGTTTTTTACCCCCTTTCTGGTGCTGAAGTAGAGTAAAATAACCAGAGTTCAATGGCAAATCTGGCCAAGTGTCTCTAAAAAAGCCTCTTTTAGCCCTTCACTTGAACAATCTGTACAAAGGGAGGGGATTTGGAAGTAGAATTAACCCTTTGTTCACTAGGACCTAAGCGGTGCCTCTGCACCCCGTCAGAGTTAGCAACTGTGTATTACAATTAGGAAAATAAATTAGAAAATAAACCTAAGAAATTTTGCTGAGAACTGTCTTTGAACTATTTTCTTTTGAAAGTGCAGAGTTAAATGTAATGTTTATCATAACAGAGCTAATTCCAATTGGCATTTCCATGGTGCTTTTAGCATTTCCAAGCAGATGAAACTGAAATGAAGTCTTAAATCAAGCAATTAAAATACACTTATAAAATTAAATAATCAAAAATAATTTAGAACTGTAAAACAATGCTAAGAAACACAATTTTAACCAAGTCACTCCACAAATTGACACCTACTTAGCACGAGAGCTTTCTGGCAGTCCAGATGGACAGATAATTTATTCTGTTTCCTACCCGCTAAATTTCCACAGGCCATTTATACAGGTGTTAAGTACTTTTATTTGGATTAAAAATGCCAAGAGCATTATGATATCAGCAATATAGTAACAGATTAAAATGGTACAATGAACAGGAAATTTAAAGTGCTCAGAGGCCACCTGGAACATTGTTCATGTTGGGGAATATGTATATCAGTTACTGGGAACACGCAGTTCATACAATGAAACATATACTACATATTTAATTTAAAAATGCACATTTTCATAGGGAACATATTCATGTCACCAAAAAAGTGCTGTACTCTATTGTGAATATAGTCAATTTATACAGTTTAATAATGAAATATGAAGTACTATACTGAGCATACAAAAACTTTACTATAATTTAAAGTTTCTACTTAACATTAAATTTTAAAAGTATTTATACAAATCAGAGGATTTTTAGACGCAAAAGTTTGAAATATGAAAAGATGCAGTGAATGAAACGTAGGTAAAAAATCAAATACATCACAGTCCATACAGTTCCTGCAATGTACAAATGTAAACTATCATTCTGCATATTTACAAAACAGCCTTTATTCTGCTCCCTTGTGCCTTCTCCAATCTCAACCAATATACTAGAAACCCATGAAAATTTATCATTCTCCATTTCCAGTACGGACAATAAATATTCATAGTCTGCCAATGAGCAACCACATATGGTCCATAGACCACCTTCCTACTGTCTGACTTCTTATTGGCCAGGAACACTAACATCTTACCTTTCGCTCTCCATGTACACTCAGTCCACCCCATCCCAACTTCCCAGTTTAGTTAATTGATGATGACATATCTCAGTTATTGTGCATATATAGTACAGAAACTCTGTTTGGTCTACAGTTGAGACAGAAAATCCAGTGTTCCTATGCCCACTATTTATATGTACTTTACATATTTACCCTTCTGATGATAATAAGAGACTCAATCTTCGAAATAGGGACCACATAACCACAATCCTCTTCACAGATATAGGCAAAATACCTCCAAATGTCCCAGACCTAGGTCTTCAAAGGCAGTTAGGTCCCTAACTCTCAATAAATCTAGTTAGAAAAGACAAGGAAGTTATTGTCTGTATAGAATCCTAGAAATGTAGAGTTGGAAGAGGCCTTGACAGGTCATCTAGTAGATCCCCCCATGCTGAGGCAGGAATACATATACCTTAAGTATACTTATAAGCATAATTTATTATATTTTCACTTGTGCCCAATGGGTTTGAAAATATCTAAAGATGTAACATACTTTAATAGGCTTTTTTGTATGTTAATACAGAGAGAGAAGCACACACATGTGAACATACACACACGTGCTTTGGCTGAGAATTCAGGCAGGTTTTATTCCTCTTTTTCTGTGACAAGTTCTGTACAGTCTCAAGGATGCTTAATAGGCATATATGATGTATTAGCTAGCTAACTACCCAATCAGTGCTGCAACTTTTCCATGGAAGTTTGTAGACATCTTTTCAATAAACGAGAGAATTTTGGAGAAAAGAGTTTGCTGTGGTACATATGCTATCTTCTTTAGTTTCTTATACCAGCCAGTGTTTATCAACCTTTTTGATACTATGGACTGGCTTGCTGCCCTCCTAAACTGTTTCACTGAGATTTCAGGGGCCAGTGATTGTCCATGGACTGGTCATTGAGAAACATTGTTTCAAATAATGCTTTTTGAATGTGTAAGTAAAGATTTGGTCAGCTTTAGGCTACCACGGTTTGTGGCCTTGGGGAACCAGAAGCAAAAGATGAAGCTGGTCTTCTTCTACCATCTTTGCCTCTTTTTACCACATAAATGACATATAAACAAAAGTGATGTCATTCTAGTAAAGAGAATTTATAGTAAGGTATAATTCTGTTATATGATTTTATTTTTGTTAGCACAAAACACTCTGACACTTCTTAACAGGTGTAATATGTGTTCTGGATTTGATTTTGAGAAATAGAAAATTGACAAATAATGGAACTGGTTGAGAATTTGAAAGTGGAAGGCAGGTTGGGTGAAAGTGATCATGAAACGGTAGAGTTCATGATTCTAAGGATGGTAGGAGGTAAAACAGCACAATAAAGATAATAGATTTCAAGAAGGCAGACTTTAGCAAACTCATAGAGTTGGTAGGTAAGATCCCATGGGAAGCAAATCTAAGAGAAAACACAGTTCAAGAGAGTTGGCAGTTTTTTAAAGAGACTTTATTAAGGGCACAAGAGCAAACATCCCACTGTGTAGGAAAGATAGGAAGCATAGCAGAGACCTCCCTGGCTTAACCAGGAGATCTTCAATAACTTGAAACTCAAAAAAGAGTTCTACAAAAAATGGAAACTAGGTTAAGTTACAAAGGAAGAAGAAAAACTTATGTTTGTAGGGACAAAATTAGAAAGGCCAAGGAACAAAGTAATATTAAACTAGCTAAAGACATAAAGGGAAACAAGAAAAAAATTTACAAATACATTAGAAGATGAAGACCATGGACAGGGTAGGCCTGTTACTCAATGAAGGGAGAAAAACAATAAGAGAAAATGCAGAAATGGCAGAAGTGCTAAATGACTTTTTTGTTTCAGTTTTCACTGGAAGGTTTAGTAGAAATTAGATATCTAACATAGTGAATACCAGTGAAAATGAGATAGAATATGAGGCTAAAATAGGGAAAGGTAAAAATTACTTAGACTAAGGCTAGGTCTATAGTGACAGTGGCAAATTCGCCGCCATCAGATTGATTTCTCTGGATCAACTGAGCGGTCAGTAAAGACCCGCTCAGTCAATCCAGAAATCATGATACAAAAACCACCTCCGAAAGTGGCAGCCCAATATGTATGCCCTGCAGAACGGAAGCAGTGGCGTCGACGTGTGTTACACAAGTTTTTTACGTCACTTGTGTATCTCCCATCGACTGCTGCTGACTCTCGGAGGTGAGTATAAACCAGCCGTAAGTCTTCAAGTTTTCAGGGCCTAGAATACTCAAGGAGCTGACTGAGGAGATATCTGAGCCATTAGCAATTATCTTCGAAAAGTCATGGAAGACAGGAGAGATTCCAGAGGACTTTAAAAAGACAAATATAGTGCCAATACATTGAAAGGGAAATAAGGTGAACCCGAGGAATTGCAGACCAGTCATCTTAACTTCATATCCAAAAATATAATGGAGCAAATAATTTAAACAATCAATTAGCAAACACCTAGAAAATGATAAGGTGAAAAGTAACAGTCAGCATGGATTCGTCATGAACAAATCATGTCAAACCAAGCTGATAGCTTTTTTTGACAGAGTAACAAGCCTTGTGGATAGGTATAACTTGACTTTTGAAGAAGGCTTTTGACCGTCTCATAAACAAATAAGGGAAATAAACCTAAATGGAGCTACTATAAGGTGTGTGCAAAACTGACTGGAAAACCGTTTCCAGAGAGAAGTTATCAGTGGTTCACAGTTTTAAGGTCGTAAGTAGGGTCCTCCCAGGATCAGTTCTGGGTCCAGTTCTGTTCAATATCTTTATCAATGATTTAGATAATGGTATTATAAACTTATAAAGTTTACAGATGATACTAAGCTGGGAGGGGTTGCAAGTGCTTTGGAGGATAGGATCAAATTCAAAATGATCTGGAGAAATAGTCTGAAGTAAATAGGATGAAATTTAATAAGGATAAAGGCAAAGTACTCAACTTAAGGAACAATCAGTTGCACACATAAAAATGGGAAATGACTGCCTAGGAAGGAGTACTGCGGAAAGGGATCTGGGGTTCATAGTGGATCACAAGCTAAATGAGAGTCAACAGTGTAACATTTTTCCAAAAAAATCAAACATTATTATGGGATGTATTAGTAGGAGTGTTGCAAGCAAGACATAAGAAGTAATTCTTTCACTCTCCTCCATACTGCTTAGGCTTCAACTGGAGCATTCTGTCTAATTCTGCATGCCACATTTCAGGAAAGATGTGGACAAATTGGAGAAAGTCCAGAGAAGAGTGTAGGGCACGGAAAAACCTTGTCACGCGAAAACAAATTAGTTGGCAAGGCTAGGCCCTAAAAATCCAGCTCAGGCTGTTAGCAAAAGTAGGCCTATAACTGCATGGAACGTCCCTTGGAGGGATGCAAAATTAACCCATGGCTGTTATTATAAAATAAGTCTTATGTTGCACAAAATATGTTAGCTATGCAAAAAATTTCTAAAATAAACAGCAGGTGCCCAACCGCAGGTCAGCAGTTGTCTAACCGCAGGACCAGTTTAGATCTTGGAAAAGGGATGCTTCCCGTATTTTTGTTGCTAGCTCAGCCACCTGTAATTACTAACCAATAGACTAATGGAAAACAAGTTTAAGGCCCAATCTCTTACCAAGATTGAGAATTACGTATTGCATTGCTAAAAAGAAATCATGCTAAGGCTTAGGGAAAAAGAGGTATAATAGGTACCCCCGAGAGCAGCCTGGGGAGACTGTCCGTGGATCCATCAAGGCCTTCCCGGATGCCCCGGGCAGGTCGGTTCCCTGGTTGCGACTCACTGATAGAGTGGATGATGGGTCTCCCCACTCTGCTGCTCTTGGTAGGTGCTTTCTTCATGTGCTTCGGGATTGCAGTAGTGTGTGGTTGCTATTGCTATTGCTTTTAAAAGCATGACATTGTTTACCATCTTGATTGTGTCAATAATTGTTCTTCTCATCCACCAGGTCTGTCTACTGGTGTGGAAAGTATTTTTAGCACAGCTCCTTTTAAGTCATCACTATAATAAAACACCCTATTTGAGCACCTCTCATTGTCAGTCTGCCTCTTTCCGCCACCAAGATAAATACATTAAAAACCCTCAGTCCCAGCGGAGAACAAAGAGCAACAAAAATGATTAAAGGTCTAGAAAACATGACCTATAGCGAAAGATTGAAAATATTGGGTTTGTTTAGTCTGGAGAAGAGAAGACTAAGGGGAGACATGATAACAGCTTTCAAGTACATAAAAAGTTGTTAAAAGGAGGAGAGAGAAAAATGTTTTTTCTTAAGCTCTGAGGATAGGACAAGAAGCAATGGGCTTAAATTACAGCCAGGGCATTTTAGGTTGAACATTAGAAAAAGCTTCCTAACAGTCAGGGTAGTTAAGCACTGGAATAAATTGCCTAGTGAGATTGTGGAATTTCCATCATTGGAGATTTTTAAGAGCAGGTTAGACAAACACCTATCAGGGATGGTCTAGATTGTGTTTGGTCCTTCCATAAGTGCAGGGTACTGGAATAGATGATCTCTCAAGATCCACTCCAGTCCTACGTTTCTATGAGTCTATGTTCATTCTTGTGAGAAAGGGTCTAAAGAGCACCGCTGAGAAAACTTTGGATTTACACAATTTCTTTGAGCAGCTGTATACTTGTTATTTCATTCAAAATGATGAAATACAAGGTAAGCCAGATAGAGATTGGCTTCTGCCATTTCCAGCTAGTAATCAATTGATAAAGTCATCCATAAAAACAAAACATTTTCATAACAAGCTTGAGCTATTTTTAAATATTTTAACTTTATCTTTTGATCAGATGTACTTTTTAAGTACATGACTTTTCCATTAAAAAAATACCCCTCAGTCTGTTGACTTTTCCTTTGGTTTTGTTGTGCATTGTCATCAGCTGTACAAATTCAAGATAATTTACTATAAATTACTTGCAGTGTAGCAATCACATTTCTGTCATTTTTTTCCTGGCTAAGTCTTTTTGTCCTGGAGGTTTATTTTAATGGATTTAGATAAAACTGATTTTAGGGATGTTGTGGAAATGTGAGGTTGGAAATAAAGATTACACACATTGTTTCATGGTTTAAATGTGCTGCAGCTTTTACTAATTTATTCCATAAATCTGGAACATTCCCTTTTATCAACTCAAAATTGGTTCCTTTTTTCCCTTCACTTTCTGGCTGCAACAAGTCCATTGTCAAATGTTAGTTCTTATAACACTGGATTTCGTCCAAACAGAAATGTCCTTTCCTGCACCTTACCTATGTGAAGAATAGGTAGAAATGAGGTGTCATCTGCTCATAGCTGCCAAATTTTGTGCTATTGTATATGTGACATTTTTTACTTATCGCTGATTTCCCTTGTGGAGTTCCTCTGAGTAGTAGGAACAGCAACAGAGGGAGACATGAACTTATTTTTTACACTCCTCTCCTTTGGGAGAGCTTGGTGAGGCTGAAGCAGTAGTAACTGTGCAAGTCTGAAGTGGGTTGCTGTGTATGAGTCTGACATATTATCTCAGGTTTGTGATATTAGCTGTTCTTGTGTTCTGAGGAGTAAAGTAAAGTTCTTCTGTCTCCTTTATTTTGCCCAGGAAGCCTTCCTGCAGACCCTTGATCCTGAAATCAAATTCATTGCTCTGCAGGAGTCATCTGCAAATGTTAGTTAAAGGAAAAGTTATTAGCTGAAAATAATATGGATTCTTTAGAAAACGACAGAGAGATTAAAATGTTCTCTCTAAAATTTCTAAAAATGCTGAAGTCAAATTTTACAACTTTGAATAAAATTTTCCAAAGCACCCAAGTGATTTAGGCTCCTGAGATCTTGTTGACACTACAGACTTTTGTTCACAAAAGTCAGTTTTCATTGACAAAACACTGGAGGTGTATACACTACAATGCTCCTTCTGTCAGTAAAACTCCTGCTTTGCTAACAAAATAAAACCACCTCACTGAGTGGCATAGAACTTTTTGTGGCAAAGTTAGATCAACAAAGTGTCTGTGTAGACATTGCTCTTGATTATGTCAGTGTAAATGGCCTCCAGAAGGTGCTCCATAGTTTAAACTACGCCGCCCTGAAGTCATGTACAAAGACATCTGCCTCTCCCCCTTTAAATCCCCGGGGTTTTTGAAATTCCACTTCCTGTTTTCTCGGCATGAGGAGCTCACATTGCATCTTTCTACCTGATCATGGGAGCTCTATACAGCAAACACTCTCCTGCTTCGAGCATACCTGAGTTGGATCTGCTGGGTCTGTATCTCTACAGTCAGATTTCTCATGGTATGTTGGAAAAGGGCTATGAATGGGACATGCATCAGTGCCATGTGAAGATGAAGTAGTTGAGGCAGGCATATCAGAAGGCAAGGGAGTCAAATTGACGCTTTGATGCTGCACCGAAGACCTACCACTTATATAAAGAGCTGGACGCCAACCTCAATAGTGACCCCACCTCCACTGCAAAAAGCCCTGTTGATACTTCAGGGTGGCTGGGGACAGCAGACAGAAGACTCAACCCTGAAGACAAAGTGGTGGATGAGGAGGTCAATTTGGAGGATGAGATGGGACGGGCAACAGGGTTGTCCAATACTTTGGGGAGCCAGGACCTCTTCTCATCCCAGGAGGGTTTAAACCAGTCTCAGTACTCTATCTTTGGCATTCATTATCCAGGAGAGGGGAGCCTTGGTAAGTGATCACTTTGAGTTGATAATACTCAGTTAAATGAGGTAGAGCTGTCCTTTGCTTTGTTATATGATAGAAGTGGGTTAAGGGATAGAAATGTACAAGATAAGCTGTATTTGCATTTGTTTCACATTCCCCTGTGCAACTATGCAATGGGGCGGAACAGTGTATTAATGCACACTGAGAATTCACAGAACTCCTCCAAAGAGATCTCTAGGAAACTTTCCTGGAGGTACTCGCCAGTCCTCTGCCGAAAGTTCCTTGGTGGAGCTGCTTTATTCCTTCCCCTGCTGTAGGAAATTTTCCCATGCCTATTGTTAATCACTTGTGTAGGAATCAAAGCAGCACACAAGCGAGCAGAATAGGGAACTGGTTTGAAGCCACACGCAAGTAGGAGATAGACTCATAGGTCAGAAGGGACCAATATGATCATCTAGTC
>ML675604.1:91168308-91209781 GCA_007922155.1 Mesoclemmys tuberculata
TTTGGCCTCTACCTCAGATACGGTAATATCCACCACCACATCCAGATTCCCGTTTGTCATCCCTCCATCATCCCTAAACTCCTCACTAGTCTTATTAAAGACCGAGGCAAAGTACTTATTTAGATATTGGGCCATGCCTAGGTTATCCTTAACCTCCATTCCATCCTCAGCGTATAGCGGCCCCACTTCTTCTTTCTTTGTTTTCTTCTTATTTATGTGGCTGTAGAACCTTTCACTATTGATTTTGATTCCCTTTGCAAGGTCCAGTTCTACGCGGCTTTTAGCCCTCCTCACTTTATCCCTACACATTCTGACCTCACTAAGGTAGCTTCCCTTACTAATCCCGCCTTTTTTCCACTCCCTGTAAGCTTTCTGCTTTTTCCTAATCCCCTCTCTGAGTTGCTTGCTCATCCAGCTTGGCCTATTACTCCCACCCATAGTTTTTTTCCTCTTTCTTGGGATGCAGGCTTCCGACAGTTTCTGCAGCTGCGACTTAAAGTAATTCCAGGCCTCCTCCACATTTAAACCCACAAGTTCCTCCATCCAATCCACTTCCCTAACTAATTTCCTTAACTCTTTGAAATTAGCCCTTGAGAAGTCGAAAACCCTAATCCCAGATCTACGTTTGTTTATCCTCCCATCTAATTTGAATTGAATCAGCTCATGATCACTCGAACCAAGGTTGTCCCCTACCACCATTTCTTCTACAAGGTCCTCACTACTCACCAAAACCAAATCTAAGATGGCATCCCCTCTCGTAGGTACTTCAACTACTTGATGAAGAAATCCATCCGCTATCACATCCAGAAAAATCTGACCCCTATTATTCTTGAAGCACTCGTCCTCCAGTCTATATCCAGGAAGTTGAAATCTCCCATAATCACACATTGCCCCTTAGTGTTTACTTCGTTAAAAACATTAAAGATATGCACCCTTGCATCCTTGCTTACCCTCAGGAGTAGGATATCTGCTTGAATGCCCCACCTCCCCTCCTCCCCCTGGTGGAAAATGGTGGAATCATTTACAATTTTGTCCCCATTCACTTGCAGATCCCTTTAGAAAACCACCAAGACCCTTTTTCCTTCTTGAATGCACCGCTCAACCCCTCCTGGGCCAAACTCACCATGTTTAGGGCATTTTCTAAATTGTGTGCTAGCCAAGAGACAATGAGAAAAGGTGTATTTTCTATAATGATTTGATGCTCTGAGTGTACTAATAATTATGTTTCTGTTTATTATGCTTATGCAGATGTGGCCTTCAGGGGCAAAGTCTCTATTTGTTCTGCAGGCAGAATACATGCATACTCATACCCATCCCATATAGAACTGATTTCCATGCTCTTCCCAAACTTCTCCCACATATTCTTTGCATCTTCCCGGACCATTGCAGTACCTCATTCACTTCACACCATCAGACAGCTTCCAAAATGATAGCTGGAGTTACACACTACTATGAGAGCCTACATCAGGAGCCTATCATCTCCCTTTTCAACAAGCTTTTTGTGTGTGTTGTTAATTGGTATTTAATAAAAACATACACTCTGAAAGATAATCTATCTTTATTTGTCTCCTACACACGGTGGTTGCTGCTACAATTAATAGACAGTGGCAAATGGCACATTTGCAGGTTACAAAGCACAGTCAGGAAGCAATCATCCAAATTTTTATGCAAGGTGGCAAGTAAACAAAGTGTGGCAGAGTGCTTTATAGAAAGAGACATTACTGTTGCTCATTATCAAAATGGTGCCTTAAACCATTCCTGATCTGAATAACCTCCATTTGTGCCCCTCTAATAGCCCTTGTATCTGGCTACTCAAAATCCTCCCCCAGGCAATCTTCCTGTGCATTCCACCCCAGGGAACCTTTTCACCATTAGCCTCACAAATACTATGCAGCACACAACAGGTTGCTATGACCATGGGAATATTTTCCTCATTTAGATTAACCTGCTATAAGGGCAGTGCCAGCAAGTTTTTAATCTGCCAAACACACATTTAATGTTCATTCTGCACCTGCTCAACCTGTTGTTGAAGTGCTCCTTGCTGTTGTCCAGGTTTCCCATGCAAGGTTTGATGAGTCATGGAAGTAAGGGGTACTCTGGGTCTCCCAGGATCACTATGGGCATTTCAATAACCCTCACTGGAATCTTCTGCTCTGGAAAGAAAGTCCCTGCTTGCAGCTTTCTGTGCAGGCCAGTGCACTTGAAGATGCGTCCATCATGAACCTTCCCTGACTACCCCATGTTGATGTCAGTGCAATTATCATAGTAATCAATAAGCGCCTGCAGTACTTTTTAGAAATATCCCTTTCTATTAATTTACTCCAGTACAAGATGATCTGGGGCCAAAATTGTGTGCCATCTATTGCCCTGCTGCAGATAGGGAATCCCATAGCCACAACGCAACCTCTATTTTGTGGACATTTCCAAGAATTACAGTCCCTTGTAGCAGGATGCAATTAATGGCTCTGCACACTTACGTTAATGCAACTCCCAAGGTGGACTTCCTGACTCCAAACTGATTTGCCACTGACCAGTAGCAGTCTTAAGTTGCTAGGTTCCACACAGCAATCACCACATGCTTCACCAACAAGAGGGCAGCTCTCATTTTGCTGTCCTTGCTCTGCAGTGCTTGGATGAGTTCTGCACAGTTTCAGGAAGCTGGCTTTGTGCATCCAAAAGTTCTGTAGCCACTTCTCGTCATCCCAGACCTGCATAACAATGTGATCTCACAACTCAGTGTTTGTTCCCTGAGCCTAATAGTGATGGTCCACTCAGTGCAGCTGCTCTGTGAATGCCAAAAGTAATCTGGCGTTGTTTCTTTCCATGGCACACAGCAAGGCAGGGACCTTGAATTCAGCTGTTCAGATTGGGAGTTCATGATATACTGCGAGAGTCCTATGGCACCTTAAAGACTAACAAATTATACATGATATGCTGCATGATGGCCACATTATGTTCATAACACTGCCATAACAGAAGAGAGCAATGCAGGACCCATCCTTTCAGACAGAGATGGTAAGTACACAGTAAACAAGGATGATTGAAAAATGGCATGAAATACAGTTGGAAGCCCATGGAATGATGGGACAGAAAGAACTGCATCATGGGACATTGTGACGCATGATGCAATGAAATCCACTTCCCCACAACTCCTAGCTGCAGAAGGTAGCGAGTAGCACGTCGGATAGCTACCCACAGTGCACTGCCCTCACTATCAATGCTGGAGTACCAACTGTGGACATGCTTTTCTGACAGAAGGATCATTGTGTGAACATACAAAGCACGTTGGTTTTTGATTGTCAGTTTAACTTGCATCATCAAAGCTACGTAGTGTAGACGAGGCCTAAATCTCATTTTCAGAAGAGATTGTATTACTTAGGACATTAAAAGTCAAGGGGAAATAAGCTCCTAAATGCTTAATTTACTTTTGAAATAGAGACTTAGGCTCCTAAGTAGCAAAAGGCATGGACTGCATCCTCTGAATTATCTTGGTATAAAGCAGAAGTAAGCTGGACAAATGCAAATCACAGGTCTACATTTGTGATCTATAGCTGGTGTCTTCACTTGGGTTCTACAGTTGGAGTCTAAGCTGAACAAGTGCAAATCACAGGTCTATACCTGGGGTTTAAAGTAGTCAAACTGGTAGCTGGTCACCTGTTGCTTAAAGAGGGCTTCTTCAAAATATAGATGAGAGCCATGAAATCTCACAAGAGTCTTTATTTTATGAGACTTCAAGCCTGTCTTCAGACTGAAGAGGTTTAAATAAACAGCTGATCTTCTGAGCGTTAATCAAGTGAACCTGTGAGTCTTTTTAGAGTTATTCATTTGTTCCATTTCCTTCCTGGAGCCAGTTTTAACATTTAGAGACAATGCAATGTTGTTTCTAGTGTATGCTGATGAATTTTTTTCCCTTCTTTTACTGCAATCACTATTGCATTAACTTACCATTCCATATGGTGTGCCTCTGGCTTGCTCTAGGATATGTAACAGCTTCATTTTTTCCCTTAGTCCCATGATACCATGCTATGATAACAAGTTCTAAATAGAGAAATCCCATATTCTTTTATGAGTGAAGATACAAACAAATTGATCTATTTATATTTTATAATAGTGAATGTTGGCATGTTAGAAAAATATATACTGTGTATCTGTTATATATGTAATTCTTTAAAATCCAACTCATTATAATACTAAAAATATTACTATTATATTTTTCATTCCTTGTTCAAATAGTACATATTTTAACAAACCCAAATCTAGGGATCCAATTCCACAAAGTACTGAACACTCTCAATGTCCCCTGAAGCCTGAGAGAACTGAAGGCCTACTACCTCCTTGGACTGCACACACATTGCAGGCTTGAGTCCCATGTGATTTCTCTGTGTGGTGTGTGTGTGTACACATAGAGAGAGAAAACTTCTTCTCTTGCTTCTCTGTCCCCCTTTAATGTTTCCTTCTCATCTGTTTCTTTCTGGTGCCCTCTGTCATGAATGTGCTCATGGTGCTGGCTACCGTAGGGGGAACCTTTTGTTATGCAATAGATAATTCATCCTTTCAAGAGAAGCCACAGCCTGTAAGACATCCATATTACTATCACTTGGCGACAAGCTTTCCCATTCACCATGTTCAGCATATATGTGTGTATCTCACTGATGCTAGCTGCTGCTGTGAGGCTGGCTGATTTATTGTTTAAAAGTCGTCTTCTGCAGTGATTGATAGTGTCAACATGAGACGTCTTCTAGCAGCTCCTCAGATACACATTTGAAAACCACAGAGCAGTAGATGTCTTGATTTTAAGTTTTTACAGCCTCAGTCCCATCTGTTTATGTGTTAAAAGATGTGGGATGCTGTTGTATGCCAAATTCTATCTTGTATATTTCTCTTTATTAATCAAAAAATTGGAACTATTTTACCAGGTGTATTTTTATGTGTTCTGCTTTTGTTTCTAGATATATTTTCTCAGACATGGATCGTTTGTCAATGTCATGTCATATTGCTCATAAGTCCTTTTCGGAAAGACATAGGAAGACTTTACCTCTGTTTAAAATAAACTTGTAGGCATTCACTTTATTGTTTTCAAAGCTATATCTATCATAATTGTTAATAGAGCTGGTTGTGAATAATGTTTATTAAGAATGCAGCTCTTTTTTCCTCTGTGTGAATTGTTTTATAATAGATTCTGATTTATGTTAATATGTTAATTATTCATACATATTCACTGAACAACTTATGCAAACTGTCAGCCTATTAGTTGGTTGTGTATGGCTCACTCCAACTATTTGTAGTGTGTACTTGGTCACTTAAGTCACCTGATATAGTTTTCCTGGCTGGATGACTGCAAGTAAACTGGACAATATTGAATGGCAACCAATAATTGCAAGTATGAATTTATAGATGATGAGCTACAATTCATTAATTAGAAGTGGGGGTGGGGAAAGTAGCACAAAGGCTTGTGGGGTGTTTAAGATAGGAGGGAAGGAACAAGATCTAGATGAGTGAAGGGCAGGAGTGCCAGACAGTGGAATTGAGGAAAAAGGAATATGTGGTTAAGGCAGAGTTCTAGGACCCAGGAGACAAGTTCACTTCCAACTACTGTTTCATGTGTGTGGGCAACTCACTAAATAGCTGTGTCTCAGTTCCTCAGAAGTGTGAATAATAATAGTTCCCTGCCCCACATAGAGATGATGTGACAATAAGGCATTAATGTTTGAGTCACTGGTGCTACAATGGTAAGTACTACACAAGAACGTAGATAGATAGAGAAACGTATCAAAATTGGATATTGTGTGAAAATGTGCCAAAATATAAAGATGGAAAATGGAAAAAAAATTGAAAATATTTCTGAAAATTATAAATTAGCTGAATGCTGTGTTTGTTACTATGCTGTAAATGTGCATATTACATATCTCTAGAATAGAGACAAGGTGAGTGAGGTAATATCTTGTATTGGACACAGCTACAACAAGAGTATAGCTATACTACACACACACAGGGTAGATTTAAACATTGAATTCTGGTTTTAAGTGGTATTATATTTTTCAGAGATATTCCCTATATATTGGGCACAGGAATGAGTGGCCCTGGGGCTTTTCTCATAATTTTCATGGCGAATCTAAGAGGTTGGTTGACCTTTCCTGTCTGCGGATTGGGGGTTGCACCGTCTATGCCGTGTCTCCTGAGGGAGGCAGCAGGGAATCTGGCTCAATGCTTCACTATATTTGCAATTAGAACAGGAAATAACTGCAGCCTCTCAGATATCTCAGCATGAGAAATGGTGGTGAGTGTGGAACGTTTAATTAGCGTAATTGCCTCATTTTAAAAATACATAAATCAAAGGTATTACTTTTACCTGGAACATTTTTCTGTGTTGATCGCAGAGTTAATAAAGTGAAAGGGATGCAGGAACCTTTGTTATTACAAAATGGCTGTTACATTCTTCCTGTTGAATGTGATTAAGTTAAGCATCCATTTAATTTTGAAACTGTCGAAGTGTAAATTACCATGGTAGCTGTGCAAAATCAATAGTCCATAATTTCATCCATTGCCCTGTGCTTGACAGGTTTCCACTATGGGTGGGATTTTCAGAAGCACTCCGCCGTGACCTAAGTGCTTCTCCTCAATTCTATATGCTGTTCTATATAGGGTCTTATACTGAGTCCTCGCTGTAATATCAGAGCTCCTTTGAGAAGTGCATCAAGCAATAGGGCAGCTGTCATGTATTGGTTCTCTTATCCTCTCTCCAGGGGAAGCATGTGCAGGGGAAGGTCTTGTTTGGGATTTTATATATATATAAAATATGTGCATGTGAGTATATATGTATATACATACACAAGTGTCACCTTGTTTTTTAGGGATGGCAAGGTCAAAAATGTGTCTTGCAGTTAGTGGGGAAATTGGTGAAGTTTGTGATGGAATAGCACTGGGAGATCTTTGGGAGTGGTTGAGGTAGGCTTCGTTCTCATTGAAATCAATGAATAATTGTTTTTCTAATTATTTTTTCAGTGAAGGCAGAGACAGGCCAATGCTTAGCACTTCTGAAAATCCTGCCTCATGACTATATTTTTTCCAGCCTTTTGGTTTTACACAAAATTATGTGTTCTTGTTAAATTCTTTTGTTTTGATTTTTGTAAATGTCACTCACTCTGTATTTTTCCAGTCTTAACCATGTGGCATCCACGTGAATGCTTTCCCTACTTGTTAAAAAAAAACAAAACCCCAAACCCACTAACTAGCATTGAATTCCTTGTACCATATTAGCAGAGACACCAGATGGCACTTTTGTCACCAAGACTGTATAAAGCCACTAACTGCCAATCTTTGTTTTTTCATATATGGTACAGGAAAAAACTATTCTCTGACACTGCTGTCCTGAGTACGTTTGGTTTGGTTTTTAAATGATACATGAGTAGCACAGATTTCCTTATGAAGAGAAAGAAACTTTTGACAGTGCTTCCACTAAAGAGTCTCAGTAGCTGGCATAGGTTGCTTAAAATGTCTGAGTTACAATTTAGCACTGCCTTTTCCATAATAAAAGAATGACTGGAGCTGGCTTTTTTTTCCCCCGATGGGAAAATTCTGTTAGCAGTAGGCACTACTTTTCCGAAAGAGACAGGCACATACAAGTAAGATTGTGTAATGCATTAAAAAATAAGAAGTTGAAGGAAGTGTTTTCCCTTCGGTTTTGAACTCCTCAGTACCCCAGAATATAAAAGAGCACAGGTGACTACATTGCCATACCCCTTTCTCTCTGAGGCAGACACAGCAACAACAATTAATATATCCATTACTTCCAAACTGGACTATTACAACACACTGGAGCTGACACTGAAGCCCACATGTAAAGCATAGCTAGAGCAAACCTGATAGAGGTGAATCCAGTATATCCAGTCTCTTCACTCTACATTGGGTGCCAATCTGTTTTTGGTTCCATTTCAAGGTTTTGGATGTATCTCCAAACCTGAAATGGGACTAGGCCCACTTATTTCAATGACCCTACCCTTCATAACATCACTTGTTGTGCAGTGATGCTTTACTGTCAGCATCCAGCTTTTTACTCATGACCATAAGAAACAGGGAGTTCCCAAAGAAGGAAGTTAAAAGCTCCATGTAAGTTGCTACCCGGAGGAAGACATTTATACTGCACAAAGACAACTTTATTGGACCTACAAACCCAGGAGCTATGCTATATATTATTGAGCACAATGTACTGGCATTGTATCTATTAATATATGTATATTAACTTAGAATGGTTAGGGAATTTTCTGACAGGACATTTTTATGTCAGAAAATGGCAAGTTGTCAAAAACGAAACACTTTTCAGGGTTGGGTCAATTTTGATAAATTTTCATTTTGAGGGGGGGAAGGAGGACAAAGTTGTGCTTTGGCATTTTTGGAAGATAATATCTCAATTTTTCATTTTGAAATAACTTCTTGATTTTTCTTTTGTTTCATATTATATTTTTTTAAAGATAAAAAAGGTGAAAATCCGAATGAAAGATTCTTATTATCTTGAAACAAAATGATTGCCTATAAATATTTTTTTCCAGAAATTTGTGTCATGGAAATTTCAGAAATGTTTTTCAGATTTGTTTTCAAACTAGTAGAATTTCCCACTAAATGCTCTGCCCTGATGCAATACAAATATCTTATGTTTAGAGAACTTCTGTAACATAGGACACATGATTATGGAACCACTTCCACAACAGATCAACTTGCAGATAAATTTCACCACCTTTAAAACACCTCACAAGTTATATATGTTTAAATTGGCATTTCTCAAAAAATCATGTCAGAAGATGATCAGCACATATCCTGGAATCATCCAGTGTCACCTAACCAGAGTGAAAAGTCAACTTAAGAGAGAGACAAAACGAGGAGGAAAGCTCTTTCTTTCAGAGGATAACAAAATAATCTTACATTTTGTAACATACCCCATCATGATGAGAGTTTTCAGAATATGTGTAATAACCAAAAATAATAAATGCACGTAAGCACACATCCAAAATTCAATCATGGTCCATTCTGGACTGCTTATGGTTAAGACAGATCTCTTTATGATTAGTAGCAAAAGAAGCACAGTTTCAGCTCTCCCTCCCGGACAACACATACTAAAAAAGCGACTAGGGGTCCTTTTGAGCTGCTCAGCACCCTAAGCAATTGCTTAATCTGCTTATGCCTAGCACTACCACTGCAGCTTCCATGATGTTTTATAATTTGACACCAGGAAACTTTACATTATATTAAATTTAAATACTCAAATACTCATGCATTTGTTTCTGAATGATTCTATAATATGCATTTTTCAATCATTTGAGCAATTACAAATATTACAACGTACCCAAACTAGCAATATTTCCACAGCAAGACCTTCATAGAGAAAGGGGGTTGGGCCTTCCTTTAAGGTTTAAAAGTTCCAAATACTTTTTAAGTATTACAAGAAAGAAACAAATGTAATAATAATGCATAATATTTTCTCAACTGCTTTATTACATGAAGCAGTTTATCATTAAAGAAATATTGATATTCAGTTTGGCTTTTCTGTCACTTTCATGATCTTCTATCTGTTTCACCATTGGTATCACCTACATGTTTGTTTGTTTTTTAAATTATGTTTAATAGATCAAATGAAAAGAGAAGTCTATTTATTGTTACTGTAGCTTTGAGGAGTTAGATATTTTGGGAAAGCATTAAGTAAAGGGAAATAAGTATAATGGACTGTGGAGCATTCCCTAACACGTACAAGAACAGAGTGTAAGGAATGTATGGTACCTCTATGAGAAACAATTTTGTTTTATATGATAGTTTCTTATGATGACAAACTTTACACATGACTTTACATCTGTTATAAAGAGAATAATTACAAATAGATTAAGGATATGTCTGGAATTTCAAATAGTATATCTTTTAGTGTTACAGTATATAATTAGTCTAACACATGCAACATGTCTATGTTGTGTCTGAATTTAAAGCTGCCCTTTTTTTTTTTTTTTCATCTCCCCATCTGAGTTTGCTTGTTTGTTGTTTCTGGTTTTGGTGTTTGTGGTTTTCAGCAAATACTGTAAAGTAAATTAAATGTGGACATCCCTGTCCACTGAGATGTGATAGTACAAAGTTTTAGTGCCATATTTTCATGCACATCTGTTAAAGTTATGCAATGGGCATGTAAGTCTCTGTAAAACACATTGACAATTTCCTGCATCATGTTTAAAAGAGAGAACATACACAATTGTACAATTCATTTATTTCAAGTCAAAAGCAACCTATTTCAGTAAGCATTGCTACTTTAATGTCCATTCACATTTCTCTTTATGTAATATGTATTGTGGTCCTTGTTTGAGAGAGAAGATATTCTGTTTCATACTAGGGAAATACTTAAAAGGGAATTGACTTTTGGGAGAGGACACCATATCCCCTATTTATTACATCTAAGGATCATTCCTTTATTCAGAACTATAGCACTCTCTCTCGTACAACATTATTCCATAGTAATGGTTCAAGATTAGGATTGAAATCTCTTGTTTTGGATTAGTACTATAGTCTACTTTTAAAGGAGTTTCTCGTTAGTGGTAAAGACATGATTCCCTTAGAAATCTAATATGGGCTACGTTAACGAAGAGAAATTCTGTGAAACTATAATCACATAATTATCCCAGCACCATTCCTTCTCCTAGGTAGGATTTAAACAGGCTATTAAATTTAGAGAATGCATCCTTCCCAATGGTAGAGGCCTAGAGGACTAGTGACGGGGAGCGGGCCCTTATTCATATTCCTGAGAAAATGGCTGCTACTCTGATGGGTCCCATCTCCCTAACAGGGGGGCTTTTCCTGGAGCCATGCAACTGGGACCCCCTGTCGTTGCTGAGTAACATTTGTGAAGAGGTCCCAAGGTACTGTCCTCCCAAATTTCCATGTGGAATTCCAGGTATGCAGCAGGAACAATGCATTGGAGATCAGATCCTTCCCTGCTATCCACAGCACTTCCTGCAGAAATCTACAGATTCCCTTCCATGTAGAGAAACAAAAGAATGGAGAGGAAGATTTCTGCATAGAGAAGGCCATACCTACACTCAGATGTCCAGAAGCTAATACAGCCCTGTGGGTCTAATCTATTGCATGTGTTATACTGAACATCTTTTTTAGATTGCTGACATCCATGTGCAAATTACGGATCTGAGGAACAGATTTCTATTTGTAAACGTTGGCAGTGAGGAATTTTTCTTGAGCAGTGGATAGTGTTGGGGAGACAAGATCAATCATCCAAATCCAACATAAAAGGTTCCTCGGGAAATGATAAGCCTGTAATTAATTGCATGTTAGTGATTAAGTCCTCTCAGAAATTACTTACATTTAGGACAGTCCCCTAGCATATGTAATAGATTTCCCAGATCTGAGATACGAAATTGCCACTGGTTTGTGCTGTAAATCCCAAATGTGTATGCATTTGGATTGGGGTCCTATGCAGTAGTTACAAAAAGCAATTTTGGGTTAGTTAGAAGTGTTTTTTAAAATAAATGAAGCTTACTTATATATTTTAACAAATCCTATTCCATGGGGATATATAACTTCAGAAACTTGAATAGATCTTTTTTGCAAATTTCTTAATGCATTTGTACTAGGATTCCCAGGGCTCAAATTGGGAGGTTACACAGTCATATGGCATACCACCACATGTTCCAAGTTTCAATCTTATATTTCAGAACCTCTGTTTTTATTAGGGGCTGAAGGGGCAGAAGTCACTCGCATTTATGGTTGTGAAGAAAACTATGAAAATGTGAGTCTTGTGAAAATAATTGCAGTGATGGCTGACTTGGTTTGCAGAGACTCATATAACTCATTTATCTCTAGAGTGTGTTAACTCAGACTCCCAGAGATGTAATTGTCAACATTATTTATATTTAACTGTTGATCAAATAATGTAAGAAAGAGAGATCCTCAGTCTACTGTACCTGTACCTGTACTTTGTCACTAGTTTTCCATGCACCGATGCAGCTGTGCCTTGCCGCTATAGTGCATCTGGTGAAGACACTCTAAACTGATGGGAGAGAGCTCTCCTGTCTTATTAATTACTCTGTGAGAAGCTCTCCCACCAACATACAGCTGTCTACACTAGTTAGGTCAGTGTTTTTTACTTCGCTCAGGGGTGAGAATAATCATATCCCTGTGCAACATAAGTTATGCCAAAGTAAGTGGTAGTGTAGACAAGCCCTTAGTTTAAGTAATGGTCTTAGATTCTTATGTGGCTCCCATCACCATAGTACCTGAGTTCCTAACAATCTTTAATCAAAATTATGCTTGTGAGAGGTAGGAAAGTGCTATTATTCCCATTTTACTAATGGGAAGCTAAAGCATAGAAAGGCTAAGTAGCTTAAGCTCCTACAGTAAATCTATGATGAAGAAGGAAGTTGAATCTGGTCTTCCAACCCCTAAGTGAGCACTATAACCACTGGATTATCCTTCCTTTCACGTCTTCCTCTCAGTTACAACTATGAACATTTGGTGGGTGCTTTTCATGTCAGGCCTATCTCCTATTTGAGCTTTATGTATGAGCTCTTGTGGTCAGCCTGACACATCCTTTCTGGCTATAGCTTTTTTCTGTTAGGAAATTGAAGTCAGCATCTTAGCAAAATACCCATGAGAATCTTTAACTAGTATAGTCTCTCTCAAATTTTTCTTTGGTTTATAGGCTTATTTTATTAGTCCGTTATTAGAAGCAGTATAAAGTCACTTAAATTGTACCTGATCTCCAACAGTCCAAAAGAATTAAATGGATATGCAGATTATTTATCTCTGTACTTGGGTAAATGTTCATTATTCATATATTTCTTCCTTGGTTTATGAGCTGGGCCTATTTCAGCTGGATACCAAAGTCTGCAAAAGAGCTCTGACTAGTACGGTAATCTTCTAGCTTCCTAGTTTTTAGAAAAACATCCTATTTTGATTTAAAAACTGTCTATGAGGGAGCATCCAGCACAATCTTTGGTAAATTGTTCCAATGGTAATTATTCTCAATGTTAAAAATTTGAGCCTGATTTTCAGTTTGAATTTGTATAGCTTCAACCTCCACACATTAGATTGTGTTATACATTTCCCTTTTAGACTGAAGAGACCATTATTAAATATTTGTTTCTCATGTAGATACTAACAGACTGTAGTAAAGTCACCCCTTACCCTTCTTGTTGTTATGCTAAATAAATTCAGATAATTGTGTATCAATATAATTCATGTTTTTTAATTTTTTTAATTATCCTCTGAATCCTCTCCAATTTATCAACATAATTTTTTAACTGTGGACTGCAGACAGCACACAGTATTCCAGAAGCTGTTGCACCTGTGTCAAATACAAATTCTCTCACCTTCTCAAATTCCTCTGTTTATGCATCACAAAGATTACATTAGTCCTTTTGGCCACAGTGTCACACATTCAGCTGATTATCCATTCCTACCCCCAAATATTTTGAATCCTTGATTCCCAGGATAGAGTCTCCCATACTGTAAGTATGGTCTACATTCTTTGTTCCTAGATGTATACATGTGCATTTAGTCATATTCAAATACATGCTGTTTGAACCCAGTTTACCAAGCAATCCAGATCACTTCCTATCAGTCACCAGACCTCTGCAGAATGTACTACTGCCCCTATTTTTGCATAATCTGCAAACTTTATCTGTGATGATTTTGTTTTCTTCCAGGTCATTGATAATAATGTTAAATAGTGTACGACCAAGAACCGATCCCTGTGGGACCCACTAGAAACTCACCCATTTGTTGATAATTCTGTCTATAATTACATTTAGAAACATATCAATTAGCCAGTTTTTAATCCATTTAACACATGCCCTGTTTCTTTTACAACACTGTAGTTTTTTAATCAAAATGTTGTGTGGTACCAACTCGTGCATCTTACGGATGTCTAAGTATATTATGACAGCTACTTTTCTTTGATAGTGTAACAATCAGTGCAGATAGGGTGGAAGCAGTAGATGTGATATATTTCAACCATGGTAAGGCGTTTGATATTCTCTCATGTGACCTTTTGATAAACAAACTGAGTAAATATAACTAAGATTAACCTACTGTACGGTGGGTGCACAACTGTTTGGAAAACCATATTCAGAGACTAAGTGTCAATTGTTCACAGTCAAGTTGGAAGGCCATATCAAGTGAGGTATCCAAGTATGTAAAAGTCTTCAAGTATCTAAAACGTGTAATAAAAAGGAGTGATAAATTTTTCTCCTTATCCGCTGAGGACAGGAGAAGAAGTTATGGACTTAAATTGCAGCAAGGAAGATTTAGGTTAGACATTAAGAAAAATTTGTAGTGGTAGTTAAGTTCTGTTACAAATTAAGTACAGAGTTTGTGGAATCTCTGTCACTGGAGGTTTTTAAGAACAGGTTACACAAACACCTGTCAGAGATGGTTTAGATAATAACTAGTCCTGCTTCAGTGCAGGGGACTAGACTAGATTACCTATTGAGGTTCCTTCCGGTCCTACATTTATCTGATTCTATTACCTTTATCAACCAAATTTGTAATCTCATCAAAAAGATATCCAATTTGTTTGACAGGATTAATAAAGAATTAAAAGAGGATAATATAATTAATCCCTATCAATATGGGTTTTACGGAAAACCCATATTGATAGGGATTAATTATATTATCCTCTTTTAAATCTTTATTAATCAAGTCCCATATCAGCAGCTCCTTAACTTCTCTGGGATTGATGTCAGATTGACAGGACTATAAAATTACCTGGGTCATCCTAGTTAGCCTTTTAAAATATTCCAATAATCTTGAACTTCCCGAGCGTTCTGAGATTTATCAAAAATCAAAATTAATAGTCCAGCAAGCTGCTCTGCTAGCATTCTTCACTCTTTTGCTTGCAAGTTTTCTATCCCTGCTGATTTAAAAATATCTAAGTTTAGTAGCAGCTATTTAACATCCTCCTGAGATAATGTTGGAATGGAAAGAGTATTAATCATCATATGATGAGACTATATCATTTGTTTTTTTCCCCAAATAAAGAACAGAAATCATTATTGAACACTTTTAACTTGTTTGCATTATTAATGATAAATTTGATCATTTCCATCTAGTAATAGACCACTACCATGGTGAAGCTTCTTTTGTTGATAATATGGTTAAAAAATTTCCTCTATTTGTCCGTAATTTGCTGACCAGAGATTTCTCGTTGTGTTCCTTGGCTTTTCTTATCAATTTTCTTCGATTCCTAGCTTCTAATTTATATTCATTACTATCAACTTCCCCCTTGTTCCATTGTTTATATTTTGTTCATTGTTTTATAGCTGCTGTCACTTCTCTAAAAAAAGGTCCATTGTTTAAGCAGTGCTGCTTTCTTTTTTGATTGTGGGGTTGCAGCTTTTTCAGCATCTAGTAAAGGGTTCAGAAACAATAACTAATTATATTTCACATTTTTCTGATGAAATTCTTCTTCCCAGCTTTATGAAATGCCTCTTTTAAAGCAGCATATATATATATTTCCGGGCTGGACTGTATTCTGTTTGCACATTATAAATTTGATCAGGTCATGATCCCCCTTGTAGCTAAGCTATCACTAATTTTAGTATTATGATCAGTTCCTATTTTTCGGTCCAGATGAGTTCTAATATAGAATTCCTCAGTGTCAGATGCACCACTTTTTGAATTAGGAAAATGTCATCTATAATATTTAGAAAGGACTTGGAATTTAAGACCTGCAGCATTTGTCATTCCAACTGCAGGTCCCCCATGATTATGTAGCTTTTTTCCTGACATGTTATAGATAGGTGCAGGAGCAAGTTATCCTGTGTCCTAATCTGATTTGGTATCTGTAGCAGACACTAATACCCTATCTTGTGCTTTATCTGTTAGGACATTAATCCATAAGCATTCGAGATAATTTTCTTCCAAATTATCAGTGATTGGGAAGAAGGTAATGCTATTTTTGACAGAGTGCCACTCTACTTCCTCTTTTACCTACTCAATCCTTTCTAATTGTTATACCCATTGATTCTAAGATTCTAATCATGCAAATCATCTCACCTGGTTTAAGTAATACCAACTAAATTAAAATTTATGCTAATAAATAAGCAGTGCAAATGTCTTTTGTTTGTTACCCAGGCATTTAGTATTTGTGTATAGTCAATTAAAGATTTTTTTGTCTTCATTTCCTTCAATTCCTTAATTAATTTTGTTCTCAACATCTCCATTTTTTGGTAACTGAATGCTTATATCTTCCATATTTTACCCTCTTTTATGGTTAGTTTAATACCCTCTTGACTATTCTAGCCAGGAGATTGGAAGTTGCTATTCATAAGTGTGTCCTGTACATCTTTCAGTTCCATTGGACCAGCTGGGATTTTGAGAGAGGTATTCCACAGTTTCCATGTTGAGTATTCATTGGAAACTTCTAGCTGTGTGGAATTCCTCCTGGTCATTTGAGGTATATCTGTGGGAACCTAAATGGAATTCTTGTTTAGCAGGCATATGTGAAATGCATGACAATTACTTGGAGTATCAAATATATATGAAGTAGGAAGTTACTTCTGCAGGCAAATCCACAGCAGACAATAGATGGCACCAGAAATAAACTGAGCCATATAGATGTTAATTCAGCAGAGCTGATCAGTGTTGTACTCTTTTCCCCACAAAAATGGTAATCTAGCATAAAAACAACACCCTAATAGAAGCAGCATCGTAAAGATTCTCTCAAATGTCAGAGACTTTCTAAGTGTATTTTGCTTTCAGTTTGAAAATGATATATGTGAAGATAACATGACTTAAAATGGAACCCACACATTTACTCACAATAAGTGAAGAGGTGGAAATATATGGACAGAGCAGGTTGTGCTGAAAATAACTTAAATAGTATCTAAGTTTTACCAGCTCACCACAGTCAACCTGCCATGCTCAGCCTTTTCCCCTTTTCCACTTTCAGAGAAGTTACTGATTCCATTTTATTTGTAGGACACCTCTCCAAAATGTAGGATCATAAAAAATTGGAGGAACTTTTTAAAAATCTGATTATGTTCAATCATTTTGTTAGATGATATCTATACATCTATAATCATAATGTGTTTGTCTGAAAAGGAATAATCTTAGAGACTCTTTTATGGCAACAAGTATGTAATATTTCAGTGTTTGCATATGCTGAGGCATGCTTTAGAAAAGCGAATTTTTTCATTGTTTAAATAGAAAGATTCATCTTCGTACCATCCTTGACATAGTGAGGGAAAGTCAATATGAACAGTTATGTGGGTACCTGTTCTCACTGATCGGTAACTGACTCCAGGAGCAATCACATTCCCTTCTATAGGACTATTTGTCTAGTAATGCATTACTCAGTGTGAGTCAGGGTATCACAGCATTGCCTATAGTAGTTGTAAAGCTCTGTTAAGCATAGTAGCCTTTTGAATGATATTATGTTTATACAGAACCACATAATTGTGTACTGTGTACATAAATAGTAAGGAAGATACCAGAAACAGGAAATCAATATTTAGGAACTAATCAGAAGACAGTCACAATAAAAGGAAAACAGTGTGATCCTTTGGCTCATACATATTATTGTATGTGATATATGTTTTGTCTAACCTAGTCTGAGAATGATAACCACAGCAAAGTAAGTAAAGTAAAAAATATTGGCCTAATTTCAGTCAGTAATAATTTTCTTTTCTGGTGTTGTGAATGCTTAAGTCTATTGAATATTGTGAGAAATTTATATGTATACCAGAAGAAAGATATATCTCATAATCACTGAAAATGAAATACCGAGTATGGTCAGTTTTATTTCAAAATGCATTATTTTTCATATGAGGAAGAATGCTGAATCCTATTTCTCTTACTTGAATTACAGATAAGTATTCACCATAGCAACCTCAAAATGTGAGCTGAGGGCCATTAAAAACATTGTAGGCATGGGACCTCCACATTTCTTACCTTTTGTATGGCATAACATTTGTTTTCATTTGAAACAATCAAGAACAGATTTGTTATGCATGACAAAGGAGTTAGTGACTGATAGGCAACTTTGTAACGGAGCTGCAGGGATTAGTAAGGGTCTGATATTTCTTTGAAATTCTGAGGCGCATGCAATATCAGCATAAAGTGAAAGTTAAATGGATGTATTTTTAATCTGGGATCTCATGAGTTTCAAGAGGAGATGGATCACTGACTGATGACAGTGCATTGGATAGCTGATTGGTGGGATATTAAACTATATCAGCATTTCCAGGCTATTTGACTGCAGAAAATGATCATCATGATACATATCAGGAATGAGCAAAACTTTCCCCAGAAAAGCAAAATTATCCAGAGGAAAAAATAATGGTTCGAGGTGTCAATCCAGTAAAGACTTCATGTCCAATATCATAAATGTTAGTAATTGGAAAACAATTAATTCTTTTTCCAGGTCAATGATGTAGGAAAAGTTCTAAAGATTCTGTAATATTTTCATAGTTATTAAATACCATATTGTTGCTGAAAACCTAGATATAGAGCTACAGAATGTTGTGCCCATCTTGGAATCACTACATATCAACTGGAGCCTCAAGAAGACCTAGTTCTGGAGAACCCTGCACTGGGTTCGTTTGCCAGTAGAAGGAAATAGTTGTTATACCAAGAACAAGGCTCACCAAATAAGGGATAGAAAAATACTGAGCTCTCCATCAAAATATTGGTGGATGCAACTAAGAGTCAGCTGTGGGAGATGCATGAAAACTGGATTAGGTGGCATGCTGATTCTTACTATGTATCCTTATTATCACAGGTTTTCTGGTTTTCTCTGATCTAAAGCACACATTCACCTACCAAAAAAATTGCCAATGGCCAAAGATAAGTAGACAGCATGATATCAGTATTTTGTGTATTCTCTGTAGCAAGAATGGTGAGTTCTGCAAACGCTGTAGGTAACCCTTATCTATTTATCTAAGGTGAATAAGCAAACAAAAAAGGCTCCTGATTATTCATATCATTGTGGTTCCTGATTATGAGGAAGCAAATCCTTTCATGAAGTGAAATGGATATCAAGGAAATAGAACACCGAGGGATATATGATGGCATACTGACTACTCAGTTGAACACATGCGAGCATATTATACTGTTCTGAAAGTGGAGAGAGTTTGAATTTGGAATAAACTAATCATGTCACAATTGAAATGAAGCTTGACTTCCCTGGTTTTCACGAGATTGGAGGGTTAGAAAGACGACTAAAGACAGAAAGTGATCCTCTTTCCAGAGGCTTTGAGAGGTCTATTATAGAGGCTGGATTCTGTTTTCTGCCTCCACCTTCACTGTTGTCATTAGAAATATGTGCAGTAAAGATAGATTGTGAAATATGTCTTGAATGAGCAACTGGTAAAAAGCAAGTGGTTGGAGTCAAGGAAACTTTAAAGGGTCAATAGATAAGAAGTGTTCACATTGTGGAAAAGCCTCCCGCCTTTCCATAATATCTTACAATCACAAGACAGTAGCATAACTGAACAAAGCAAGAACACTGAATATTTGCTGTAATACCTATGAGGTCTACAAGGAAGAATGGTTTGTTCAAACAATTTGAATTACATTATGTTTCCTCTGAAGTAGTCCGTCTCAGGTGCTTCAATTAAAAATTGTTCTATCAGATGAAGCTAAGGAACATTGAATCTGGCATGTACAGAATGGCATGTTCCGAAGTTGTTATTGTGCTCACCTATATAGTAATCCAAGTATGAAAACTGATAATTTCTCTTTTAAGAGAATCAGAATAACTCATTTATAAATAGTGTAAGAGATAGCCCGGTATGTATGTATGCCATTGTCTGCAGTTGGATGGAATGAGAAGTGCTCCATTTTTTCAATCTCTGTGCTGAATACGTTCTATAGAAAAAGTGTCCTTTGATTCAAACTGCAGTTGCATGTGCTCTTGTATTCTGTCCCCATTGTTGCTGTGCAGTTTTGAGCTGCCATGGTGTACACAATGCAAAAGTCATGATTAGGTGCTAGATGGCCACAAATTAGTTACAAAATCAAAGTAATCAGTTTAAGGAAGCCACATGCTTTCTGAAACACTGCAAATCCAGTAACTAGTATAACCTCCTCCATTTCAAGAATCAAAATTCTCTTGAAGACTGCACTTCCAGTAGTTAGTAACTAATTCTCTTCTCCACATCTAGAATTTAGCTGCATTTTTAGAATCAGTGAGTTTTTGTTTTATTTTCAAAATAGCATGCTGTTTGAAATATAGTGTCTTTGTTTTCTGTTAGTTTCGCTGACTTTATAACATACCAAAATGCTATTCAATAATCCACCTGAGATTTACAGCCAAGGATTAGGGTCTGTTTAAATGGATGCATTGTCCTGATTGGGTACATTGTTGCAGAAATTAAAGGTGAACATTTTTATACAAACATTTGGTATTAAATTTTAAAGTAAGCAGATAAGCAAATAACAGGAGAAAGAACTATATCAATAACAAAGAATGAATACATGATACTGTACATTGATGTGGTATTATAGAATGATAGAAACTCAAATACTCTAACCTAATTAAGGGAAAGCAAAATAAGAATTTACAAACATGAATGAAAACAAGAAAAGCGTAAGTGGGCAATTTGTGAATAATTATGGAAATAGTAAAATAAACAAGAAGGCAAACTATGTATGTATTAAAATCCTAATTAACTCTGACGATGTTTATGTTTGATAAAATGAAGAGTGCTCTCTCTGTACATCCTAAACATTTATAATTTTGAGAGTAAAAATGAGATTTCCACTTTATCCAGCCTTCAGTGTCTTTGAGCTGTGACTTTTACATATTACATATTGACAAAGAATATTTACCTCTGCTGAAAATGAGACTTGTAAAAGGTTTTTTCAGTTATTCTTGATGTACTTAATTGTCAATGTTGCTAAGCCATTTATCACAAATATCAATGCATTAGTTGTTAAGGCCAGTTTATTGTTGCTCCGGTGTACACTCATGGAGGGAGTGATGCAAAAATTCATTCCTACACAGCATGCACCCTTCCCTCCCAAGGCAGCTTTTATGTGACTGGCTGTGCAAGAGAGAACAAGAGTGGTCTGATAGTTGTGCCAGTAGATGCTTGTGGCTCTACAGCGATATGTCAGAATGGGGTCATGTTCCCCTCATCTTGCATACCAGATGACTATGCGGGGTGCATGTTTGTTTCATCTTTTTAATAGCATAGGTATACCTTCATACTCACAGCATTCCTGGTGGCATAATGGGTCTGATTTGCAATTCTTCTGTGCAGACTTCAACTGGAACAATTGGTGCACAAATCAATTCTGTATGCTTTTTGTAATGCTGCTTGTGTGACATGCTTCTTCTTACTCTTTTGATTGGGTAATTGAGACCCAGTCATGCTGCCAACTATATTCAATCTGATCTTTTGAAAAAAATGCCTCTATTGCTTGCAAAATTCTTACTGAATAATAAGTCTGCAATTAGTGTGAGAACTTCAAATGTGCAAAGACATGAGAGAACTTGCACCTCCCTCATTGCTGATTCAAGCAAACCTTCTTTCAGCTTCAGTGGGAGTTTTAGCCTCAGTCAGTACTGAGAATAGAAGACAAGATTTAGGCTCCAGTTAATGTATTTATGAAACTGCATTTCTTGCTATATAGCCTGTCAAAATCTGGCAATATTTATTAGCATCCTCTGTGTTATTTGGACAGCAGTAAAAAAATAAAATGTTTTTGAGAGTGCAAGGATGGTTAATGAATAATTAAAAAAAGATCTGACATCTTGTGCACTAGATTTGCACCTCCTCCTTCTCCCACCCCCAATCCTGTTATATTCTGAGGGGGAATTCCTTTAATTTCCAAATAGCTATTTAAAATATATATACTATTGCAATCTGAGAAACGGCAAAACAGATAGTCATAATAAAACAGGAGAGAATAGTTTTTGCATTTTCCAGTCTTTTTCTGCAACATATCTTCTCACACCATCTTATGCAATACTAGTTGGACTATAGCTGTTGGTACAACCATCTTGGGGCATTCCTGGAACACCAGCTGGTTTGCTTCCTTTGGCAACCTACTTCCACAAGCTGCTTTCTGTGGACCCATTTTGGTGCATCCTTTAACCACCTCTGTGAGTACACATGCTCAGGTTGCAGTTTCTCCATCAATCCTCTGCCAGTTGCTGAAATGTTGAATTTCAAATTCACATAATTTATACAAAATCCCTCCATGTTCTTTGATGCTCTTTAAACTTGTTTTAAAAGTCCATTAGACAATGTAAAGTCACTTCAAGAACTGTTGTTCTCCAGATGTTCTGGAACATCTGCCTAATCTTCATCTTCTGTTCTCCTTGTTTTGACAACAATGCTGGGCTGAGCTGAGTCTGTGCATTATTAACCAAATACCATTCCACTTTGTAGTCAAGTGTTCTTACAGCACAGTGTTTGGTTTTACGTAGTTCCTTTTATTTACTGCCTCTTTCAGTACAGGTATGTTTCACTAACTCAATAGGTTAAATAAGCATGCTTGACTGCAAACATTAGCCTTCTTCACTTTATTACTTAAACTAGAAGAAATCAATATGAATGCAACCTCTTTGATTCCTAACAGAAATGCCCATAAGTCACTAAAGTTTACAGTATTTTTCACAAGGCCACATCACTTATTGTTGACTTCCCTTTTATATGCATTTTAATTATATTAGAGTACATCAATTTCTCTATTTTAAAGCTGTATCTGGCATACCATATAATATAAATATTTGTGGTTAATTAAATATGATGTTTAATTAAGTCATTCATAGATAGGGACAAAGGAGGAAGTCTATTTAGTTGCACTCTTGTAAAAAGCTGCAGCAGCTTTGAGTTTCCTCAGCCCTATTGAAGAAATCTAACCATTAGACCGTGTGTTTTTATTCTCTCATTCCTCTGTTCTAAAAGGCCTTGATATGTGGGCAATTACTAAATAGTAATAACTCAGACAATTGGGGCCTTAGTTTCTACAACATAAAGAGGCAAATGGCTGCTAGAAGCAATAATAGGTGTGCTAATCCAAGAAAGATTTTAATCTGATTTTGGAAAGTATCCAACATAGAGTTTGTCAGCATGGTAAAATGTTTAGCTTTGAAATGAACAAATATCTTTAAAAGAAAGAATCATTTTTATTTTAAGGTAAAAGCTTGCATGAACAGTTTTTGAGAATGGGATTGGTGATAATATGTTAGCACAGACACTGACATGGCTGCTATATGCACATCTGCATGGCTAGCTGCTTACAAAAGCTCAGTTAAACCACAGAAAAGCAATTAGTTCCTGCAAGTGCAGTAAATTAAAATACATATTATAAAGAGCTTAATGAAAATGTGTGTAAAACTACATAAGCATATCTTCCTGCTTCATACCACTCCAATGGCATGTTGATAGGTTTATCTATTCATATATATTGACAGAATAGGTGATATTGTATCAAAATGTAGGAGGAAGCTCTCCAGGTGATTGCCCCATTTGGGAAAAAAGAAAAACACTCAATAGGAACTGACAGATTTTAAGTCGAACAGTCTTTCATTTGGTTCCCTATCCACAAAGTAGCAGTGGATATAGAACAACAGGTAGGCAGGGATTCCTTCAGATAATCTACAGATATTAATAAAATAAGCATTTTCACACCCTAGGAACTGGCTTTGTTGCGAGACAGTGATCTGCAGCTGTGCTTTGTCCCAAAAAGTGGGAAGATAATTCAATAGATATTATCACAAGCATGCAGTTTGTCATTTGTCTTGGAACTAAGGAATCAATTATATTTCATGCATATTTTGAAGGATGTGGGTCTGATATGTACCAATTTATGAATATTATATGTGACTGGGTTATTGGGATAGTTACTGTATGACTACATTGGGTTATAGGAATGGTTACTGTATGTGTATATTGGTTTAATGTGACAGTGAGGCTGTTGGGAAACAAATGGAAAGGCAACTATATAAGCAGAGCACCTCCAGATAAGCAATACTGACAGAAAACACTGAAGAGATCATAAGAGACAACACCCGAGCTATGGAAATGCTACTTCCAGGCGCCAGCGAATTTACAAAACTTCTTTTGCCGGAGCTGGGAGCCAAAGGATAAGAAGGACAAAGAGTTTAGAAAAGACTTTGACCAGAGGTCAGGCAGTTGTCAGAGAGCTGTTTGCAGGAAACAGACTGACAGATATATAGATACCCTCTTAGCTTTGTACCAGATAGGCCAGAGAAGGGGTCAGAGGCACTGATAGCTCTGCAACTGTGACACGTATTACTTATCTTTTATGTGAGCCAGAGCCAAAAGCTTGGGTCTGGTTTCTTTGGAGATGTTTGGTTCTACATCCACAAATTGCAGATTGGGACCATTTTATCATATAATAAGGACTATCGCTCCTAATAAGAATCAATCAGATGATGCCAGGGACCAGGAATTGGCAATTCTCTTTTTGCTGCTTCTCAATCAAAGCCTGCTTAGTTACATTTGTTCACCAGAGAGTTTAGAACGTAAATATCCCCAACAGGGACACAGAAAATCTTACTAAAATATAATACAAACTTGAAAGAATATAAATATGTATTTTGAATAAAGAGGTACAAAGAAACACAACTTCTCCAACACTCAGGAGGCAACTGAGCGCTCCAATAGCTTCTTAGCTCAGGGTTTCTCTGAAAGCTACCCTTCAGGGCTTTGCTATCTTGGTACCTCATGCAAAGTCTCATTTATCATTTTTATACTCTCCCCCACCAAATGGAATTCAGGGGCCTCACAGATGCATTCCATAAGAAAAGCAACAACAGGTATACAGGAACTTTATACTGCTGATAGGCCCTGGATGGCAGGTCCTGCCCATACATTTCTCCTTTCTCATGGGGTAAGAGGAGAGCAGGAAGGGGAAGAAAGAAAGCTGGTAAGTTTTCATCCAGGTCACCAGCACCAATGAATTCTATATATTTGCATGTCTGTATTACACATAAACACAACAAATAATAAATATTTTATTTTCAAATATTCATAAAACCATAACAAAGCTAACTGTACATAATACAAAAGTGACGTGAACAGGACTTAAGTTTTAGCATAATTTCTTACATCTACTCTGTATTCTCTCCAGCTGTTTTTCAAGTTGGGGGGGAGAGTTATTTTTTGCATGTCTTAATTGTACAATGGTGTGAAGTTCTATTAAGCACCTTTTCCTTTGATATAAATATTTTTAAAGAACCACTCATTTGCTATTTCATTTAATGCTTATTTACTTGGTGTGGAAAAACAAATATGTCAATATTCCACCTTTACAGCTTTCCTACAAACACTTCAGAAACATAGAAGTGGACTGTACGTAAAACCTTTTGACATATATGCTTCCTTTGTCACTCCAGATTAATATGAATAACATAAAAATAAGTATAATTTGTTACATCTTGGGTGTAGGTATGCATTCAAGATTTTTATTCTGTTCTCAAATACTAGCAGCATATTCTGTTCTGAAATGCACTCAGTTTCTATTTTGATACAGTCTTGTAGACCAGGCACACTCTCTTTTATAGTTTCCATTTTGTGCATTTGTCATATATAATTTTGGATGTTAGCAAGGGATTTTTCCCCAGGTAACATGAAAGGGGATTTGAATTAATTAGTGAAATATCATATGCAACATTTAGGTCACAATCCTGCAAACACTAATGCAGTTGAGTAACTTTATATGATGAATAAATCTCACTTAATTCAGACTACTCATGTGTAAAGTTACTCAGTGTTAGCAACATCAGTTACTTAGATTATATCAGTCATGATTTCTGTGGAGCAAGGAATAACCATTTTGTGAGAAACCACGAGAATGTTTCTGCTAATACCAGTAAATACATTTTAAATATTTTTTTAACTATAATCAAAGAAATAAGGAAAACACCATTCAAATCTGAGCTGACTACTGTCATGCTAAATTTCATGTTACTGTAGTTTGAAGCACTGGTCTTGCAAAGGAAACAATCATTGATATTTTTACTATAGCCCCATAGCACTGTTATTGTGAAACAATGGCAGAAAGTGTTAACCTTCAAAAATGGCAATATATTCATTATGAAGTATAACTATAGTATTGGGTCCATTTTATTTTTCATAAAAGCAGAAATGTTTCTGGTGACTAGTACTGTCAACTCTAGATCATGGTCTCAACTGAAGTCAGTATGTCATTGTAAATGTTAAATGACTGACAATTAAATATTACTGTGCACTCCCATGTAGACTGTTAATAGCCTGTATACAATGGAATTAAACCTTTTGCAGCATCACTTTCCATTTACAGAACTGAAGCGCACTACAAACTGCTCTGTATGATGCTGAAAGGCTGTAATGAATAATGATAGCAGGCCTAGAGTTCAGGGCTCTAACACACAATAAAGACAAAGATGTTGTTATCTGGCTTTCAACTGTTCTCACTGAGTTATTTGCTTTCAGTGAGCTTCCACAGACAAGCACTACATCACAGTTACACTCATGGAACATGTATTATAAATAATTACTCAGTGCACCAACTTAAGGCCTCCTGAGTTGATACTATATACTGTAACTCTAGTTCTGTTTGGTGCTCCTTTTTCCCTACCATTTTCACATTAATCATAATTTACAGAAGGCCAAACATGTTTACAGCATAAAACCTGACAAATTTCATAAAGAATTCAATAAATTGTGTTTATGGGCCTTTCACAAAGATGTTTCATTTGTGAAGGTTTTTATAGAAAGATTAGCTCCATATGAATAGTTCATTCCATTTATGTAATTGCCATTTTGTCTTGCATGTTGATCTGGCAGAAAGCATCTCATAAAGATGACAGCACCTTAGGGAAATCTAGATGTCATGAAAGTATTACAAGTCAAGATCATTGGTTAAGAGAAATCAGCTTATTTATGGGCAACTGAAACAATAGTTCAATAAACTAGTTTCCAACTATGTATAGTAGAGCTACAAATTAAATGGGTAATAAGGCAGATTGCCTAATAATCCTGAACATTTTGAACTATTAATAAAAGTTCCCTCAGATCACACATAAAATAAATAGCATTTTGATGACAAAAATCTAGGAACAAAATTTGGCTCTGAAAATATCTTATTACGTTGAGTCACTTTGATGGATCAACCAAGACAGAGTGTATACTCACAGGAGAGTTATAGTTGACAAACCTTTTATATGAGAACATCAGGTGAAAATAGACTAATGTACCTCACAATTGAGACTTCCTGATACTCAACAAAAAAAATAAGAACAGACTGTCTTAAATAAAATCTTTCTTATAAACCTCCACATCCAAATTAAGTTTCTGTAAGTTTGTAAGTTAATTCAGACATTACTATTGGTTTTTTGATTCCTAACATAAGTTAAGGGCCTGAATGCTACTGCTGCAAGGTGGCGAGCATTCTGCCCTATGTAGCAAAGCATATTTGTGAATAGTCCCATTGAAACTGTACTGAAATGTTGTTGAACCAGGTGGCCTTTTGTTTCTTTTGCCCTCCTAATTCATTTAGAGAGAGAGAAGAAAAGTTTAGTCATTTGTTTTATTTATTTATTTACTTTGCTGGATACTTCCACCTCTCTGGATTTTGGGAAAGCAATTCACTGTTGCTCTTTGAGAAACTTTCTATATAATAGAGATAAACCTTTTAGTATTCAAGGGATCTTGTTGTGACTGTTTGCTAAAATGTAATTAAAGGGAGAAGTCTGCAGGTTCGATAGAATTTGTTTTCCAGATAAATCAACAACTCTGTCAGAGTAAATTAGGCATCCAATCTCAAACTCCAGATATTTAAATTGGAACACTTATTCTGCAGGCAAGTGAGACATTTCTGTCAGAAACATAGTACATGTGGGGATCTAATTGATCTATTGATCCTATTAATTGATCCTATTAATACATGCCAAATCCTCAGTCCTCTTCTATTCACCGCTCACACAAAGAAATATTGCAAGACCTTCATTTCTCATGTTTGCATTCATCAGAAAACAAAAAGAAAGAATAAGCAATTGTGACCTTTTTCACAGAATACAATTTAAATAGAACCAATAGGAAATTCATTGAGCATCAGAATTAAATATTGTCCTTTCTGTAATGTATTTTCAAAATAAAACCTGGGGAAAAAGGAGAAGATTTAAGGTTTTGAATTATAATGAAAGAAATAACTCTGAAAGGATAAAAACTTAGCTAACAAACAGGAACCTAGGGATTGCCATTCTGGATTGGGCCAGCAGTCCATCTAGTTCGCTATCCTGTCTCTGATGGTGTACAGTGCCAGATGCTTAAGAGAAAGGATGGAAAAAACTCCAAAGTAGACACATAATGATCTAGCTGATCATATGACAAATGTTGTGAACACAACTGAGAACAATAGTGACACATTCTCTGAAAATCTTAGACATAGTAGAAACAAATGATCCTAAGCAAAAATTTGTCATTCCCCTGTATATTATCATTGATATGGATGAACCCGATGGATTGGCCATGACTGTGGCTGACTTCTCCACATGTGTGAATTGAGAGAGAACTCAATAATTGTGTAACTGGCTATAATCACAACGGGACATCTTTCTATTTCACCTTTCTATTTCATCTTTCACCACCCCTGTCTGAGGACCTAACCATCCTATTGTTCCACTCTGTCCCTGAATCAAGGAACAGAGGTATCTGGTGATAGTTGATAAACTGCCACATCTCTGAAGGATGGCAGAGTGGCCATACATGCCCCCCTGCTAGGCAATTCAGGAGGCATTATGCTTCGAGGCCACAGTGCTTTCTGGTCTCTGGCTGCAGTGCTGCCAGTGTGAGTCTGTACTTAAATTATATAATAAAATTCTGCATGCATATGCCAAACGTTAATCTTAGTTGGAAAGTCTACAAAGAAAGCTGTCAAAATGTGAAACAAGTATTTATCCAAGTTAGCCCCTCCTATCAGGTGCTATGTGAGTTTCTGCTTTGGCTCAAGATCATTCAAAGTCAGACTCTCTGATAAATACATATTTTGTCTTTACATATTTATAATTCCTTTCATTTGAGAAAGAAAACCAAAGAACCAGGAGCAATGCATATAGTCCTGCCCAATGATTCTGAATTGTTCCTAGAATTCAGGACATTGCATCAAAATAATAAAGCAGGGAGGTGGAAAAACCATTCTGGATAAGGCCACGTATAAATCATTATACCAAACATCCAACATAAACTTGAGGGAAGTTATAAATTTGTGCTGCAGAAGTCCAAGAAATCCATAGGTAGAGAGGGTATGTCCCTATATAAATAAAAATGAAAATAAAGAAAAATAGCCCAAGAAACCATCCAAACTGATTACAGTCTGTGCAATAAAAAATAAATGGACCAGTCACTAAGATTCCACATTTCTCCCTTCCCTCCCCCCAACCTCATGTAGAGGTCACCATTAACAGCAGCCTTTTCCCACATTTGCCATCCAGTGGTATTTGAGAATGTAGCTATATGTCTTATGTATACAAGATGCAACTGTCTTTTAACTATGAGAAAAGTATTGAATATTAATAGTGACAACTGCATATGAATCAATATGGAATTATAGGGCTCCATCCTCCAACTGCGCCACAGCAGTGCTCAACATATAAATGTGGGGCAGTGGAGTATGGAATGTTAAATCTGATATTCACTAGTTGTGCTGCAGGACTTTTTAGGAATAGCAGAGCATATTTATTGTGAACTGTAACATCTTAATTTAGGGGGCAGAGGGCTTGGATCTTTAACAAAGATAGCCTTTATCCTATATGTTAATTAGCCATTGAATTTAAATAGGCATTAACAAACACAAACCAAGACCAAGGTTTGAAACAAACTGACTAAAAATTCCTCTCAGCTGTAATTGCACAACTTCCACTGTCTTGGGCTCTGATTAAGGAAAACATGCCGATTCAGCAAAGTACTAAAATCCCATAGAAGGAAAAGTTAAAAGTGTTTAAGGGCTTTTAACTCTTATGATGTCATTATTTCAATCCTTCTCCAGTTCTAACAAATAATATTACAGAACAGACTGTGAATTTCTTTAAAAAGAACAAAACAAACAAACAAAAACCTTTACAGTTAAAAAAAGACAAAAGCCCACTTTTTTTTTTTAAATGCCAGTGATCTCATTGTGTACATGTATAAGGAAATGTTGTGGAAACTTTGTCTCATTGGTTACATTGCTAATGACTACATGGAAATAATCAATATTCTTGGCACTATGTAATTTGTTCTATTTTCATAGTCTTCATTGCTGAAGGGGATCTGAGGTACAAGGGTTATATCCAGTTCAGATATTGCTGTATCTGAATGCTCTGAAAGGTCTCCATTGTTTGACTCTTTTCTTGAATTTCCTTCTATAGCCAGATTCTGATCTTCCTTAAAATGGATTCTACATGGGTGTAACACCATTGACTTCAGTGGCATTGCCCCTAGTTTGTCAAGGTGCAAGTCAGCTCAGATTAGGCTCCTTATTTTCAACTAAGACACTTCAAATACATGGGTTTTCCCCATTACTCCAAATGAATGGCTTATTTTCATATGAACTGCAGTACTGGGTCAGACTAATGGTCCATCTAGCCGAGTATCCTGTTTTCTCACCATGACCAGTGCCTGATATCTCAGAGGGAATTAACAGAATAGGGCATTTTTAATTTTTGGTCTGAGTGTTTTTTTATCTTCTGGCAAAGACCCTTTTCTTTACATAGACACATATTATTAATTGAAAGATACTATAAAACCCTCTCCGAATATCCTGTTTGAAATTATGATTTCACTGAGAGTCCCAGGAGCCAAAGAGAAGGGTTTTTAAAAAAAGACACAATAAGGAGAAAAAAAATGTGGAATAAGAAGTATGGTCACCTATAAATTATACAACATGTATATTAATCAAAATTTATCATTTGTGTGCAATATAAAGCCAAATAAATCCAAAATATAAAAATAAGCATATCTTATAATATATTATCAGAAAATATTTATGAACCTACCATAACCTAATAGGTTATCTTCAGGTTACATAGACAACACATTTTTTATTTCAGTGGATCTTAACTACAAGATGACATAGGAAACACTGTTGCAAATGTGTAGCATGATTCCTGTATACAGCAAATTCTGACCCCACTTGGGCAAGGTGCTGAGTAGCCTTAATTCACATTCTAGGGGAAAGGAACTAAAACATTGTTCATCTGCTAACAGGGTCGGGCCTTTTATGTAGTACTTTAGTGTATTGTTTTCCCTATTTCTCTATGTATTCCACAGAATGGTTGAACTAATTGACAGTGGCTAATGGTTCACATCCTTTCTGAGTGAAAGTCCCACTAGTTAACTCTAGGTAAATCACTCATAACCCCACCTCCCCTGACCTGGCCATAAACACATCTAACCCCTATAGACCCCTAATGATAATAATAACAACACTAAATTACATAAATAATAATAATAAATTACTCTTACCTGAGTAAGAAGTTAAGCCTTCCCTGGCGCAGCTGCCACCGCACACCACCGGTGGCCTTGCCTCTTATCATCCCTCAGGGACTGAGGGTAACGAAAGCAGCGGGTTGCTTTGGGTCCCCACTGGTGCAGGGCTGCTCCACTCCGGCTGGGCGCCTGGCTGGCTTGAGGTTGGGGAGGATGCTCTTTCACTCCAGCTGGCTTGGGGCTTGTGGGGGCTGCTCCTCTGCTCTGGCTGGTTTGGGACGTGGTTGGGACGGAGCTTTTCCGCTCCGGCCAATGCAGAGTTCGTGGCTGCTGCTCCCTCAGGGGGGCTGCGCCTCTTCTCGGACCAGGGAAGGGCTTGAGGCTGCTACAGCTGACCGGCACGGGGCTCCAGGGGCTAAATGACTTCAGTATTACTGAAGCCTCATGGACCCACTGTAATCGTTGATTGTCCCCCCCCACCAAGGGATATCCACCACCCACAGGTTGGAAACCATTGTTTTAGATAAAATTCCTTACAAAATCTTAACTAATAACACTGGACAACAAATTTTTTCGAAAGTGTTGCTTCCTCAGAATTTTTTTTTGATTATGCGAGACCACTTGAAACTGAACACAAATATAATTTCAAACTACTTGTATCTCATAGGAATTTGGAGAAACAAGACATTGATTCTCAATTTTATTGAATATAATGTGTTTAATCGCATAATGGTGCTGATGCTTTGCAATAGTTCAACTGAGCTAAAAATGTTTTGTTGATGATTTTCATTTGTACTCAGTGTCCGAGGCTTCTCGTTTAAGTGTCCAACGATAATTGGCCAGCACTGATGGATTCCAGTTGCCCTGATACTGTTTTTTCATGATCGCAATGTCCTGGTGAAACCTTTCACCATACTCATCACTGACTGCACCAGGATTTGGAGGGAAGAAGTCTAAATGCGAATGCAGAAGATGAATCTTTAGTGACGTTGCACTTCATGATTTTATATGCTTGAAGCATGTTGTCAACCAGTTGCACGTAGTTTGGTGCTCTGTAGTTGCCAAGAAAATTTTCAACAACATCCTTGAATGCCTTGCATGCGATTTTCTCCAGCCCTACTAGAAGTTCTTCGAACTGCCTGTCATTGATGACCTGTTTGATTTGTGGACCTACAAAAATACCTTACTTAATCTTGGCATCAATTATTCTGGGAAACATCTGTCTCAAATATCAAAATCCTTCACTTTCTTTGTTCATCGCTTTCACAAAATTTTTCATCAGTCTGAGTTTTATGTGAAGAGGATGCAAAAATATCTTTGTCGAGTCTACAAGTGATTTATGTGCCACACTCTTCTGCCCTGGAACCAACTGCTTATGGAGTGGCCAGTCCTTTTTAAAGTAATGAGACACTTTAGCATGGCTGTCCCATTCGCAAATGAAACAACAGTACTTGGTGTATCCGAGCTGCATTCCTAGTAGCAGCACAACTACTTTCAGATCACCACAGATGTTCCAGTTGTAGTTGCTGTACTGTATGTGTTTCAACAAAACATCCATATTTCCGTAGGTTTCTTTCATGTGTACTGCATAGCCGATTGGTATTGAAGGGTGGACATTGCCGTTGTGTAACAACACAGCTTTCAGGCTTAACACTGACAAATCAATAAAAAGATGCCATTGTTGTAGGTCTTGCTGGCAACCCCAAGCAGTGAACAGCCCATCAATGCCAGTGCAGAAACACAGATTATCAACCTGACCAAAGAATTGTGTCAAATCTTCTGTGAAAGACAGAAATTTTTATGCCTGGAGACAACAGTCCCCATCCTTGCAGTCTTGAACCCAGTCATTCTCCTTTGCCTTTGACAAACACAAGTCCCTGACCTGGTCATTTACCTCAGATTGAGTTATCAGATGAGGTTCACTCGATGTAAATGGTTCAAAATCTGGATCAGTGTTGTTTTCCATTCCTGGCTCATGCATCATGGCATCTTCGTCTGCCTCCTCTAGGCTGCATGCCTCTGGTGGCTTCGGTACTAGAAGACTGTCATCATGCGGTACAGGTCTCGTGGCTGAAGGGAGATTGTGGCACTCAATGGATTTCTTGTTTTTAGCGGAGAACCCAGACACATTGGTCAGACAGAACTAACAGTCTGTCACATGATCCTTCTGCTGTCACCATATCATCAGGACAGCGAACAGCATTAACTTCCGAGTACCTCTGAGCCAAGCTCTAAGATCGACGGCGCATGTTGCGCAACAAAAGTGAGGAGCCCAGGCTTTGTCCTGATCACCAATTTTACAGACAAAGTAGAGCTCACATGCTTTCTTAATACGTGCAGTCATTGTCCATCTTTGAGGTTTCAGAGTATATTCACCACAAATGTAACAGAACGTATCATGGCTGTTGCGACATTGGCGAGACATTTTGCTATCACAAAAATACAATTGCTTTATTATTGTGAGTACACACAATATGCTATGCGCAAATAACAAATATAGGCGATTTAAAATAAACGCTGCGTGATAGGGAAATTTCATGGTGATTTTCGTAATCAGCAGCCCAAAATCCATAAGATACACCCAAAAGTATTCAGGAAGCAAAATCTTTGTTGTCCACTCTATGAGTGAATTGTTGTTCATCATCAATATTTTTTCCTTCTAGAAGAGGAATTTAGCATGACATTATTTGTTATTGTAATATTTATGCCACTACTTTGGAAGAAATATAATTGATGCCAAATGACAGGTTCATAAAATTATGCATAGAACCCTATTATATTGGCTAGGGAAGTGACATCTTTTCTGTACATTCTACTAGGGACACACTGTAAGAGATTCATTAGTTACAGGCACAATTAAAAACAAGAATGAATTTTTGTTATGTTTATATTTAGCTTCAGGAGTAAAGTTAAAGTAATTGGCAAGAACATTATTACTTTTTTCTACATACTGGTTATAATAGTAATAATCATAGTAAAACAATTTTTCAGCAGCTCCTTACAATTATAACAACTTGAGTAGCCGAGAGCTAAATCCTGCCCTCAGATACTCATATGTAGCTCCAATTAACTTCCGTGAGATTGCTGCATGTTTATGTAAAAGCAGCGTTGTCCAGTGACACCAGAAGACAGATGAGAGGCAATGGATGTGGTTTAATTGGGACACAACTTTATGCACTTAAAATATCTGTCTGGGAGTACATACAGCAGAAACGCAGAGTTACAAACTGACCAGTCAAGCACACACCTCATTTGGAACAAGAAGTATGCAATCAGGCAGCACCAGACAAAAAATAAAAAAGCAAATACAACAGTACTGTGTGAAACGTAAATTACTAAAAAATAAAAGGACAGCAGCATTTTTCTTCTGCATAGTAATGTTTCAAAGCTGTATTAATGTCAATAAAAGTCAATGTAAACTTTTTAAAGAGCAAACATAACATTTTGTTCAGTGTTTTGAACATTTCAGAGTTACAAACAACCTCCATTCCCAAGGTGTTCGTAACTCTGAAGGTCTGCTGTACCAGTACATTTATACAGTGCAGGTCGCCATCATTTCCTGAATAATTTCCAATTAATACATAGCCACCCCACCACCGTTCCCTTGGAGGAGATGGAAGGGGGCTATAAAAGGATGGACGCAGGCTCTTCACAGTCCAGATGTAAGAGCTCTGCCCTCCCATCTCAGTTCCCTTAAGGGAGGTTTTTCTTCAAATCCTTTCAAAGCCACACCATATCCCTTCCATACCGAATATATATAACCATATCCCTTCCATACCGAATACTTTCTGTGGACAATCAGCTCAAGTTTTACATACAAAGTTGTGACATTATAACCTCACCCCCCTATTCCACCCCACTGGCTCTCATACCTGCTGTGGAAAAGGTGAAAAAAGTCCACCCCAGTCTGGAAGTGAGAGAAAATTCCTTCCCAGCCCCCAAGGAAAAGAGCAACTAGCATAATGTCCTCTACAGATCATGAGGAAACCCAGTCTTTTTGCAAATTTCATGGATGGGTGCCTGATCCTGGTACAAGAGGGCTTCTCTATGCCTGCATGGGGTATCCCCTCTTTTCCAGTAAGTCACCCTTGACTTGATGCCAGCTGCTTCCTGCCTGCAGCCCTGTCCATATCTATAAACTTTCCCCTCCTCCAATTATAGGGAGACTCCTTAAAGGAATAACACCTGTTTTCTTCTGGTCACCTGGACAAGGCCCTTCCTTCCCCCTGCACTGAGGCTGTGGTGAATGCATTTGTCCCTTTGTGAGAGAGAAGCCCAGATTAATGATAATGTCTAGCTCTTACATAGCGCTCTTCATTTGTAGATATCAAAGTACTTTACGGGAAGAGTGCAGATACCAAGGAGAGGAAAGCAAGCAACATATATATGGTTATTTTAATAAATAGTACATGTAAAGAGTGATGTCAGTCATCAAGTTAGGGCTTACAGTTGGAACAGGGCAAAATTGTTCAACTGAATTTTTTTGCGAAAAATGCAGATTCAAGTCAACAAAAATGTTTTGCAAAGTCATATAGAATTTTCTAAATTATTTCAGTCACAAAATCCCAAACAAACCAAACAAATTGTTTTGACATTTTCAAAGCTAAGTGTTTTGATTTGAAATGATTTTTAGTTCAAAATCTATTTCCATTTTTTTGTTTTGTATTATTATTATTTAAAAAGCACAAATAAAAGAATGTTTTGTTTTGGATCAAATGAACTATTTTGGGAAAATAATAATAATAATAATAATAATAATAATAATAATTCAGGACACCCAAATCTAAAATTTTCTTTGATATTTTTTCAGTACAGCCAGCAAATCAAAAATAAATTATTCACACAGCTATACTTATAGATGATAGTACTTATGACGGTGGAAGCCTTTCAGGAGAGACTTGAATGTGGAAATGGAGGAGCTTTCTTCTAAATGAGCTCAGGAAGGTCCTTCCATCCATAAAGGGAACATAGAAGAAGGCAAATGTAAGTGCCTAAGAAATAGGCAAATGAGGCAGGCATCCCTCACATAGTGGATGGAATGTGGGAGATGGAGGAGAACAGAGCTATAGAGGGCACCTTTAGGATTCTAAGAAACTTGAACTTACTGCAGTGAAATAGTCATAGTCATATGAATGAGCCAAGTTTCCTTCTGATATATGACTCCAAGGCCTTGCCTGCACTAGGAAAACAACCACATAATTAACTCAGCACCACCAATGTTAGCAGTGTTGGTAGTTGTCTTGCAGGTGAGGCTCAGGGCTTCTTTACCACCATATCATCTAACTCTGTGCCTGAGCCCTCAATAGATGGCACTTCCTTCATTTCTTTCACCTTTTGAGATGTATGAGAGGTGAATTACATGTCCCAAATTTGCCAATTGACTTCAGCATTAACCCCTAATGCAGCTAATAGCATTTTATTCTATTCTGTATAGTTTCTAATCACTAGAGTATTGGACCATGTGACCTGTAACAGGATAATTGTAATTCCAGAAAGAAAGACACCTGCTGAGTTCTAATATCACATACAGTATCTGTTCAGATTATATGTTTGATTCTAATATACAATACAGTACTTGTATCCAGCAAATGAACTGGAGAAATAAATGAAATTTTTAGACAGTAAATTATTTCCTTTCTCCCCATCAATTTACTTTTGATGATAATTTAGTTTAATCAGAATGAAGTCAAATTGGCTTTAATTGTAGTGCAACATGCTGTGTTTCAAAGGCTGAAATTTATCCCCCTGAGATTTTTCCCACTGACTAAGTGCTACAGATCAAAGGAACAATACATTTTCCTGGCCTTGCATAACCTGTACATGAGAATTTCTAAGTTCTAAGAAGGGATAAAGAAAACGTTAGATCAACCCTGAATATGAAAAACTAATGTCTCAGTAGTATATATCTGTAATGTAAGCTGTATATTTTGCAGTAATACCTAATTATCTTGCTGTTTTACAGAGTAATACTCTCAGTTCTTTCTGCCAACTTGTTTCAAGAAAAGCTAATGTCTTCATATATAGATTTATAGATTCCATATATAATGAGGTAGAGTATCTGGTTAAAAATATTATCAGTCACTTAACTCTAAAGGCTCTAGATCAGTTCTGATCTTTTTGTACAAAGCATGTAAACACCAAAGTTAAAGGATTTTATACAAAATTACATTGCTTTTTGGTATTTAGTCTCCTTATGAATAGCTCCAGAAAACTTTTGCCTTACTCCCACTGTAGTGTTTTGGCAGCATTTAAGTGTGCAAGGCAGACATAATCAAATAACTGATAATTTATAAAAAATTCCAAGTGCTATTGTGTTTCAGTAGAGAGAGAATGAAAAATATACAAGAATCAATTATTAGAATGTACAAAATGGGCAACTTTAGGTACAACAAGCAGTGGAATTTCTGAAAATAAAATCCAAAATTTCTTCAACGTCATGTACTGTGCACATGTGCGTGTGCATACACATACACAGACTATTTTATTTTATTATGTGTCATTTATGCAATCCCAAATCTTTCATTTCATTTTCATTTTCAGTTAGCGCTTTTTTTTTTAAAATGCCTCCTCTTACTGCAGTATTTATAGAGTGGCTTAAAAGATAAAAACTGCTACAGATGTGTACATATTTTTAAAAATATGAGCAATTAAAACATTTGGCATTCAAGAAAACTCTCTGTTAATTAAGTGTAATATGGTGGCCCCAGACATAGATCAGGACACCATTGTGCTAGACACTATACAAATTGTTCAAATAGAACTTTCTTCAGGGAAATGTTGTGGCCTATTTTATGCAGGAGGACAGACTTGATGATTAATGTCTGCCTTTAGAATCTATGAAACACCTTGAATGGTCCCTTGAAATGTGTTAATTGCCTATTCTAAGCTAAGCAATCTGTTGCACCTTGTATTTATATGTGCACTATGAGTATGTTTTCCAGACCTGAAGAAGAGCTCAGTGTAAGCCTGAAACCTTGACTCTGGCCTGGTCTACACTTGCCTTTGCTACTCAGCGGCAGTCGATGGGAGATATGCAAGTGATGTATACCACTTGTGTATCTCCCATCGACTTTGCAGCATCTCCTCTGCGCGGCGTCTATACTGTGCTGCATCGAAGGGAACAGCGCTCCCTTCGACGCAGCACTACTCCACTTACCAAGGTGGTTTTCCTGCATCACTTCCTGGATCGACTGAGTGCGTCTATACAGACCACTCAGTCGATCCAGAGCAAACGATGTGACAGCGGCGAATTTGCTGCCGTCAGTGTCGACCCAGCCTCTCTCACCAACAGAGGTTCGTCCAGTAAGAAAGATTACCTCAACCACCTTTTCTACCTAACAAAAAGACAGCCCAAGCCCAAGGGGCTCACAATCTGAGAATCTAAGGCAAGAGTCATCAAATGAATACAGCGAAAAGACAGGGGAAGCAATGGTAACAATAAGGTAAAACTGGTCGCATAGACAGCAACAATCACTGAATGCCAGCTGCCTAATCATTGTCAAGCTTTTTGCAGGCATCAGGGCAAAGGAGAGTTTTAAGAATTGAGATGAAGGAGAAGAATGTGTTGCTCGTATACAGCATTTTGTCCTCCTATCTTCAGTTAGCTACTTTTCCCTTTCTGTATGTTGCTCTAGTTTGTATCTAACCCTGCACAAATGTGGGAATATGTGGAAGAAACTTTTTCTTTTGTGCTTTGTCTCTGCACTGGGGCACAGTGTCAATTCCCACGTTCTTCATATGGAGGCTGGGAAAACCTAGCACTGATAAAGGCACTAGAAATCATTTAACCAGAGGGGTCTGTTACTGTCCTTCCTTCTCTACAACATCCCATGGAATTGAGTCAGCAGAGGGGATATGTACTCTGAGGCCTATAAAAAAGAAGTTGCATTTGGGGCTACATTGTGTGAACATTTCGTGCTCAAAGTATCATGACCTATCTGTCACTAAAAGTCACTCCTGGTGCTCCTTATACTACCAACACAGATTGTGGCTTAAAACCAAAATTCAGCTCATACTGTACAGTACCACAAAAAAAAGGAAAATGTTTCTTGACGATGAAATTTCTTGTCTTGAATGCAAAGCAATCTAACTTTCAAAATCATTTGTAACAGGAGGGATCCTGATGAGATTTTAGGAGATAAAATCTATCACTGAGAGTCTTCTAGTCACTACATAATTGTGGCTGGGTTATTGATCTTTGGTGCTCTTCAACATAGCTCAAGATTTCACTTGTTATTTCTCAAGAACATCATGTCCACCTCCACTCACTAATGTAAAAGTACAAAAATGTCAAATCAAATGTTTGTGGTGTTTTTTAAACATAAAAAATCTTGTCATCCGTGCCTCAGGTAACAGAGTCTCATCTTAACTATACACCATGTTAACTATAAATCTAGTGGATGTCATGAACCTACAGGCTTCATGCCAAGATGCAAGAGTACCTAACAATTGATCCACACTGATATACTCTGTGAAGTCTTTTTGAGTATCCATGTTTCAGGATTAAGCATGTAAACATTCATGGTTTAAGAAAGAAAAGGGTTTTTAAAAAAATTATATAAGGTTTTATTGTTCATTGTCATTTGTATTGTGGTAGAAACTAGATTGCTCAGTCAAGGATTGGGACCCCGTTGTGAGGCACTGTATAGTAAGAAAGAGACAGTGTTGGCCCCAAAGACCTTACAGACTAAGTAAAGCATCTATATACATTTACACTTGTATAGTATCTTGCAGCAAGAAGGATCCCAAAACATTTAACAAACTATTTATACCTGCAGAATGTAGTGACTCTTATGGAAGAAGCTAGTGAACAGTAGGGGCACCATCTTGCTCCCAGTTGGCTTCAGGAGAGTGTCACTGGTGCATGGAATATTGCACAATAGCATGGGAGGGAAAACTCTGGCCAAGGACTATCTGTTAAAACTTCTACTCTTAAAAATGTGTTGATATATTTTGAAAGACTAACTTTTCCTGGGATATACATTCAATGGAAGGCAAATTTTGGAGCCTAAGCAAGATGGTAGTGCATGTCAGGGTTTTTTCTTTGTATGTTTGTTTTGTTTTTAAGACCAATACACCTCTAATATCTTTGTTCTTAGGAAGCTACAGAGTATCATTATTTTAGCTCATTGACCTTTATTCAACAATAAACAGAATTCTTATTTTTGAGCTGTATTTATATTTGAAAATTGCAATCTAAAGTAATGAAACAGTTCACTTGTTAACTGAATAATGCAGATAAACTAAGAAAGCATTTGGGCATATATCTGATAATTCTCATAACAACACATATTGAATTAGGGAATAAAACCAGAGTAGTCTTTCCTGTGCTTAGAAAACCAGAGGTAGAAATACTGTGCAAAGCAGGGTCATGACTATTTAACTATCCAAAGTGGTACAAAATGGTTGCTGCAAGGTAAAGTAGTTTTTGCCAAGCTGTCCTATAAAATTATACAGTATGATATATTATTCACCATGTGTCCATATAACTGTCCATTCATCCTAGGTACTTACATGCCCCCCATCGCCACAGCGTCTGAGCTCCTCACAGTCATTAATGCACCATCCTCAGGGCATCCCAGGAGGTTGGGAAGTACTATGTATCCCCATTTTATAGGCACAGAGAGGTTAAGTGACTTGCCTAAGATTCCACAGGAAGACTTTGGCAAAGCAGGGAATTGAATCCAGGTTTCTCAACTCCTAGGCTAGTGCCCTAACCACTGGACAATCCTCTTTCTTTGTTGTATTTATACTTTTTTTCGAGGTCTATTCCATTGTCTTGAACTTTTACAAAATAAGTTATGTTCAGAATTTTGTAAATGCTGAAGACTACATCAAAGATCTGTCAAGCAGCCAAACCTGTGAAACTGACAGCGAAGTGGCTGAGTATATACATTCTTCAAAGACCATCTGCTTCCTATGCCCCTTAGGAGGACTCTGAGTGAGCCCCCTCATCTGCACAAGTCATTACACCAGCCCTCTGTTTACGTGATACTGCAATACTCATGGAATCAATTAAGTACCGTTAGCTCCAGGCAGTGTTGTGAGATATGAGCCTGAAATGA
>ML675604.1:91210181-91264242 GCA_007922155.1 Mesoclemmys tuberculata
GGTCGCTTGCTGGTGGATTCCCTGCAGCTTGAGGTCTTCTAATCTCATTTTTGAGGATTTCAATAACTCAGTCATGGGTTCGGGGTTGTTATAAATGTGTATGGGTAGGGTTTTGTGGCCTGCCTTGTGCAGGAGGTCAGACTAGATGATCATATTGGTCCCTTCTGACCTATGAGTCTATGAGTCTATGAGTCAATGCTCATGCTTATCCTTGCACCAGATTTGATCCTGGATTCTGCCAAGGCACAGGGAACAAAAGGGAAATTGTATAAGTGAGGTGGCAAAATAAAAAAGGAGCTAGGCTCTCACAGCACAAGGTAGAAAACACAGCAAAGTGTCAGAGGGGTTAAATATTAGAGGTGTGCTTGAACTTGACAGAACAAGGAGCAACGGTCTCAAGTTGCAGTGGGGGAGGTCTAGGTTGGACATTAGGAAAAAGTTTTTCACTAGGAGGGTGGTGAAGCACTGGAATGGGTTACCTAGGGAGGTGGTAGAATCTCCATCTTTAGAGATTTTTAAGCTGAGGCTTGACAAAACCCTCGCCGGGATGAGTTAGCTGAGGATAGTCCTGCTTTGAACAGGGGTTAGACTAGATGACCTCCTGAGGTCCCTTCCAACTCTAATATTCTATGATTCTATGTTACAATTACAAAATTTAATTTTGTTCCACATAAAATAACCCCAACAAAACCAAACCAAAAATGCATTCAAAATGTCACACTAAATGCAATTTTTAAAATTGTTTTCAATTTTTTTCAATGAAATCAAAACATTTGGTTTTGATTTTGATGTTCAATTATTTTAAAAATATAAATTTAAAAAAAATTAAAGAAAAGTTTACATTTTCCGTTCCAAAAGTGTTGTCATACAATGTTTCAATGTTATGAAAATGCTTTAAATATATTAAAAAAAAAGTTCTGCTTTTAAATGGAATTTGTCGAATTTTTGGTATGACAACACAGAATTTTCTGACAGAAAACAATTCCACTGGAGAATTTTTGGCCAGTTCCAAAAAATACCACTTTCTTCCATCCAAATCATTATTATATTATTTCCAATTTTGATAGTGAGAGGAGGCTGGTGAAGAATAGAGCCTGGGAGCATTTGACTGAGGAGAAGAGAGAAGGATGAGTGTGTGTCCATTTTTTGTTTTTCATCACCCACCAACCAGTTTCCAAATTCCTGAATAAATTTCCACCTGGATCCCCTTTGAGAGAAGTCTTGGTTTTTCAGTTTTAAAATCTGCTAATTTGATTTCAACATTTGCCTTAAAGTTACCTGGTGATTCTGATAAAATAAGAAACTCACCTGTAGAAGCACTGTTGGAAAAGAACAATCCATGAGCTCTCTCTTAACTGGGTTTTAAATACCTTGAAATACTACAATGACAAGAGTTTCCATACAATCAAGAGTATAAACAGAGTTTAAATGTAGGAATTCCACACTTTCCCTATTTAGCCTTTGCACGGTCTAGGTCAAAATTTTTGGAAAAGAACATTTCAATTATTCTTTTTGAAACCATTCTTTTTAGTAATTATATTAATTTTATTGAAAAGTTACAGAGAAAAATGTGCAAGAACCCTTTTTTTAGTTGCATCAATTTGCCAGTATGTTTTACAATATTGTTTTATTTTACATTCTGAAAGATGAATAGCTAATGATTTTGTCCTTCAAGTTCTGTGTAACATGGTTAATTTCATAACAATAATCTGTGGGACAGGCCCTTTTCTCTCTTTCACCACTATCAAAATCACTCTAGCTTGGACATCTTTCTGTCCTTTTTTGATTCTATCAGCTATCCAGAAGGTAAGATCACCTGCGACTTTCCTCTTCTTGGTGAATGTGAGAGCATGGAATCCTTGTCAACACTGTGTACAGAAGTAGAGGATCTCAAAGCTGAGGAAAGGTTGATGCAAAATTGAGACCCAAAATATTAGGCCCAGTTCTGCTCCCATTGAAATATATGGTGTTTGGCCTTTGCCTTCAATGCGAGCAGGATTAATACCATTATTATGAAGTCAGTGGCAGGCCCTGGGAATCACTCAACAGATTAAAAAAAAAATAGAAGTAAACTTGTAAACATACAGGGCCTTTATCTGATACAGAGGGAAAACTAGGAGACTCCACTTTAGGACAAATTATATGAATCTTTAAAACTATATAATTATATTTATACCCAGAAAATAAGAGACAAGGGAAAACTTAGAATTTACTTAGAAAACTAGAATTTACTGAGAACTTTTTTCCTATTATGTCTGATACATGTATCATTTTTCTTATTTTTATTTTTATGTCTCCGTGACTTAAAAAATCAGCTTCTTTAATTACTCTGTAAGTCTTAGTAATGACTGAGTAGTAACTGCTTGTCTCATGATCCCTCATACAAAAATTAAATAAGCCACACTTCTTGTCCATAATCAGTGAGCTATCAAAAATCTCTGCCCATGGCTTTTCTATTTTCTTACCTACCTCCTAGGCATTTCTGCTACAAGTCAGACAACATTAATCATCTGACAGAGTTGCAGAATAAAGTGCTTCTAAAATATAATAGACAAAATCAATGGAAATAAGTAATATAATGAGTCATATGATGTTGTTAATTTACTGAATTGAGGTGAAAACGTTGTTCCAAAATCTATTCAGTGTGGTATGTCGCTGGATAAAAGCAAACAACCAGACAAAAATGGCAGATGGTTATGTATAGGAAATTGCAGTATTTTAGCATGAATCCTGCGTTCTAACCATACCACGTAACTTGAAACGGACTCCATCTTAATTGTTCGCATAAAAGTGGCATCTTATGCTATTTAATTTTCTCAATCTCTACATGAATATTATATAACCTCACAGTCCATGCCCATTAGAAAGAATCAGTAACACACTTCAAGAAATGGAATGATGCTGAGTACCTTCGTATTTCCCTGGTAGTAGAAAGATCTTTAGGTTTAGATTTAGACTTGTGTCTCATAAACATCCAAGTCTTTGCATTGTGTTTTCATTTACAGAAAAGCTGCACCAGAGGAGACAATAACTATATGTTGTGTTGTTGTAGACAGCGGATGTGTCATTGAGATAAAATGTGTATAATAATGCTTACTTTCAAAGGTATGGTGAAAATTCATTAACATTCTCAAATCACTGTGCGAGCATCAGATGAAAGACGAAATATTCCTATTTTCTGATAACTGTTAGCAACATTTAGTGGAGCTTTTTGAAAGTTGTGACTGCTGAGTTGAAATAACAACATGGAGAATACATACATATAAGTTTATTTTAGCCATGTTAATAAGAGTGTTTTTAAAGTGAATTTCTTTCATGGCTAATGTTGTTACAAAATGTAAATATGTATATGACCACAGTTTTAAATGGATCAATCAGTAGTTTGTTTTCTTTGGTGCAATTGATGTAACCTGTTAAATAACCCAAGAGCTAATTCAGAATTTCCTCCTAAGAAATTGCACTGCCTCTTCTCTTTATAATGATAGATACCTGACGTTATCAAAAAGGACAAAACAAATTATCATGGGCAGAAAAGAGTTGGCATGTCATTAAACTGCTCCTCATCGGCTAATTTGGGAATTGATTGAATAAATGCTGCAAAAATCTTTTTCAGCCTCAAAGGAAGGAAAGTTAATTCTATGGCTATTGATGGACTCGTGACTAATTGAAATAGGCAATAATGATCAGGTGTAGCATTTTATGGAGCATACTTAGATAAAAAGCAGCTTTTATGTTGTCATTTTCATGCTATGCCAATCTTCCCATCTCCAGTTCTTCTCCATCTGTTGTGGTATGCAGACTTCTTAGTCAATGACTGTTCAGCTGATTGCAGTTTCTTTGTGTTTATTCTCTCATGTGAGTGTCCTCATAATACAACAGCAAGTTGTCTTAGGATAGTCAGCTATTTTTTTCACGTTAGCTTATGGGAATTCAAATGTTCCTTGTTAATGTAGTTGCACATTTCAAGACTGATTTTGCAGACTTTACATGTCCAAGGTCAGAGGGAGTTTTGAGTGCACAGAAACTGCAGTATAACTTAGAGAGCTTAAAAGGTTGTTTTGTTTTTTTATGTGAAAATTGCAGAGAAATGTATGATTGCTGCGCCTTTTAAAAATATTTTCTTTTAAATCTGTTTGACAACAGTTAATTAAATAGACTATCCCAATTTTCCACCTGAAGAAGGGGCCTTTTTTGGCTCAGAAACATATGCAATACAATTTGTTTATTCCATAAAAGATAGTGTGCTATCTACCTTACACACTTTTTTTCCCTCAAGGACCAATACAGCTACAAACATTCTTTGCTTATCAGTGTTTCTCATAACTACATTCCATAAGAGATGGATGGGAGAGGCATAGTGATTTTTCTGAGTTCTTTTTACACTTTCCCAATTTCAACTGATACATCTTTGCATGCTCTTGAAATATAAGGTGCTGGAAAATATTTATATTAACAATGGATGTAAATATACCACTTGAAGAAATTAAAGCAACTTTTTTACAGTACATCTAGATGAGAAGCCTTTCAATATTTCTATAATAAAGATGAAATTAAGAAATCATACTAAGCAATTAAATTGTATTTGAAATTACATTTGAAATGCAAAGGCAACAGAAACATAACACTTTATATTTTATCAACAGTAAAAAAAATGTATCTGAGAAGGTAAGATAATTTTTTTCTTTTAGTTTAGAAAGTGTATTGAAAGAGCAAGAACACTTCCTTCAATATCAAGATTTGCACTGGCAGATGATAGACTAAAATTACTGTGAACTGTGAGAGCATTGGGATAAAACAATACTGTTCCCAGTATGAGCTATTGTATAATCACAAGGCACTAGGGATGTTCTAGTCATATTTATTATTTTGACAGAATCCCAAAATGTGGTAACAGCTCTGTAATATATGTAGAAAGTCAAGGTCATTGCCCCAAAAAGCTTTCAAATTTAAAGTCACAATTTTGTAAGCTGACCCACATGGTCAGATCCCCCAGAGGAAAGCATGCAGCATTTTCTCCCATCTTACATTCCTGCAGAAACCCTTCCATTGAAACTCCTTTCGGAACTGGCTCCGCTCTGGAATTCTTTTGGCCAAAGGAGCAGAAGGGTGTGAAAGCAACACAGTCTTGCAAAACTCCATGAATTTCCATTGTGAAATACCATTAATCTTTTCTAAGGCTATGACTGCACACCTGTAGTGAACTTAGCCAATGGCAGAAGAGCCATACTCATGGTGGGACAGGGTAGCAATGGAGCAGCAGGTAGTGGACTTCCCATACCTTTGCAGTTTGGTGGACTTCCCATACCTATGAATGTACATTCCCAAAATGTGATGCAACCAGTCCCTATATGCACTTTGATGTCAACCTCAGAGTTTTCTGTCCTTTCTCTTCCCACAGGTGTCTACATATTAAGGGATGATTTGATCCTAAGAATGTGTCTGTTGCTTGAAATACAAATTAAAGTCTTTACATTTCTTTTTCATTGAGATTTTGTTGCATTTTGCACTTAAGAGTGTTTCAAAAGGAACCAACTGAATTCAATATGTGAACTATGTTACTTTAAACCTTCTTACAAGGAAGAAAAGCTGATTTAAGTTAGCAATGTAGCAGAAGTAAAGACAATCTGAAACTTCTGAGAGCATGACAAGGAAAACCCAGTGCTATATACCAGTAACTGTTTTTAGTGATGCTCAGAAGGAGGTTTCACTTGATATAAAGAAGAGGAAATACTTCCTCATTTGAAAAGTGGTCAGAGTGGGAAATAAAGCATTTGTATTGTTGTTCCCTCGGCAGCTATTGCAGTTAAAATAGATTAGGGAAACAATATTTAAAGATTGAATTTAATTGAGTTTTGGAGTGAAGTGGTTAAACAAAGTCATACAGTGACAAACTATTGAATGCCACATTGCTGAGGGCTAAAAGGACTCTCGTAATCAAACCATTTTCTCCTGAGGCCAGCTATAACTTCTGCAGGAAAGGCAATTTAAGAATACATCTTGAGGTTTGATGATTTCAGAACACTTTCAGATGATATGGGAATAGGACTGCATATCTTGTTTGACAAGTTGTAAGAGTCACGTGGCTTTGAAGAACTATATTTTTTTCTCTCTGTGATTACTTGAAAAATCAAGGGTTACTTTTGGACCCTTTAGAGCACAAAAGATGAAAGTTAATACCATTTGGAAAAAAATGCTAGTTATAAAATCTGACCAAAGGCCTGTCCATCTTTACATGAAAAAGTGATCTACATTCTGTGGGTGCCTTTCAGGAAGTTATTGAGAAATGCTTTGAATGATTTTTCTTTTCTAAACAATTTGTGATCAGTTCTAGTTTATGAGGAAAAGTTAAAAATTAATTACCTTGAGGTATCTAAAAGTGAATTAAATGAGTAGCTATGCTCATTAGATAGAAATACACACACACACACACACACACACACTCTCTCTCCTAGACATTAGCAAAAGAATACACAGACCTATAACCTAGTTAACTATTTCCCATACAGGCTATGAAGGAAGACAGAGAATTATTATTTCTAAATGGGAAATAGTCGACTAGGTTACAACTTTGTGTATTGTCTTGTTAATGGCTAGGTAATAGTTTTCACTCAGTTTCTTCACACACACAGAAAAAACCAAGAGTCCTGTAGCACTTTAAAGACTAACAAATTTAATTTCTGCAGGCATAAGCTTTTGTGGTCTGTAACCCACTTCGTCAGATGTAAGGAATAGAAATCAGATAGGAGGTATATATATATACATACAAGGGTAAGGAACAACAATGGGGAGGGTAGGTATTAGTAAAGTCCATTCAGATACAGTAGCTGTGACCTATTCACAACCATTGATTAGAAGGTGAAAAGAAGTCCGAAGAATAAGACTCTTGTTTTTTTTTTTTTTTGCTGTATACTGACTAACATGGCTACCCCTCTAGAACTTTTCTTCACACACTAAGTAAAAAATGAATTTTGCATTTAGTTGTGAAATTAGTCAGTTACATGGTCACTATCTTTTGCTGGTAGGATCTCCACAGGTGTAACTGCTGTGAAAGTTTTGTCTCCTGCAGTTGTGAGCTTTCCCCTATCAGGCAAAAGGTTCATTGTAATTGTGGAACTCAGTCTTGGTGAGAGGTTATGCTTTCAGGGAGAGAGATGCTTAGGGAAATTAGGGCTGCCTTAGGGATGGGCAATCAGGGAGGTAGCCTTGGGTGCCAACTTTTGGAGACACCAACGTTAGAGGGGGCAATGTTCAGCCATTCAGCCAGTTTCAGGAGAAGGGGGAGGGCTGGTGGTGTTTTTATGTTGGGGGGAGGGTGCCATGAAAATGTTTTCCACCCTTGGCTGCAAAATTCCTATGGCCAGCCCTAGGGCCAGTCCCATACAATGTTTTGATTGTCAGGACAGTGACTTTGAAACAGACTTTGTATTTGATGAAAAGATAAAAAAGGAAGCAGAGTTTTGGGGTAATAGGTTTCACAACAATGTATATATTAAGCAGATGTTCTGCTCTGTTTATGAGCAAAAAGGGAGGTCTTTCAGTGTGTGGCTTCATTCCTTGATATGAGTTGCAAAATCAAGCCTGGAGGTTAAAGGCATGCACCATGCCAAAGCCAGATTTGTGACTGGTAGAATGGGTGCAATTTGCTAGCCAGTTGAAGAATGAGTGTTTTTTTGCTTCCTAAGGTATCTGGCATCAAAAACATTGAGGAGTCCAATAGGACTCCAGAACCTGAGCACAGAATTAATAATCAGAATGCAGATACAAATCATAGTGGGAGATGTCATATAGGATGCAAGTTCTTTGAAGTGCTTTTTCCTTCCTATCATTTTACCAGTATTTTTAAAAGGAATAATGGTATGACCCAGGTAATTATAGGCCTATTAACCTGCCATAGATCCCAGGAAAAATAATGGAATGGCTGATATGGGACTCAATAACAGATTAAAAGAGAGCACTATAATTAATACCAATCAATGTGAGTTTATAGAAAATAAACCTTGTCAAATTAACTTGATTTTTTTTATGAAATTAGGCATTTGACATGGTACCACACAGCATTATGATTACAAAACTATTATTATATAAAATCAGCGTGGCTCATATTAAACTGAAAGGTCTCAAAATAAAATCTCAGAAATCTGTATTTCTTTCTATTAATAAAATAATTTAACACATTTTTCTCATCCTCATTAGCCTAGACAAATAATTCCTGCAGCAGTTTACCAATAACTGTTTCCCTCTTTTTCAGAATTAGGTAGATGTTCATTGTTTGACTATTTAAGGAACATATTTAGGCATGTCCATCGTGTTGTGTGCTTCTGTTCTTTAAGCATAAATATTTTCTTTCCATAACAATGAAAGTCAATACGTGGTTATGAAATAACAGAACCTGGGGAACCTGACAAATACTTACTATATCTCTCTTCATCCTTTCCCTACTGGATTTAAATAAAATGAAGCAGTCAAAATCAAACAGGTTTGCTTGATAAAATGTATAACAGCTTATGAAATTGATTTTAATATTCAGTATCTGAGTATCTGTGTTTTCAGTTAATCTCTCTAGTTCATGCATATACATCTTTATCTGCTTCTCAAGAAAGAAATTATCTGAACAGTAAAATTCTCTTCTTTTTTTTTCAAATATCCACAAATCTATGAATTGTGCACTTCATCTAATGATATAATCATGAACCAGTTTCATTCTTGGGTGACTGAAACCAGTGAAAACTATAGTAGGTATACATCTGTCCCAATAATTTATCTGTCTATATAACACAAAATAATGTATTAATTATCGCATCTTCCACCTACAGAGATTCCAAATTGCTTATTACAGCAACTCTCTAGGTAGGGCTTACTTACCCACTACTGCAATACAATGGAAGGTAGGAGACATACTATATTATACAACTGTTCATGCCAATATTTATACCAATATTCCAGTCATGAGATTTTTCCTGCCAACTGTCAGTGATGCTAATTAATAATAATTAAGTTTATGTACTAATACTTCCAGTTCTTCCTGTCTACCAGTAATAAACACATATTTCATGCTTTCAAAGTGACAGTTTCTCAAAACAGAAGACATTGAGTAAATCAAAAGGAAGGAAGAATATAATCAGAAAAATGTGAATGATAGTTGGCAATTGTTTAAGAACACTTAATAGATGTCCGTAAAGCCACAATCCAATGATTGAGGAAAAGGACATGTTAGTTAAAAAATTGATCTGTGTTAGAGGGGGAAGTGAAGGCAAATATAAAAATAATACCTAATACATAGAAGAATGGGGAAGTTGATAAAAATGAATATAAACCAAAAGCTAGGAACTGTATAAAATTGATAAGGGAAGCACAGGGACACAAGGGAAAATCTATGGCCATCATGGTTAAGGACAATAAAAGGGAGTTTTTAAAGTATATTAGGAACAAAAAAATCTTGACAACAGTTTCCGGCTGTTACTAGATGGAGATAGAAGAATTAGCAATAATAATTCAGAAAAGGCAGAAGTGTTCAGTCAATATTCCTATTCTGTATTTGCAGAAAAATACACAGATTATGTAGTCTCATCATATGATGATGATGAACACTCCATTCCACTATTATTTCAGAATGATGTTAGAAATTAGCTACTAAAGTTAGACATTTTTAAATCAGCAGGTCCAGATACCTTGCATTCTGAAGTTTTTAAATAACTGGCTGAAGAGCTTACTAGACTGTTAATGTTGATTTTCAATAAGTCTTGGAACACTGGGGAATTTACAGGAAATTGGAAGAAATCTAATTTTGTGCCAGTATTTTAAAAGGATAAATGGATTGACATGAGAAATTATTGGTTTGTCAGTCTGGCACTGATCTTGGGCAAGATAATGGGGCAGGTGATTTGGGACTTAATTAAATAAAGAATGAAAGGAGGGTAATATAATTAATGCCAATCAACACTATGAAAAATAGATACTATCAAACAAATTTGATATCTTTTTTGGATGAGATCACAAATTTGGTTGATAAAAGTAATGATATTGATATAATATAGTCAGACTTCTCTTATGCATTTGACTTGGTACCAAATGGTATTTTGAGTAAATAACTAGAACCAATATAAAATTTACATGGAACACTTCAAAAGGATTAAAAGATGACTCACTGATAGGTCTCAAAAATGTAATTGTTAAATGGAGCATCATCTTTGAGTGTGTATCTACTCGGGTCCCTTCGCTATTTAACATTCTATCAGTGACCTGAAAAAGAACATAAAATCATCAGTGATACAATTTGCAGATGACACAAAAATTGAGGGAATGTTAAATAATGAAGAGGACTGGTCACAGTTTCAGAGTGATTTGGTCTGCTTTTTAAATTGGGTGCAAGAAAAAATATGTCTTTTAATGTCTAGGAACAAAGAATGTAGGCCATACTTGAAGGATGGGGGACTCTATCCTTGGGAGCAGCAACTCTGAAAATGATATGGAGGTTGTAATAGATAATCACAAAGTGCTGTCTAGGATGATTTAGTTGGGGTTGGTCCTGCTTTGACCAAGGGGTTGGACTGGATGACCTTCTGAGGTCCCTTTCAACCCAAATCTTCTATGATTCTGTGATTCTATAATCAGCTAAATATGAGCTCCCAATTCAACACCATGGTCAAAAGGGCTAATTTATTAGCAGGTGTTATAAGCAAGACATAAGAAGTAATTCCTCCTTTCTACTCAGCACTGATAAGACCTCCAGTGAAACATTGTGTCCAGATCTGGGTATCACACTTTGGGAAAGATGTGGACAAATTGAAGAAAGTCCAGAGGAGAGCACTACAAATTATAAAAAGTCTATAAAACATGACCCATGAGGAAAGATTGAAAAAATTGAGTTTGTTTAGTCTGGAGAAGAGAAGACTGCGGTAGGGGGTATGATAATAGTCTTCAAGTATATAAAAGCTTGTTACTAAAGGAGGCTCTTCTATTGTTCTTCATAATCACTGAGGACAGAACAAGAAGTAATGGGCTTAAATTGTGGCAAGAGATTTAGGTTAAGACATCCGCAAAAACTACCTAACTCTAAGGGTTGTTAAATTACCTATGAAGGTTGTAGAATCTCCTTCACTGGAGATTTTTAAGAAGAGGTTAGACAAATATCTGTCAAGGAATAATTTTTGTCTGTCTCAATGGAGGGGACTGGACCAGTGATTATTTCCAATAACCAGTTCTATAAAGGCAGGTGATATTTAAGAACCTATTCTGAATAGGTTCTTAAACATCATGCACACAGCACCCCAACAACCCAGCACCCAAACTTCACAGTGCCCTCCACCGTGAAATTGACCCTCCCTGGTCAATTTCGGAGGCAGGGAGAATCACTCCCCGCAGTGAAATTGACCCTCCCTGGTCAATTTCGGCGGCGGGGAGCGCTAAGAACCGGTTCGCTGAATTTTTTCTATTTTAAGAACCGGTTCGTGCGAACCGTTGCGAACCGGTTGGATATCATCACTGGACTGGACTAAATTACCTATTAAGGTCCAGTCCAGTCCTACATTTTTGTGATTCTATGTGATCCTTGGATGTATAAACAGGGGAATCTTGAGCAGGAATAGACAGACTATTTTACATTTTTATTTGGCACTGGTGTGACCGCTGCTGGAGTGCTATGTCCAGTTCTGCAATTTAAGAAGAATATTGAAAATTTGAAAGGGTTCAGAGAAGAGCCAGGAGAATGATTAAAGGATTAGAAAATATGCCTTATACTGGTAGACTCAAGGAGCTCAATCTATTTAGAGAAGATAAAAGGATGACTAAGTCCCTACATGAAGAACAAATAGTTAATAATGGGCTGTTCAATCCAGCAAAGAAAGGTACTATCCAATGGATGGAAGTTGAAGCTCAATGAATTCAGACAGGTATTAAGACATACATTGTTAATGGTGAGAATAATTAATTATTGGAACAGTTTACCATGTCTCCAACACTGACAACTTTTAAATCAAGTGAATTTTTTTTTTTGGAAAGACATGCCCTAGGAATTATTTTAGGATAGTTCTTTGGCCTGTGTTATAAGAGTTTAGACTAGATCATGATGATGCTGGTTTTTAATCTGTGAATTCAACATGCTCCTTTCATTTGTATACAGACATGTAAAATATTGAGTAGATTATCCCACTGTTTTGCTGCTGACCCTATTACAATTTTCCATTTCTCCCCCAAATCCCCTTTCTTTAGGTCATTCTTTTTCATACCTACCGATGGGCTTTTCTCATCTGCTCCCTTTTTTACCTAATTTAAAGCCCCACTCCTCACTAGGTTGGTGAGTAAGCATTCAAAGATGGTTTTGCCCTTCTTGGTCAGACAAACCCCATCTCTTCCCATCTTTTTGACCCTGTGATTTTAATTTAGTTAACTATTCTGTTGATACCCAAGAGAAAATTGACTCCATCTCACTCTCTCTTTGCCATGCTGCTTTTTCAAAGTTAAATAAATATTAAAAACTTAGTTAAATGGGTGCTAAATGCTCAGACAGGAAGCAGATCAGTTGTGCAGGCACTGGCTTTCTGTAGTCATTTCCAGCATGGAACTACACTGTAAATATTTAAACAGTGTGATATTTAATGCCTTCATACATTAGACATAAAAATTATAGCCCAGCCAGTGGGACATCTATTTCTGTCAGCTATACTCATGTAAATCTGCAGTAACTCCAGTTATTCAGAGAAGTTACTCAGGTGCGAATAGAAATATAATTTGAGCCATGTGTTCTAAAACTCCGAAATATGCTTTTGTATGAATCAGACTGTACTCAAGCTATTAAATGTTTTCTTTTTAAATCCAGAACACTTTTAGGAATGTTTAGGAAACATTTTTTTAAAATCTTTTGCTTATCCCTCATATGTGTAGGTCACAAGCATACCTTTGGAGAGCATTTAAACTTTTTCTTTCTCAATAATTGAATGGCCTCTTTTACTATTTTCCTTTTTAGTGAACTGACAGGTACTATCTATTGCTCTCAGTACCCTGGCAGTTTTGACACATTCATTCTTTGACACATTCATTGACACACTCATTCATTCTTGCTCAAATCATTGACATTTTGAGATTTATATATCACCTTTTCCCCACGGAATTCTCCATTCGCTTCATTCCATCACTGCTGTTTCATATTATGAAGACTTTTAATGCTGAAAAAGATGCTGATTCGTCTCCCTTCAAAAAGAAACCATAAAACCATAAAAGAGGGATGGGGGGGATAGCTAGATGTACAATTGTCTATGAAATTCCTAGACTATACAGTACTAATGTTGGCAAGATATTGTTATTTAAAATAATGTTTCAGAGGAGAGAGTACCTGGCATTTGATTAAATATAAAACAAAATCAAATTATTGAATACCATAACAGGGTTGGCCACTTCCCAACGGCCTTCCTCATGTCCTGGGGTTACCTGTGCCTGCAGCACCTTGCCTCAGTTTCCCTTCTGCTCAGGTTCCTAGAAATAGTCCACAAAGATTTACTGTCCAGTCAAAAGGTCTCCTTTGGGCCTGGATTTAGTAAAAAACAGTTCAAAAGAATTTTCCCTTATTATTGTATAGCATTTGTCAAAGGCCAGTGTGAATTATGAAGCACTAGGAAAACTGATAATGATATGGCTAGGATATGCATCTTACACACTGAAAAACTTATAATTAAAGTACCCCAAAAATTGATATGTCATTAGGATCCCAATGGAACTGTATTTGCTGTAAAATTATAGTTTTAGCCAGTGTCTTAAGTTCCATACTGAGTTAAAAATAAAAACAAATACAACTTCCTGTGTCACTGAGAATAATTTCAGCCTGAGCTGGACCAGTTTCTAAGGCTGCTTTACTGGACATGAAAAGATTTCAGATGCAGTTGTAAGTTTGCAGCTGGACTCCAAAGGCTCTTGGATCCTCAGGGTCCTGAGACAGCCAATATCCTATTTGTGACCATGGAGTTGTGGTGTTCTTACAGCAGGGAAGGTCTAGCTTTCAGTCTTTCTGTTAAAGAGCTCACCTGTCTTTGAATCAACTGATCCTCCAGGGTGTGTAAACCAAAGGTGTCTGGGTATTTCGCCTGGATCAGGTGTTTAATGCAAAGTAATGATAGGGAAATGTATTTGCAATTATAGTAAAATGCATTACTATGTAGTATAATTTCCTGAAGGGCAAAACATAACAACATATTGTAATGGTGCATTTTTTAATATAAATGGAAAGTGCTAATTCCAGACATACCTTTTATTATCATAATGATTTTGCCATTTCTCTAATATATTGTACTTTCACATTCCATAAATACAATGCAGAACATTACGTTTTATTCCTGTATACTCATTATTATTTGTATTATATTATGATATAATAAATTGCAGTTATCACACTGTGGTATTTCTTTCCACAGTAAAACCAGTCACATAGATTTTATTGAAGTAACAACTATTCTTTTAATTAAAACACCTACAAAGTGCAACTCATTGTATTTCCCAGTTTTTCTGTTTCACAATAATATTATCTATACTGACCTTTCTTTCTCTTAAGATTTTGCCATTCTACTTTCATTCCTTTGGGTTTTGTTTTTTAAATGAACAAGAGGAGACGGATTAGAAAGTACCAAACAATAAATTGCACATACAGTACTACTAAGTCAATTACAATCCTAAATCTTTAATTCATATGAAGGATGAAAAGGAACAAATTCAAATTCTGAATACCAAATAGCAAAAATGTGTCACACTTTTTTTAGCTCCGGAATTTGAATGTCATACCAAAGCCTAAATGTGGAAAATGATCCAAGATAATGAATACACAAAAAAATTATTAGCGCTGGAAGTTTAAAAAGAACTGGGTTTAATTTCTTAAACTTTTATGATTCTGCATTTCTGAAGTAATATATAGAAATAAAAGTGAAATATTAGATGTATGTTTTACAAATAAATTGAAGTATAAAATGAGGAGCTTTTGAAATTTATGTTGGAGTCTGAGATACCATTCTAGAGTGAGGAATGTAGTGAAACCATAAATCAGAATTGCACAAGCACAAATGAAATGACTATTGGCCAGAACTAAAGTTCCACTGAAGCTAATAGCTAGACTTCCATTAACTTCAGATCAGGCCGTTTACAATCAATAAAGCAATGAAGCTATGAAGCAAAGGAAATTTGTACAGCTTGCAAGGGCCAGAAGCTCTGGAGCTTAGCATTTCATGGATTGTACCCTAACTGCACAGACAGATTTTAGCACCAACTAATTTTTTTTAAAGTTGGGGAATTACATTTTTTTAAAAAAAACATTGAACAGAAAAACTCAAGATAAATGTTACTGTGTCTCAAAGCATGTAATTTTCAATATGCTGTAAAGTTGTAGGAATTGATTTGATAACTAGGCACATTTTGTTAATAATATTTTTTTAAATACAAAAATTAATAGCCTGTAAAGATTGGAACAACATAATTTCATTGCTGTCTGATCATCCAAATAAATATACACTATTATTCATTGCTCAAACTACTGGATCCATTCATCCTTACATTAAATATGTCAAAATAGAGAATCCAAGTGGAATAATTGTATTGATTTTACTGAAATGAAAAGGCTACAAGACCACTGACAATATGAACACTTTGTTTTCTTTTTTCAAGATAACCTCATTTTAACTAGAAGCATGACACTGAAGATGTTTGTCAAAGTACTGTAGCATTAAATAGAGATATTATCATGCAGGTTAAACATTGATGTATTGTTCATTAGTATGCTACTGATGATGGGTAACTTCAGAAGATTAGTTGATTTGGTAGAGATGCTACCATATCTTAGCCAAACTATGTAAACTTACTTATTTGTGGGTTTGCAAAACAGAGCTGAAATTCTTTCTAATTAGACTTTTTACCCTTTTGGAGGAGATGTTGTAAGAGTGACCTTTCTTGTGATATTTCATCACTTAGGCTTCTGGCCAATGTCAAAAGATAATGAAAAATAAAGGGAAAATATTAACCACACTAGCCCTCCATTTTTACAGTAATCATTCTGCTGTATGTTTTCAACAAGTTTTGGAAGTTCTGATATTTGCACCCAATTGTCTTTGACAGCAGTTTTAGGGAAAAAGGCATTAAAATCCTGCAAACATCAAAGGACCTTCTTCTGTATTCCTGTACAGGACAAATCTGCATACACCCATGAGAGCTCAAGGAGCCAAGGCAAGCTGACACTAGATCCATAGAAAGGCAGCTTTTGAGACAATGGCTCCCGATTTAGCAAATTTCTCTCTGCCTCCTCCAGCTTTTAATGAACAAAAAATCTGCCTATCCCCACCTCTTAAAACCAATCCTTACTAAACACCTGTTTCTGGGGAATTCTGAGAGGTTGGGTTGAAATGAGCGTGCTCTGCAACTATTACTTACCTCTTCCAGCCAATGTTCTCATGCCCTACTCCCAGCCACTCACATCCTAATATTTTCCTTTATCAATGGAGGAGAGTACTTGGCTCTATGTTTGCTAAAAAATTTCCCCAGTAACAAGTAAGAGAATGAAGTCCTTAAAATACATACTGCAATTGCCCTTGGCTATACAAAGAAGTTAATCATGGAAAAAGTTAAGGCGTGGATGTGTTCTCAGTTTGAAAAACTGGTGTACTGACTTGGCAGGAAATTGCATCATATAAATAATTTAATTTATACAAGTGACACAACTGTAGAATTCTATATGCTATGGGGAGATTTCATTTCTTACATTAAGGCAAGCACTGATATTAAGATTAAATAGGTACATGAGATAGCTATTTAAGTAGCTATGTTGTGTCGTTTTGCAATCCAACATTGTGTTTGGGTTTTCCTCTTTGTACATTGTACTTTAGTTAGATTATTTGTTGTTTTGAATTTTTTTTTAAACCTTTGTGCCGAGTTTTGTACCACTGTTTAAAGAAGAAAGATAATGTAGTGAATGGAAAAAAAATAAGTATTAAATGAAATGCCAATATTCAGGTACCTTGCTTATTAACAAACAGATAAGGTAATTGATTTTGATAATAAAAATCAATATATTGTAAAATTTGTTCAACACAAACCAATTTTCAAACACCTTTGGAAAAAGATAACCAGGTTTTCATGAACTGCCACTGGTCATGTCATAAAATGCTTCTGACCTTCAAACATCAAAGGAAGCCAGGAAGTAAATAGAGTGGATTATATCCCCAAATTTTGCCCCATTTGAGCTTTCCCTTTTAATTTCCTTTTTCCATACAATGGAGGCCTGAACCTAATTGTGCTAAAGCTTTTTATCTTGCTTGTAACTGTTATCTCATTTTGACCACCGCTGCAGAAATAGCTAAGAAAGTAGTAACTTGTAAGAGGTTTGCTTTTGTATGTCTCTCTCTCTCCCCTCCCACCAAACTTTACTTAATCTACCTGTTGGTCAGAGCATGTTTGTGCTTGCAAGAATGATATTATTTGTTTGTGTAATCACCACTTATTAATTATTCAAAATAATGTTCATGAAAATTGTTATTAAGTTATGTGTATTCTATGCAGTCTTTTTCTTTTTCTTTTTTTTAAGTAATCTCTAAGACTAGATTTGAAAAAAACATTTTAGCTTGGTCACTTTTAGCCATAACATAACTTTGAAGGCTGTGTGGAGTTGTAACACCTCCTCTTCCACCAATTTATTCTTTTGTATGCCTGTGCAGGAGAGAGCAACATTCTGGCATTTATTGAAAGGAATGCAACAGTCTAATTGCAATGATTAGTAACCACTTCAAATGCAACAATGTAATATGGCTTATGTTTGTTACACACAAATTCTCCATTCTTCTTATGCAAATTATAAGACCTTCTGAAATGTTAACTGGTTGTGCAAGGTCATAATTTGAGAACTGATTTATATAAACTGATCTATTAAAACCATTGTAAGTTTTAGTACACATTTCCGATTTTTTTTTGTGAAGATGTAGGCTATTGATCTTCATATATTCTAGAGCATTAGAAATGTCGACAATTTTTTTAATCTTAACTGAATTCTCTGGTTTTCCAGTGCCTTTTGCACAGTCTGCAAATCTCCAAATGTCCTAAAAACACTCCAATTATTAAGGAAATTGTTCTGTGGCAAAACACAGGGAGCAGTTGATTGAATTACTTTCTTTTAGATTGATCTGTCTATAAGAATGTCACCAAAAGTGATTGTCTGTTTTCTGTGAAAAGCACCTGTATATACATCACCATTCTCTGTTCTTTTTGTTGTCACCTAGATGGTAATAGGTAAGGTGCTTTATCATTATCCTTAGCACAGGGAAATGGTCCAGTTTGACTTTAGTCTAAGTGAATTATTTAGAAGTATTTTAGGATTTTTTAACTTGATAATGGTACTACTGGTATTGACTTAAGAGAACAGTTTCTGATATTGGCTTCAGGATAAGAAATCCACTTCTATTAGAGAGTCAGTTGTGTTTATAATATGATCATAAAGAAGATAATTAAGCATTAGACAGCCTCTTGCAGTATTTCAATGCTTCACAAATGTTATTCTAACAAACAAACTGTTATTTAAATGTAGTCTTTTGTAGAACTGAACTGCTCGGTCCTATTTGTAGTTGGTCTGTGTTATTTTAGAGGGAAGAAACAGCTAGAAAGTATTGATCTGCATAATATGATTTTACATAAGAGTGGGTGTATGTGTGTGTGTGTACTCCAAGTAAATAATGTCTTCTTTAACGCATATATATGTCTGAACTTTGAACTGCTGCAGATTGTATATTAGGGAAAGTCTCTCTGAATTTCCCAGGCATGGAGGAGGAAATACAACTGCTTTCTTTAGGGATCTGAAAATTTGATTCTGAAACAGAACAAAGCCCCTAAAAGTTTCTGGTCTTACAAGTCTTGTCTTCAGAGCATAATATCAAAGCCTCTATAAGAATTTTAAGCTGTTCTATCTGATTCTAAGAACAGCCTAATTGCCCTGTTGTTGCTGTCTTCCTTATATCTTCTGATTTCTTTTATTATCTGAGAGTTCTTACATCTGTGCTGCACTATGGCACTGACATTCTTGACACTTTGACTATGTAAAAGCGTGCAATTAACTATTAATGAGATGTTCAGGACAGTAAGGAGGAGGTAAAGTTTTTAAAAGTCCAGAGTTTTGTTGTTTGTTTTCTTAAAAGAGATTCAACGTAAAATTTTTCAATAGAAATAATCTATATACTAAACTTTTATATACTAAGATTTGTATCTCCAGAACCTCAGATGATGGCTTCAACTAATTAAGACCCACTGAGGTAGCATTTTGAAACCCATGTATGTCTTTAGCCTTGTATTAGCTCACCTGCCCACAAGGAAGGAAATTCGTTTTACTTACTATAAAATAGATATTCCTATCCTCTAGTCCTGGTACTCTTTGAGAGCTTACTCTGCACTGAGAATTTTAATCCTAACTAATAACTTTAAATTCTAGTGTAGACTGGAAACATTTGTTCCTAGTTTAATTTAGTTAAAGCACTGTTAAATACCCCAATGTAGACAAGTCTGAGATGACTAGGACAGGAAAACTGGTTAAATCAGAATGAATCAGATAAATTTTACTCTAACCATCTAAATTTATGTTTTTCCTTCTCAAATAACTTCACCTATAGTTAATACTAATACTTCTCTGTAAGTATGAAAATACCAGCCATTTCAAGCGTCTCTTTCTAATTTGTGTTCTTCCAGCTAATAAATCAATAATTAAGGCCTCAATCATGCAAGTGAATTTGTATAGGCGAAACCCTTTGTTCATACAGAGCCCAACAGATTTTGATAGGACTCCATGGCTTCATGGTTCTGCCTGTATGGAGTCACATCCAGTGATGAGTATTTACAAACTCAGAATCAAATCTCTAAGCATACTCTTCATTAAGTAGTAGTATTAGTGCCTCTAGGCTTCTCTTGTACCAAGAGAAGAAGTACTATAGACATCTTAACAGCGTGACATAAAAACATCAAATGTGAAGGCAGTGTTACATTTTATGTTTTACCAGATTAATACACACAATTATGATTTTATTTTGAAAATATAGTATTTTTTAACAAACCAAATGTCCATAGTTCAGTATAAAACAAGATATTTAGGGGTAATCTAATGGTTAGAGAAGGAAGCTAGGAATTCACAATTTCAACCTCAATTCAAGATCATTAATGCCGCTATGGATTAGGCAAATTCTTTTAACAAAAGTTTTTAAATTTAGGTATCTAATTTTAAGCACATTCAGCACATCCATTAAAACAGTGTTTAGGTTCCTGAAAAAAACAAAAAGGCATCTGCAGGTGCTCAGTACCTCTGAAAGTTAGGCCACTTTTATTTTGGTGCCTCATTATAAAAATTGATATCTAACTTGAGGAACCTAAATTTCAAAAGGTTCGAATTAACATCTTTCTCTCCTTTCCCCGGTTTGCTCCATGGGGATAATAGGGCCTATTTACCTAGTCACTTACCTACTCATGTTTTTAAAATATGTGTTATTGCAATTAATATTTGTAAAGCGCTTTGATAATTAATCTACGTTTTAAGCTTGATCATTAAAATTTTCAGAAACTGAGGAACAGCCTGATTAACTGATATACAGACTAGTTTATAGATCTCTACATCAGCCCTGTGAAATTCTGGTCACTGTCTTGCCTGTGGCAAGTATCTTTTTGAAGTGGGTATAAAAAAATATGATGGCAAATCTTTGAAAACTAGCCACCCCTCTTTCTGATAACAATTCTGTTCCCAACAAAACCTCTTTCCTCTCACCTAGGCCTGGAGTTCAGGTTATTTTCTAGTTCCAGCTACAATCACTGTCACTTGCACCTACCTCTCCTCTCCTAATCTGTCACCAGCACCCAGAGAAACACATCTTTTCTGGTGTCAGTGAGCCTCTTCTCACACTACTCCTTTCTTTCTCAGTACTCCCTACTTCTTCACACCCAAGGCTTCTCTCCTGCTATGCTACACGATAAGTGTCCTTTCTACATCCCATTCCTCCTTCTCCTCCTGCTGCTTCTTCCTTGTCTCTATCCAAAGCAGGAGAATTGATAGTAGCATCCGCCTCCACCTCAGAAAAAAGACCTAAGGATAGAGGGGCAGGAGCAGGCTCAGAATAGAAGCTGAGCAGAAAGAAACAAAGAGGTGAGGTAGAGAATATTCAGAGGTACGGGCAGGCAACAAATTGATTTTTTTTAAGGGCACATAAGTATATTATGGTACAGTGGTCACTGCATTTTAGTTAAGGTTGTGATACACAGTTCAGTTTTAACAAGAACTTTAAACCCTTATTTTGTAAAAAACTTATTGAAATGGCAAAAACCAAAACATAGAATATAACCTTTGAACGCTATTTGTATGGTGGTGGTTTGAAAGATGAATTGATATAGGAAGAATAACAGGCGTTTAACCATTAACTTTGTTGATAATTTTTTCCACTGCATTTTCTCACTTTTCTTTGTACTATTTTGCAAGAAATCTAAGACGCTCTGGAATCTATCCATTGGATAAATTCTTCCTATTTGTGGGATGATTCCTAGAAGATACATTGTACATCAGGAGAGTTTGTCTATAGAATATTTTAAACTTATTTTCCATTACCATTAAAATGTTCAGATCTCACCTCTTCTAAGTACTGTTTAAGTTCCCATGCAATGTGCTACCCTTACTATTGACTAAGGACATGAACCTCAACCTAGGGGACATTTAGGGAAGAGCTGCTGATATGTATAACTCACTGGGCAGAATGTGTGTGTACGCATCTGCGTGTGTGCACATGCACACCCAGTCTATAGTGAATGTGAGCATGTGGCAACATTTCGCTTGAGTGGTTGACTCTTCAGCCCAGGGTGTGAAGGTCATTGGTTCAATCCCTGTTTTTCACCAAGATGGCATTTTACACATTTGTGACTGTCTCACATTAGCTTGTTTGAAGGTTGGGAGGTATGCTTCATATTGGTGGGCATGGGAGGAGTGAAACAGGCAGATCTGCTGGTGTAGTACAGGCATGCCCACCCTCCTGCTACAGCTGCTCTTGGTTCTAATCAGCTTTTGGAACTCCATTGAGAAGTTACAAAGTGCTTCAGGGAGTGAGTGATGACACAGACATCTTCACAGAAGTTCCATCCAGCTGTCAGATTATGTTCTTACTACTAAATATGGTGGGCTGTTCATACTATATGTACTTTCAGTAAGTTTAAATGGGGAGAAAATAATACGTACAAAGAATTTACTGACACATTACAGCCACTAACACTCTTAAAAGGGAGGTTAATAAATTCAGGATAAGCTGTTTTCCCTCTGATTTCCACACAGGTGCAACTTATCTTCTGCCTGACTGTGGGAGCTATCCATGCAAGTACACTAAAGCTGTATAAAAAATCCCTAGGAAATTAGCTAGCAAAAATTAGTTTTAGAGACAGTTAAGGTTACAGCAGGACCACACACAATCTTACAATGCATCGACACCAAACCTTACAAGAATGGAAATAAGTTAAATGGAAAGACTTGTACACTCCATTCTACCTTCCCACTACTTACAATGCTAGTGATAAAACACTCCATAAGGTTTTCACTTCCATCTCCATAGGATACCCAAAAGCAGTACTTGCCCCGGCTTAATCTTACTTTTGTATCTTTTATTCAGTATTCATAATGGATAATAGGAAAGTGTATTGTTTTAGGGCAATCATAAAAATTCTAGACTTCTTTAATATAAAACAAACATAGCTTATCTAAATTTGTCCTGCTAATTAGTATTTATGCATTCTATTTTTTTTTAAAGTCTGTTATCTCTATGGGCCAAAGTGCATTAAGCTTTATGGCTGTGTTGTTATTTTTATATAACAAATGCATTTTACCAAAAAAATAAATAAAACATCATGCCATTTGGAAAGCACAGCTGTGTGGGTCTATACCTTCATTTTTCCTGTCAAGCTGAAAATGAATACATGTGAGCTATAGTTTATGTGCAAGTGTTTACAAAGTATTCATTACGGTGTTAATTTATGGGCACACTTAAATATATGAAATTAAGTCATTTGGCTTTACCTCAAGAAATGAAATAATTTATATGATTGGTAGTAATTGAATTTTTGGTGTATAATATGGCAGTTTTATGAAATGTAGGTTAGTAGTCAGAAGTATCTGAAACAAATTAGAAATATATAATGTGCAAGTGAGACTGATTTTTGCCCTAGCAACTTTTCCACAGAAATAAGTTAAATTGTTGTAAGAATGTAAAAAGCGTTCTATATCTATATCCTGGGTTGTAGAAAAACTACATTGCATTATATACTGGGTCTCCATTAAAAAGTTGGCATATGCTAGTAGTCAGCACAATTGTATCACTTTTCCTCATAATCTTTTAATAGGAAATAGTGCTATCTGTTGGCAAATATTGACCTTTTAATAGAAAACACTGTATTTTTTTAAATTTAATATGCAATCATGATTAAAGACCATGTTACAAAGCATATGCACAAGGGGCCAGAGTTCATGTTGAGCATCTAACCATTTCCAGACATTTGAGTATTTTACTGTGGAAACTTAATGGTCTCTTAATATAGATGCTTTGCTATGAAATATAAATGGAAAAAGTAGGCCTTTTAAAGGCATTTTGTAGTTATTTTTATAATTTTATATTTACAAACCTTGAAACTTGGTCAAATTTTGTCTCTCCCGCTATCTATTGTTTATTTCTGGAATTGCCTGTTCCCACATAAGCAGTGAAAAGTTACATCTCTAAGTCCTACTGCATGATCTAAGAAGGCTCCTCTTTTGTTCACTTGTTCTTGATGTATCATCTAAATTTAGATTCTCTCTCTGACACCTTAAACTTTTGAGGTTGTGAGATTCTCTTTTAGAGTTCCCTTCTCCTTTTCCCACTTGTGCACATTTCCTTTTAAAGGACAAACACTGTTTTCTTTACCATTCCCACTGCGGTCTGTTCAGGAAGTGAAAGTCTTTGAAATGGATGTGGCATCAGTACACAGTAAGTAAATTAATTAGCAATAAAAAATAGCTTTCATCTGATTAAATTATTTAGAAAGAAGAAAGGTGGAGTAGGAAGAAAGCAGGTTTGAATTTTTTTTTAATGTCCCTTACTCTAACTGGGACTTGGGACTGCATCAGTTGCAGAGACTTCCTTCTCTGAATGAAGCTGAGCAGATTCAGCAATGGAATAGTATTTCTGAAGACAAAACCTCAGGAAGGTTTACTGGAAAAAGGCTGAAAACAGACTCAATGTGTTATAGAAGCTAATATTGGCTACATTGCAGAGACAATACTCCTTTCAGCCCCCCTCAATCCTCATATAGATGAGGGCACTGGGGTGTCAGTAATGAGGTGGGGTCAGATTAGAAAGGGGAAGGTTTGATGGCCTCCCAAACAGGAGGAAACAATTAAGGAAAAAATGATGACCTTCCTTGTACAATTTATTGCTGAGTGTTCCCAAAAAAGTAGTAAAAGCTGTGGCCTTATTTAAAGCAAATATATGGTTGCATCTTGTCTTTCTTTCTGCATGGTCAGGACAATAAAACATTGCTTTTAGAAGAGGAAACATTATCTGTGGAACAGGAAAGTTTCTTGGAATCAGGCTGAGGCCAGACTTAGTGTTCTAGGTAGCAGCAGAAGATACTGTAAATGACAAGATCAGGACTAATACCTTGTATTACTTTACAAAGTCATCATTGTTTTAAAAAGAGTTTCTCTTTCTACCACAAAGGATTAATCAAAAGCAGTTAAAGGTGGAGTCTTTCCTAGAACTTAACTTCAAGCAACCGTTCAAAACCTGATGGAAGAACAAATGACAACTAAAAGGGGAAAAAAATCACTGAACACTACAACTATATATGCAAAGTAGTTACTTTAACAGACTAAGTAATTTTAATGGATTTGGCTACTAGTTCCCTCTGTCCTTTACTGATTTGTCCATTGAAATGTGTAAAATTAGAGCTCTGTTTCCATATCTGCAAAGACTTTGAAGCTGCTATTGATGGTGAATTTTGACCTTGAGTTTGGTTTCTTGTTATAAAGCATATGGGGCAAACTACTGAAAGATTACACTGAATAGAGTTGTTTGGAAAAAAGGGATGATTTAATGGATGATTTGAACATTCATTTCTGCATGTCATGAGAAGGTAGGAATACTATTCTGGATACCTTGGAATCTGGAGTGAGGAAAATTTGGGAATTGGATGGAGACTGAAAACAGGCACAGTAAAAGGAGACAAAGGTACAGGTGAGAATTTTAGCAAAGGTAGAGTAAGCCATTATATCAGTTTATTCAGTATCATGTCACTTTATAATTTCCGTATGTGGCCAGCATTTGAAAGGGCCCACCAGTTCTAGGTGCTCAGATCTCATGCACATCCCATGGGAGTTGGGCACTTAATTCCCTTAGGCTCCTTTGAAAATCCCAATCCCAAATGCCTTAAGGGCCAATAGGAATACTTTTTATAGAATTAAAAAAAAATACTTTGATGATGTTTCAGTGATCGTAATGAGTAGATTTACAGTCCTTGAGAATGTAGGAGATACAGCACAGTGAAGGATGACTCCAGTATTATTGATCTAGGAGACAAGGGAGCTCTTGGCTTTTCTTGCCCAAGAGGAGCAATGTCCCTTGATTGGAGATGTTCAGCTAAAGGCACTCAAGGCGAAATGACAAGTTTACCTTGTTAAACAAGGCAGATTGGGAGAAATCTCAGATATAAATCACAATCTATGTACTTAGAATTATTATTGTTTTGCAAGTTGGTTTTCTAACTTTTAGAGAATGCTAATATAGTTTTTAAAATATGCAAATTATTGTTGATTTAATTTGTTTTGCTCGTTATATTAGGAAAAGTAAGCTATAAATAACAATCTCAGTTGACCTGGTGCAGTGTGCCAGATGTGGGCAATAAACATCACAGAGAAAATATAGGCTGCTGTAAAGTATGTAAGCACTGGATAGAATGACAAATCATTTAGCATTGTCAAAGCTAAAAATATGAATCTCTCCAGGACTTTTCAAATTTTATCCGAACTCTACCAGCTTGAGGGCTTTGAAAATCATCTCTGCCACCATACCCACTGCAATTTAAAGGTCTAGAACAGTTGTTGACTGTTCATTAATGTTTCTTTAACAGTTGGAAAATATGGCTGTTACCAGGAAATGAAAAATAAACTTAGCATTCTTCAGTAGGTTGACCATTTTCAATGGGAGGCTTAGTACAACAGTCAAAGGGTTTGGGAACATTCTGGACCAGTTATTTCAGAAACTGAAGCAGGGATACTATTATGTGATCTTCCAATCATCTCATTGGTGCTTTAGCACAGCTAGGATGAGACCCCATGAATAATGGCAGAAACACAAATTCAGTTTAAAAAAAATACTTTTTAATACTGAAAAATGGTACAGAGGCAGTTCCCCTCCTGTTGCTGGTATACTTTCACAATAAAAAAAAATAACTATGAGAAGTTCTTCTCATCTAGAAGGAGCCACATCCTTTTAGATTCACTGTCTGTGAATCTCCCAGGAAATACCCAGCTCACCCATCCACCATGGTGATTACAATGCACAACCACCTTCAGACATTCCAACCTGATTTGGAAAAAAGGTACCGGTACTTCTCTCCCCTTCTCCCAATATTCTCTCCTGATAAGAATAATTGAGGTAAAATATGCAAGAGGGATATACGCTTCTTAAAATATTGGTTTGCAGTGAATGTCTTTAATAGAAACATATTGGAGAGTTATCACCTCTTCTCCCAAATCTACTACTCAAAAGAAGTCCCCTATAGATTTTTTCCATGCATCATATATCCAAGTTTATTTTCCCTATACATTTTCTTTTATAAATTATTTGGTAACAACTAGAGAATTAAAGCTTTGCATCTTAGAAATATTATTCCTATTCTGGAAACCAAATTATTGATATCTTAGCTAGATAAGTATACTTAGCTCATCTAAGTATACATTGTGGGATATCTGCCTCCACAGCACTGTATTCTTAGGCCTTGTTCTAGCAAAGTACTTAAGTACCCACTTCACTTAGGAATTGACATCAATAAGATTACTCGTGTTTAAAGTTATGCATGTGTTTAAATGCTTTGCTGTATTGCTTGGCTAATTATTCCGAAAATGGAACCTTCTCATTAAGGGGTTGATCCAAGACACTTTGAAATCAATGGTAAGGCTCTGGTTGTCTTCAGTGGGCTTTGCAATGGGATCAAAGTGTAAATGGCATTCCTGGTAGGCAGAATGCATTATATACAATTGGGGAATAAAGGGGCAAAACAGGACTACTATTTTAGTCTTAATTTTCCCATATAGCATATTAGTCCAAAACTTGGATTTTTACCCATTTGAAGAGGCCTCTGGGGTCTGGAAAGAAAGGATCTAGAGAATTAAAACTTGTTTTTCCCCTGTATCAGTCTAGGTCTTGTCTGGATCTTGTGGCATCATGATTCTGCTCTCCAGTAATCTTTACATAAATTATAAATTCCCAGCCCCCTCCTAACAAAGTTAATGACACATTAAATTTGCTTCATGATAGCGTTTAATTATATGATCTCATATTTACTCAGAGTACAGTATAATGTATTATTTGTATTACTTTACACACACACACAGGGAGCATCTTGCGGGTTCTTTTAGTCTTGTATGATTACTCTATTATCATACTAGTCCACTCAAACTCTATTTATTTACACTTCTAATATGACGCGGACTTGTCTTTTGAAAGATATTGGCCACATGTTACACGATTTATTTTCTATCAGCAAAAAGCACTGCCTTATTTGAGGTCCAATTCTGGGGATAAGACATTTTATTATTAAAAGAGGTTAGTTGCAAATATAGGCTTTGATCCTACAAATATGCTCATGAATAACTTTACACAAATAAATGCTCCCATTGACTTCAATGGGTCTGTTTATGTGCATAAATGTATGCATGTATGTGTTTGTAGGATTGGGATGTGGGTAAGAAAGAGGTTAGAACAGGATATGTGTGTAATACTCATGCAATATACCAATAGTAAGCTTCCATTTGTATTGATAAACTGATAAAAGGAAATACTTTTTTACACAATGAGTAGTTAGCTTGAGGAATTTATTGCCACAGGAAGTCATTGGGGCCAAGAATTTAGCATGAGTCATAAGGCAGTGAACATTTCTAGCTAGCAAGAATAATCTGAATTGTCATAAATGCAAGATGATAAAAATTTGGAAGGAATAATAAACCTCATGCTTCAAGGATTAAACCGATCCGTAACTATAGTGGGGAACAGATTCTTTCACATCCATCTCCTGCAATATTGTCACATCATCTTCTGACGTATCTGGTAATAAGCACTGTCAGAGACAGAATACTGGTTTTATCCAGTATGGCAATTATGGCAATAATGGTAATATGGCACCAGCTTCACAAAATAGAAGACAAAGTTTTAAATGAATCCATATTTTGGAAGTTTCTTTTTTATTCCAAATTCTTCAGCTTTAGGCTGCAATGTTCCTTCAGTAAAATGCGTTTGGCATTTTGATGTCAAGTTATAGAAGATACTATTCATCACATTATACTGCTGACATGACCGATGAATTGCATTTTATGGTTTTATGACTTCAAAGAAATATACCAAGTTTAGTAAACACGTGGCAGATAAATGTCAGTTTGTAGTATGGGTAGTGCTGTTACAGTGGTTATCATTTTAAAGTCAGCATTTGCCAACAGTTAAAGTACAGTTCTATGTGGTGGAACACTGTTTAGCTGTTCTCTGCATGCTTGATATCCTCATTATTATTTTGCATAGGTTTATGCATACAAACGGCACAGTCAAAATGCAGTGTTCAAAAGTAAGAAAATATAATTAGAAAATGAAATGAAGTTTATCATCACTATCCCATTACCATTAACGCAGGAAAAACAGATGGAATTAAAGTGGCTCTTTACCATTTAAAAAGGAGACAAGATAAGGTGTCAGAAGCTTTTTGATGGTTACAATTGTAAATGCAAAAATAAATTACAATGATAAACTTTTCTATAAATAAAATAAAATAGAATTATATTATATTAAATTAAAAAATCACACCATCCACTAAGCAGTCCCATGGGTCAACAGTCTTGCCTTAGTGCTACATCAAAACTAGTGTAAGGGACTACTCACTGAATGCCTCCAAACAGTTGGGTATGGCAGCAAAATCTTTTTCTCACCCCTGGTGCCTGCTGTAAACTGCTGGCTTACCCTGGTGGGTCTTCAGTGGTTTGGCTCTCCAGCCAAGACACAAAGTCTAAATTAACTACTTCTGTGATATTAAAGAGTCCTATAAAAAGTCTGTTTGCTCTTGCTAGAGTATTCAGCCCCAGCTCTGGTCCCTTTAAATTCAGCTGTTTGTTCGGGCTCCTGAGATGGGGCTCCACTCACCACGCTGGCACGTCCTGCTGTCCATCTTGGGGATTAGATCTGCAGGTCAGTATGTCCTCTCCCAATGTGCCTTACCTACCATCATGTACGCTCTTGGACCCACGTCACTCCAAGGACTGTGGCACCCTTTCATGACACAGCCCTTCAGCCATGTCACAATCTGTGCTCCCCCCTTTGCAGTGAACTGTCCATTCACTTTCCCAGTGGTGACTGCAGTCAGCTGTCCAGCCATGTCCCCCACAGCCCCTGCACCTTCTTTGCCCTTAGCTCAGGGCCTCAGCATGCCAGTCCTAGCAGCCAGATACGAGCCTCTTCTTTCGCCCCTGTTCCTGCCCAGCTGAAAGCACTATAGGGTACTGATGTGAAGAATAAAGTGTGGGGAAAATTCAGTTAATTTATTGAAGACAAAAGACAAGACACCAGAAAGATTTTGAATAGACAAATCTTTCAGCAATTATCGGGAATGGGTAACATACAGAAATTATAGAATCAGTTACTTCTGAACATGAATACTTTTAAGGTGTCAAAGAAGGAGACATACTAGGAAGCATAATTCATTTGGAAAATACAATATGAAGAATGGTGGAAGCTGTAGATGAAGAAAGTTCCCTCCCTTCAAAATAAACAGAGATTAAACTAAAAGGTGTCATTCCTTCACATTTTTTTCCTTAGCCTAACATTTTCCTGCAAGCAGAATGAGGATTGCTACCAGGACCCAGCTCTTGAGGTGCAGATACAGTTTCAGCTGTAATTCCTTTCTAAAATATTATGTAGTAATAAGTAGTGCAACCTGCTTAGTGTGTGTCTACACATACAGCACTGCAACAGCACAGCTGCACCAGTGAAGATGATCTACACCGACAGGAGAACATCAGCAAAATAAAACTACCTCCATGAGCAGCAGAAGCTATGTCGGCAAAATAAGCTCTCCCGCCAACATAGTATTGTCCACATTAGCCTCATGTCAGTGTAGTTTATGTCGCTCAGGAGGGTGGCTTATTCACACCGTTGAGCAACATAAGTTCTGCCGACATAAGCTATAGTGTAGCCATTGCCTTAGTTTCTACTTGCCATCTTGGTTTATTGTAGCAGCAGCCGGTAAATTAAACTATATAATGAGCCCTTTTCACATCATGCTGTAAAAATACTGATTCTACAACCTCTTGAGAATAGAAGTATATCTATGGGAAAAGGAGAAAATGCATGATATAAAAAGAAAACATATCATAACATAACACTTTGTTGCTAGAAATAAAACCTAAATTAATTACAGGCACAATATTAAAGGGTGTCATCTTGCATTGATAAGTTAATCTGCTTTATTGCATATAGAGGGACTGAAGAATATTTATGAAACTTCATGGTCCTGGTAATTTTTCTACTCTAGTCTTGTGATAAGCTTGATTAAATAAGGACTGTTTCTGTCATGGAAGTGTATCAAATTCATTAAAGCTATGACAGCTGTTTAAAATAAAAAGGATATTTGTTTAGTGAAATACTACTGAGGCTCAGACATATAGTTTTCTAATATTTTAAAGAGGAAACTAAATTTTGTAGAAAATGTAAGCTATGATACGTATGACCTTGTCTTATGACCTTTGGAGGCCTGAGCTTCACTCCCTCTACAAAAAAGGAATCAGTATTACTTCAGGGAATGCTGAAATCACGATCCCTCACTTGACATGTTTTATGGTGTGGTTATACCATAGCTTTTCCAGTAATTTACCATTTGTAGGAGCCATACTAAAGGATCAGAAGGGAAGTCAGACAGACAACATAAGATTTTTCTTTCTTTATATTATTATACCTGTCAAAATAGGTTGACTAAAGCTTTCTCTTCACAATAACTACATGAGGGTCCATTTCAGCAAAGCTCTTAAACATGCATTTCATTCCATCCCACCATAGAAATGCCCAAATAGCATCCTGACTATTTCAGCAAAGTCCCAGCATACTGACTGAACTATTCAACTATAAGTCAACAACTAACATAGGAAGCTGCCTGTTTTCTTACTCAGAAAGGATACTAGACAGTCATCTGTTTTCTGTCAGTCATTTGTAGTTCAGAATCCATTCCTAGTACAACTACCAGGCTAAATGTAACTTTAGTGCAGTATCAGTGAAGATACCAATATTTAGTAATGTAAAATAAGAACATATTTTCAATTCATTTAAAAATATATATTTTTTCTATACAATATTTTTCACAGACTTTTTCACAGTATTCTTCACAGACTGAAATCAACATGATTTGTATTGGCATTACATAGTATTCAAATTTTGTTTCTGATTGGCTGTTACCTTACACTATTCAACAGATGTTAGAGGAAGTAGAAAATTTTCCAGCAGAGCACCTTTCAATGGAAAATGATTATTTAAGAAAATCAAAACATTTTGTGGGAAAATATCAATGTACTTGAAATTTTTGTGGTAAACTATCAAAATGTTTATTTTGATGTTTTGTATTCTATTATATTTTATTATATTTTAAATGATAAGGTCAAAATGAAATATTTCAGATTATTTTGCCTCACAAAAAAATTGAGATTTTGACTTTTTGTTCCAATTTCAGACAGAACCAAATTTCAAAATCTCAACATTTTCCATGGGAGGGATTTTTGTTTTTCAGCCAGCTCTGACACCTAATGTGCTCTGAAATGCCATCTGTAGAATAAACTCCTTTTAGATTGATGTATTAGAATAGTTCTTTATAACTCTGTAGTATGTTTTTTTCTATAGGCAATATAATTAAAAACAACAGTTTTGAGAATTCAGCATCTTTTTTATTTAAATTATTTCAGAATGATAATCATGTTTTCATAGAAAACTTGCTGGTTACTGATAATCCTGCTCCATTTTATAGACTTGTGTCTAGTTATTGTAAGGAAATAATGTAGTAAAAAGGCAATAATGTAGAAAAATAACTTTTCAGGCAGTTAAGGACTTTCTGAGGGGTTAATCAGAACACACTAAGTGTTTCAAAGTTCATAATGTAAAGAAGTATTCATCTGTGTGAAGGCAGTAACCACTGTGACTGTAATGTTATTAAACTGTATATGTTGTGTAGAATAAATCTTATTCTGTCATAATGGTTATTAATTACAGTCCACGAGGGCTGATTTCTTAAAGCTAAAACTTCATATCAGAATTTTTCAGTTACATTAGTTGACTAGCAGCAAAAACACAGACTTAAATGTCATTGTGTTTTTGTTTTAAATGTTCATTTTCCGCCACGGCAGCGCTACGTCAACAGGAACAAATCCTCCCTAAGACAGGAGAACCCCATGCAGAGTCACAGGCAACTCTCAAGCCTGGGGTTGAATATCACTTCTCTGAACAATAAAAATCTAATCGATCTAGTATGTGTGAAGCTTAATGTCCTACTTTCACTGGACAATGAAAGTTATACATCAGCAAAAGACTGGACCTATTAAGTATTATTGTACTCTCATAAGGTCAGCTTCAGAGCAGTAACTATCTCAATGGAAGCAAGTTCTACTCAGGGTATCACAGAATTGTATCTCAAATACTAACTCAGTGACCAAGAATAATATTTGATAACACTACAGAGCCCATAAACCAGGTTAATTTGCAACAATCCCCTGAACAATGTACAAACTAAGACTTTTCCCAGTTAAGGTTTTGGCCTTAGCCTGCAGCACACCCTGAAATAGAGCTTCTTTATATGCAGACATAACTCTCTTTAGTGTCACTGAATTAAATCATAGTCAACAAGTCTATTCATAATGTTTAATAAATGCTGTCAGGAGTAAATATCTTAGCTGTGTACATTTTAGAAGACTTGAAAATAGGATCCACAAAGGCATGTTTTGACAATCTTTAGATTCTATTGCATGCAAAAACCATGTTCTTATTTTGGTCATTTTCTTATATTCTGTTATTTCAGATGGAGTAAAAAGCTTAAATGGTTTTCAAGGCAATATTAGTTGAGAGTTATTAGAATCATTTGAAAGAGGATCCATCCTGGGAAACTTGATTGCAGAATGTTTACTTCTTTCAGTTAGCAATTGGTTGTTTAACTTTAAGAAGTACAATCTGTCCACATATGTTTGTTTAAATCTCTTCCACTCATGATATGGGAAATTCAAAATAAAAATGGAGGATAGTAAAAAAAAGTGTTTTAAATTATCTAAGCAATGGAGCCAAGCTATCTTAATTTGATGATACCTTGGCAATACTTTTATTTTGCTTTTTCTTCCACATGTCTCCTGGGAGCTGGGGATTCCCACTGCTTCCTGCCCCACTTCACTCAGGGACTGGGTGTGTCTGGTGCCCATGAGTGCTGGAAGAACTGCAGAAGTGTATGTGGGGGAAGAGGAAAGAGGTGCAGAGGATCACAACTCCACTGAAATTTGGAGTGTCCACCAGTTAAACCCCAGGTCCCTCCACTTCGTCAAAACCTTCCAAGCCTTGTCTTATAACAAACTCTGTGTACAAACTCTGTGTACCAGAGAGACATGGTGTGTCTGGGTTTGGGCTAAAAACACAGAAAAGGGCCTTGCTTAAAACAATTTTCCGCTCACACTGGTTAAAGAGGATTAGGGACAAAATGCAGCCTTGTCTCACAGTCTGCCCTGTGGAAACCTACTGTGAACTATCTAGCAACAACTCACCTAGTGCAGGTCATACCACTTTTATGATGTTGAATCCTTTTAATTTCAGAGAGAGAAACCAACACAGGAACACAGAGAGATGCCACACAGGGAGCATCTTTATTGAACTAACATTAAAACCAGCCAAGACTGGCTATGCTATCCCCTAATAGTCGAACTCTAAGCTAAGCTTTGTTGCTATGGCAATTAGGCAAGGCACAAAATATATAACACATTCCATCTGCTGGAGGACTGCCATTCAGCTGTTTCAAGCACCATTTCTGGGACCCACTGCCTTCTCCTCATACAATTGTTAAGGTAGCTAATGGACAGGGGGTTATTTTCTTGCTATACCTGACATTAGGAGCTTCAACCCCATTCCACACCTTCTTTAGGAGTTGATGTATCCCAGTCTGTTTCTAATCCCAGTTTATTAGGGAACTGGACACACACACCCAGGGGCATGTCTTGACAGGAACTAGCTCTCCCCACCCACTTTCAGGGCCTGTAGGAGTTTGCTCTCTCGCACTCCATCACTATGGCCCTGGGGCTGGAGGAGTTCTGTTCCCCACAGTGATTTATGGGGGGAGTTGCTGCTGCTTGCACCCTCTTGTGCATGCCCCAGCACACATCCCTTGATGACTATCTGTGCTGGGCACCTGCCAAGATGCAACAAAATTAATGTTGCAACCTAACCTGCTGACCAGGTTCCTGAGCTGCTGAGACAACAGTGACAAACCCAATCCCTGCCTGGGATGGTTCCTTCCAGCCCAAAAAGTCAGCTATCATAACTACCACAGCAATGCCCCCAAAACCTCATCCTGTTCTAATTCTAAAGGGGGAGATTTTCTTCCTTGAGCACCCTATTAAAGGGGAAGAATTTATAAGTGTTCTCCTTTGGGAACACAGGAGCCCATGGGCTTAAGATGTACCCTCCTGTTCAACCAATCAATCAATAGTTATATTTTATCAGTAATGCTCACACAGACAGAGACGTTCTGCATATACAACTTGTTATACATAAAGTAGGGAATGTATTCATATACAAAATAGATTGAGAACATTATATAAAGAGTTTCTCCTGAATTTAGCAATTAACAAATGTTTGTCAGTGAAAGATGGTTTGAAGTAATGAACTAAACAACTTACAAATAGATACACACATATGAAATATTCACACAGGTATTTCATTCCATAGAAAATTCTAGGAGTAAGTAATGTATTTCTTATTAAATTTAAGTTACATTGAGAAGAACTAGAAAGTCCCTCTATGAAGTCCGCATTAGATTATCAAAGGACTGCAGTAGTAGCAGTTTTAATAAAACTGGCAAATATAACCAGGTGTGACACTAAAATGATTTGCTATTTTTATTTTCTCAATTTAAATGCCGCAATAATTTTGATATCTTATATGACTAAAAGTTACCATAAATTGATGCTCTCTGATAATAACTTAAATGGGGAAGATCTGAAGAAAACCAGGTTCCCCTTGCTGTCTGTTGCAGAGCTTTGATATTAAGAAAGAAAATAATAGCTGCTAATATTTTTATCTGAACAAGTATATAACACAAAATGTACTTTTGTTTCCTTTACAGATTTGTTAAAATTGCACTGAATATAATTACAGTGTAATGCATCCTTTGCTGTAATATAATACTGTTTACATTTAAATTTCCTAAGGTTCTAAAATAAGCCCTCTATTTTTTCTGCTCAATTCTCTTTGCTTTGTTAACTCATCTTTCTTCACCCATTTTGTCTTATCTAATTTGTCAACCTTTCTGGTCTTGTCTGACAGCTAGACAGTGAGCTCTCTGGTCCAGGGACTGTCTTTGTTTTTTGCTGGTACAATGTTTGCTTTACACTGGTGCTCCACTTAGGACTAAATCAAGATCTGCCTCAAACTTGTGGATTCCAGAACTAGCTGCTCCATGAAGCAGTCATTTAAGGTGTCAAAAAACTTTATCACTGCATCCCAGCCTGAGGTGACATGTACCCAGTCAACATGGGGATAGCTGAAATCCCCCATTATTACTGAATTTTTTATTTTTGTAGCCTCTCTAATCTCTCTGAGCATTTCACAGTCACTATCACCATCCTCATTAGGTGGTCGGTTGTATATCCCTACTGCTATATTCTTATTATTCAAGCATGGAATTATTATCTATAGAGATTCTATGGTACAGTTTAGTTCATTTAAGATTTTTACTTCAATTGACTGCATGTTTTCTTTCACATATAGTTCCATTCTCCCACCAGTACGACTTACTCTGTCCTTCCAATATATTTTGAACCCTGGTATTACTGTGTCCTATTGATTATCCTTATTTCACCAAGTTCTGTGTTGCCTATTATATAAATATCCTAATTAAATACAAGATACTCAAATTCACCTTTCTTAGTATTTAGACTTCTAGCATTTGTAAATAAGCACTTTAAAAATTTTTCACTTTTTAGCTGTCTGCCATTTTGTAATGTAATTTAATGGGACTCTTTTTCATTTGACTGTTTGTCATCAGATCCTACCTGTATTTTATCATCTTCCATCCTCTCCTCCCTAATAGATACACAGAATCTCTATTAATAGATTTTCCTCTAAGGGAAATCTCTGCCCAGACATGCTCCTCTGCACCTGTCGACTTTTCCCTAGCCCTTAGTTTAAAAACTATTCTATTGTCCTATTAGAACAGGAGAACCATCTGAAGAGGCATCAGGTCCCAAATATTGCCAATGTACTCCGATTCCATAAAAAAATCCATCTTTCCAGAATATAATTTTAATTGTTTGGGGCAAAATAAGAGTCAGTATAAGTAAAATGAGCAGCTGTAAAAAGAGAGGGCAGCTTTTTATATCCAGAATATACCATTTCCCATCCAGGTGCTAGCACAAGGTATCATACTAAATCCTTTTATTATTCCATAATTTTTTCTTCTTCTTCTTAATTGTATTACAGTACTATCATGAATCCCCAATCAAGTTCAACACACCATTACACTAGACAGTGCCAACACATAGTAAGAGCTAATCCACATTCTGAATAATTTGTGATAGAAATAGACAAGACAAAGATTGCATGGCTAAACAGAGGCACAAAGGTATCTTGATTTGGTTAAGTCAAAACATACGGTCAAAGATAACTCCCAATCTAATATTTTATCCATGGAAGTGAAATTGGGCAAAATCATTCTGTTTACAACCCAGTGTCTTTTCGTCTGACAATCTTGTAACAAAAGAGAATCAAAACTATGGTTAAAGGATATGATTTTAGTAGACTTGGGGAAAGAAAGGTATAGTTCCAAATTTGGTGTTCATTCTGAACCAGTTTCCCCAGAGCCACAGACTCTGGAAGCTCTGGGGTTCCTGGTTCAAGAGAAGTCCGCTTGGCAGGCTACTCCAGAGCTCCAAACTCTGGATGCCTGGACCCCCATCAGCTCACCAGGCGAGCTGCCAAGGAGTCAGACAGGTTTCTGACAGAAATTCACCCTAGACCAGGGAGTAACAATTCAAATCAGTACCGGAACTTGCCAGAACAACCGATGCAAAACCTGTAGAGTATCTCCACTGCTACAATGATCAACACCCCTCACAATTCACCTTTCAAGATCTATGGGTACTACACATGCCAATCACAACATGAGTTATACCACATCCAGTGCACTAAATGCTCCAAGAGCAATTATGTGGGTGAAACCAAGCAGTCGTTATGCTCTTGAATGAACTCACACAGACAAAAGACAAAAACACCATATCACCTGTGGGTGAACACTTTTCACAAAGCGATCACTCTATATCTAACCTATCAGTCCTAATCCCAAAAGGAAATCTGAAAGGAAATTTGCACAACACCTGTAGAAGATAAGCCTGGGAACTTAAATTCATAACATTTCGTAGACATTAAAACCGTGTCTACACTAGCACTTATGTCAGCAAACTTTTGTCACTCACTGGCGTGTCAGGCATAAGTGTTTGTGTGCACATAGTTATGTTGGTGGGAGTTGCTCTCCCACTAACATAGCTACTGCCACTCATTATTCTGTTGATGGGAGAGCTCCCTCCCATCAGCATAACGTGACTACACGACCACTCTTACAGTGGCATAGCTGTATTGGTACAGCTGCTCCACTGTAAACTTGTAAATGTAGACATGGCCTAAAAACCATGGACTGAATAGAGTGACTAGATTTATGGCTTAGTACAACAATCTGTATAACCCATTAACTCTCCCCCTCCTTTTCCCTCTGTGACTGGAGGAGTGGTAAGGTGCCACTTTACCTTAAATGGTCCGTTGAAATATGTGTTAAGTACTGATGCTAACCACTCTGTTCCACCTTGTATTTAATTGTGATACTGAGTATGTTTCCCAGATCTGAAGAAGAGCTATGTATAAGTTTCTCACCAAGAGAAGTTGGTCAAATAAAAGATATTACCTCATCTACAATATCTCTCTAAAAACCTGTCTGTCAGTCAGGGTGCTGTCAAAACTTGGCAAAATTGGACAGTCTTTGCAAAATGTTTCAATTTCACTGAATCAGCAAATTACAACAACAACAAAAAATTGTTGCTTGGAATTTTTTCATCTATCTTTAGTTTTTAGTTTTACATGCTAACCAAAAATAAGCCTTGGTGTAGGCCCGCGTAACTTCATTCAAATCATCTGTTATCTGTGAAAATTTTAAGACAGCTTTTCTCAGTGCCTTTCAGATTTTGAACAGAAATTAGTTACTGAATGGAAGTTGAATGACTGAAATCACATGTCATTTATTGAGGTGCCTTGGCTGGCTCCTCAAGCTGCTCAGAAGAAGCCATTGTTACTTATTTTCTGAGGCTGCATTTTGTGTTTTCTTTCTGAGCTATTCAGAAAGCAAGAATAATATATTAAAACTAAAAAGAATGAGTACCTATTTAGTGTAAACAAAATCATGAGAGTTTATTTGCCTAGATGCTATTGTAGGTATTGGCATCCTACAAATTTACTAAGTTTTAATCAGCTACTCCTTTCAGTTCCTTGGGGACAGGGGTGCTCCTAGTCTTTGTTAAAATTCCTAACTTGTTCTTACAGAAAGTAACTAGACAGTGCTGCCTGTCACTAGGAAACAGAAGTCCATACTAAGAAAAAATTGGAGCCATTACATAAGTTTAAGAGTCAGTAGGGCATAATTGTCAAAAATTGTAACTGTGTTCTAGAGAATAAGGTTGATTTGTTATGAACACTTCAATTGAAGATAAGAGGAAAAATTTCTTCTAGTCAAGATTTGATTTTAGCATTGAATAGGTACACTAATTTTGTTATAAGAATATTATACTCTATGTTGAAGGTCAAATTCTTGACTCTGTAAAGCTTGACTAAAGATTGACAGAAGCTGGGAAAGGATGATAGGGGATGGATCACTTGGACCTCTGAAGCACCTAGCATTGGCCACTGTCAGAAGACAGGATACCGGGCTAGATGGACCATTAGTCTGACCCAGTATGGGCATTCTTATGTTCTTAAAAATTATTTTTGCCATATTAATTTAGTTGAAATATGAAAATATAAATCAAAATATAAATTGTATTATCATGTTAATTTCCACCATGAAACATTGTAGTCCAAACCTTGCAAGCTGCAAAGACAGTTTTGGTTATGACTTTTTTTTTACTCTCTATATTTTTCAAAATTCTGTGTGTCCCCCCTATCTCCCAAAATACAGTACATGAACAAAACCATGAACATGTGTATTGAGAGGAAGGTATTATTGATACTTGTTTCAAATAACTTCCTCCTGAAATGATACACCCATCCTCCAAAGATCCTTAAATACTTATTGCCTTCACCTCCACCTCCACTGGATTTTGGGAGATAGTACTTGCACCAAAAGCTGATAGTAACAGTAGAAGCAAAGTGCAATTAAGTGGTACCCAACCTTTTAGGGAACTTAAATGAAATTATTTAATAAAAATGATCAAATATTAATAAAGCATTATACAGAATACAGAAAAAAAATATGTTACCAATTTTTGTGTAAGGTAAAGAGCTGGCCCCTGTTGCTCCCTCTGTAACTGGTGGAATGCCAGCAGAAATCATTCCCCAATCTAATTCCTAAATCCTCTTTGCTGTTTAGGGTGTGAGACAAATATATTCATTTTTGGAGGAAAAAAAATTACCAAAATTAATTTCACTGTGTTCTGTTTCAAATTCTCATGTTTACAAATTACTAATGGAATTTCTTGTATGGTATCTTAGGTTACATGATCAATAAACTAAAGTGATTTTAATCCAATTATCACTAAGAGCACCTGTTGCAACAAGCATTCCCTGGAACTTCTTTCAGTGGGTCATTATTTCATTTATCACAGAAAACATTTACAACAACAAATACCTCTCATCAATAACAGAACATAACTGGATCATTAGCATTCTTTATCAATTACCTAGTTTTGTTTATCATACCTGTTGATAACCTTCATTAGTTTTAAGGGTTTTTTTCCCCTAGATATCTAGACTCTCACAGACTTAAAGACACTGAGGATGATTAGGTACAGCCCAGTACTTCATTATTTGAATTCTGGCCACCCACTGGGTTCAGGTTAAGAACCAATGCTGTGAGGCCTTAGAATTCAATCACACTTTTTGATAAACACTGTAAGGATTCTGGGAGAATAGTTAATAAGAAAGAATTATGAGAATTTAACATACAAAAATCATGTAAGTTTAATATTTACTAACAGATGACACAACGATTGTTGGAGTGTTGAACATTGATAAAGGACAGGGTATTCATATAGAATATTTGGATCACATGATAACATGGACTCATTCAAACCAAGTACATTTTAATAATCCGATTGCATAATTATACATGTAGGAACAAGGAATCTCTATTACTAGAGACTAGAAGAGTGTCTCCTGAAAAACGGACTCAGAAAACTATCTAGCTGCCCTAGCGGACAAGCAGCTGAACATATCTCCCAGTGCAATGCTATGACAAAAAGAGCTAATACAGTCCTGGTTGTTTAAATAGAGGAGTAGTGAGTCAGAATAGAGAGGTGATTTTATGTCTCTATTCAGCATTGGTTAGACTAATACTAGACTAGTTGTGGTTCCCAAATTTTAAAAAGGGTGTTGACAAAGATTTGGAAAACATTAGTTGAGATCTAGAGGAGAAAATGCCATACAGTGAGAGACTTAAGGACTTCAATTTTGTTTTGTTGGTGAAAAAGAAGACTGACAGGTGATTTGATTATTGTGTATAAGTATATTCATGCGGAAAAAATACCAAGTGTTAAGGAGCTCTTCCATAGACAGAGAAAGGCATGACAAGAAGCAATGGCTGGCAACTGAAGACAGACATATGGAAATTAGAAAGGCACACATTTTTAACAGTGAGAATGATTAACCATTGTAACAACTACCAAGAAAAGTGGTGGATTTGCTATCTCTTGATGTATTCAGATCAATACTGGATGCCTTGGAACATACACTTGAGGCAAACACAAATTATTGGGCTCAATACAGGGATAACTGGGTGAAATGTAATGGCCTGTGATATACAGTTTGCCAGACTGGATGATCTAATGGTTCCTTGTGGCCTTAGAGTATGTGACATTTATATTGCGATTGTTTTAGATTGTAACCTAATAGATACATGAATAAATGGAAAGATCAATATGATTAATACGATGATTGCTCTGAGCTCCTGTATGAAACTGGAGATAAGCCAGTTGAGAATCTCTGGGTTAAGCTTAGAGGCAAGAACAATAAGGGTGATGTCGTGGTGGGTGACTGTTATAGACCACCAGACCAGGAGGATGAGGTAGATGAGGCTTTCTTCAGTCAACAAGGGAAAGTTTCCAGTTCACAAGACCTAGTTCTCATGGGGGACCTCAATCACCCTGACATCTGCTGAAAGAGCAATACAGCAGAGCACAGACGGTCTAGGAAGTGTTTGGACTGTGTTGCGGACAACTTCCTGGTGCAAGTGCTGGAACAAACAACTAGGGGTAGCGCTCCTCTTGACTTGCTGTTCACAAACAGGGAAGATGTGGTAGGGGAAGTAGAAGTGGGTGGCAACCTAGGCAGCAGTGACCATGAGATGGTTGAGTTCAGGACTCTGAGAAAAGGAAGAAAGGAAAACAGCAGCATACAGTTCATGGACTTCAGAAAAGCAGATTTTGACTCCCTCAGGGATATGATGGGCAGGATCCCTTGGGAGGCTAATATGAAGGGGAAAGGAATCCAAGAGAGCTGGCTGGATTTTAAAGAAACATTATTGAGGGCACAGGAACAAACCATCCCGATGTGCAGAAAGAATAACAAATATGATAGGTTGTCAGCTTGGCTTAACAAAGAAGTCTTTGGTGAGCTTAAACACAAACAAGAAGCTTACAAGAAATGGAAGCTTGGTCAGATGATTAGGAAGGATTATAAAAATACTGCTCAAACATGCTGGAATGAAATCAGGAAGGCCAAAGCGCAATTGGAGTTGCAGCTAGCAAGGGACATGAAGCGGAAGAAGAAGGGTTTATTCAGGTATGTTACCAACATGAGGAAGATTAGGAAAAGTGTGGGCCCCTTACAGAAAGAACCTAGTGACAGAGGATGTGGAAAAAGCTGAGGTACTCAATGCCTTTTTTGCCTCTGTCGTCACAGACAAGGTCAGCTCCCAGACTACTGCACTGGACAGCACATAATGGGGAGGAGGTTAACATCCCGCAGTGCAGAAGGAACAGGTTCAAGACCATTTAGAAAGATTAGACATACACAAGTCCATGGGGCCAGATGCAATGCATCCGAGGGTGCTGAGGGAGCTGCCGGATGAGATTTCAGAGCCAATGGCTATTATTATGATACAGAGTGACCTAGACAAATTGGAGGATTGGGGCAAAATAAATCTGATGGGGTTCAACAAGGACAAGTGCAGAGTCCTGCATTTAGGATGGAAGAATCCCATGCATAGCTACAGACTGGGGACCAACGGCTAGGCAGCAGTTCTGCAGAAACAGAACTGGGGGTTATAGTGGTAAGAAGCTGGACATCAGTCAGCAGTGTGCTCTGGTTGCCAAGAAGGCTAATAGCATATTGGGATGCATTAGTAGGAGCATTGCCAGCAGATTGGGGGAAGTGATTATTCCCCTCTATTCGGCATCAGTGAGGACCCATTTGGAGTATTGTGTCCAGTTTTGGGCCCCCTACTACAAAAGGGACGTGGAAAAGTTGGAGAGAGTCCAGCGGAGGGCAACAAAAATGATTAGGGGGCTGGAGCACAAGACTGATGAGGAGAGTCTGAGGGAAGTAGGCTTGTTTAGTCTGCAAAAGAGAAGAATGAGGGGGGATTTGATAGCAGCCTTTAACTACCTGAAAGAGGGTTCCAGGGAAGATGGAGCTAAGCTGTTCACAATGGTAGCAGATGACAGAACAAGGAGCAATGGTCTCAAGTTGCAGTGGGAGAGGTCTAGGTTGGATATTAGGAAAAAGTTTTTCACTAGGTGGGTGGTGAAGCACTGGAATGGGTTACCTAGGGAGGTGGTGGAATCTCCATCTTTAGAGCTGTGGCTGCAGGTTTACAAAGCCCAGGCTGGGCTGATTTAGCTGAGGTTAGTCCTGCTTTGAGCAGGGGGTTGGGCTAGATCCTGAGGACCCTTCCAACTCTCATATTCTATGATTCTATGATGTTTAGTTTGTGAACACTTCACAGTGTATGTGCTCTACTTCAGTGTTCTACTTCATATGTGGCAGTACCTATGTCATATTTACTTCCATGGCTACTCCCTTTCCAAGGGCATGTTCATCTCTCAGAAAAAATCATTGTAATGGTTATTATGGCCATGTTTTACTATCTAGCTTTTCCCCTGTATGCATGTATTAGTTCTAATTCTGATCCAACTGCAAATGAGGAATATTTGCACTGAAGTTGGTTGGATGTAGTGACTGTGAGAACAGAACTGGCAAAATACCATCAGATCCCATCAGGGTCATAGAAACTACAATACTTGTCACATAGTAGAATAAATAATTTGCTCTCTTTTTTTTTCCATTTTAGACTATAGAATGTTACCTATCCATATTACCACAAAATATGTCTTTTAAGGGGATGTGGTGATTTTCAGGCTGACAGTAATTAAGGGCATGACCCTGCCAAGGTATCAAGCAGTTGGATATCAATAGCCCCACAAAGTCCCACTGAAGCCATAGACCTGAAAAGCTATCTGTAAGGCTCCCTTAGTAGAATCAAGATATAGAGGGCAGGAGAGGATCAGAAGTAAAGTACTTTTAAAATTTTCATTCAGAAGAAACTGAATTAAAAGATCCCTACAATGTTTTGAGAATTCAAAATATGAAATAAAAATATTAAAACAGAAAGGTATCATAACAGGAAAAGCAATACTTGTTATATTCGCAGGTGCCCTACATTTAGAGACTCATGTTAGCTAAATGTACAGTAAAAGTTATAATTAAAGGTACACTGTAGTAAGTAGTAGTTGTTGTTTACATTTTCAAGAGCACTCTGTGAGGCTTTGTTCCCTAAAGGGCAGTGGTGTTTGACTCTGCACTGTGGACTGTAACAGTGTAATCTTGTGAGATGCCAAGTGATCAAGTCACCAAAAACTATGAAACACATCATTCCTGTTATTTTTAGAAGAATTCGATAGGAAGCCATCTGTAAATTTATTTTTATTGCTGTTCCCTATGGTAAGTATTTAATATTTGTTTGATGAGCTTCAGTCCTTTCCATACAGCGCATGCGTTCATTTTAAAATTTCAAACCATTTCGGTAACCTAGAAATTTAGAAAATGAAGTTGATCAAAGAGCTCCAGAATTAATAGACGTTGATACTGTGATCAGATGTGATAGAACCTCCTAACCTGCATTCTATGAATCTGGGCAAATTTAAATTTGCACACACACACACAAACAGCAGTCTGTTTCTTCAACAGAGTTAACAGTAGTGATATAACAAGGAAGGCATTATATTATTAAGTGTTCATTACTTATACAACACACACTTATAATATGCTATGAAGATTGATCACTAATCTAAAGAATCTTTATTTGTCAAATCAACACAGTCATTTGCTCTATAAATAGGAATTTAGATTGTGGACAAAAATTCTGCTTACAGTTAAACCTGCTGAAAATCCGGCATAACTGACAGAAGAAATTGGCCCTAAGTAACGTTTTGCTGATTTCTTTACTCCACTCTTTAATTGTAAGATGCAAAGTTCATACAACATATATATTCAGAAGAGATCCCAGATATACAAAAATCACAGAATCTTTTTTTGACCCCTCCCCCACATCAGTTTTTAATGGGAGTTAAATGAACAGTTGAATCTGAACTTTCACTGATATAGGATTTCAAACAAAACATGGTTTCTGAGGTCTGGTACATGGAAAAACTGACCGTCTTCAAGAACACACACATTTTCATTTCCAGAGTTTTTCTTGCTAGGATAATGTCCTTGTAAATGAGATACATGAGATGAAACATTTATATTGTTCTTCTAAAGTTAGTAACATTTAATTTAATGCAGTACATCAATTTGCTATTGAATACCATTCTCTGCAACTGTTTGCCAACGTTTCAGATAAATATAATCTAGGTTTTGCATTTTTGATGTTTTTCATAGGCTCACTTGCTACTTTTTCTGCAGATAAATTAGCTACTGAAACGAGATACTTTAGAAATTTCTCTCCCATTTCAGTTCACATAACAATGGTGATAGTTTGAAGAAAATGCTGACCATCAAATAACTAGCTGGAATGGAAAAACCTTTCCCCAGTATAAGTAGCTAGTAAACTGAAAGTACATCAGTAACAGAAACCAGTGCATCACAAGTGTCAGATGCATGATGCACACTGTGATCAGTATTTTTAATTTCACTTGGTCTGTTTCCTTTAAATCAGTCTAAAATACAAGTTTTTTTGCTTCACCATATCTTAAATAAGATTTTTTTTTCCAGGTTGACTGGCATGAACCTGCCTTCTCCTGTTATCAGCAGCAAAAACTGGTTACGACTCCATTTCACATCTGACAGTAACCACCGACGGAAAGGATTTAATGCCCAGTTCCAAGGTAGGAAATACAGAGTGTATCACCTAAAATAGTGTGAATAGAACTGGTGAGGGTCGACATTTTTCTTTAGAAACCACAAGTCTGTATAGTAGAAAGCTAAAGTTTAGATTCTACTGTCATTTGGCTGAGTACGGCTACCACTGTATTATAGAATAAACACTTCAGAAATTCATTTAACATTGTTTACACAAAAAGTAGCAACATTCTCTGAGAAATGTAGCTCTAGGGGTATGTTTATCTGACCTTTTTACATTATATAAATTGCATGTGTGTGATTTTTCTTTGTATTAATTCAGATCTTTGCTTTCAATCATGAGTAGAATGCAAGTTGCAGAAAATCTACTCCATACAAAGATGAGTCTCAGTGATGTCTTCCTTCATTACTCACTCATAAGCAAGCTGTTGCCCTGAGGGTTACATTCATCATTTGGAAATTTAACCCCTCCCCAACCCAAGATAAAGCACATTTCAGACTACTGAATAGATCTGCATATTAATCTTTATTATAAAGCAATGCTGCTGTCAGTTTTTGTCTGTGTCCACCTGGGTATTCATCAAAATGCAATTTTTCTGGAATGGAATCTTCATTGATTTTTGCACTTGATAAATCATCATTCAAAATCAACGATTTTGTAATTAAATTGGAAAGAAACAGGAGAACATCCTGTAAGTTATGAATACAGATGATGTAGCAACTGAGTATACTTTCAAACCCTGTACTTACACAGGCTATTTGTTACTACTTTTTCCCCAAATGCAGATAGTTCCTTCAGCTTCTTACAGTAATTAGGCCTCTTCATAGCTTAAGACTCTTTTTGTCACTCCTCAGCAGGATCTATATTCCTCTTTATATATGTCCTATTTATTGATTATTATATTTATATGAGATATGTAAAAATAGAACATATCAAACATATCTGATAGTATATCTATGATATCTTTACTCATGTACTTTTAAAATCATTGTGAGCAAAGGATGGATTTTTTCTTCTTCTCTCAGTTGAAAAAACTAAGTAAAAATGCTTATTCAATTTATAGGTTATTAAGGTAAAACAGCATGACAGCATGTGTGGTATGTCATTGCACTTAGAATTTGTTTATACAAATCTTACTGAGGCTGCATGCAGTGAGACTTTTGGTATCTGGTATTTGAAGTGCACTATACTACATAAAATTTGATCCTGGATCCCATCCACCAACAATTGTAAAGACACTATGGGTCATCCTGTCAACCCACCAGGAAGTTAAGGATCTATAGAATAGTCATGGTAAGACTGGGGCAAAGTAACGAGACAACGTTCTAAGATTTACAAAAAATCCGTGTTATGCCTGATTACACAAAATGAAATTGCAGTCTAAAGGAAATACCTACGGAGATTATAAACTTAAAGTGGATATTTGTTGCACTGTATAATATATCTGACTTTTTTATTTTGGTGGCAGTGTAAAACTTGGCTTTTGAAGAAAAATACTCAAATGGCAATTTAAGGTAGTTTAATAAATTGAAATTCTTACTGTTATTTCAAATCTTTTTTAATTGGAAGTATCATTTTAATATGTAAGTTTATGCAATGGTACTATATTAACTACAAACAAATTGCAATTCAGTGAATCTCAGCAATGCAGAATGCATTAACGTGTCAACAACAAATAAATGAAGTCTTACGCTGGAGTCATGTAAAAACTAAAGAAGGAAAATTGCCTTTCAATACTAAAATATCTATTATGTTAAATCAGAATATTATTATTCAGTTCTTCATACGTAGCTATGTTAATTCTTTATATTGTTTTTTTATGATAGTACACTAAGTAACCTTTAAAGGTATTTGATTATAGGCAGAGCTCTCAGTGAGTCTAGAAGATAAAGTTACCTAATAGTTTCCATTATAACATCCTGTTTTTACTTGTTTATAACTACCAAACTTCAGCCATTCAGGCTAAACATTTCCATGCTGGATGGCTGCCTCAGACTGAATTCTTTTGGAATATTTCAGCAAAAACAGTGTGTGAAAAATAGTGTGTGATCATGTTACTGCCCTGGCAGAATCACCCCTTGTGGTAGACACCAATCTGATGTACTGGACCCAATCTTTGGATTCTGCATGATTCTAGGCCTACTATATCTCAGTATATCCAGATGCTGCCTCTAGATATGGTCTCTTAAACAGACTCCACATCTAGTACCCCTTCTTAGGATTTGGAACCTAGGGGCTGTAGGCCCCCAAAACCAATGCTGATCCCCTCCAAGTTTCCCCCATTAATTAAGTACACCATCCAGAGCTCCTCCCTCATGGGTACTATTAGAATTCTTTGAGGGCATATACAAACACGTGGACAATGGTGACCCAGTGGATATAGTGTACTTGGATGTTCAGAAAGACTTTGACAAGATCTCTCAAAAAAAAGTCTCTGAAACAAAGTAAGCAATCATGAGGTAAGGGAAGGTCCATTCATGGATCTGTTAAACAGAGGGAAACAAAGATTTACAAAGGGATCTCACAAAACTGTGTGACTGGGCAACAAAACCTCTGAAGTGTCTCTAACCTCTGTTTGCCAAAAGCTGGGAATGAGTGACAGGGGATGGATCACTTGATTACATGTTCAATTCATTCCCTCTGAAGCAACTTGGCCACTGCCTGAAGAAAGGATACTGGACTAGATGGGCCACTGGTCTGACCTACTATAGCCATTCTTATATTCTTCTGTAAATTGCAGATGAAATTCAGTCTTGATAAATGCAAAGTAATGCACATTGGAAAACATAATCTACACTATACATACAAAATGATGCGGTTTAAATTAGCTGTTACCAGTCAAAGAAGAGATCTTAGTGTCATTGTGGATAGTTCTCTGAAAACACCTACTCAATGTAGATTCAAAAAAGTTAACAGAATGTTGGAAATCATTAGGAAAGGGATATATAATAATACAGAAAATATCATATTGCCTCTTTATAAATCCAAGGGTTTATATATCCAAGGGTAAGAAACACCAATAGGGAGGGTAGATGTTAACAAGTCCATTCAGTTAGAGTAGCTGAGGCCTATTCACAGCCATTGATTAGAAGGTGCGAATATGTGAAGAGTGACAATTTCTTCTTATAATTAGATAACCATTCCAAGTCCCTATCAGACCCAGTTTGATTGTGTCAAGTTTGCATATGAGTTCCAGCTCTGTAGTTTCTCACTGAGGTCTGTTTTGAAGTTTTTTTGTAGAAGTATGGCAACTTTCAAATGAGCTACAGAGTGTCCAGGGAGATTGAAGTGGTCTCCTACTGTTAATGGGTATTACCATTTTTTATGTTTGATTTGTGTCCATTTACTCTTTTGCATAGTGACAGTCCAGTTTGGCCAATGTACATGGCAGAGGGGCATTGCTGGCACATGATGGCATATATTACATTAGTAGATGTGAAGGTGAATGAGCTTCTTATGGTGTGGCTGATTTGCTTAGGACCTCTGATGGTGTCACTAGAGTCGATGTGTGGGCAGAGCTGGCAACAGGGTTTGTTGCAGGGATAGGTTCCTGGGTTACTGTTCTTGTTCTATGATGTACGATTGCTGGTATTTGCTTCAGGTTTGGTGGCTGTCTGTAAGCAAGGATAGGTCTGCCTCCCATGGCTTGTGCAAGTGAGAGATCATCTGCTAGGATAGGTTTTAGATCCTTAATGATGTGTTGGAAAGAGTTTAGCTGGGGGCTTTAAGTGATGACCAGTGGTGTTCTGTTCTTTTCTTTGTTGGGTCTGTCCTATAGTAGGTGACTTCTGGGTACCTGTCTGGCTCTGTCAATTTGTTTCTTCACCTCTCCAGGTACATATTGCAGTTTTAAGAATGTTTTATGGAGATCCTGTAGGTGTTTGTCTCTGTCTGAGGGATTGGAGGAAATCCAGTTGTATCTTAGGATTTGGCTGTAGACAAGTGCTAAAGGACTCTCGTCGTTTTTGCTGTATTGATAGTAGCCTCTTTTGTCCTGTCAGGATAATGCTATTCGATATTTAGTGGCCATTGATGGCCCTGTTATACCTCCCCAGACAAAGTATTTGCTATATGCCAGGATTCTACTAGCAAACGGATAGTCTAATTCACAATGACTGTTAGGATCATAAGCACCAAACAAATATAAATTCATAAGGTGACAGAGATGAAATTGTATACAGTGTTTTTGAAGCCATGCTATTCTCAGGATATTAGAGAGACAAAGTGGGTGAGGCAATATCTTTTATTCTGTTGGTGGGAGTTTTCCAGCTTACACAGAACTCTTCTTCAGGAACAAATTGTTTAGCATAAATACACATATTTTGAGGGACCATTCAAGGTGAATTTTCTAATTACTATCACTCCAGTCATGGATGTGGAGAGCTGTGAGGGAAGGTCAGAAATAGAAAGATTGCTTTGTGACAACTGTTCATTTTAAGGTTTGTCTTTTTGTCTTTTATTGTTTTTTGTGAGAGTTCATTTGAGAATGTGGTAATTGTCTCATTTCACTTATGTCACTGTTATGGAGATATGTCTACAGTGGTTTGGTGCCACTTTTAATTGCTGTGTCCTAATCTGTGGGAATCTTGCTTCTGATGATGAGCTTGGAGTGGTTCAGAGGATGTTTGAAAGCCACATGAGTGGGGGTGGGTCAGGAAAATTTCTTTCAGGATATGATCCTCATCAAATATGGTTTGTAATTATTTGATTTCTGCAGGCATAAGCTTTTGTGGGCTGCAACCCACTTCAAAAAGCATATGCCTGCAGAAATTTGTTAGTTTTTAAAGTGCTACAGGACTCTTACTGTTTTTGCTGTATACAGACTAACACGGCTACCCCTTTGGAACTTGAGGATTCTTGAAGTTTGTTATATAATGTGTGTATATTTTCCCACTGGTATGTGCTCATATTTCACTTTTCTATCTGTTTATTTTATACACTGCAAATGAGTGTATAAGCTATATTTAAATGTTCCTCATAACTGAACAATAATTAGTATGCAGTCTGCTTTTGAAAAGCTAGTACTTCTTTGAAGAATTTAAACTAAAATGATCACTTTTATGGGAGAACAAGCATAAAATAAGAAATTATAAATTAATGGACTTAAGCAAGCAATCTGATCAAAAGTAGAGTTCTGAAGACTAAATTCAGTTTGAGATAGTTGATTGATTAAAAGAGATAAAAGTGCTATTGTTGCTTTGCAATTTTATACTATCTGTATGAGTAAAGGATTTAATCTTGAGATTTTAGCTTTTACTCAATAATGCTTCTAAAAAATAGTAATACGCAGGCTAACTGAAAATGAAATGGTGCCTATTGTTACTTACTCTTTTGAAGCTCAAGATTAAGCTCAAGTTTAAAATTGGTCACTCGACACCACGATCCAGCTAAAATGACCCTACTTATTTTGAGTTCATTACATTTTACGCTAAGAAAATAAATCCCCATTAACATTTAATAATGGTACTATGCAGCCAATCCCATTGTTATTTCATTGAATTGATTGTGTAGATCTTAAATCGTTTCTACACAGAAAATTGTGATGGAAAAGAAGAGGGAGATGCAGTGCATAGGCAGCAACATGGACTCTTCAAAATCAGCCCACACATAATGTAGAGTGCTACATATTACTCTTACTGTTGGCAGGAACATCATGCGCCACTGTTATCAGCTAAAAATATTTTTTTTAATTATTTTGGTTCACTGGCATTTGCAAAAATTTGTTTTTAAATAATCAGTTGGGTCAAACCAGAATCTATACTTTTTTCTGGATTTTTGTTTCAGGTCAGACAAAACATTTTTTTCAACTTGAAACAAAATGTTTCATTTCAAAATAAATATTTGGTTTGATCCAAAACAAATCATTTTATAGCTGATTATTTTTAAAATAAAAACCAAGGAAATAAAGTGCTAGGTTCATAAAATGGGAATGTTCACCTTATAGCCTTCTGGGAACAGGGAGACTTGGGTTCAAATCCTGCTCTAGATCAGGGATTTGAACCGAGGTCTCTCCCATTTTAGGTAAATGCTCTAATTACTGGGGTGAAGGGAATTCTGAGGTGAGGCTTTTTTTGGGTCAGTTTCTCTTGTTGAAGCTGTTCCACGTTGTTTAAAGTGTTTGACTAGGCATTGTGCCACACACAGCAAGAGAGGGTGATACTCTAGTTCAGTAGGAAAGATGCTCACATGAGTTCCAATCAAGTTCCATTCTCTCTGCCAATGAATTTATTCATACAATGTAGAACAGCTCCAGCAGGATAGATTCCACCCCAGAATACACTATAGTCTGGAGGTCAGGACACTTCTCTGGAAGATCCATCGTCAAATCCCTTCTCTGTGGGTATGTGCATTCTGGAGCAGGGAATTGAAGCAAGATCTCCCTCTTCCCAAGTAAGTACCCTGCCTGCTGGGCTAAAAGTTACAAGGACACCTCCAGCACCTCCTCCAGTTTTGTAATTTGAGCCAAAATCCTCATCTGAATCTGTCTTGAAAAACTTAAACATTTCATTTTGATAATGTTAGATTGGTTTCAACATTGCTGTGGGGTTTTTTTGGTTTGTTATTTGTGTGGAACAGTTCATGGAGCTCTTCTTATAACCTCAGTTATTTAGCTTGCTGCTGCTGACAGCATATGTGATAGATAGTTAGGGAGGCTGGATCATCCCTGTTCCTGCAGAACATGCCTCTCTGCAGACTTGGGGGAGATCTCTGCCCAATACCCATCTTCAGTAGTAAGGCTGATTGCTGGCAATTATGCTGGGAGTATGAATGGGAGAGGGACACAAGAGAGGATTCCTTTTAGGATTGCACGCTAAAGGTTCTTTTGTGACCCCAAACTTCCCTGTGGAAAGGAGGGTAGATTCACCCAGTTTCCCTCACTTCTGCTAACAGTGCTAACCCATGTTGACACAAAAGTGCTCCTGTGGAGTAGAGCTCTATATTTCACAAGGAGTGAACACCCACTCTGCAGTTTCTGCGCCCCTCTTTCCTACCTTGCACAGCAGAACAACACCAATGCTGCCATGGTTCCAGGGTCAGGATTTTGCACCCAGGTGTGTTAGCTGATCAAGTCTTTAATGGACTCTTAAGCACTGTAGAGAGAGAGCATGTCTGTGTTCTAGCACTTTTCTTCCTCCTGCACAAGATTTTCAAAAGACAGGATTGAGCTCAAAGGTATGTGTGTGTATCCACACACACACAGACAAACTGGAGCCAACATTCTTTTACTGTATGTATGGTAATATAAAAGCATTAGCATTCTTTTCCTTATATTTATTTATTATATTTATTCTTCCCCTTGAGTAGTTTATACTAGGCAAGTAAATTATTTCCAGGAGCACTGTCATTCAGGCAGTTCAGAAGATTATTATGAAACAGAGTGACAATGTATTTTACAGTGATTCATAATAGTTTTGTGTATTCTTAAAAATTAGGAAACTTTGAAGTCTTATTTTCATTTTAAAAGCAAAGAACATAAGTCTCAGTGCTGATTTTCCTAAAACAAAGTATCCTTTGTAAATCTCTTCAATTTTACTTATTCTATTAAAAATTATTTATCTTTAATTTTCTCTCAAGGAAAGTTTTCAAAACCAAGCCTAAAGAGTTCTATCAATTAGTGTATTCTATTGTCTACTGCATAAAATTGATCCCTTTAGAGGAATGTTTGAATTAAATATGATGTATTGTGGTCAGTTAGGAGAGAGGGGCTCGGAGAGATATTCAGGTATTAAATGTTTTGATCATTATGAACCAGAAGTTATCGGTCTGCTTTGTTTGACAACCTTGAATATTTCAGGCTTTAATAAATAGAAGTCAGACAATGTAAATAAGAGAGGCTGCAGAAATAAATCTGCATTAATGGAACACTGTGTGAAATAATGTAAAATAAATTTCAAGGCAAAATACATTCTTCTGTGATTTTTTTTAAATCCACTGAAACAGCACATGAGAATTACATATATATTTTAGAGAGACAAGGTAGGTGAGGTAATAACTTTTATTGGCCTAATTTCAGCTAGTGAAAGAGGCAAGCTTT
>ML675604.1:91264252-91308829 GCA_007922155.1 Mesoclemmys tuberculata
AATAACTTTTATTGGCCTAATTTCAGCTAGTGAAAGAGGCAAGCTTTCAAGCCACACAGCGCTCTTCTTCAGGTCCAATAAAAGAGCTTCTCTCTTTCGCCAATAGAAGTTGGTCCAAATGAAGATATTACCTTACCTACCTTGTCTCTCCACTATCCTGGGACCGACATGGCTACAACTATACTGCATATATTTTTACATATAGTGCTAAAAATCTTTAAAATTATGTTTGCAAGTAAGTTACAATATCAAAGTGTTTATTATATTAACAATAAGGCAAAAATAGCTTTTCAATTATTAAAAGTTCCAAAGGGGTAGCCGTCTTAGTCTGTATACAGCAAAAACCAGAGTTCTGTAGCACTTTAAAGACTAAGACATTTAATTTTTGCAGGCATAAGCTATCGTGTGCTTTAACCCACTTCGTCAGATGCAGGGAATGGAAATCAGATAGATGGTATATATATACAGTCATGGGGAAGGTACACCAATGGGTGGGGTAGGTAATATAGCAAAGTCCATGTTAGAGTAGCTGGGGCCTATTCACAACCATTGATTAGAAGGTGAAAATGTGTGAACAGTGACAATTACGTCTTGTAATGAGAGAACCATTCCAAGTCCCTATTCAGACCCAATCTGATTGTGTCAAGTTTGTCAATCAGTTCTAGCTCTGCAGTTTCTCTTTCAAGTTTGTTTTTGAAGTTTTTTTGTTGAAGTATGGCAACTTTCAAGTTGGCGACAGAGTGTCCTGGGAGATTGAAGTACTCTCCAACTGGTTTATGGGTGTTTCCATTTTTTATGTCTGATTTGTGTCCATTTATTCTTTTGCATAGTGACAGTCTGGTTTGGTCAATGTACATGGCAGAGGGGCATTGCTAGCACATGATGGCATATATTACATTAGTAGATGTGCAGAGCTCCTTATGGTGTGGCTGATGTGGTTAGGACCTTTGATGGTGTCACTAGAGTCGATGTGTGAGCAGAGCTGTCAATGGGGTTTGTTGCAGGGTTAAGTTACTGGCTTACTGTTTTTGTTGTATAATGTATGGTTGTTGGTGAGTATTTGCTTCAGGTTGAGGGGGCTGTCTGTAAGCAACGATAGGTCTGCCTTCTACAGCTGGAGTGAGAGATCATCTACTAAGATAGTTTGTAGATCCTTAATGATGTGTTGGAGAGATTTATGCTGGAGTGATGGCTTGTGGTGTTCTGTTGTTTTCTTTTATTAGGTCTGTTCTGTAGTAGGTGATTTCTGGGTACTCGTCTGGCTTTCAATTTGTTTCATAGACTCATAGACTCATAGGTCAAAAGGGACCAATATGATCATCTAGTCTGACCTCCCGCACAAGGCAGGCCACAAAACCCTACCCATACACATTTATAACAACCCCGAACCCATGACTGAGTTATTGAAATCCTCAAAAGTGAGATTTGAAGACCTCAAGCTGCAGGGAATCCACCAGCAAGCGACTCATGCCCCATGCTGCAGAGGAAGGCGAAAAACCTCCGTGGCCCCTGCCAATCCGCCCCGGAGGAAAATTCCTTCCCGACCCCAAATATGGCGATCAGCTAACCCTGAGCATGTGGGCAAGACTCACCAGCCAGCACCCAAAAAAGATTTCTCTGCAGTAACTCAGTTCCCATCCCATCCAGCATTCCCACAGACCATTGAGCAGACTTATCTGCGGATAATCCAAAATCAATTGCTCAAATTAAACTATCCCATCATAACATCCCCTCCATATACTTATCAAGCTTAGTCTTAAAGCCAGATAAGTCATTTGCCCCCACTACTTCCCTCGGAAGGCTATTCCAGAACTTCACTCCCCTAATGGTTAGAAACCTTCGTCTAATTTCTAGTCTAAATTTCCTAATATCCAATTTGTACCCATTCGTCCTCGTGCCTATAATAGTACTAAACTTAAATAATTCCTCTCCCTCCCTAACGTTAATCCCCCTGATATATTTATATATAGCAAGCATATCCCCCCGGTGGGTATTGTAGTTTTAAGAATGTTTTATACAGATCGTGTAGGAGTTCATCTCTGTCTGTGGGATTGGAGCAAATCTGGTTGTATCATAAGGCTTAGCTGTGGACAATGGATTGTGTAATGTGTCCAGGGTGGAAGCTGGAGGCATGAAGATATGTATTGCGGTCAGATGGTTTTGGTATAGGGTGGTATTAATGTGAACATCCTTTATTTGTATTGTAGTGTCCAGGAAGTGGATTTCTTGTGTGGACTGGTCCAGGCTGAGGTTGATGGTGGGGTGGAAATTATTGAAATCCCAGTGGAATTCTTCAAGAGACTCTTTCCAGTGGGTCCAGATGATGAAAATGACATCATTGTAGCATAGGGAAAGGAGAGGTGCCTGGGGTTGGGTTTTGAGGAAGTGGTGTTCTAGGTCAGACATGGAATGGTTATCTCATTACAAGAAGTGATTTTCACTGTTCACACATTCTCACCTTCTAATCAATGGTTGTGAATAGGCCTCAGCTATTCTAAATGCATGGACTTTGTTATTACCTACCCCACTTATTTTTGTACCTTCCCCTTGACTGTATATACACACACGCACACGCACACGCACACGCACACGCACACGCACACGCACACGCACACGCACACGCACACGCACACGCACACACACACACACACACACCCTAACTGATTTCCATTCCCTGTATCTGACAAAGTGGATTAAAGCCCATGAAAGCTTATGCCTGCAAAAATTAAATTTGTTAGTTTTCAAAGTGCTACAGAACTCTTGTTTGTTTGTTTTTTTGGTTTGGTTTTTTTTCAATGATTGCTCCTTTATATGTTAGGGTAACTTTAGAAAACAGAATGAATAAAAATGGTTCACTTATTCAGAGAGTTTCATTCCAGAAAGGACGATTATATCATCTAGTCTAACATCCTGTACATCACAAAGCATTAAATGCACACAGTTACCCCTGTATGAAGCACATGGTGCTAAACAAACACAGAACAAAGGGATGACCTCAGCCTCAGAGAGCTTACCATCTAAGTATTAGACAAGTGATATCAGATGCATATAGACAGATAGGGGAATACAAGTGAACAATGAGACAATATTGTTTAGCATGATACAGTCATTTCTGCAACCCAGTGACCTACCTGTTATCAAGTTCTTGTAGGCATTACAGCAAAGCAGAGTTTTAAAGAGGAATTTGGCAGAGAATAATGAGGTGGCTTACTGATATTTACAGGGAACGCTTCCCAAGCACATGGGAAAGCAAGGTAGAAAGCATGAAGATGCTTGCTTGAAAAATTAACAAACAAGAAGTGGCAACTGGCATCATGCGCTTATTGAAGATGAGCATCAACAGCTCAGTAGTGAATGAGAGATGATAGACAGGATGGAGGTTGACTGTGAAGGGCCTTGAAATTAAACACAAGCAGATTATGTTTTATGCAGTAAAGAAGGGGAAGCCAGTGAAGGGATTCAAAGAGAGAGGTTACATTGTCAGAATGATGGGCTATGAAAATTATGTTTGCAGCAGCATTCTGAATGTCTATAAGCAGGGCAAAATTGCATTTGTCAAGGCCAGAGAAAAGAATGATACAATAATGGGACATGAGATGATGAAAGCCTGGAGGAGAGCTTTGGATAACAAAGGCCATATCTTAGAGATGTTATGCAGAAAGAATCTGCAAGATATCTATATAGATGTATAGGAATATAGATAGCCTGGATGTGGAATATAGGAATATAGATGGCCTGGATAGGCAAAACAGAGGTCTGGTTGCGAGCCTGAGTAACCGACAATGGTGATGTTGTCCACAGTGATTGAGAAAGGAAGTAGCAGGGAGGGCTATGGCGAGGTGGGGGGGGGAAGACGACGATGAGGTCGGACGGACGGATGCGAAACAATAGGCCAGCCAAGGTTAAACAATCAGCAAGCTGGGTGACCTGGAAGCAACCCTTAAGGACATATCAAAGGGATATTGCAATGGTAAACAGGGCCATTCCTTGTAGATAGCTCTCAAAGCCATGTTAAGTAGACTGAAATCCTTAACATGTTTGCCTATACTGTTAGAGAATCAAGGAGTAAGTGCCAAGTGTATTTGTCTGTGTTTACCTATATCCTATTCATAATCGAACAATGTGATGTAATTAGCTTGTAGGTGATACATCGGGTACCTGTCTTATAATGCTTCATTACTGTATTCTGTTTACTTGGAGATCAAAAAGGGATAGTAACATTTAAATGGAGTTTGTGGATTAATAATGTTATGATCCTCGTTTCTCTTGTAATTCCACATGGTAAATTACCTGTGAATGCTTGATAGTTTGAATGGCTATTGCTAACTGTATTGCCTGAGAAAGGATCTACTGAAAGAAGTCACGAACTGTTGGCTCGCTTTCATCAAAGCCAGAGTGGTTGAGTTACCTGTCATCACCCAGGAGCTTCAACTATAAAGGAAGCTTAGGCCTGATTCTTTTCATCTGAGGTCTGCTTAAACTTTAACAGAAAAGGTCTAAGCCATAAGCCTGAGTTCTTCTTCAAATGCTTGCTCATGTTGATTCCATTGTAGGTGCATGCGCACCCCTGTGCACGGTTACTGGAATTTTTTTCCCCTTAGCAGATCCCATAGGGCTGGCATTGGTGCCCTCTGGAGTCCTGCACACTGGCATGGGATATTAGGCACTGCTGGCCCTACACTCCCTCACTTTGTTCTTTCTGCCATTCATGGTTGCTGGAACTGTGTTCTTGCTTGCTTCACTGAATGCCTCCTAGCAGTAGTTTTCGTTCCACTTAAGTAGTTGTTAAGTAGTTGTTTAAGTAGTTGCTAAAGTTAATTGTTATTGTTCATAGCAGTAGATAAGGTAGTTCCCTTATGGACCTCCACCCTGCTCTTAGGGAGCATACCCCGCTCTCCAGGATTCAGACTCTGTAAATCCTGCCAGAAGGCTTTTACAATTAGCAACCCCCATGAAGACTGTTTGAAGTGCCTTGGGGAGTCTTACGGGAAGGACAAGTGCCACATCTGCAAGGCTTTCAGACTGAGAACTCAAAAGGACCAAGATATCCATCTGAAGGCCTTGTTCATGGAGGTGCTCTGAGACTAGTGTCAGAGCCATCCCATTCCCTTTCAGCACCGAGCACCATGTCAGTGAAGACTGCTTCTCCAACACTGGCAATGTCGTGGCACCAGGCTTCCTTTTTACCACTGAAAAAGACGCCAAGAAAGCAATGTCCTGCAGATGGCGGTGCCCCGCACAAAAGAAGGCTAAAGATGTGGTTGGAGCTCTGAGCAGCTCAGAGCTCGGGTGCCGAGGAACCCCCACAGGGGCAGGCCTTGCCTGGGTCTGTGAGCCCCTCCACAGAGTGTCCTCTAACTCCAGAGAGCAGAAGAGGGCTGCTACACTTTGCAGTACCATCAACACTGGAGGTTTCAGTAGGCAGCCAATCTGTTAGCCATGCTCGTTTCTCGGACCCTGTTTGCCTGGAGGGGTAGGGCTCCAGCATTGAGGGGAAAGCCTCCATAGCCCCTCCCCTCCAGTGGCTGCACAGTTTACCCTTACCATGACACACTTCTCCATGAAATGGGACACCGAGGCAGAGATCGATACCACTGAGAGGCCGATCCCCGGGGTGCATACTGCAGTACCTAGGCAATCTCCGGAGACGGTGCAACATTACTGGAGCAGCCCAGATGGACTTACAATTCACTTACAATTTCCGGCACTGAGGGCTGTGGCATCAGCGAATCACCACCGGTCACACTCATTATTGAGCAGATGCTCCCTATTGGAAGCTCGGCACCACTCTCAGTCACTGGCAGCTCTGAGTTCGACCATGCGTATGCGGGACAAAACCTGGTCATCGGTATTGTGGCACTCACCCAGGAAGGAGTCCTGCCGACCTCGGTCTTTTGTACCAAGAGGATCTCCAATGCCCAGACTTTGCTTCCACTCCTCCTCTTCCCGCAGGTAGTCTTCCTTACCAAGTTGATCCAAGCAGCAACATTGTCAATCACCAGACTGGCAGGAGGGTCCTGCGGCTCCAGAGGACCTAGCACCCTCCCCTCCCCAGCCTCTTCATCCTGAGTGGCAGGGGCAAGCTCCCTGTCAGGGACCTCCAGGGTGGCCTCAGGGTCAGTGGCCAACCCAATGTCAGTACTGTAACCCCTGAGGGTTATCGGTGACCTCAGGACCCTACTCCATTGTCTCTCTGGGGAAGCAGTCAGGGTACCCAGCACCACTAGTATGACTCTGAGTCAGAGGAAGAGTCACACCTTATGGAGGGTACATCTGCGGGGGCTCCCGCATACTCTCCTGCATACTTGGCAGAAGTGCCGGATACTCTGGCACCAGGTCAGTCATCCTTCTCCCCGGATGAGGCACTCGTGACAGGCCCATTGCCCCCCCGGACAACTTCTGGGCACACCAGGAGCTCCTTAAAAGAGTGGCCTCCAACCTTGGACTAGAAGCTGAGGAGCAGCAGGAGAAGAAGGACAGCCTGTTCAATGTGGTGGCAGTGGCAGCGCTGTGCCGGGTTGCCCTGCCGGTGCATGAGGGTCTTCTTAAGTATGCCAAGGAAAGATGGTTTGGCAAACACCATCCTCCCTGCCACCGACCTCAACGCGGGTGGAGAAAAGTATTGCATTCCCATGAAAGGGTTCTAATACTTGTTCACTCACCCTGCGCCAAGCTCCCTAGTAGTGCGGCCAATGAAAGGGACAGGCAGGGACAGCCTGGCTCAACCTCCAAAGACAAAGACAGCAAAAAACTGGACTTGTTTGGGAGGAAAATTTATTCTACCACCAGGCTTCAGTTCCATGTCGCCAATCATCAGGCATTATTAGGCAGGTATAACTATAACTTATGGGACTCTCTCAAACATTTCGGGGAGGCCCTACCTCCAAAAGAGGCCCAGGAATTCTCCACGGTTTTGGAGGAGGGCAGGACAGTAGCCAGAGTGGCTTTACAAGCTGCCTCAAACATGGCCTATTTGACAGCATGGTCCATGGGCTCGGGACCTCCATGCACTGTTGCTCGTGGCTCCAGTCATCCGATTTCTCCCAGGAGGTACAGCAGTCTATACAGGACCTATTGTTCGATGGAAGTGCACTCTACTCAGAACAGATGGATGTGAAGCTCCATGAGTAAGGACTCACGGGCAACTCTGCATTAGTTGGGTTTGTACACACCGCAAGCTTCCAGTTTGATGGTGCGCAAGACGACAGCACTCCACCTTGCACCTGGATCTTGCATCCCAGTGTTTTCTGAACCATCTCATTCCTTTCCTCCTGTCCTGAGCCCACATAATTTCAGACTGCTGGGTCTTGGGTACCACTGGAATGGGTTATACCTTCCAATTTTCCTCTCCCGCTTCTTGCACCTTCCCATCCCTGTCCCTCTTCAGAGAACCTTCTCACAAGCAACTCCTCATACAAGAGGTGCGCAACCTTCTTATATTGGTAGCCGTGGAGGAGGTCCCACTGGACAGGAGAGGATGATGTTTTTACTCCCGATACTTCCTCATCCCCAAGGCAAAAGGGGGCCTCAGACCAATCCTGGACATGAGGGGCCTAAACAGATACATCAGAAGGCAAAAATTCCACATGGTTTCCCTAGACTCTGTTATTCCCTCCCTGGATCCAGGAGACTGGTATACTGTCCTCGATTTGAAGGACTCATATTTTCAAATATTGATTTTTCTGGGGCACAGATGATTCCTTAGGTTTAAGGCCCTCCTGTTCGGCCTATCACTAGCCCTGAGGGTGTTCACAAAGTGCATGGCAGTGGTGACTGCATATCTCAGGTGTTGAAGGGTACAAATCTACCCGTCTGCATGACTGGTTAATCAGAAGCAGGTCACGGGCAATGGACAGGGTGAGGCTCATTCCTCAGTCTTTTGTCTGGAGGCAGTGGGTCTGTGGAATCTGGCAATAGGCCACGACCTGGTGGCCTCTCACCTCCCTGGTATCAGGAACACCACAAGTCATTTGTAAATTCTCACAAGTGGTCTCTCCACCCATCAGTATCTAACATGATCTTCCAGAGGTGGGGCTTTCCCCAAGTGGATCTCTTCACCTCCAAGGCCAACAAGAAGTGCAGCCAGTTCTGCTCCTTTCAGGGGCAGGACGAGGGAGCTATGTTGGACACCTTCCTCATTCCCTGGTTGCAGGGGTCTGTTGTATGCCTTCCCTCCCATTCCATTAATTTCACAAGGTCCTGTTAAAGGTCAAGAAAACAAGATAAGGGTCATTTTTATTGCACCTGCATGGCCCAGGCAGCACTGATTCACGACACTCCTGGAGCTGTCAGTTGCCCCTCCCCAGGAACTGCCAAAGTGGCACAACCTGCTTTCCCAAGAGGAGGGGCACCTCGTGCACTCGGACCTGGAGTCCCTCCACCTGATGGCATGGAGGCTGAATGGTTGAGCTTGGAGAAACAAGCTTGCTTGTTACAGGTGCAAGCTACACTAATGGGTAGCAGGAAGCCGCCACGAGATCATCGTATTTGGCCAGGTGGAAGAGGTTCACTTGGTGGGCCACACCACGGCAGATTATGCCCCACCACGCACTGATTCAGGTGGTTCTGGACTACCTGGTCTGGCTAATGCTTCGCTGAAAGTGCATCTGGCTGCCATCTCAGCCTTCCACCCCCTCGATTCACAGGAGATCAGTTTTTTTCTCTCGCCACGGTGGCAACGCTTCTGAAGGCTATAGAACAGTTCTACCCCCAGGTCAGGGATCCCATATCCCACTGGGACCTGAATTTGGTCCTCTCTAGACTCACGAGGGTGCCATTCAAGCTTATGGCTACTTGCCCTCTTCTTCTACTTTCACGGAAAATGACCTTCCTAGTAGCCATCCCTTCAGCTAGGAGGGTTTCTGGAATCAGAGCACGTAGGTCAGAGCCACCTTATACAATTTTCTGTATGGAAAAGGTTGAGCTGAGGCCTAACCTGGCCTTTTTGCCTGAGGTGGTTTCACCTCCACAGCAACCAGGACATTTTCCTATATTTTTCCCTAAGCTGTATGCTCGTGAAGGAGAAAGGAGGTGGCACATACTGGATATATGCATAACCCTGGCTTTCTACTTAGAGAGGACAAAGCCGTTCCGTAAGTCCATGCAGTTGTTTAAAAGATCAATATCTTTAAAAGGTGGCAGAGAGGGTCAAGGGTTTACCTCTCTCGTCTCAACAGATCCCCTCCTGGATAACCGCCGGCATACGCTTCTCCTATGAGCAGGCGAAGGTTCCCATCCCTAGCAATGTCACAGCTCACTCCACTAGAGCCCAGGCATCTTTTGCAGCATTCTTGGCACGAGTGCCTATGCAAGACATATGCAAAGCTGCCTTTTAAATTGCTTCCAGAAAGATTTCTACAAATCAACAGCCTCATCATCTCTGCTGTGAAACTGACCTAAGCACAGTACAGATATAGATCTTTTAAACATTTGTACTCTCTTTTTTCTTTTATTAATAAATCTTAGATTTAGTTAAGGATTGGATATAAGCATGTATTTGTGTAAGAACTAAAATATTCTTTGACCTGGTGGGTCCAGTCATTTGGGATTGGTAGAATTTTAAGTATGGTGAATTAAGTTTTATAACCCCTCACCATATTAGACTTGGCTGTGTATATGGGAGCCAAAGGCTGGTTTGCCTAAAGGGGACTGTATTTGTCTTCTGGATAGCTAGTGTGATATTGTAAAAGTTGTTTTATTGCTGGCTTTGTGTATATAACTATAGAATAAACCACCATTTTGGGGATTGTCTGACCTATTTCTTGCAGTGTGTGCTAAATTAGCATTCTCAGTGTGGCCCATCATAGGCACCATGGTCACAATTAGAAGTTCTCTTTTAGTCATGTTTAGTTTGAGCTGACGGTTAGACATCCAAGATGAGATGTTAGAGATGCAGGCTGAGACTTTAGTTTGGATAGAGGGAGGAAGGTCTGGAGTAGAGGTGGATTTCTGAATCATTAGCATAGATATGGTAGTTGAATTTCTGTTTGCAGATGAGATTACTCAAAGATACAGTGTAGCAGAAGAAGAAAAGGACAGAGGGACCAAGAGGTCCCACACAGACAAGGCAACCAAGGAGACCACCACACAGAGAAGAAGACTAGGAAGAATTCCACACATATAGACGTTTCAAATTGATACCAGGGCTTCAGCATGGAAACTCTGGAAAGATATCTTTCCAGACCCAGCTGGTCCAAGGGAATGGAGAGATATATGGGAGAAATCTGTGGATGGCAGCTCAACCCAACCAGTAAGTAAATCAAGCTTAAACACACAAAGAGTTCTCCAGCCATCCAAGGAAGACAGGCAATCATTGTAGGCAATTCAATACCCAGAAGAACTGAAAGAATATTCTGCAAGGGATAGGCAGTCAACAGGACAATGTATTGTCTTCCCAGAGCCAAGATATGAAACATCGCTGTACAAATGGAGAGGCTTCTGAAGTGGATGGGCATGGATCCATTGATGATGGTTAATAAAGGCACTAATGATACTGCATCACAGGATATCTCTCAGATGACTTCATAGAATTTGGCAGTCTGCTGAAGAAGAATGTCCAAGCTATCTTCCCTGAGATCCTTCCTGTCTCACAAGTGGAGGAAAGCAGAAGACTCTGGAAGTGAACAGCTGGCTAAGTAAGTGCTGTGAGCTGGAGGAATTAGGTTTTGTGGAACATTGATCCATCTTTTATGGGCCTAGGAGGCTGTATACTTTGTATGGCCACCATCTCAGCAGAAGGGAAACCAAGCTCCTTGGGGACAAGAAAGGATAGTTCTGAAGAGTAGTCAGGAGAGCGTTCAACAAATAATAAAAGGAGATGGTAAATAGAGGGAAGATATGAGCACTCAATTACACAAAACCAAGATGTTGAGGATAAAATTAATCAAGGAGCCATAGGACATGAATAGAAGAAATTCTTTAATTGCTTATACACCAACGCTAAGAGTCTGGGAATATACAAGAGAAATTGGAATTACTCATTCATGAGCATAAATTTTGATCTAGTTGATATTACAGAAACCTGGTAGGATGATGCATCTGATAAGTGAGTTAAAATCAATGGTTAACACATATTCAGGAAGAATTGAGCAAGTTAAAAGGGGAGGGCGAGTGACACTCTGTGCCAAAAATGGCATTACCTGTTTCCTAGTCACTGATAACTCAAAAGAAAATGATCCTGAATGCTTATGTATCAATTCTGTAACAGATGAGTATTAGATGGTGTCTGCTACAAACCACTAAATCACAATAGGGAACAAGATGAACCCTCCTTATGCATCTATCTATAACGTAACAGAAAAAAAAGCTGTGTGATCATGGGGGACTTTTATCTGAATGACGTGGTGCAGGTCTCATGCTGCCAATATAAAACATGTTTGGAATTTCTAAATATTATAGATGATAATTTCCTAGTACAAAAGAGTCACTCCAACATGAGAGACTGCCATTTAGCCATCATCTTGGCAGCTAAAGAGGAACTGATCACAGCACTAAAAATTAATGGTAACTTAGATCCAAATGATCTGGCTTGATGCAAACAAAGTCTAAGGCAGTAATATATATATTTGTTGGTTTAAAAGGGCCAGTTTACAAAGCTGAAAACAATTTTAAGCCAAATTAGCTGGGAGGAAGATTTTAATTAGAAAAATGTGAAAGATAATTGAGAATCATTTAAGAACATTTTGCTTGCAGCTCAAAAAGCCACAATCACATTATCGAGAAAGAAGGCAGTACTGGTTTAAAAAAGAGAGAAAGAGAGATTTAGAAGGGAACAATAAAATTAAAAAAGAGAAAGTTGTTAGGGACACAAGGAGAAACTTATGACCAGCACAGTTAAAGAAAATAAGGAGTATTTTTAATGTATGTTAAGAACAAAAAGATTCCTGGATCACTGGTATTGGTTAACTACTAGATGGAAAGGTTAGAAATAACAATAACAGTGCCGAAAAGGTGGAAATGGTCAATAAATATTTCTGTTCTGTATTTGGAGAAAAAAAACGATAATGTAGTCATATCATATTGTAACTCTTTTCCCATTCCACTAATATCTGAGAAGGTTGTTAAACAGCAGCTACTACAATTACACATTTTTAAATCAGCAGATCCAGATAACTTGCATCCAAGAGTTTTAAACAAGTTGGCAGAGCCTTTCCTTGGGGTATTAATGCTGATTTTTAATAAGTCTTGGAATACTGGGGAAGTTCCAGAAGATGGGAAGAAAGATAATGCTGTGCCAGTATTTAAAAAGGGTAAGTGGGGTGACACAAGTAATAGGCCTATCAGTCTGACATCAGTCCTAGGCATGATAATGGAGCAGTCCATGATAATAGATTTGATTAATAAAGAATTAAAGGAGGGTAGTATAATTAATGCCAATTAACATAGGTTTATGAAAAATAGATCCTTCTAACTTGATATCTTTCTTTGATGAGATTACAAGTTTGGTTGTTAAAGATGATAATGCTTAAGCAATATACATACACTTGGGCATTTGACTTGGTACTCCCTGACATTTTGGTTAAAAAAATCTAAAATGATACAAAATTAACATGGCACATGTTAAATGGATTAAAAGCTGGCTAAATGATAGGTCTCAAAAATGTAATTGTAAATGGGGAATCATCATCAAATGGGTATGTTTCTGGTGGGGTCCCACAGGGATTATTTTGTGACCCATGCTATTCAATATTTTTGTCAATGACCTGGAAGAAAACATAAAATCATCATTACTAAAGTTTGCAGAAGACACAAAAATTGGGGGAGTGATAAATTAATGAAAAGACACTGATACAGATCCAGAGTGATCTGGATCTCCTGGTAAGCTAGGTGCAATAATACAATATATATTTTGCTGTGGTTATATGTAAAGGTATATATCTAGTAACAACCAATATAGTCCATACTTACAGGATGGGGGTGGAGAGGTCTGTATCCTTGTGGCCTACAGAGCTAATCTTATCCTGGGATGCATAAACAAGGGAAACTTGAATAGGCGTAGAGAGGTTATTTTATCACTTCATTATCACCAGTGCAGATGATGCTGGAATATTGTGTCCAGTTCTGGTGTCCACAGATTCGAAAAGGAGGTTGATAAATCAGAGAAGGTTCAGGAAAGAGCCATGAGAGATAATTAAAGGTTTAGAAAACATGTCTTACAGTGATAGATTCAAGGAGATCAGCGTCAGGAATGAGGATTTGCAGCTATGCTTGCTCAGTCTCTGGACAGTCTATGAGCCTGGCTGAGCCCCACAGCAAGGCCACCTGATTGATCACTTCACCTGACTGGCTAAGGAAGTCAGCAAGCAGGCTCTTAAAGCCAACAGCAACAACTGATCTCTGGCTGCTGCTGCCATCGCCGCTTCCACCACCACCATTCCTCTGTTGCCCACTCCTCTCTAGCCTTGCTTGGTTTCTGAGCCATAGTTCTGACTTCCAGTTGCTGACGTTTGGCTCTGACTTCTGGTCGAGCAGTAGTGGGAGAGGCAAGTGGGATCCAGGTTGGACTTTTTCAGATGAGAAAGGCTTGAGCATGCTTATATTGTGAAGGGAAGCAAGAGAAAAGCAAGGGGCTAAGGAGAAGAGTTAAGGAGAAGCTAAAAGTGTTTTGAAAAATGGAATGGGATGTGGTCACTGAGTCAAGTGGAGAGATTTGAGGAAAAGAGCAGATGAGAAACTTCTGCATTTATAGTGTCTGTCTGTGCTATACCTTGGCCTTCAAACAGACTCTTGGCAGTAAGCAGCTTAGTGTACTTGACCCCAGCGGTACACACTTTTCCACAAGGACAGGTCATGCCGTGACATGCAAATGCTTGTCTGAGCCTTCAGTATCCAGTATGCCCCATTTCTCACCGCAGCTCTCAAACCTGAGTCCAGCTGAGGGCAGACTCCAGAGAGAGGCTTTACCTTCACGTGGAGCAATGCAAACAGCAGAGTATTTGCAGTGGGCAGGGCAGGCTTTTCAGAACAAGGTGGTTTATTAGTCATGTAGAACACAGCATGGAAAAGTCCTTAGGTTAGCTCGAGTTAGAGTCCATATGGGTAAAAGGAATTGCTCCAAGATGCCATGCTCTTCTCAAAACTTCATTAGCCCCTTCTCTCTCACGTCTGCTCCTTTTAAGAACCTAAAATACTTTTTAAAATGTGGCTATAGGTCCATTTGAATTATTTTCTGTCCCAAGTGTTGTTTGCAACAACATTCAATTCAGAATTGTCTGCAAACTTTAATGTCTTCAGCTGCCATTCTACACTAACCTACAAAGCAATTACATTTAAAAAAATGCAATTCAAACTAATTTCTATATCAACCTCCCCCAACTTAATGTATCATCATCTATTATTACCCTTTATTATGATTTTTCAGTCAGTTTTTTATCCAAGTGACAGTTCTTATATTAATAATAAAAGAAAAATAATAATATAATTCAGAGCACTTAACTAAGACAGTTTGAATTAATCTTTCAATTAAGTTTTCAGAAAACAGTATATCAAATGCTTTACTCAATGCAGACATACCCTTCATCTACTAATTTTTTCACATTTGTCTTCTGAGAGTTATCATTTAGTAGCCAACACTGCTAATTACATGATAGAACCTTAGATATTAGAAACTGAAAAAGATGTATTAGCTCACTTGGTCTGTCTCCCTGCCATTTTAAGATAATACAGTATATTACTCCTAACTCCATTATCCTTCAGGTGTTTACAGATATTTGTCTCCAAATATTTTGTAGCATTGTCTTCCCCTAGTGATTAAAACTAGATTTACTACACGGTAAGTAGTAGCATTGCCTTTTATTCTTGTTTTATACATTGGTCCTACATTTTTTCAGTTCATTGGTACCTTCCTAGTTCTCTCAGCATCTTTTCAAAAATAATTATTAGCCCTTAGTAAATTTTGTTAGGAAAGGCATATTAGGATGCTCATCATAAGGATTGAAATAATTTATTATACTTGGTTCTGCCACAGTGCATGAGGCTGGGCTTGATGGCTTCTTGAGGTCCCTTCCAGTCCTACATTTCTATGATTATCCAGTTACTTGTCTGCATCCAAGTCTGGATTACTATGGCTTTTATTACTTGCACTCATAGCTATTCATTGCTTTTTATCCCCTCTCTTCTTCTTTCCTCCTTTTTTTCTTCTGAAGCCTTCACTGTGAATGTGTGTTCCCCAATATGACATTGAAACAGCAGGCTTCCCAAACGCTACTGTTTGTTAAATGAGTACTAAAGTACTCCCCAATGTCCCCAGAAAAAATCTGTAAAAATAGGACTTTGCAATGACTTCAGTAAGGCATCATGGCTAAGTGTTTAAGGTGCTTGACTACAATGCCAGAAGCAGATATGCATCCCGCTTAATCATGCTGAATGGCCACCTCTAGTTCACCCAGCTGTAAAATGAGTACAAGCAGGGCCAGATGTAGCCCAAATGCGCCCAGGTCAGGAGTGTTTTAGGCATTCTCCCTTCTAGTTGTTAAACTTTTGAATACCTTATTTTTACTTCATTTGTAGCCTATTTCACAACTTTGATGTATGATTTGCATGCATGATTTATCCCTGTCATATAAGAAAATAAATTTGCATGCTATGATCTGTAAATCTTTATTTATTCGTGGCATATATAAGCAAATAAAAAGGGAGGTTAGTGAAAAAAGAATCCACATACCTGAAACATTTTACTTCAACCATTCTCTTCCCTTTTCTCACAACAAAAACAGCACCCTGAGCCCAGTTCCCTCCAAGGACCGCACCCCAGGTAGTTGCCTGGGACACCTGCCCCTAAATCTGGCCCATGGGGCTAGGGAAGCCAAAAGTGTTCAGATGGGGTGCTACCCACATTGCTCCTTTGTGTACTGTTGGCTATGGAATCTGACATACTTTAAACGCCATCAGCCTGATGAGCCATTTGTAGCTCAGGGCAGATTTTGAATGACTTTAGTACAAACTGTAGAGTGCTCAGCACTATTTAAAAATCAGGCTGCTTATTTGGCTGCTTATCGCTATATCTATATATAATCATTGTTGGAAAACCTTGATCTAGATTTGTCCCATTTTTCATTTTTTGTAGTATTTCCAAAAAGACAATTTTAGTTAAAAAAATTGTGGCAATTTAGTTACAGTTGGACATGATTTTATTTCCAACATTATTTATCAACATTTTTAATACAACTTTCCATGGTGCACTTTTGAAGTTCACCATGAATTTTGTTGAATTATGTCACATGGCTGAAATTGCATGGTATTTTTTCTGGTGCCCTTATTAGCTGAATCCATATGGACTCATTTTTTCTGTTGGCAATTGTACTGTTTCTAGGTCATTTTTTTTAAAGTGTCTGCTTCTGTTCCATTATATTAAGATTCCAATCAAAGTATCATGGCATATTTACTGAGGCCAGCCCTCCCTTTGGTACCTGCTCTTTTGTTCTTTTCACTTATACATCCTGGAAAGTGTTGCTTTTTATTTCAATATTTGACTTTCTAAATAAGCCTCTTGTTTATTAGTACTTTATAGCATTTTGCAAGGGCAACACAAGCCTTCAGAAAGATAAGTTATCTTTTGTTCTATAGTGGCATCAGAGAGATTTCTCTCAAAATGCAGGAGCAGAAGTGGCTTTACATTTAGAAAACAAAAATACATTTCTTGAAAAGAACTACAATTATCACGAATGCTTGGGCCGGGCATCCCATAGGCCACAGCATACGTTCTTCCAGCCAAGAAAGAACGCAGTCCTCTGAGAGCTGCAGCACAAAAATGTAGGTCTGATTTCTAATTTTATTCTCAGGACCAGCAAGGCCCTTGGTAAACAACTGGCTGATTTTTCATTGTTGAATTCTTTGTGTCTCGGCACATATGTAGAGAGCAGGGTAGAACAACTCAGGAATAACCAGAAGCAGTGTGTAGCAGTTACCAGACATACTCAGTAGCTGTTCTGAAGGTTTCCATTATGGCCAAGCAGTCTTGCAACTTTCACACATCCATTGCCTAAGTCAATCAGAGCTCAGTGTGGAATAGCTATTAATAGGAAGGGCTGTAGGCAACCCTGTGGACTTGGTAGCTGTATGTTGTAGGACTGAGATATATCTGCTGTGAGGGCTACATCCCAGAGACTATGCCACTTTGGATCCAGGTTATAGACTATGTCTTGCTGGAAGCTGAGGAAACAGCTGACTGTTGAGTCCAGGACTGGAACTGCTGTGGCAATGTGGATCTTCAAGTTATATTTGCTGAGGAGATTCTGAGGAGTTTGGAAGGGAACTATAGAGCAGCCATTATTCCCTGGCTCTGAAGATTCCATTTGAACCCCTACATTTTTTGATGCCACACTGCATGGCTAAGAAGTCTTTTTCATGAGAAGACAGGAGGGGAGTGTGTGTGTGTGTGTGTACATGTACGTGCATGTACACGTGTACCTTGCATGAAAAATTATGCATAAACCACTGAGTGACTATGTTGGAAAACACCAATAGAGTTACTTTATAATCATTTTGTTTATGAAAATGATTAAGAAGTATTCCAAAAGCTAGTTGCTAGATATCTGTAAATATTAAATATTGTTCCTAAAGGGACTGCATGGCACTCTCCTGTTGAGGTTTACCTCCAGTATTGCCAACCCTCACAATTTTTTCATGATTGATGGGATTTCGGATGATGACATGAGATGCTCCAGCCCCCTGATGAAGTTCAGTCCTGCTGTAAGCCAGCAGAGTCTCTCCCCTCCTCTCACTGTTCTCACAGGAGGGGCGGGGGGCATCAAAGAGAGCCCAGCAGCTCAGCTTCCCCTTTCCCCACCTGTGAGCCACAGGGATGGGACATGTCTTTTCATATCTACCTTGTAGAACCAGCTGCCTGGGAATAGGCAGCTGGGTTGGGGGAGGGGCTGAAGAGCTGCTGGAGCTGCCTCTGCAGCTTGGAAAGTGGGGAGAGGGACCTTGAAGCAGCCCTCCCCATCACACACACACGAGGCCTGGAAGAAGGAGGTGAAGAACCCTGAGAGGAGCAGAGGTGAGGCTGGGAGGCTGGGCTGATGATGAGGGCTGGGTGGGGCTGAAATATGTGGCAAAGGGGCAGGTGGAGGCTGAACTGGGGAAGAAGGACTGATGGGGGATTGAATAAGAGGGAAAATGGGAGACAGGATTAATTTTTAGGCAGGGAACAGGTAGGTGTAGGGCTGAGAGCTCCTGTAGCAAGGGCCAAAATCACCTTTTCCAATAAATTTGGGATAGTGGGCAGCACTCTGTGTGGGTGGCACACACTGTTGGGCAGGGAGTCCAAAAATCAAAAGACAGAGAAAAAACCCCAAATATATTCCTTTTAAAAAAATGTAGTTTTTTGGGCCACACTGATGTTTTTTGGGTATCTGACTCATGATGTTTCCCTCCTTTGATGTAGGCAATATTGAAACTATTTTTTAACTTAAAGTTAATATTGCAACTTTTTTTAAGTTCATAATGCTTGCTTCCACATTAGACACTTTTTGTACCTCATTGTTTCTCTGTGAACATGTAAGTAGCTAAATTGCATAATGCACTTTAAAAAAAAAAAGGCCTGAAATAATTGAATTCTGGCCTGCGCTTCAGCAGAGAAATAGGCTGAGGTGAAGAAAAAAGGGTAGTGTATACAAATTGCTTCGGGACCCCCTAACTGAGTACAGACAATGACATCCAAGATAGTGACACGAGAATTACATTGTTCAAACTATGATTCTTGCTTCTGAGAGAAACAGTATGAGTTAGTCAAAGAGAATGTAGTGATATTATATGCTCTGATTCACAAATAGTTTCTGTGGAATCCAGAACAGACCTCTTGTCTGAAATCTGTAACAGCCCTGTGAGTATATCACAGATAAATAGGCATAAACTGTATTGCAAAATCGAGTACTTGGAATTAATTCTGAATTACAAATAATCTGGATTGTGTTGACCTTCTGTGTTCAGGGACATTGTTATATCTAGATAAAATGATGGGACAGGCAAACCCTCTTGCCAGGGAAATGGAAGCAAAACCAGGCTCTCTGAGCTGTGGTGCATCTTATAGGTAGATTTTATTTGCACTCTGCAAAAAAAGAAGATATGGGATACTTGTCCTGGTAGTGGGAGAAGTCTGCTTGGAAGGATGCCTATCCTTTTTGCCAGCTAGAATCCTATAGGTCTTTTTGCATCTATCATGATTAGTCAGATTCTCCAGAAAAATCAGGTTGGCCAGGATAACATGAGTCTAATAGCATCCTATTGGCCATACTGAAGCCAATATTCTTCCAGACATCTCAGAGTCTTCCCAGGATCCCAGGATCTTCTGATCTAAGTCCTACATAGGAATCTTAACTTGAATTGCTTATCCTTTCAGCCTGGAGAGTAAGAATGAGCCTTTCAGACTTAGCTAGTCACAGGATTAGCTGTTGAAATCCAGGTGAGACACTAATAAAAAATTACCATTTTTTCAGTCTGGTATGCTCTTTTGAGTATCAATTTTAACAAAGCATTTGTCAGGGCTCTCTTTAATTCCCCTTATCTGGTTTTCACAAATGCTTGGCTGATTTTCAGCTACTTATATGTTCAGGGAGAAGCAATGAAATCGAAAAAGCTTCTAATGTGGAAGCAAGCATTAGTTTCTCACCCATATTTCTAGATTTTCTGATCAAAAGAATCAGCCTTCCATCCCCTGTGTGTATCTGAAAAATTAAACTGGTCTGGCAAACTTTTTCTAGCCTCCATTGAGTGTCAGATGGAACTACTTCTTTTCTTTATTATAATTAAAGTAACTTTTCTGCTGGAAATTAAACTATGGAATAAGTGAAATTTGAACCACTTCACATTTTTTTTCCTGCAGGCAAATGTAGTCCTGAGAACAGTCTAGTCTTAGAAATCCTACTGAAGAAGAACATAGCCTTTCACATCAATTAAGAGAATTCTCTTTGTTTCTTTTACCCTTGGTTACCCTGAGATAGTTTAGAGGTCCCTTGTGAAGCCATCATGACCTCTTCTGTGTCTCTACACTCTTCTTTTTTCAGTGGAATTGCAGTCTAAAGTGGCATAATTATGGTGTCATTTAGAATGCTTCCACGTCTTGCAGAGACAACAATATGATAGTTCAGGGTTGTGCACTTCTTATAGCTCTGAACCGTACCAGCGGTAGATGATACAAAAGCACCATCTCTGTGCACATTATAAGAGGCAATAGTAGGAGCATCAGCATGTTTAGAAGCAGTTCTTCCATCTAACCCACTTGAAGCTCAACAGTTTTTATTAACTAGTAGAAGCTGCCAATTTGTGGCTGAATGCCATTTGAATCATTTTAGGTGTAAGTTAACATGGTATATAATAACACAATTCATCATACATATTCTTGAAATTGCAGTCGTACATCATTGGCCAAACTATAGTCATCTATATTTATAAATGTGCATAATTTAATATCTGCTAGCTCTGATCCTGATTGTACCACCCTTGTTCACATTTACTCATGTGAATAGCCCCACTGATTTCAGTGGGGCATTCATAAAAGAGTTGCACAATCTGGCCCTCTGAATTTGGGACTTCCTTTTGTGTTTGTACTTCACCTAGCAAATTGTGAGAAATATCCAAACAAATGATATCTGATATTTTTAGCTCCAGTCCTGTAATCTGTTCCATGCTGGTGGACACCAGCATCCCAGTGGAATAGCTTCCAGCACCAGGGCTTCATTGGTTATCTACTGTGTGCAGATGTTAACATTGTATTATAAACAGATGCTGGTTTGGCTGCATTTCTTGATCTTCAAAATCACTACTTTTCCATTTTAGTGATTAAACTTTCTTATGTGGCTTTTTCGTTATAACAATTAGTGTAGCTATTAAATGGCAGTAGGTGAGCTTCCCTTTATTTACTGAATCAGCAAGAAAGCCAACAGGCTTAAAACTTTCATTTAACATGTAAGCACAGTAAGGAGGCAGGAATTGTTGAAACCTCCACAGATTTCCTCTTGACTGTATATTGAAATGAATAGAATTCACCAAGAAGTGTTCATTTTGAATGCCAGGCATACTCAAAGCTTATGGTTTTTTGTCTTTGTTTGTTTTGTTTTTTGTTTTTTTAGTGGGTGTTATTTTGTTTGTTTGCTTGCTTGTTTTGAGGGAAGGGTTAAAAGTGCAATTTCTTCAAATTATTTGGATCCTATTTTCATGTAATTATTTATTATTAATTTAGGAATATATTGGAAGTGATAGCTCTTTGTATAATCTTCCTTACAAATACATTTTGTATCCTTTATAGCACAGTGAAAAATAGTAGCCTCATGGAAATAAATAAATTACAATGTAGAAAATTTTCCTTTTATAGAGTACTTTGAAATTTGTAGATCATTTGTAGAGTGAACTCAAATTCAGGATGTTGCTAAGAAATCTTATACTTTAGTAACATTTTCCCAAGAATAATGAAAAAATAATTGCAGTGATAAAGAACCATGGACTGCCCAGCCAATCTCAGTGTCCTTCATTCCATCCCACAACTCCCAGTACACTGGGGCCTCTTCCAAGGGATGGGTGAGTATAACTTTGTGGCATCAGAACTGTGGCTTCTGCTTAGAGTCTCCAGGAAAGGGTACACTAGTGTTTAGCTGGTACAAACTGTCTGCATCATAGTAAATATTCCCAAAGGAGAAAAGAAAATGGTTGTATGGTTTGAATTTAATTATCAAATGAAGACTGGCTAAGATAGGGGAAACAGCTTTTGAATCAAGGTGTGCAAACCTTTTAACAAGCCTAACCAAATTTCTGGTAAAACAAGCCAATTTATGGTTTCATAAGTGAGAACTGCATTAAGTTTGCATCTGTAGACATGGTTGTTTTTGTTAGTTTGGTTTGAGTTCTTGTTGGAACCCAAATTGAAAGTGCAATTTGGGGAACATATACACGATTTAGCCAAAACACCCAAATTCACATAAATATCCTCCTCTCCAAATCCAGAAACATTCTCAACAAACCCTTGGAGTATGTCTCTGAAAGCTTGTTGGTCAAATAAGTGGAAAAAGTAGTTCAAAACACCTGAGATCAATTGAGAATGAACACACTAAATAACACTGTATATAATCAACTTTCAGCGACTCTTCTTGCTGTATACAGTACTATGGGTAGTACAGTACTACACAAGTCTATTGGAAGTTGTAGAAAATATTGTGTGATATGTGTATTTCAGAAATAATATGTGATTATGTAATTAGACTTCATTGTAATGGCTACAAATCCTGGGGCAAAGTTAGCATGGCATTTCCTGATTTTGACTGTATATCCTTCCAACCTTAACATTCTTTTACATGGCTTTTTTATTAATAGTATATTTTGTAGTTGAATTGTGCTAATATGAAAAGCAAATTTAGGAATACAAGTTTGATTACTGGTTGCAGTAAACGAAAAAAATTGTACTGGATTTTAGCAAAACAGGATAAATTGCGTTTAGACAAGTCCTAAGGGAGAGAAGAATGAAGCCCAGTTCATTAACCTTTACTTTTGCTTTCATTAGTTTTCCTCTTAATATGTATTCTAGAGAATCAAATACAAAAGTCACAGCAGGTGATATTATCTGAGGAATTAAGAATCTCTCTTAAATTTGAAGAGACAGCGCTGCCAGCTCTGCAGGTGTTGTCATTACTCTGTACTTTAATGTAATTTCATATAAACATTCACATAGGATGCAAAAGTAAAATAACGCGAAGAAACACTTCTTAATATATTAATATATTTCACATGAAACTGGATTTCTTCCTTTAGAATTATATTTGAGGAAATTGTTGGTAACTTTTTTTTCTGGTATTGCAAGTTCCTTTTTTATCATTGAGTCACTCAACAGCTCTCAGCAGTGCAGCAGAGGAATTTTAATTGCAAATACATTGAGTATTTCTTAGAGTACTGGCAGCATTAAGCTTTCTTTAGTTTTCAGAGAGATTGCCACCATTTTACAAAGTAGATATGTCAATAAAGGGTGCAGTGAGAAACGTCTACCTAGACTTTTCTCTTTCAAACAAATACAAAAGATTTAGATCCACTGTTGTTGCTATGAAATGTAGCATAGTGCTCAAACCAACTACACTTAATTAAAACAGGCAGGGACAGAATTAAGCTTTTGAGACTGAAGGCTACTTTTGGACATTTATTGACTTACCTAGAGTCTTATCTCTTTAAATGTATTTTATTTTAAGAATGAATTGAAGCAAAGGAGTTTTCAGCCAGTACTTCCATGATTGCTTGCATGCACAAACCCTGCTTCTCTACTCGTTTTGCACATTGTATAGTCATTCGCAGCTGTGCAAAGTATGTGTAAAATTCTACTAAATCAGAATAGTAGTTTTATACCCTATTTGCAGCCACCATGAGCACTTGTAAAAAACAAACCAAACCAAAAAAACCTCACAGATTACCAAGCAGTGGACAATTAGGCCATCAAATTTAATTTCATTCAGCAATGGGAGGGAGATTTTCAGGTTAGAACAACCTTCTGAAACAGGTGTGTAGAGAATAAAAATACCCCTGTGTCTGGAACCTTGTTTGTAACTAGTTAGGAGACAATCACATTGTAACCAGCTTCCCTAACATAACTGTTTGTGTGCATATATGCATGCATTCATGTGTGCAAAGAGAGGTTATTTTTCATTTTTATTCAAATACCAAGTAATTCATAGAAGAATCAGCAACTTTTCACTGCTACCATTTTGAAGTCATGCTTTTTCTATGAATTAACTGTACTTGAATAAAATTGGAAACAGCTATTACGCGATTTGGCCAATAAAGGAGGAGATACACATTTAGGGGAAGTAAAATAGGAAGTGATGAAACATATTGCTCCAAAGTGAAGGTGAAACCATCATCTGACCCCTTCTCACTCACATGAACTTTTAAAATACCTACCAAAACCAGAAAAAAAGTTGCATCTTGTAATTGTTTTGTATCTTTTAAAAAGTCAGACTAGAAAGATTCAGTTGTTAGGAGCACGTTAGTATTTCCATTACGCTTATTTTGACTAAGCACAAGGTGAGACACTAAGCAGAATTCTCCTCTCATTTGTACTGCCTTAAGGCCAAAATAAATACCTTGAAGTTAAAACAAAAGTTGCTCTGGATTCCTCAGAGTAAAAAAGAGCAGTGTTAGGGCTATTTTTGGAGTTGGAAATCATTCAGGCTTAAGGAAAACAAACTTATAATAGATTTTAAAGCCAGAGAGTACTATTGTAATCATCTAGCCTGACCATGATCAAGTCAGCTCTTATCCTTCTTTCCGATAATCTAAATAGATTGTGCTTCTTAAATTTTACACTGTAAGGTATGTTTTCCAGCCTTTAAATAATTCTTCTGGCTTTTCTCTGACCCTTCTCTTGTTCTTCATGATCCTTTCTGAAATGTGCATACCAGAACTGATGTCAACCAATGCAATATATAGAGAAAATATAACTTCCTTACTCCTACTTGATATTCCCTTTTTATATATTATATCAATAGTTTTGCTTGAGCTAAATAGAAAAATGTATTGTGATAGTTACAAAGTAAGTAAGATTAAACTTTGTTTTCAAAATAAAACAAAAATAATTGTTTTAAAATGTTAAATAAAAGTATTAGTTACTTCAATTAGCAAAGAATTCCTCATTTGAAGCTTAGCTTTAATATATGACTACCACTACATGAGCCTAGTACATCTAGTATGATCAAACATTCACATGCCCCAAATTAGGACCTCAGGGTAAAATTCTGTTCTTAAATACATGTTTGGCTCCCATGGAGTAACATATTCAAACATTTGAGGGAAATATTTTTCCTTTTTGTCTGATACTGAGGATCCATAAAATAGGATCCCACTCCTACAACTGCTGAATGTTGGGGTCCCATTGATGCAATGTGGAGGTATACAGAAATAAGTGTGCACCTGTGCACAGCGAGGATTGTCAATGTTAATAGTCTGAGAGATTTAATATATTATTCTACATATTTGTGGAAGATCTCTCAAAGTTAAAAGTTTAAACTAAAATGGTATTACATTTTCGAGAGACAAGGCAGGTGAGGCTAACCTTACCTTACATGGAGTGGCCCCTCACTCAGAGACCCATTATGGGTCAACTTGTGAATTAAGGTACTGCTTAGCATTAGTAAGGAAAACAGAATCTTGTCTTTTATTTCTAGATAGCAAAACCTTGAGAGGTTGTGGGTGCTTACCGTACATTTTGTGGTCATGAAAAGGTGTTTTCCTTATGAATTAGGTTATGGAATGCTAAGTAATGTTGTCTCACAAGTGCTACAATTATAAGGCCACAATCCCAGCTATGCTCTGGGTGGTTTGTGCTGATTCAATGATTCGAAGCAAATGTAAACCCAGTTTAATTGGCTGGTTAAACTGGGTTTACCATTGCTTTGCATCACTGGAGTAGTACAAGTTAGCCAAAGCATAGCTATGAATCTCACCCATAATCCTGAGAAATAAAGAACAGATAAAATGAATTATGAATAATTATTTCCTATGATATTAATTCAGAGATATGACTCCACTCTTTGTCACAGAGGAAGCAGGATAAGCCTTTAGCAAAGTGTGCACATATTATAAAAACATTACAAAGGAACATATGAATGTCCATACTGGATTAGACCTGTGGTCCATTTAGCCCAGTATCCTATCTTCCGACAGTGGCCAGTGCCAGATGCTGCAGAGGGAATGAACAACACAGGGTAATTATCACCTGATCCATCCCCTATTGTCCAGTCCCAGCTTCTGCCATCAGAGGTTTGGGAACACTGGAGCATAGGGTTGCATCTCTGACCTTCTTGGCTAATTGCCTGTGATGGACCTATCCTGCATGAACTTATGTAATTCTTTTTTGAACCAGTGTATTGGTTTGACCTTCACAACATCTCCTGGCAACGAGTTCCACAAGCTGACTGTGTGTTATGTGAAGAAGTACTTCCTTTTGTTTGTGTTAAAGCTGCTGCCTCTAATTTCATTGGGTGACCCATAGTTCTTGTGTTATATGAAAAGGTAAAAAAAAAACATTTCCATATTCACTTACTCAGCACAACTCATGATTTTATAGATCTCTATAATATTCCACCTTAGTCATCTCTTTTCTAAGATGAACATCCCTAGTCTTTTAAATCACTCCTCGTATTGAAGTTTTTCTATACCCCAAATCCTTTTATTGCCTTTTCTATACCTTTTCCAATTCTATATGGTGCAATCAGAAATACAGACAAGTATTCAAGCTGTGGATGTACCATGGATATATATATAGAAAGAGAAATGCTGTGATATTTTCTGTCTTACTATCCGTCCCTTTTCCAATGGTTCCTAACATTCTGGTTAGCTTTTTTGACTGCTGCTGTACATTGAGCAGATGTTTTCAGAGAACTATCCACGATGACTCCGATATCTCTTTCTTGGGTAACAGCTGATTTAGACCTCATCATATTGTACGTATAGTTGGGATTATGTTTTCCAACGTGCATTACTTTGCATTTATCAACACTGAGTTACATCATCTGCCGTTTGTTGGCCTGTCACCCAATTTTGTAAGATCCCTTTTTAACTTTTTGCAGTCAGTGTTGTACATTACCGTTTAGAGCAATTTTGTATTTTAACTCAAAGTTATAAATAAATTACTTGGAGGGGGAAGCTGTTTTCACACACCCACTGGTCCCTCCTCTGAGTCGGGAAAAAAAGCTGCCACAGCTCCTGCTGCCATATGCCACAGCTCGTGCTGAAGGAACTGAAGGTTGCAGCCAAAGCCTGGCCTGGAGTTGGAGTGGGAGTCAGCTCCACTCTGGAGGAGTTTTAAAGGTCCAGAGTCTGTGCATTGTTTCAGCCCAAAGTTTGCCCATGGCTGCACTCCTGGATCCTGCCAGTACCTGTGGGAGTGAAGGGGCAGGGAAAGGAGGGGTCCTGGCAGCCAGCTGGCACCAATGCCCTGCCACGTGCTGCCTCTGGAGCATGAACTGAGCAGGGTGAGCCCTGGGAAGAGGTGGCTGAGAGCTGGTGCTTGTAGTGTCAAGGACCCCAGTTCAGCCCAAAGGGAAGAAACAGGAATAGAGCAGGGAGCTGCTTGCAAACCAGGCAGTGCTGCCGGGTGCCACCTTTGCAGAGATCTCTCCCAGCTGTGGAGCTGGGATCAGGTAATGGCATCTGCAGCACCACATACAGACCCCCATGCAGAATAAGGAAGTGGCCTGGGGAGGGTTGACTCAGCAACATGAACTACATGTATATGTTGCCTTATAAGGGAATGGCATAGGTTTAAGCCATATCATCCTATAGGGATACCACAAGGGTGATGTAAGGCACCGGTGCATGGTTAGCGAGTGCTCGGAGATGTGTAAGCCTCTGGTTGGCCAGACACCAAGGGTAACCTTAAAAGGCTATGCAGCAAATGCTAGCCAATGGTCACCAAGACATAGCAAACTGTTGCATGTGGAAAACTATAAAACCAAGCTGCCAAGTCGCAGCAGCCAGAGAGGAAAAGGAATTGCCTAATACCCAGAGTCTTGAGCGTGTTAGATTCAGTGGGCTGACGCATCCTTACTAGCCTGTTTCGCAATGGCCTGATCACCCGAAGCGACTCTCTCCCATCTGCAGAATCTAAGCAAGCGGTCGTTTAAGTTTGGCCAAGATGATTTGTTATTACCTAAGCTTAGTGAGTATGAATTAACTGTTTATTTTTGTCTGTCTTGTAAACTTACTCGAGGAACTCCATAACTGGGCACCCTAGTGTCACAAAAGTGACAGCTGTGCGTTGATCCCTCGAGATCATTAAAGCAAAAGACTTGGGTGGCGTACTTTGTCCTTCGTGCACGGAGTTCCTCCTTCTTTACTATCATTCGTTAAAAATAAAGAATTTATTGGTTAAGAAAAATAAAGCCTCGCTGCTGTCTCTTTGACCCCTCCGTATCGTATAATTTGAACCTTATTCGGTACCTATTGGTTCCGACTCAACACCAGCCTCAGCTGGAAGACACTGACTGCAGGGTCCTGTGCTATAATGTTTTGTTCAGAGCTACGGACAACCTCCATTCCCGAGGTGTTCGTATCTTTGAGGTTCTACTGTAATCCAGCAGTGACATTTATTAATCCAGCAGTTTATTAAATCCAGCAGAGAAGGGAATTTTTTTGAGGGGTTCATGAATCTGATTTGGTTTATGATAGTAAAGTGAAACAGTTTATGAATGGAAAAAGGTACGTGATTTTGGTTGCCCCGTTGAAGTTGCTTAAAACAAGTATTCAGATAGTATCTTAAAATCTCAGCCTGTCTTTTAAGCTGCAGACTTCTTCACTGAGTGATTTGAGGCAGCCAGATAAATGAAAATTAAGAATCTTATAGTTGAATTAAACGCCACAAAATCTTTTTGCTTTATCTTAATCAGTTTATGTCTCCTCTGCATGATTTACATTGCCCAGCAACTATTCATGATTTAACAGGAAAAACAGCAAATTAACCTTAGATCTTGAGAACAGGTCATCAATTAAAATCTGTTTTAATGATATAAGGCCCCTAGTCTTTGGCATGGTGCTTTCACACAATATTTTATCTCAGACTGAAATGAGGTTTGGTGGCAGCAACTCCTTGCAAAGTAGGTTTTGGCTGAGGGTTCTTTTTTACTCTTGGGCCCATTGCTGCTCTTTGCTTTGTGCCACAGCTTTTTATGTCACTGTGAGTTTCTTCTAAAGTTGTGTGTTTCTTTCCTTTTGTGCAGTAAACCTTCTTTGTTCTTTATTATGGAGTAAGCTTCTTTTGTTCCTCCTTTTATTGTCTCTTTTCTCTTTGTTCCCTTCCTAAATTGTCCTATCAGTTTTAGACTTGATGTCTGGACTGCCACACCTCTGTTTATCAACCAGCTTTGGCACCAGTAAACCCTTTTCTACCTTAATTTATTATAGGATTTCTTGCAACCTGGTCACAGTATAATCCTGGAACCTTAAATATCCCCCTTTTCTGCTCCACTAAAGGTGCCCGTTTTTTCTCTTCAACCTGATGGAGGCTGAGGGGATAGAGCATTAGACTGGGACTCAGGCAACCTGGGTTCCCACTGCTTTGCTGGGTGATCTTGGGCAGGCCACTTCCCTCCTTGTGCATCAATTTCTTTATCTGTAAAATGGAGATAACGATACTGACCTCCTTTTTAAAGAGCTTTGAGAGCAATGGATAAAGGCACTATATAAGAGCTGGGTAATATTATTAATCGAATTTTTCCTCTAGGGCAGCAAATCACCTGTTAACTAGAGGCATGCTGAGATTCCAGAATGGTGCTATATTGATAAATACTGGAATTTTAGAGTTAAATTTTCTGAATAACAGTGTGATATGGTGGATAAACGATTTACAGATAACCCTTAGTGCCTTATGATTTTCTGTAATGTTATAGCTCATTGGGAGAAATTTCAGGTGGGGTTGCACATTGTTCAACACTGAGACAAATATTGTTGAATATATTCATGAGCAACCTAAAAGGTTAATTGAACATTGATCTGTGTGGTTGGCACTAAACTGAAGTATAGTAAAATACTGAACAGGACATATTAAAATTAGAGTGATTTGGATAAATTGGGACACTGGTCAGTTTCAAGGGAGACAAAGTTTAAAGTAAAAGATGAAATACCCATGTAATGATATTTCACATCCTAGATAAAAGATAGGGAAATATTATTTAGAAAACTGTAGTAAGGAGCTATCTGGAATTAATGATAGAAACAAACTGAATGTAAATTACAGATTGATGCTCCTGTGAAGAACAATGCTTCAGCAAATACTTTCTAGAAACAAAATAATGTGTGTATATTTTCAGGACAAGAATGATTATATGGGTTAGCTAGTGCAATCAGTTGCCTAGGGATAAATAATAAGCATTCCTGGGTCATATTTTGAGCAAGTTTGTAAGAGAGGAATATTTTAAGGAAAGAAAAGAGGTGTGTCTCCTACTTCTTTTCATTGTGGATAAAAGATTGTTACATTCCTTGAAGAGATCTTTATGGTGGAGTTCCTGAAATGCAAGGGTGAAGATTCATTTCTTAATTTCTCCCTGTTGGGACTGAACACTTAGTTTTACTTGTACTCCTTTTCAATCTAAGCCACTGTAAAAGATTAACACTGAGCCAACCTGTTGTGTGAATTTGAAATGTCCTGCATTTTCACTTTGCTTTCACTGGTTACTGGCCTAAAAACCACTTTACACTCTGAGCCTTGTCTCTTTGTAGGTAATTTGGAGACTCCTGTGTACATTAGATTGTAAGATGCACATAAATGGTGTCAGATGACTGTTCTCCTTTTGGTAGGATTTAATTTTAGTTTATTTGTAGTAAAATGAAGGGCTGCAGTTTGGCTTTATCCTACATGATTGAGATTGCATTTGGATTACTGTACTAAATTCAGGTAGCCCTACTGTAATATAGATGCTGGAAAATGTTCAAAGACAAAGAACTGAACTCTTACAAGGATTGGAGATTGCGAATTATGGAGAAAAGGAATACTCATTTATCTTAAATAAAGGTTTAAGAGGAGATATGAGAAAGCTCTAGAAATACATGAAAGATGATAATTTATTAGTAGAAAAGTTTTGTTTATATTAATTTAAGCCTATTGTTCTTTGTTTTACTGTTAAATGAAAAATTAAACTAGGAAATGAGGAAAATCTTTCTAATGGGTAGAACTATTAGACAATAGAACAGTTTTTCTACTGATGTAGCTTTTGCAAACACAGAGATATGCAAGTTGGTATTAATCGAAAGTGCAGTGTAGAGTCTTGCTTCCTTGTCATAGGGGAGATTAGACTAGATAACTCAAACAGTGGCTTCCAGCATTATCATAATTGTTCCTGTTGTCTATCACTTTGCCTTTGAAATACTTAATGTATATATTGTAAATGACTACGGTTGTGTAATGGTTTGAAGGAAACAAAAGCAGACAGTATGTAAGCGCTTTAATTTCAAGAATTAAAAATGATGCCATATATTTCCAGAATCCTTTCTGAGCTGCCTTTCCCCCAAAACTGCTAATTTCTTTTCTCCACTTTCCCATCAGCATGTGTGAAAATGACCATGTTTTTGTTGACCCAAATCCTTTTATTTACCGTAAAAAAATTATCTAGCAGCCTTAATGTCTCTAGTTCGATACAGCTTTGGTAACAATATACTCTCCTTGTTATAAAAATCACTTCAGATTTAAGACCACGATCAAACTAATTTCAGCCTATACAGGTAAAATAACATTTACTTTTCCTTTCATGACTTTTAACACACATTTCATAAGTTTTAAGCATGTGCTTCTATACTATCTAGCATGGTACAGTGTACATGGCATAAATTAAATTTCCTATGATGCTTGCCCAAAGAATGTCAGCACTTCAGAGAAGGCTGGAGAGACAAGGTGGGTGTGGTAATATCTTTTGTTGGATCAACTTTTATTGGTGAAAAAGACAAGCTTTCAAGCTAACACAGAAGTCTTCTTCATGCCCGGGAAATGTACTTGGAGTATCACAGCTAAATACAAGATGCAACAGCTTGTGTAGCATAAGTAAGTACACACGTATTACAGGAGACCATTCAAGGTGAAGTGGCCATTTAGAACATATGCAGACAGAAGACCAAAAAGGGTGTTAGTGAGTTACAGATTGTAGTAATATGCTATAAATCCTGTGTCTTTATTAAGTCCAGGATTTTTAGTGTCTAACAGAGTTATAAATCTACACTACCAGACTTGTCTTTTGAAGGTGTTGTGCAGGATTCCTTTGAGGATGAGAAATGAGAGGTCAGATAAGGAGTGACTGCTTTTTTAGTGATATGGACACACTGACTCAAAGCAGCACCAGAGCCCGCCATAACAACAGATGCAAAATAGGTAGATACGTCTCCACCACTATGATGATCAACACCCCCCATAACACACCTTTCAAGATCCATGAATCCTACACATGTCTATCACAACATGCTCATTCAGAGCACTAAATGCCCCCAATAGCAACTATTGGGTGGGTGAAATGAGACAATCACTGTGCTTTTGAATGAACTCTCTCAGAAAAATGAGAAGATGAAAACACCATATTAACTGTGGGTGAAAAATAAAAGATATTACCTCATCCATCTTCTCTCTCTAATATCCTAGTCTAACACACCTACAACAACAGTACAAAAAACATTTTGATGAAGCAAGAGTATCAAACGGGTCTAGAAGAGAAACATAAAATAAATTCACACTTTTGTAATTTGACAAACTGGTGCCAGTATTCTGTTCCTAGTATTCTGTCTCTTAATATGTTCATACAATGATGTACATATTGTAACTCATGTACAATTTGATGGTTCTATATATTGGCAGAAAAGTAGAATTGGCCATGGTTTTGTTATTTTACATGTTCATGTTGTGGAAAAGTATATAAATACATTTCTGCTGGGATTTTTTGATATTTCAGTTTAATTATTTGAAGTTGAGTTTCATATATATGAATGTGTAAACATTAGGATGAATATTTAGCATGAATGTGCAAACTTTAAAATCATTAACTGTCACATACAAAGCTCCAGCAAAATGATAAAAAAGAATATAAACAAGGACTACCCAGTGAATGTACAACATTCTTGAAGGATGTTATCTGAAGGTTGTCTTCAGCATTCTGACATAGAACAAAATCAAGTTTGTTTGTAAAGCAATTACTTTTGTGGGATTGTGACACATAAGTTTAGATTTTGTACTTTTGTTGCATATTTGCTTGTGTCTGATTCTATTTTTAGTAAAAAACACAGGAAAGAAAAGACAGTGCAAGCCAACAATGTGTGCTTTTGGGAGTATATTGTACAATAAAATAAGGTCTTTTTAAAAGCTTTTTTAAAGCTTTGTCATCTACAATAGCAAGCATTAATTCTTAGTGCGTGTGTTATGATTAGGAGTTTTGTCTTTTGTCTGGCTCTAATGAAACTTAAACATTCTGTTTGAAGTCAAAATATTCTTATCATTACTGCTAATAACTGCTAAAGATCTCAACTTTCTTCTGATACATAATTAAACTGTTATGGTTTCAGGAAAAAAGTAAGCAAATTGAGTTACTTGGGAAGTGATTGTAAATTCCATTTCATAGTAAGACTCCATGTTGCTTTGTTTTCATTTAGTACATGCTTTGTGACTACAGTGTGTGCTTACTATGTCTTAATAAACTTCTTTGGTCTTTGTTTGCTTGTTTTGAACAGTGAAAAAAGCAATTGAATTGAAGTCAAGAGGAGTCAAGATGCTGCCCAACAAAGACAGTAACCACAAAAATTCTGTCTGTAAGTTGTTGTTGTTATTATTATTATATTTAGAATGATTGCGTATTTTGTTCTTCTCATTAAAAATACAAATCCAGAGAGAGATCGCAAGGGAAGTCAAACAAACAAACAGTAGCATCTAAACCCTGAAATACTGGGGAACAATTATTATGAAAGTTGTACTATCTTTTCATATGCCAGTAACTGATTTTATATCTCCAGTGATAATGCTGGGGTGGAAATCATAGTATTTACATTCCTCTCTCCGCCTGTTGGGAAATGGGGATGTGGGGAAAGACAATATTTTTCCTTCTGGCTGCTGGGACTCTGGGTTGAGGTTTTTCACTTTCTAACCTTCCCATTAGATAATTCAGTATCCCAGTTTTCTCATCCCACACCCATGCGTGGCCAGTACGTGATGTGTCTCAGTGGCTGCTTCTTTCCTTGTATGTGTTATAAGAGAGAATGGGATTAATAACTCTTTCTGTTCCTACCACTCTTTCCCAATTTGCCAGGAAGATGGGAGGGGACTCAGCAGCTTCATCCCTTCTCTATGTGTGTAAAGGATTCTGGAGCAGCATAATTTTTCCTTGTGCCCCTCTTCCCAATGTGTAGTCTGGAAGAGTGATAAGGCTGGTAAACTAGAGACCACTAGCTTATTTCTGTTTTAAATAATAGTGCCCCCTCTTCACCTGAATATCTGACAATTCGATTAATAGCTACCTGAAAGTGGTTGCCCCAAGAATCAGGCGAGGCTTAGAACAACAATGACAAAATACTTGCAATTTGCTTGTGGATTTAAGGGGACCCCTGGCCTAAAAGCAGCCAGAGGGGAGGCCAAGGTTCATTCACAATTAGTTATAAGTGTTTGTATAATAGTTAACAAATTTGAATAAAGGAATCCTTGGTGTAATTGCACTGAAATCAGTGGAGTAAATCAAGGCTGCATTTGGCATGTTTTGTGCAATTCCAGAGCTGCGAAGAGACTGTGTATTTTAAAGCTTAATGTCTAGGGAAATTATTCTATTCTTTATTTCTTCAGTGGATCCTTTTGTGTAAACTAAGTGTTTTTGGTGTGCTCACTTGAATGAAAAATGGCTGATAAGTGTCTGTTTGAAAGATCATGCCTTGCTGGTGTGACACAGAAGAGGGACTTTTTGTGGAAGATTTAGTTGAATATAGCGGATCCACAATTTTGTGTATACAAATGGGTGGCTGTTCAAAGGTACTGCTGGGAGTTGTGTGATCTTTTCTTACCCTCTCAAAGCATATCCTGTCAGAGACCACATTTAATTATAGGAATTCAAAGTAAGGCAAGCTATTAGAAACAAATGTGTCTACAGCAGTCTGTATATAATATAATATAATATAATATATTAAGGGATATAATTATATTATAATTATATACATATAATATAATATATAATAGGGGCTTTTTTTCTTTTGCTTTTGCTTGTGATGTCCATGTCATGCCTGACTTTTCAACAAAGAACTAAAAACTGTGTTGTTAGTATTAAAGTAGTCACACAAGCCATTAATGTGAAATTTACCAATAAAATTACAGGTAAACAGCAATTAAATGGATTTTTTTTCTTATGCTCTCCCACTCAAATTCTCACAGGTAGCTTTTTTTGTTCATTGTTACTATCCACTATAAATAAGGAGGTGACTAGGAACACAGTATTAGGTACTGTCAGCAAAGAGCTTAACAATACAGTTCAATTAGAAAATAGTGGACAAATATCCAGGCTATAAACCATCACGTCTTCCTTTTTATAGATGTCAGCCCTTCTCAAACATAATCCTCCTGGTTTGCAAATGAAGGCTTTAAATCTTGCTTCACAGTTTTGATTCAGAAGTGACTCAGTGAGTGTGGACACTAGAGTACTACAGAAACTATCTTGAAAGCAGCATTATTACTTTAACCATATTTTGAAGGTGAGGCAAAAACCAAAGAGTATGTAAATATTTAGTCTACAGTAGTCAATGAAAAGTACTAATTTCAGTTTGGGCTTCATCATTTATTAGAAAGTTTTTAACAGGGTAGGAAATTATTATAATCAAATGTATATTTATGTTTCTGGGGGTTTTTTTACCAAAAATATTTCAGAAATTCTTCGCTACCATGAACTATTGCTGCAGTAGGACAGAACCTACCTGGGAAAGATCTACATTTTTTCTTCTCAGGGTTATTGCCAGTTCTTAAGTTATAAAGCTCTTTGACACATTGTCTTCACTCTCGTTATAGAACTGTTGTACCAAAACTAGCCGAGCAATTCTTAAGGACACATCTCCAATAAGAGCAAAAATCAGTGCTTAATTTGTGCCAGAGCTTGCCAGGTATGACCCCCAGCACCTTTGCGCTTGCTGTGTCGGTTATGAAAGTAAAACAAAATTGTTTGAGCCCCAGCAACTAAATGCTTGATCCCTGGCACCTCTTTCATTACAAATTAAGTACTGGCAAGAGCCTGTGATTCCTGCTCATCCCTCCCACAGAAGAGTCATACAGTACGGTCATTTCCCTTTTTTTTTTTGTGATATGGCTCCCAGGCATACTGAATAGACAACTGGAAAGTAATGGAATGCTGCATTTTTCATCTGTATGATAGATCGCCCCAACCATTCATAAAACAATGATTGGTGGTACAGTAGAATGAAATTTATCTAACAAGGCTTTGTCTAGAGTTAGAAGTTATGTCTGGGATATTAAAAAGTACTCAGCATTGGCATAATTCAAGTCAATGATAAAACTACATGACTTCAGTGAAAGCAGAGACAAGTGCTTTTGAAAAGGCCAGCGTGCAGTCTCTCAGACCACATGGGGTACAATTTTCAAAAGGGCCTAAGGGTTTGTCTACACTGCAAAAAATAAAATAAAATGGAACAAAATAAAATGAAATAAAAAAGCACAGCAGCAAGTCTCGGAGCCCGGATCAAGTGACTCAGGCTCATCCTATGGGACTAAAAGTAGCAGGGTAAACATTTGGACTCAAGCTGGAGCCAGGTCTCTGAGACCATCCCCCCTCACTGGGTTTCTGAGCCCAGACTCCAGCCCATGCCCAAACCCAAATGTCTACACGGTGCGGTAAGGTCAGGCCAAATGACTACAAAAGAGTATACCTGAGCCGTTATGAGGGCCCAAAAAGGTTAAAAACCCTCTGCCCAAAAGGCAGAGGGAGCACATTCAGGAAAAGCTGCCACAGGGTCTGGGGCGGCTGCAGGAGAGGGTTCTCTCCTGGTCAGGAGACAGAGCTCTGCAACAGTCAGGGAAGACAAGGTAGCTGGGGGTGTCCCGACTGCACACGACAGAGGTAAAGCATGAGACCCACCAGGGGGAAGCTGGCAGTTTGCCACAACAGCTATTCTTGGCCCTGTAGCGTGAGCCCTAGTCAGTTGACCTGGGCTCTGAGATTCACAGCTCTGAAGGTTTTTTAAATTTTTTTTGCAGTGTAGATGAACACTCAGTGACTTATTGTATTCAGTGCAGTTGTAGCCCTGATGGTCCCAGGATATTAGAGAGACAAGATGGGTGAGGTGGAGAGACAAGCGCTGGTGAGAGAGACAAGCGTTCGAGCCACACATACCTATGTTGACCTGAAGAAGAGCTCTGTGTGGCTTGAATGCTTGTCTCTCTCACCAACAGAATTTGGTCCAATAAAAGATATTGCCTCACCCATCTTGTCTACATACGTCATTTCGGCATTTTTGAAAATTATAAAAATATTACTACACTGTTAAACACCCTGTGTGAATAACGGACATGATATGTTTAAAATTATTTATTTATTGTGCAGCGGGTAACATTTACTACACTAAGTGTTTAATGTTGTTATTAAATGCATGTAAGTTGACACATATGCTAACACAACACAGTTTCTGAATGTAAGATGTTTTAATTTGAGTGAAAGTCTCCTTAAACTCCATTGAAGCAAATTTCACTTCATTCTAAGACATATTTCATTATATATTCAAATATATTTTTTCACCTATTTAAAAATAGATATATATTTTGGAATTTGCTAACGGTACCACAATCACTAATATTTATTCCACAAGGTTTATATTGTGAACTGTTCTCAGATTTACAGCTGAAACAAAAATATGTAGTTATTTTTTAGGCAATGATTTTTGTCATGTAGAGTCAAAGAACAAATGACTCTACAGATTTAGTATTGATCGTTGTAACACATTTAGGTAAATCGATGGCACATGCTGTGTTACTCAGTAGTTAAAGCCACAATGGCTAATTCCAAAACATGATGATACTGCTGGTTCTGTGTTGAAAAGAGAGGAGGAGAGAAAATCATTATTGAGTATGCAACTGGGGTGAAAAATGGCTAACATAATGCATTGTGATATAAAATTACAATAGTACTCATGGCAGACTGTTAACATAATTAGATTTCTTAAATTTTTATTTACTGAACTTTAAATCATCCTTCTGCTTCCTTCTTCTTCATGTTCAGCCCTCAGTAGTTCAGTACCTTGATTCTAGGAACACAACTTTCCTGAATGAAGTTAGCTATGTTGACAGAAGCATAGTCCCATTTACATAATTGCGTCTACACTGGGGGTCATGTCCGTGTGGCCGTGTCAGTGAGGGTGGAATTTTTCACATTCCTGATCAACGTACCTATGTTGATCTAACTTATTAGTGTAGACCAAGCCTGATGTGGGAAATTCTTCACTTCATAATGTCATTTTAAACAGTCCCTGACACAGATAATCATTTAAATAAAGCCTTTTATATATTTAAAAAAGGAGAAGGGATAGAGTTAATTCGTTTAAAATTAATTGCCAAGTGATTTGGCTGCAGTGATTTTACCAAACCGATAAAACAACAACAATTGAATCTCAACCCATTCAATTTACAATTATAAAAGCTGCTATTATTGCTATGATTCTTTTTTAAATGCATTTAAAGTTAAGGACTACTAAAATAATATTGTGAAATAAATATTGGTTTCTTTTTTTTTCTAGTTAGCACTTTAATGTCATTCTTATGTTTGTCCTTAAAGTGCACCTCATCCAGAAAATGCAGTGTTTCTCAAAATTGTTTTAGAAAGTCAAGTGAAAAGAAGTGGTTCCCAATACCAGACTGGATTCTTTTTGTTGATTTTTACCTGTAATTTTCATTGTCGATTGGATTGCTTCATCACACTGCCTTGTTGGATTGTTTTTGCATTTTTTAACTTTAATCTTTTTCACTGTGTACTGTGACAGGGTCAGGCCAGACGGCTATGCAAGGGTGCTCTATTTGGAAGCTGGGGTGGGTGGGTGGGCGCAAGCCCACCCACCGCTACAGGCTCCCCCCCCAGCCTAGGGGCGGAGCCACTGGACCCAGGTCCAACTAATTACGGGGGACAACAAATGAGAAAACAAGGAAGGGGTGTGAGGGTTACAGGTTTAAAAGGAGAGAGCCAGAAGGGGACACCGAGCAGAGAACCCCAGACTGCGCCCACTGCTCCTCGAAGCTGTCCAAGGAGCCAGCGGACGCAGCCCAGAGGAACTCTGCCCGGAGACGTGAGTTCACAAGGGACCGGAAATAGGCCCCACAGTCGCAGGGAGCCCCCCCTGCCAACCTCCTCTCCCTGGTCCTGTAGATGGTTAGTTTGGCCAGGGCTAGGAGGAGGTTGACGAGGAGGTCCCGCGACTTCGTGGGGCCACGGATGGGGTGTGCGTGGACGAACAGGTGCGGGGAAAAGTGCAGCCAGAACCTCAGCAGGAGGTTCTGGAGGAGCCGGAAGAGGGGCTGCAACCTGGCGCACTCCAGGTACACGTGCGCCAGGGTCTCCCTCACGCCGCAGAAGGGGCAGGTGTCAGGGAGGGAGGTGAACCGCGCCAAGTACACGCCCGTGCTCACGGCTCCGTGAAGGAGCCGCCAACTGATGTCCCCGGCGGGCCGCGGGGTCAAGGTGGAATACAGACTGGCCCACCGGGGATCCTCGCCCTCCAAGGATGGTAGGAGGTCCCGCCACTTGGTGTCTGGGCGGGACGCGAGGGCGAGGAAGTGAAGGGTGTGGAGCACGAGCGTGTACAGGTGTTCCCTAGGCGCGGTCTGGAAGAGGGCCGGCTGCAGGTCAAGCAGCCGGCTTGGGGCATGAGGATGGGGGGGCCGAGGGGGTTCGCGGGGCCGAGGCCCGATGGTAAGCACCGGAGGGCTCGGGCTGAGGGGGGGGCGGGGAGAACAGCCGCTCAGACACCCTGCCCTCCAAATCCTGCCAGTTCTCCGCCGGGGAGGGATGGGTGGCGGAGAAGTAAACGCCCAGATAGAGCAGTGGACCCGCGCTCCACCGGATGGCTTGAAGCGCGGGTGGGAGGGAGCTCGCCTGCCACCCGGCCCCTACCGCCAGGGCAGAGCTCTTGGCCCAGTTGACCCGGGCGGAGGAGGCTGCCGAGTAGACGGCCAGGCAGTCCTCCAGCCGCACCAGGTCGCCCGAGTCCTGGACCACGAGGAGCACGTCATCGGCGTACGCCGACAGCACCAGCCTCAGCTCTGGCTCACGGAGCACCAAGCCCGTCAACCTCCGGCGGAGGAGACGGAGAAAGGGCTCAATGGCCAGAGCGTACAGCTGGCCGGACAGCGGACAGCCTTGGCGTACTCCGCGCCCGAAGCTGACCGGTTCGGTCAGGGTCCAGTTGAGCTTGACCAAGCACTCTGCGGAGGCGTACAGAACCCGGAGAAATCCCACAAAACGGGGTCCGAAGCCGAACGCCTGCAGGGTGCCCAGGAGATACCCGTGGTCCATCCGGTCGAACGCCTTCTCCTGGTCCAGGGACAGGAGGGCGAACGACAGACCATCCCTACACGCCAGTTCTAAAAGGTCCCGGACCAGATACAGATTGTTAAAGATGGTGCGGCCCGGGACAGTGTAGGTCTGGTCGGGGTGGACCACGTCCTGCAGCACGGACTTCAGCCGCAGCGAGACGGCCCTAGCCACTATTTTGTAGTCCGTGCCGAGGAGCGAGACGGGACGCCAGTTCCGGAGGTCGTGGAGGTCCCCCTTCTTTGGCAGGAGGGCGAGCACTGCCCGCCTGCACGACAGGGGAAGCACTCCGCTAACCTCGGACTCGGCCCAGACGGTGACGAGGTCCGGGCCGAGGACGTCCCAAAACACGCGGTAGAACTCCGTAGTCAGCCCGTCCATGCCCGGGGATTTATTGGTGGGCATGAGGCGGAGGGCTTCCGAGAACTCGGCCAGAGTGAGAGGTTTCTCCAGCCGGTCCCGGTCGCCCATGCTGACTGCGGGAAGTTCGTTCCAGAGCACCCTGCAGGCGGCGACATCGGTCGGCTCCGGGGAGAAAAGGTCTGCGTAGAAGGCCCTGGCCCTTCCACGCATCTCCTCCGGGTCCGTGAGGGGGGTGCCGTCAGCAGCCAGGAGGCAGATGACATGCTTCCGGGCCCCCCTTTTTTTCTCCAGGGCGTAGAAGAAGCGGGAGCCGCGATCCATCTCCCGAAGGAGACGGATGCGGGACCGGACAAAGGCACCTCGGGCTCGAAGGTCCTCGAGGGCTCTAAGCTCCTCCCGCTTCTCCCGGCACGCTCCGCAGAGGGACGGATCATCGGGGCTGGCGGCCAGTCGCCTCTCCAGCTCCAAGACCTCCCGCTCCAACTGCTCTATCCCCACATCCCGCCGCCGGCTGGCCCCCCGAGTGTAGTCACGGCAGAAGAGCCGGGCGCGCACCTTCCCCACATCCCACCATCGCCGCGCCGAGGGAAAGGCGCCCCTCTGCCCCCGCCAGGCCAGCCAGAACTCCCGGAAGGACGCCACGAAGCCCACGTCCTCCAGCAGGCTGTTGTTAAAATGCCAGTAGGCCGGCCCCGGCCTCTCCGCAGTGAGAGAGGCCGTCACGGTCACCATATGGTGATCCGAGAACGGGGCCGGCCGTACGCTGGAGGAGTGGGCCCGTGCAAGGTGGTGCCTGGAGATGTAAATACGGTCCAACCGGGAGTGGCCCGACCGGTCTCCCTCCACCCGGACAAAAGTAAAGGTGACGTTGTCGTCCGGGTGGTGGTCGCGCCAGACATCCACCAGGGAGTGATGGTCGATGATCTCCCTGAGGACGTCCCTGGCGGCCGGGCACGGCTCGGTCCCCGTGCGGTCCCGCTCTTCGAGGGTGGTGTTGAAATCCCCGCCCAGGACCAGGCACTCTTGCGGATCCAGTGTGCCGAGGAAGGCAGCCGCCTGCTGGAAGAACCGCACCCGCTCCGGGCCCGCGGTCGGGGCGTAGACGTTGACGAGATTCAACGCCAGCCCCTCCACGCGGACCCGGAGGTGCAGCAGGCGGCCCGGCACGACCTCGGCAATCCCCAGCACCTCGGGCTGCAGGTCAGGGGAGAACAGGGTGGCCACTCCGCCCGCGCGGGCGGAGAGATGACTAAAGTGCACCCCGTCTCCCCACTCCAGCCGCCAGCTGGCCTCGGCGGCCGGGTCCGTGTGGGTCTCCTGCAGGAACGCTACAGAGTACCCCCCCTCCCGAAGGAAGGAGAGCACCTGGTTCCTGCGGAGACCCGTCCTGCAGCCCCTCGTGTTTAATGTACAGATGGTGAAAGGCATTACGAGGAGGGCTGGGGTGGATCCTGGTGGGCAGGAGCGCTAGCGGTCCTCGTCGGGCTCCGCAGCAGCCCGTGGCCGGTGCCATAGATTTTAAGGGCATCACGGAAGCTGCGGGCCCGTTGGTAGGCCGCCGCGCCCTGCCGCCCGGTCCCTTTCCCCTCCTTCATAATGGCCCTCACGGCCCGGAGGACGCGGTGGAAGTCCCCCCAGCGCTGCAGAGCGAGCTGCACCCGGTTCCGGGCACCACGCGTGTCCCGGAGAAAGGTGCGCAGCTCCTCACGCAGCGCCACGGAGGGGTCGTCCTCCGGCTCGGCCCCCGCAGCGGCCCCCTGGTCCATTGGGGCGGGGGATGGGGGGGATGGCAGCGGCAGAGGGAAGACAGCAGCCCCGAGTGGGCTGGGAGTGCTGAAATCAAAAGCCGCCTCCTGGGAGCTCTTTAGGGGGAAAGAGACAACCCCAGGGGCGGCAGATGTATAGGCAGAGGGGTGGGGGGGAGCAGGTGCGGGGACGGAAGGGGTGAGGGCAGGGGAGAGGTTGAGAGCGGGGAGGGGATCAGGAGTTGGGGTAAGAGAGGGGTCGGGGGGAGGGGCAGGAAGGGGGTCAGGGTCAGGATTGGGGGTGGGGCCCTCAGCCAGAACGGCCGGGTTGGCAGGGTGTGCGGCCTCTTGGCTGGGGCCGGAGGCTGAGGGGGGGGGGAGTGGTTGAGTGTTGTCTGGGGGGGCCTAACTCTAGGGTCACAGCACCCCCCGTTTTAGTGCCCCATGAGGGGACAGCTAAGCAGATTTCAGGGGGGAGGGAGATCCGCTGGCCCAGAACCAGGGGCGGGGCATCTGGTGGCCCGGGGCTCGGCGTTTTGGCCCCCGCTGGCTCCTCGGGGGCTGCGGTGATGGGCCCCACCTCCCCAGCGTGGAGGATAGAGGGACAGAGGGGGGCCTCGGTGGTGGGGGCAGGGGAGGCAACTGAGGATGGGAAGGGGAGGGAGGGAAGAAGCAGTTCGGGGATGTCCTGCCCTAGGCCCCCCATACAGGGGGCAGGGTCGTCCTCCCCCGGGCAGGCTGGGGTCAACCCCAGGGAGTCTATCTCCTCCATTAAGGAGGAGAAGAAAGCCCCCCCTGCCACCCCGAGGGCCTCTCCGGCTCCAGCGGGGGGTTTAGGTGGCATTGGAGCTGGGGGGGCTCCGGGCGAGGACTCTTCTATCGGGGACTCCAGGGGGGCGATGGTATTGCCCTTGTCCGCCACCACGACTTCCTCGGTCGGGGCCACCCGCTGGGCTCCGGCAGGGGGCGCGGCGGCAGGCCTGGCCTCAGGAGCCCCCCTCCGCTTGGCCTTGCGGGGGCTCTCGCTCCCCTCGGCCATTGGCGGGAGGGGGGGCTGGGCTCCGGCCTTGCGCTTCCGGCGCCGACCCTGCACGAGCACCCAACCCTCCAAGGTGGAGGGTCGGGCAGCGGGGGCGGAGGCGGGGGGCAAGAGGCCAGGAGTCAGGGTGTGGGGAAGTGGAGGTGGGGCAGCAAGGGAAGGAGACGCCTCCCCCCGGGGCATGCCCCCTCCGGTGCCCGACCCTGGCTCCCACCCCTCCACAGGCCCCGCTGGACTGCTCCGGGCGTCAGCGGGGCCCGTCAGCTCGCCCGGGCGAGCCAGGGGGGGCGCCCCCGGGGCCCGGGCGCAGGTGACAACTGCCGGCAGAGGGGGGGCGGCCACAGGGACCGGCCGGCTGCTGGGGGCGCCGCCGATGGTCTGGCTGGCGCCCTCCTGGGTCCCGGGGGTCCCGGGCCTCCCTCCTTGCCGGGCCAGGGGGCAGTCCCTCCGAACGTGCCCCGCCGCCCGGCAGAGGTAGCACCGGGCCTCCCCCGTGGTGTAGTGGACCCGGTACTGGGCCCCTTGATGGGGCACCAGAAATGACCCCTCGAGCGCCTCTCCGCCACGCGCCACCGCCGGCAGCAGCTGGAGCTGTACCTGCCGGCGGAACGAGAGGACGTGGCGGAGGGCGGGGTCCTTGCAGCCGAGGGGAAGCGGGCTGATGGTGGAGAGGGGCTTCCCCAGGGAGGCAAGGATAGGCAGAAGGGCGGCATTGGGGAGGAAGGGCGGAACGGAGGACAAAACCACCCGTACGCCCAGGTCCTCCAGGGGCTCCACGGGGATGTGGACGCCCCCCACCGCCAGGCCCGTCTCCACCGCCTCCTGGGCGGCGGCCTCCGAGGCAAGGAAGAAGACCACCTTGCCATACATACGGGAGGCCGCCACCACGGCCTTGGACCCCACCACCCGCGCCATCGCCCGCACGTAGGTCTCCACGTGGGGCGAGGCAGGCACCAGGAGGCACCGGACCCCATGCCTCCTGGTAAGGGTGGAGAAGGGGCCCCGGCCACCTGGGATGGTGCTGGAGGCGGTGGTCGGGGCAGGTGTCTTAGCGGCGGCCGGCGGGGGGCCCGCGGCCACCTGGGCGTACGCCCTGGGGGCGCCGCCACCCCCAGAGCTGGTGGAAGGGATAGCGGGAGAGGATGGAGGGAGAGGAAGAGAGGCCCCAGCCACAGGAGATGTTAGCTTTTTGGCGGGGCCTTTGCCCTTCTTTTTGCCCCCCTGATTTTTCCTCCCAACCGAGGGAGCGCCCCCCTCCAGATTAGGGGGGGCAGGAGCCGTGGTGGCAGCAGAGTCCCTGGTGTCCCTGCCAGAGTCGTCCTCCGCCCGCACCTGGGGAATAACTCCCAGCAGCTCAGCGGGGGCAGCAGGACCAGTTGTTAAGGGCAAGGACGGGGCTTCAGGGTGGGAGGGAGGGGCAGGAGTGTCTATGGGGGGGGGC
>ML675604.1:91308929-91474450 GCA_007922155.1 Mesoclemmys tuberculata
TATGGGGGGAGGGGAGTGGAAGAGGGAGGGGAAGGGGTGGGGTAGGAAGGGGAAGGAGGGGGACCGCTCCTCCCCGCTAGGCTGGAAGCAGGGGAGGAGGGCACCAGCAGAGGGGAAAAGACAGGGGAGCCAAGCCAGGCAGGGGCGCAGGGGGGAAAGCACTCACCAGCCCAGATGGAATGTCGGTGGCTCCTCCGGCTGCACTGGGGGGGGCTGGGGTATCAAATGAACTCGGGGGGGGTGCAGTGCGTGAAGGGGGGGTCAACAAAACCAGGGGGAGTCAATTAAGGGAGGGGAGGGCCATGGGTGCTGCCGGAGCACGTGGGGGCTACAGCAGTGGGGGAGGAGAAGGGGAGGGTCAGGGTCCCCCAAATGTGGGGGCCAGGGGAGGGGCAGGGGAAAAGAAGGGGCAGGGTGCCCCCAAACACAGGGGGCTGAGTAGGGGGCAGTAGCAAAAGGGGAAGGGGGCTCGTGGCAGCAAAGGGGCAGAGGCAGCCAGCCAAAGTAAAAGGGAAGGGGCCCAGCTGGTGCTGGCCCTAGAAGCAACTGCAGGGGGAAGGTGGAGAAAGTAGCTGGGGAGGGGTGGTGGTGGGAAAGATAGAAAAACCACACACACTCACCCCCTCCCTCCCAGCTGGGAGGGAGGCTCCCCAGCAAAGCCCTGCAGCAGGGGCAGCAGCAGCAGGGTCCCCCAGAAGAAGAAAAGCAGCTGCTAACGAAAAAGAAGGGGGGCTAGGGCCAGCCCAGGGGGGGCTAAGCAAGGGGGCTTGGAAGGCTGGTATCGCAGCCCCAGGCTCAGCCAAGCCCTGTTCCCCGGGTGACTCAGCTGGGGCTGATTAGGCAATTAGGCCACCTGGGGCCAATCAAGGAGCCCCGCCCCAAACACTTAAAAGCCTTCAGTTCAGGCAGGCAGTTGTGGAGTGAGGAGTTTGGAGGTGTGGAGTTTGGAGAGTAGAGGTTGAAGTTTACAGATTGGAGTTTGCAGTTTGAAAACCTGCAGATTGGAGTTGGCAGTTTGGAGCTGGCAGTTTGCAGCCTACAATCTGCAGAAGCTTGGAGTTTCCACAGTTGCTGCCACAACACCTGAGGCAGAGGACCCAACTGGAGAAGCAGGGAGCGGGCCACGGACTGACCCAAGGGAAGGTAGTAGGACTCAGGGGCAGAGCAGGCCCGTCTCCTCCCTACCCCTCCGGTTCACCTTCCCCCAGCTGCACCACCGGCTGGGCCGGAAGAGCGCAGGACCCACGGGGGCGGAGTATATCTACCTTTCCCCCCCCTTACCCTGTTACAGTACATATATAGCATTGTATTTATGCAGGTACAAGCCATTTCATTTGCTAAAGCTGAAATTTTCACATACACTATCCATTCCAATCTCAGGTCAAATCACAATCAAGAAACTGCCAGAGAAGCACTGATTCAGTATTTTCCATCAAAATACCATGCAGGAAGCTCAGACTTAATAAGTATCCACTGCAGGCTCCAATCCTTTCCCAGAAATATTGAGTTCAATGGAATAATCTCAAAATTCACACCTCACATGGCCTGCAGTTCATATAAAAAACCACCTCAGGGCATTGAATTGATATCTTTTTCTACTGGTATTTTGTTTGTTTGTTTTTGTTTCTTGTATTATGCTATCATGGTAACATGGATTGTACTGCATCTGTAAACTAGCAAAAAGGAAGAACAGGCAACATTTAGGGCAAACAATGATTGCTCAGTCCAAAGACAATCTGGGTTAGTAACATAACTATCAAGTAATTTCTTGCTGCATCTGTGTTTTCATAATTTGCTGTAGGATAGTCAGTGGAGTTTTCAGTTGGACTGACATGTTGTGGTTAAAGATTCTCAGGCCCTAATCCTACAAGCTGTTCTGTTGTTAAGGCCTGCAGTGAAGTCGATGGGGTGATGTACAGATACATGTATCCATTCATATAGAAAAGCTTAGAAAACTGGGGTCTGAAGTTTTAATCTTGTAACTCATATGTGGCAGGTTTTTTAATTGGTGAATGGCTAGTATTTCTTATGGAGAGAACAGGGGCATTCGGATGAATAAAAATGTGGCTGCTTTTGGAGGGGCATGTTCTGTGCCCCCTTGGAGCTGGCTCTCCCCCATGGCTCCAGGGCTGAAGAAGCTGTCTGGCTCCCTCCTTTGCGGACTCAGGGAGCTGGTATGCTGAACCCTGCTCTGGTGGTCCCGTGGGTATGGCTGCCTTTCCCTTCCCCCCATAGACCCAGCAGAACTCGCTTTCTTCCCCTCCTCCCCTACCCCACTCTGGCAGCTAGAGGTGTTATTAGCTTCTGTCCCAGAGCAGGAAGAGTTTCCTCACCCTGCTCTGGGCCTGGAGTAGTTCTGTGCCCCTACCAATAATTGGGAGGGCCCATGCTCCTGCTTACTCTCTCCCCCTCCCCCATGCATGCCCCTGGCACAGAAGATGCTGATAAAGGGTAAATAGTGGGTTGGTTTTCAAGTTCACTTCTGTGACCAGGAACGGTAATATTCAAAAAAAGTGTAATTAGCATCCTCAAAGAAATTCCTTCTTTCCTGGACAACTATTCTGTGGATGGGGGATGCAATATGTTGACAAAGGTACCTGTTGTACATACACCTTCAAAGGAATCTTTTAGAGTAAAAACCAAGCCTAAACTGCATCCAACACAGCTATTACAACACTTCATAGATGTGGGGAATCCTCCCCCAAGACACTTGCCAGAGTAATGAGCTGGGAAGGGGTTGGGAGGATTGTGGCATTAGAACCAGAGCCTCTCTGGGAATACAGGGTCTCCATGTGGATCTCTGGGGGCCCTTCACTTTTGGTAACTTTTCTGTACTGAGGTAAACACCAAGCTTAGATAGAGCAATGCAGGGAAATCTCTGCCAGGAGTTCGTCACTGAGTTTTCCTTGTAAAAAGAACTTTTTCATGATCTAGAATTCAGGGATTGAACTGGAAAAATATAACATCATAACTGTTTGTTATGTGCTTTGGGACTCTTGGGTGGAACATGCTAGAGAAATGTAAGATATTATGAATATTTTCAAAGAAAATACAAGAAGCAATGTTTGAAAGTGAGATTGAAATGACATAAAGAGGAAACAGATCCCTGAAGTAGGAAATTTTTAAGAATCCCACCTGGCACATAGATTTTTCTTTTATAAAGCTCTACAGGCTTTTGCAGCTAGACAAGATTTAAATTAAAGGCAAGGAAAAATACAAAAATAATGTAAGTCTACATGTCTCCTTGATTGGTCTCACTTTCAGCTAAAACAACTGAAGCAACTATAGAAATGTTGGCAACTTTCTGACTTGCTTTTCATCCTGAGCCAAACTGCGGTGTTTGTGAGCTTTTCTAAACAAGCCTGGAAGGGCTTGTTTTCCAGAATCTGAAACGCTAAGCCAGGCATGTCCAAAGTCTGGCCCGGGGGCCAATTGCGGCCCATGTTCAAATTTCCACCGGCCCGCAGCCTCTGTCATAAAAATGAATAATATGCGGCCCGCCAGCACTGTCAACCACAGTATAAAATACACGTGTACAAAAAAGCTATTTTATATTTCACCAGAAGATGGCAGTAGACCTGTGGCCGCACTCTCGCCACGCAACCCTTGTGTGATCCTTTCCAGCCCATTTCTAAAATGGCGACTGTAACTAAAAAAGGGAAAGTTGACAGCGAAGGCCGCCGCTTCCAGGACAAGTGGAAATTGGAGTATTTTTTCACTGAAATACGAAACAACTGTGTCTGCCTAATTTGCCAAGAGACTGTGGCTGTTTTCAAGGAATACAATATCAAGAGGCACTACCAGACGAAACATGCTAACTACAACAAGCTAACTGGGAACAAACGCGGCGAAAAATTGAAGCAACTAGAAGCTGTTTTGGCACCGCAGTGCTTTTTCACAAGAGCCCATGAGTCAAATGAAAATGCCACAAAGGCGAGCTATGAGGTGGCAACGCTAATTGCCAAGCACATCAAACTTTTTACTGAAGGTGAATTTATTAAAGACTGTGTGGTGAAAATGGTGGAGAAAATTTGTCCTGAAAAGAAGCAAGAGTTTGCCAATGTTTGCCTGGCTCGTAACACTGTGGTACTGAGAATTGAAGACGTTTCATCTGATATTAAGAGACAGTTAGAGGCAAAAGGAGTGGAGTTTGACTTTTTTTCGTTAGCCTGCGATGAAAGCACGGATGCATCTGACGCTGCTCAGTTACTGATTTTTTTGAGAGGAGTGGAGAATGAAATGAACGTGAGTGAAGAGCTACTTGACCTCCAGAGCCTTAAGGACCAAACAAGAGGAACAGATTTATTTGTTTCTGTTTGTTCCGCTGTAGATGACATGAAACTACCGTGGAATAAAGTCACTGGGATTATTACGGATGGCGCACCTGCCATGGCTGGTGAGTGAAGTGGATTATCAACCCTAGTCTGTAACAAAGTCAGTGAAGAAGGAGGCAAAGCTATAAAACTCCACTGTGTTATTCACCAACAAGTTCTCTGTGTCAAACATCTGAAATATGATCATGTTATGAAACTGGTGATAAAGGCTATTAATTATATTCGCTCCAAAGCCCTGTGCCACCACCAGTTTCAACGGTTTGTACTCGACATCCAGGCTGAATACGGAGATGTTGTGTATCACAACGACGTAAGATGGCTCAGTCGGGGGTCTGCACTGCAGCGCTTCTACTCTCCTAGGGAGGAAATCGGACTATTCTTGGCAAAAAAGGGACAATCGATGCCAGAACTATCTGATCCTGTTTGGCTCGCTGATTTTGGATTTTTAGTTGACATAACATGACATCTGAATGCACTGAACACGAGCCTTCAGGGGCAAAATGCAGTGGTAAGCCAACTGTATTCACACATCAAAGCCTTTGGTACCAAGCTGCTACTTTTCCAAAGGCACCTGTCACAAACGCAGCCCAATACTACACATTTCCCATCGCTGCAGGAAATAATGACCAGTTTTCCACAGAACAATATCAGTGCGCAAATGAGGAGGTATGCAGCAGACATCTCATCTCCGGATGAGGAGTTTCAACAGCGCTTTCAGGATTTTGCAACTATTGAAAAGGAGATCACGCTTTTTTCCTCTCCTTTCTCTGTGGACCCTGATGATGCTCCAGACCACCTGCAGCTGGAGCTCATTGAGCTGCAGTGTGACGCCGAGTGTCGCAGTCGGCACCAACAGCTCCCTTTTGTCAGCTTTTACCGTCAGCTGGATAAAGGCAGGTTCCAAGAGATTCGAACATTTGCTAAGAAAATGCTGAGCTTGTTTGGCTCGACATACTTGTGCGAGAAGACATTCTCGGTTATGAACATTAACAAGAACCACGTGAGGACGAGACTAAGTGACTCTCACCTGTGTGACATCTTGCGCATCAAAACCACTGTTTTTGAGCCAGACCTGGCCTATTGACTGCAGTCGAGATCTCAGTATCACCCTTCACATTAGTGCAGGCAAGTTATTTGTTTAGTCTTCTGAGATGAATAAATTCTAAAATCTCAGTGAATTGATTTTTTTTGTGATGATCACAACCACAGTTTTGAATATGCACTGAGTCTTTTCAATCCATGTATCATTTGTTCTTTTGTTTTTCAATTGACAATCAAACCGGGTCTCGTAAACCCGATAAATTAAATATTAAAATCAAATTCGGTCCGGCAGCCCGTTTTTCCATTTCGTATTTTTGATCCGAGTCTAAAATTGAAATAATGAAAACCCGGCCTTTTTCGTTTTTTATATCCAATTCAAAATCAAATAACATATTTTTGTGTTTTGATTTTTGATGGTCAATTGAAAAACGAAAGAACGAGTGATACACGGATTCATATGGCCCTCAATGTTTTGTACTTCTGAATAAGATAACTGTTCGTGTTGTTTTCCTGTTTACATGTTTTGAATTTAGAAGTTTACAGTGAGCATTTAATAGTGAATAATATGTAATGTTTCAAATGAACCTAGATATGTTTAATCTTCTCGAAAGTTTTTTTTTCCAGACAGACTTTTTCTTTTTTTTATGTGGTCTTCAAATATGAAAGGCAGAGTGATTTTGGTAAAAACTTGTTTAGATTTATTTGTGTTCTGTGTGAAGAAATGAAAAGTATGCCATTTGCAATAAAAATTTCATAAAATAGTTCATTTGCATTTAATGTTAATGGTTCAAAGAATGTCAGGCTGAATGGTCGGCCCCCACACATTTTCACATCACCAAATCTGGCCCTCTTTGCAAAAAGTTTGGACACCAATGCGCTAAGCGATGCCAGTGCCATCATCAGACATTCAATGTGGTTTGAAAAGAAAACCCGCCAACATAATTCTTTTCCAGGATCATCAACTTTCTCTCACACCATTTAAAAAAGGTATTTATGAGAGAATCCTGGGGACTCCCCATTACAAGAAATGCTGTCTTGCTTTGAAAACTGCTAACTCTTGCAGTCTTTATAATGTGTAACAATATTCTTTCTGTAGTTTGTTTCTGACCTATCCTCATCATTTATGCATTTAGAGAGTCTGACTGTACGGAAGCCAAGCTCGCCCATCAGCTAAAACATTTACAGGGAAACAAACTGCCACCTCAGCTGAAGCTGATTGGTGGCCCTGCAACAGTTGTGAAGGTAAAAAGGGTGCAGTTCAGAAGGGAAGGGTGGTTGTCATCCAGATCACTGAGAGTTGGTCCTTCAGAAGGGCCACCCCATGATTTATTGATGGACTAATACAATGTTAGAAAACAATGGATTTAAATAATTAACAGTCTAAGCTTATCTGATCTATAAACATTCTATTTTATTTCTGAATCCCCTTTAACAGAAATTCAGAACATATGCTGTATACTCAGTTGCTAAAATCATTTCCCCTGAAAGAAATATGGACATCTCTAAGTCTAGTACTAGTATTTATATGCCGCAGATTAAAGGCCTAATCCTTCAAATGTTCATGTAAGTAACTTGATAAGTCAATGGAACTTATCATGCCATAAAGATTACTTACATAAATAACTGTTTCCAGGTTTCAGTCCTTAATCTTTGTTTATTAGAATCTTTTTTGCTATATTTATTCAGATTTAGATACATACATAGCTAGAATAACATTACATCACTTGTTGTCTAATGAAGGATTAATGCTTCCATTCCTCATTTTACTGAGGATCATAGATTTTATTATAGTGTAACATTTGACAATAGGAAAATAAACAGCAGCATTAACCTCTAACAGTTGTGTAGGGTTTTAATAAAACAAGAGGGATAATTACCCTGATCGACTTTCTTCCATTATAAAATGTAATAATACAGAGTTCCCCAAGTGTTAAAGAATTTAGTTTTCTCAAGAAAGATACATATCCCTATGTAATAATATTATACAATGCTCTTTTACTAGATTGTATAAATTGCTTCATAAATCAGGTTAGTAAATTGTACTTGCTGTTCCTAAATAGGCCTTCATCACTGCAGGAGCTGAAATATCTTTTAAAATGCTATGCAAAAATCTTGCTGTGAAGAGACTACTGTCTAAATATATTAGTGAAGAAAAGCATCACTTGTAACTAGAAGCAAAACAAGGTGCTTCATCAATTATTTAACACATAATTTTCATTTATAATTTCTGAAATAACCAGAATAAGCATCTATTAAAATATATTAAACAAGATGTTGTAATGTGATTGAATTTTATATAGTTAGACTGGGTTGTAATGCACCCAGGAAACTGAAACTTCCATTAAATAGCTTTATCTTGCAATTATGTAACATTATTGATTATCCAAAATGAGCATCTCATATTGTAAGCTAAATAAACAGTCAATTCTGTTATCTGGAAATCTAAACACACAGGGACCAGCAATCTGCTCTTTAGATGGATATAGCACTATATAAATTAACTGTTCTCAACACTTGGAGTTTTAAATATACTTCTTAAGACTTAAATAGGGCTTAATTAACCTAATTCAGTGTTAACTATGTCCTGTGCAGTCTCACTGAAGATGCAGGTTAGGGAGAATGTAAATTGGCAAAACTAAGTCCTTGAAGGTAATGCAGAGTAATGCAGGTATATTGATAGATAATCCTCAGGTGCTGTTCAGGTTCAGGTTTGCATGGAAATATTGATATGATTGGGTTAGACTCTTAGAAGCTAAGAAAAAATTGGAGGTAGTAGTAATTAAACAAAACAATCGGACCATGTAGAGCGGTCATGTTTCAGGATGTACATGCTGTTTTGAAAATGTCTGTTAGATTAAACATACCATGCCAAACTTCTGCAAAGGCTAATATTTGTTGTAGTTGCAGAAAGGGATGTAATACAATAGTCAGGAAACCAGCTGCACAGTTCTAGTGCACAATTCATCTGTGATGAATCTGCATTCAGATCCTGTTTGTCCTGTTGGGTTTTTAGGCAAACTGCCTCTGAGGAGTAGAAAGTAGAACTGATCCAAACAAATTTGTTTGAATAAAAAATCTTGACTAGAGAGCAATCAAAACAAAATTTTTTTTTACTGAAAACCAGAAATTTTCAGTCCAAAGATTTCAGCTGTAAACCAAAATGAAGAAAGTGCTGGACTGGACTCCATCTCCCATGATGCACCATGGTCACCCCTTTTGCTGAGCATAGGTAGTGGTGTATAGCAGTTTTGTTGCTGTGGTGAAATATGAGAGATTAAGTCCATCTGGGGGCGTGAACTACAACTCCCATGTGTCTCCGCAGCTGCATTTCTGAATCAAAGTGTTTTGGACAAGTTCATTTTTTTAATGAGAAGCTGAAATTTTCCATAGAAAGCAGATACTTTCATTAAAAGTTTCACATAGTCGAAAACTCAATTTTCTCTTTTTACGCATGTGAATTTTCCTGTGTCATTTTTGTTCAGCTGCAATAAAAGCTAATCTTCCACAAGCCAATTCTCATTTCTATCACTATGAAACAGAACTTGTCACAATTTTATAACCCAATGGAAGGAATCACAGTCTAGTTTATTTGAATGGGATTTGCTGGAAAAAACTCCATGGAGGTAAGACAAAAATTAAATCATCTTCTAACTCTACATTAAATAACTTAGTATATATTCTGACTTTCTGTATAAAAACATCAATGTATAGTAAAATGTCTGTCAGTTTATTTTAGATTATTTTTACTAATTTTTAATACTCTGTGGTTTAAATAAAGTGTACATAAAGACTTACATAACAGAGGGCCCTCAGAAAACAAATATACATCACATTTCAGTTTTTTTTTTGTTTTCTGCTAGGGATTATTTAATCTGTAGTTCTTTAAATTCTTTGTACTGAATTTATTGTTTGTGAATGTTTCTGACTCAAGCTGTACCCCTGAGCTGGACTGGACCGGCTAGCTGTGCTATAAGTGCTTGGCAATGAGGTGAGGTGGGCTGAGGTTTCCTAAGGTTACCTCAGTGGATGGCAACTGCTTTTTTCTACACAATTGTATGGTAGTCTGGCTCCACTGTTCCCCCTGCACTCAGGGTGGAGAAGTCAGCAACCATTTCCTCAGTAGGCTGCATAGAAGAGATTAAAATATGTCTGGAAGGGGGCAGCACAAATAAAAAGGGACTGAGATGCAAGCATAAATTGGGTGGGAGAGCAGTTTATGGGGCCTTGTGTGAGAGACAGATTGAAGTGAGTGAAGACCTGAGTGTAAATGGGAAAAGGGGATGCTTTATGCCCTTGAGATAAAGAGAAAACAGAAAAAAAAGCTGGGTCAAGGGCATCCAGTGGAGGGAGAGAAAGGAATCTTTCTACACCTAAGGAAGGGGAGAGACAAAAGAAATACAAGAACAGGAAAGTGCAAAAACAACAAGAGGAAAGGTGAGAGAGAGAACACCATATGGCAAGATGGTGAGAAATGGAAATAAAGGGAAGGAATGAAAGTAGGAGTGAGAGAGAATAAAATATAAGAGAAGATTAAGAAAAATAAAAAGTTATGCACCCTTAAAAATTTAATAAATTATATTTAAACTGAATTCCTACATTGTATTATAGTGAAATCCTATTTTATGGAACCCTAATTTACTAAATTATTTAATATGGCATGTTTCTGCTTCTCCCAGATTGAGGGTGGATGACTCCACATTCTCATTTTACACAGCTCTAATTTATGGATGTTTTGGATATGCACAGAAATCTTATGAAACCAGGGTACAACACAACAATTTGCCTGTTGTGATCTCTGTCATACTCAGTGATAGGTGTGATTCTAAGAACCTAAACTGATAAATTACAATATCGCCTTGCCATGAAAGGGGAAAGATTAATTGTTGATTTGGAGGGGAGGGAAATATTCATGCTGATTCAAGCTCTGCTGAGAACTGAAGTCCACTATTTATCTATATCGGACAGAGCAACCCCTTTGAAAATTGCATATTTAAATATATTTATTTTTAAAATACATACATTAGAGAAAGAGAGAGAGAGAGAATGATCTAAATGCATTTACCACCATCCTCATGCCCCCAAAATGTTGTTTTGATTCCACTATCTATGTTAATTTGTCAAATAGCAGGTTTTACATTTAAGGCACTGTGGGTCAGATATACACTTTTGAAACATACACAGTCTGCAGTAGACCTGAGAATAGGCATCCCAAGGTCACTCCTAAACCAGGATTCCTCATATAGCAAGCAATGCCATCCTTAGTACCCAAATTGGTTAGCTCAGTTACTTTATTTTTAAAATATTATCATTTAACAGGAAATAATTATAAACTGAAAGCAGGTCTAATCTGCTTTTGTTGTGCTTGTTACTTTGCTGATGTGTTTATTTAACTCCCATCATACCACTGCCAGTATATTTGCAGTTCCATACTCTTAACATCAAAGGATAATATGATACAAGTACTAGTAAATTAGATGAGTCACAATTGTGTGTATTTGGTCCCCTAGTCCTCAGACTCAATCAGCACAGCATGCTAAGCGCTGAAGTTCAGTTCTGTTGCATGAAATAAAGGAAGTAAATTAACTAAATCAACAAAAAGGAAAAAAAATTGGGAATCTCACAGCTGACATTTCATGTGGCATAGGTTATTTTATTTAGGCTGCTTCTTTTTATCTCATCATATCAGCTTTTCTCTTTTCCTTAAAGCATCACAGAATTTGTGTCATGCTGAAAAGTGATGTTCCTTCCTTAATCCCCAACTAGACTTTTTCTCCAAAGTTTTGAAGTGCAGTGTGAGCAGCAGTACAGAATGGCATAGATTGGAACAGGCTGCTCTAAAACAAAGCACAGTTAAATATGCTAAGGCATTTCAGATTGTGTTAAAAATACAGCATGAAACTACACCTTGCTCTCTCTCAGCTATTGTAGGGATGGCAGAGCTGGATGGAATAAATTAAAAACTGAACCAAATCTTACCACAACAATTGAAAAAACTTGGGGGAGGGGGTTAAAAACAAGTTAACTTTTCACTACTTTATTTTTCATTTTAATTCATACTGACTCTTTTGGCTCTGCCCTGAAATAGAAAGGTTAAGGAGGAAGTTCTCATGACAAAGAACATGGGAGGTATTAGAAGGTGCAATAAGGACTGTATAATGGACAGACAGAGATTATGTTATTGCCATGAAAACAGCTAACTGAAAGCCTGATGACACTTCCAATCCAGTTTTATAGTTCCAAGAGATCTGTGTGCTCTAAATATGTACTGTTTATTGAAGGCCATTGCGGGCAAAAAGTTAAATACAGTGAGTATATAGTAAGATTTTGAAGCTAAGATTACTGACTCAATTATATTACACACTTTTAGTAACTTCGGTCTTAACCAGCAAGGTGTTGAGAGTCCTCAGTTCCCAGTAAAATGGAGTTGGGTGTGGTAAACATTTAATTGGAGACACTCAATTCCTATTGAGATTGGGTCCTTTTTTATTTTATTTTATTTTTTTTAATAAACCACCAAAGTCTAATTGATAATAATACATCTTACATATAAAAGATTGTCTGTGCAACCTTAATTTTTGCCCTTGCTAGTATGGTTATGATAAAGTTTTTAATTACATGATCACTTTCTATTTTCCACAGTAGCCACACCACTTAGTGAGCAGCTGTTCAGTAACTTGTTTTCTTCTTCTTCAATGTATGGTGCTAGGCCTTATTTACTGCACACTATTCTAGCCCTGCTTTGAAGACATAATTATTGATGGGCTTTTTTTATACTCATCACTACATTATCTGAGCACTTCTCAAACACGAATTAATTTATTTTCACAGCATCCTTGTGAGGTGAGGGTCAGTATTCACCCCATTCTAAAAATGAGGAACTCAGATACAGAGAGATTCCACTAATTTTGAGTGCCCAATTTTAAAACAGGACTTGATTTTTGCAGAGTACTTAGAATGATATATTACTTCATATGTTCAGAGCCCAGCTCTTATTGAGTTCAGTTGCATCTATGAATGTTTTCCCCTCTGCAAATCAGACCCAGGATCTTATTAGGCACCTAGAATATAAGCAACACCCAACCTGTGACAAAGTTGCTTATAAATGACTTAGTGTAGGGATGGAATCCAATTCTCCAGGTCAATATTCAACTGCCTGTACCCTGAGAGCCTTGTTTTTCTTTCTGCAATTTTCTGCCTCATTCACATGCATCTTCAACCTTTGCAATAAATTAGGCGGGGGCCCTATGGACAATATCCTCCTTCACAGCACAACCCTGATTCATCCCCAGAACAGGTTTATACTGTACACTAAATGAGTCAGGTGTCCTTTGGAAAAAATGTAATTAAGAGACTGTATTGTCATGGATATGCTCAAGGGAGGCAAAATAAGGCGCTACAGGCAACTTGAATTCTCGTATTTCCTATCTGTTGAGTGCTTGACTTTACAACCTTAGTAATGTTCTTTGAACATAGCTTTTTGTGTATCATTTCCTAGGTTTTTAAAAAAGAAAATTACACTATGAGGCATCACATTGACAACCACGTGGGCCATCAGCAGGGGTGGAAACTTTAGAACTACCACACAGACCTCTGTCACTTGAGCTAAGGGTAGTAATTGGTCACAATAATAGATTGTCATCCTGTATGTGGACCAGCACTAATGGGGGATGGGAAAGAAAGCTTCACAGATATTTTCTGAGAGCAGAAAAACAATGAGACTCAGGAATCTTGGATTCCATTTCTCTGGAATGTGATCTAGTGAGCACAGACTTTTGCCCATTCACCCTAAGCATGACTCCTTCTGCCCCAGTTGTCTCAAAACTGTATCTGTCCCAGTCGTCTCTTTTTCCCCCACTCTTGGCCCCCATCCCAGTCCCATTATCCTTGTCTATCTAGCCCCCATCTCTACTTCTTGGGATTCTCATCCCAGTCCCAGTCACCTTGCCTAGCAAGTCCTACTCTCACCACTCCTAACCCCAGTCTCTTTGTATAGCCAGTTCCAGTTCCCCCATCCCCCAGTTTGTCTTCTATTTCCTTGCCCAGCTAACCCCAGTTTCCTCTTTCTTGGTTCTTCATCCAATATGTCTAGCTTTCCCCATACTGTCTACCAGTCACTCACTGGTCTGTGTTCTTTGTTCCCACTCGCTCCTGGTCTCCCTCCCTGGACTCCTCATCACCCTCTCCCTGTCTCTGTCCCTGTCCCACTCCTCCTAGTCCCTGTTTCCTTTCCCATCTAATCCTAGCCAATCCCAGTTACCCTTTCCCTCCCCCTGGCTTACCTCCAGTCTAAGTTTCCATTCCCCTTCTGTCCCCCACCCCAGGCTCCTTGTTCCAGTCTCCACACCTCCCACACCTCCCTTTTTCTCCACACCTCCGGCACTTGTTCTTTCTGCATTCAAACCAGGCAACTTCCTCTTCCGTGCTGCCTCGGCCAGCACAGTCATTGAGAGCACAGAAGAGACAAGCTTCCTGTTCTAAATTCAAGTGTCTAGATCCAAGCTAGCATAGCCTGCAGCAGCCCAGAGCTGCAATTGCAGGGAAAGTCCCCCCCCCACCTTAGTCCCAAGCTGGAGCATGCCCAATACACACAGATTCTTCAGTGCATTTAGCTGCTGAAATCTAAGTCTCTTCTGAGCATATGTAAAGTGAAAATTTTCAGAGGTTTATAACCTGGACAATTTTTGGAGGATTTGCAGGAATGGCAAATCTCTGACACAAAAACCATCCTTCTGCCAAATTTCAAGTCGCTGCTCCAAAGCATTGGAACACTAGAAGTTTTTCAAAAAAAGGTTGTGAGACTTTTTTTACATGGGTAAAATAACATTCTTTTTCTAGTAGTGTCCCTATGAGTGCTCCATTGTAAGTTTGTCTTCATCCCTCTGCTGCTGATCAGAGAACTTTGAACTGGTGGGACCACACATGTGCGGTGTCTCTTTGTGATGTGTCATGAGGTTAGGCAGCATGCATGAGCTAACTGTCCTCAGTTCTTTTTCAACTACCTTTGGCTAGGGATGGAGCCTGTACCTATCCATTTACTGACTGTTAATTCTCTTATATTTACTAAAAATTAGCTTCCTTGGAAGCCTTTTTTTTGGTTGTTGTTTCTTTCCTCCTTTTAATTGTTTATTTGACTGTGCCTACCCCCCCCCCAAAAAAAGAAGATGACAAAGAGACTTTAATCTTTCATCAACTCATGGAGTGGGTCACCATCCTGGAAAAGGATATGCCTGGCTCTCTTGGCTTCAAGAACACTTCGGCACACTTTCAGTGAGGCGATCGTGGCCATGGACAAGCACTCCCAGGGCATCCAATGCCTTGGCACAGAAGTGTGCTTTTTGCCAGCAGTTCTGGTTGAGATCATGCAAGGACAGAGAGCTTCACCAAAACATAATCTTTATGGAGGCATCTCTCTGACCCCAGCCCTTTGGTGGGCATGAGTCTTCCCCTCAACCTTCTACTTCAAAAGATACTTGATAAAAAAAATGGGTGGGGGATCCACTCACATGTCAGAAAAAAAGAGCAGAAAGTCCCCTTAGTGAGCCCAGGGGTAGATGAAAGTGATCACCATCTTGCTCGGTATCCTTGGCATTGACACCACACTCTGGCACCCAAGTCTCAAGGCCATTATCAATATCCGGTATCATTGATAGGCCCATGAACCCTTTGGGCACAGGCACCGAATCTTGAATACCAAGAGATAACGGCAATCACTCTAAGACTCTCCTGGTATGCAAATTGATATCAGTACTGCCAGTGATAATAGCCTACCCGGAACCGGAGAAGCCAGTACAGGCGAGGTCTCCATCTCCCCTGGCACTGCCACCAGGATGCTTGGGACTTGCAGAATTGCATCAGGCTGGTTGCCTAGTCATGATGGAAGCACCTGATATTCTGGGTCTTGGTATCGAGGTCATGGCACCATGCCTGTCATTCATGCCATGTCCCTTCACTGTCAAGTTACAGGTCAGATCGTGAGCTGAAGGGATTTCACAGTACTCCTCCCAAGGTCCATATGGGACCTACTATCAACAGGATGCAGAATGCACCAGCAGAAAGCACCACCCCCATCTTGGTATGGCCACCTGTGAACATCTCCACCGGGCCCTATGCCACCACAATGGCCATCCTGGGACCCCTGGGAAGCACACTGACAGCCTGCCTCACAAGCATCAAACATCACCCAACAATCCTCCAGACATGCTCCATCATCTACAGCATCAAGGGCCATAGAGCGTCGAGAAACAGAGGAGAAAGAAGGGAAAAGATAACACCCAAAGGCATATCCTCCTTTTCTCTGGACAAACTGTCATGCCAACACCACCATCCATGGCAGACAACTTCCACCTATTTCAGCAGCTGGTAAAAAGTGTAGTGGATACACTCCAAATACCTCTGGAGGAGGTAAAAGATACACACCATCAGCTCATCAACATCCTGCACTCTTTGTCCTTCCTGAACGGTTATATGACTTTATTGACAAGGCGCCAGAGATTTCCCAAGAATCCCTTAAGGCCATCATATTTGAGGGACAACTGGTATAACATCATTATACAGTTTGCCCTTGACACCGCCAACAAAGATGCCAGATCCATCTTCTTAGCTGTGGGGATGATATGGGCATCCTGGCTCCACCTGTCTGGATTCCCAAAGGAGGTGCAGGCCATGGTAGTGGACCTCCCTTTTTAGGGTACAGACCTCCTCGCTGATAAGATTAATGCCTCCCTCCATACCTTGAAGTATTCCAGTGCCACCCTCTGGTTATAGGAATCTACACAAATGAAATGTTTTAGCCCCCAATCCCAGCACAGACCTTATTAGTCACAGTTCCCATTAGAATGCCACTGTAAGCCCCAAAGGACAAAGGGAAAATTCATGAAATGTAAACCTTCAGGGTCTCAAACTTCGACCTGCCTCTAACCACCACTTTTGCAGGCAGGCTGAGATGTCACGAGCACTCCTTGATACTGTCTGTGATCATGCATCCATTTGGCCACGATTTGACAGCATTCTGCAATGCCTGGGAACTCATAACATCAGACAGATGAGTCCTAGAGATCATCCGATCTGGATACTCCATCCACTTCACTTCTTTACTCTCTCTGCAATATCCTTCCCTGTTCCTCTTCAGGGAACCCTCTCACAAGAATTTGCTATGTCAGGAGATAGATCAACTCTCGCAGTTAGGAGCTGTTGAGGTAATGGTTCTACATCTGTTAGGCAAGGTGTTCTACTCTCATTACATCTTAATAAATACAAGGAAGAGAGGTTTGAGACCCATTCTGGACCTCAGAGCTCAAAAAGTTTGTCAAAGCTTAGAAGTTCAAAATAGTCTCTTTATCAACTATTATTCCATTATTGGATCAGGAGACTGGCTTTAGGCCCTTGACATACAGGACACCTACTTTCATATTTCATTATTACCATTTAGAGTATGTGGCCCATACCTCCCTATCTGTCTCAGAGTGAGGCCACACCCCCTTGCTGCACACCTGTACTTTATACAGGGGATTAGCTCTTCCTAGTCTGTGGCCCCAGCCCTCAAGCAGGATGGGGCAGACCAAGCAGGCTCTATCCTGAGTCCAGGTGAGCAAACAGTCTATAGACCCTGGGCCATCTGGTGGTCGGGGCAGACAAAGCAGTCTCTAGCCCGAGTCTGGGTGAGAAAACACTCTATAGGCCCCCGGCCCTCAGGCAGGACAGATCTGGCACAGTAGTCTCTAGCCTGAGTCCGGGCAAGCAGGCAAAGTAAATAGTCTACAGTCCTAGGTAGGGCGAACTCCGTAGTCCTAGGAAGGGCAGGAATCCAGTCTAAAGCCAAGCCCTCAAGCAGGGTGAGGAGGCAAAGTAAAGAGTCTATAGCCCTAGGGAGAGCAAGCAACCAGTCTAAGACCCAGGCAGCCGCACTGGCCGAGGGTGATCACCCCAGGGTTGGGGTGGAAAAGGGAGAGGGGAACACAAGCCCACCCAACTCCACTGTATCCCAGGCTAGGGCCCTAGCAGTCATGGGGTGTCCTGCCACTGAGTCAGTGGGGCTCCAGTCGAAACTTGTTCGCTCAGTTGCAGGCCACAACACAGCTGGACTGTCATCTGGCTTCCCTGGGCTCTTTCTTCCCCTCCTTTCCCTGGAGTACCTGGCTCTCAAAGTACTCTATCCCTCTTTAGGGTACTTGGTTAGGGGTAGGCTCCACAGCTCCTTGACATCATTGACTGGTGGCTGGTCTGGCAACTCCTCAGGGTTGCTGGAGGATGGCAGCTCCTCTAGGTTGCAGGGCCCAGGTAGTTCCTTGTGCCTGCCAGGTTCAGGCAGTTCCTTCACAGGAGCCCAGTAGCTCCAATAGCTCCCAGAGCTCAGGTAGCTTTAGCAAGTGTGTGGGGCTCGAGCCGGTAGGTCACCCTGGCAGCTCTTCTGCAGGGTAGGGGCCCAGTGGTTCCCAGGGCCCAGGTAGCCTAGTCAGTTGGCAGCTTGGGCAGCTTCCTTACAGGGCAGCGGTCAGGTTCGAGTCCCAGCACAGGGGAGAGATGTCCTTTTCCTTCGGCTGCTTTCCCCCAGCTTGGCTGGGAGTCCCGCCCTTTACACTTCCTGTTCTTGTTTGACCTCCACCATCTGCTTCCAGCAGGGAAGGTGTGGTTTCACTGGCTCCACTCTCCCGGGGCTGAGTAACCATCCCTCCCTGTTTGTCTCAGAAGGAGACCACACCCCTTGCTACATACCACAATTTCTCAGATTTACTCTGGGACATGAGCACTACCAATACAGAATCCTCCCCTTTGGACTTTCACTGGCATCAAGAGTATTTTCCAAAGTTCTCTCAGCTGCTCATCTACACTAGCAAGGGATAATGTTCTACCCTTACCTGGACAACTGTCTCCTCAGAGCTCGTTAACTCCAGGAAGCTCATCAAGCCACTGACATCATGATACACTTGTTCACAGGACTGGGCCTTCAGATCAACACCTAGAAGTCAATCCTAACACCAGTGCAATGCCTGGAATTCATAGGGGCCAACCTAGATGCGCTACAGCACAAAGCTTTGTATCTCAAGACAGGTTCATGTCCCTTATCTCACCCATAGACGCAGTTCAGTGCAGTCCTCAATACCAGCCAGACTCTGCCTCCAAATCCTGAGGAATATGGAAGTGACTCTTAAAAAATTGTGGTTACCCCTGAGTTCTTTCAGAGTCCATCTTGCAGCTATCTTCACCAACAGCATTTCACCAGCCCATAGAAGGGTACTCAATACCATCGAACCTAACCACCAAGAGGTTTCTTAAGGATATAACAAAGCTCTTTCTTGAACCTCCACTTCCTACCCCATCATGAGACCTAAACCTGGTGCTGAAAGGGCTGACTAGGCCCCGCTTCAAACCTATTGCTATGAGTTCACTAACATACCTATTGATGAAAATGACTTTTTTATAGTAATTACCTAGATTAGAAGAATAGGGGAGATAACAGTTCTGATGGCACATCCCTCCTGCACAGTATTCTTCCCAGACAAGGTTATGCTGAGGTCGCATCCAAAGTTCATCCCTAAGATAACTTCAGCTTGGTCTACACTTACCTTGGTGATTCTGTGGCAGTCGACTGGAGTTATGCAAAGTACACAATGAACTTGTGTAACTCCTGCCAACTTCTGTGCTTCTCTTCTGTGTGCTGTGTTCCCATCAATGCAGTGCTATGCCACTTGAGGAGGTGGTTTTAGTATATCGGCTTCTAGATCGACTGAGCGGGTCTTCACTGACCACTCAGTTGATCCAGATAAGTCGATCTGATGGCAGCAACTTTGCTGCCTTCAGTGTAGACATAGCCTTTTTCTTTTCACATGAATCAGTCAATCCACCTTTCCATCTTCTACCCGAAGCCTCACCGAGACAATAGGGAGGCTATACTATATACCCTAGCTATTAGGAGAGTCCTGGCCTTCTACCTAGATAGGACAAAGGCCTTTAGGAAGTCTTCTAAACTGTTCCTCTCCAGAAAGATCTTAGGGCTCAGTGGTATCAATCCAAAGACTCTCTAAGTGGGTCTCAAATTGTATCAGTCAATGCCACCAAAATCATAATGTACCCTCTCCAGACTCGATCTGAACACATTCCACAAAATTGATTGTCTCATCCATAGCCTTCGTTAAGGATGTCCCTATCTCAGAGATCTGCAGAGCAGTTACATGGGCATCAGTCCACATCTTTGCTGAACACTATGCTGTCTCCGGGGATTCTGCCTCTGATGCCATCTTTGGCTTCATAGTATTGTGATCTGTAAATAACCTGACACTGCAACCCCAGTCCTCCAGAAGGGGTACTGCTCGGTAGTGACCTACAGTTACTCACTTTGTGTATGTGTCCCTCTGGGTGCTCCACAACCTGCCCTCCTCTCCTCTACTTTGGAGTTCTCGTTTATGACTCTGTGGTAGAAAAGGAACTGAGGATAGTTAGCATGAGTGCGCTGGTTAGCTTCGTGGCACAGAACAAAGAAAGACAGCACATGTGCGGGCACAACAGACACTGTTTTCAAAGTTTTCTAATCAGCAGTGCAGAGACCCAGATACATCTAAAATGGAGCACCCATAGAGGGACACATCATGAAGGACCACCTTTACTGCATAAGGTGAGTAACTTCTCCTTTTTCAAAGCCATTGTTTTCAGAGTTGCTTGAATAATTTTTGCTAAATTTTTCCAAGACAATTCAGATATAGGCAGACACCTGGCTTAGAAAGTTTCAGACCAAATGGTTAAGAGATAAGCCACTGAAAACAGGATCTTATAATGGGAGGCGTTGGAAAACTTTACTAGATGCTATTCATTTAATAAATGTCAGTTCTGAGTTTCTAGTCTACAGCTCACTAGACTTTCCCAAAATAACAGTTAGACCTTTCTACATGAAGATTTTGAAAAATCCTATATATCATCACTGATGACTTGCTGAAAGATTCAGAATAATTGTTGTGGAGATTTAGAACTTGAGAGTAATGCCTTATCAAGAGCGATGGATGCTGAGCATTTCTAAAAATCAGCCCATTAATAATTTGTTATTAAACAACAAAATTCAGATGTCACAAAAAGTGCAATTTAAGAAGTTTAATAGCCTGGACAATATTGCTATATTATTTTTTTTCTCTTTGTGAGTAATTGCCTGCTCTTTAGTGGTGTGAGGTAAGGACTCAAAGACCTTCAAACCAAGAAAGCACATACTTGTCTTTAAATAGGGTTTACTTCAGTTCCTTACTGGTTATTCTTTTCCAACTGGATGCTCAGCAAAAATAAAGAAAGGTGTCATAAAAGAGTTATTTCTCTTCTCAGGAACCATCCCTGTCTTATTCTAGCTTTCCAACTTCCTTGGCAGTCTCAGTATAGTTTCTAGCGGACAGATATCCACATTGCAAAAAATATTGTTCACAAGTGAAGAGTAGGGAACACTGAAGGGACTGTCCATTCTGTATCTATTCTGGTGACTGACAAGAGATTCAGGGTTTGACTGACCATCAGTGAGAGGTCAATCAGTGATTTCATTGCCAATCCTCTTGGGGTTCCACATGAGAACTTGCCTTAATTTGTTTTTGGTCTTCCATAAGAATTCCTTGTCAGAGGCCACCTTGTGGATGTCATGATTCAGCATATTCTGGGAACACTTTAACTACTAACAACTGTTTTGAAGACTCTATTGGCTAATATTTGTACCTTTAGCAGAATGCAGGCTGTGGATGCCTAGAGCCACTACAACTTTCTTTAGGTGAGTTTTTGTCACTGGAGGCACAGAGTTAGGATTTATACTATCTTCCATTGGTACAAATCCTGGATCAAATAAACCCTCATTGTGTTACCTTTTCATAGCACTGCATTCACTCCAAAATGAAAAGGGGAGTGTGACACAGTGCTGTTAGCAGCTATAAATTCAGTCTTTTCAAAGACAGCTTCCTAGTACATTGGGTGTAGTTAGAGAAATTTGGGTTTAGAATGGTAGAAGGGATCACTTGCATTTGTGGGGAGTTGGCTGAGTTAATTCGCTCAGCAGCTGGATAATGCTGAAAAGCAAGCAAGCAAGCAGTATAAAAAGCAGAGCCAAAGAGCAGTAAGGGGGCTCTACATAACTGCTGCTATGTTATGATGTATCAGGAGTATAAATAGCAATACAAATATTTGGTGGAGGTACCCTGCTGGACTGTGTGTGCAATTTAATTCACAAAGTGGGCTTACCAGTCAGATATACCAGGAGCTGCAGGAAGATCCTATTTCCAGGGAGAGGAAAAGTTTTATTTTTCAGTAAAATGTGTAGTCAGTGTGTACCATCAACCGTATGTTATAAACTGAAAGAAACGTTGGATGATATGGATTTGGAGACTTTCAGGGGGCACGTGAATATAAAGATAGGATCCTTTAAAAGGATGTAGAATAATAGTAAATACATTGAATGTTCTAATAGTTCTCTTAACACCTTCAGATTTCAAATATTGTTCCCTATGAAGTGGCCAAAAGGCCACTTCTACTCCAAACAGCCCAACTCAAACTTCAAAGTGGGGAAAAAGCTGAGTGGAAATATTGAGTAGTAGCAAAATTCCCAGTTTGCTAGATGAATCTAATACTATAGAAACTGTTTTGTGATCTGTGTTAACGAATATGTAAGAACACCAGCCTTATCGATCTGTTCTTAACCCAATTGATTGGAAGGTTTTTGCAGAGGCTAATCAAATCTAGCTGCATAGAAAAGGATTTGCACAACTATCCCAGGTGACATTATAAATGCAATATGCTAACAGAATGATAATTATAGGTATCCAGCAGAAGTACAGCAGATTGGTCTATCGAAAATAAAGGATGGCATTTAATTGAGAAATGTCTTCTTTTGTTAATGCCATATGTAGTGAAGCACATATTGTATTCTGATTTCTTGCCAAATTACTTTTATGTTACATTAAAATAATGATAATGCTGCCAGACCACTTAGGAAAAGCTAGAATTAAGATGTCCCGGCAACCTTAATTTGGTCCCTTTGTACTTATGGTTTATGATTGTCTTGCCCAACTTCATGAGGAGAAACAGTGGTGGAGCCAGGATTAGGGATTGAGTTCTAATCCCTTGCTCTTCTTTTATTAGTTGTCTATCCTGTGCACTAAATGAAGCAGAAGTTCTGTAGGATAAATAGTATATGATCATGTGTGACAGTCTTGGGTTGTCAAGGGCTGTAAGTCTCCTTGTTACATCCCTGCTTCAAGCAAGAGAGAGAGATTCTTGCTTGTGTTTAACTGGGTGTTAGCTCCCTGACAGCTCTACTCTGTTAGCCCTCCTAACAAGCTCCTCTGAGCTGTGTGAGCCTTTATGTTGCCTGGCAGATTAATCATGGGTGTGCCCCAGTCCCCAAACTCCTTTGATGTATTCCCCTGTAGTGTCCAGACCCTTTTCCACTGCACGCTCATAGAATTATCATGTCAGCTGTCCCCCAAAGACAGTATACACACCAGTTTGTAGGAGTCAACTCAGGATTGCTGTGCTGCAAAACACCATAGCACTTAGGTGCATTTATAGGGAAAACAATTAGTTTATTAACAAAGAAAATAATTCCAGTGAGTATTAAATAATATTGGAAACAAATGTTTACATATAAAACAAAATCAATACATGTTTTCTAGAGACTAAACTTAACTTAGGCTAACCTCCTGTCTAAAGTAGTCTTTTTGCACTATTTCCAACCTAGGGACAGTTTAGATCCTGTTTCTATGAATGTAAACATGTCTGTTTACTTCCTACGTGCAGGATAACAGGGAGTTTTCCTTATCCCTCAGTTATAGTCCAGCAGATCTTTGAAGTGCAGCCTCAGATAAGTCTCTTTCCCCCAGCTGACCATGTCTTCCTCTTAAATCTCACACTCCATCTGCATTGAGCTCAGAGTGGTGACTGTGAATGAGACAACACTGAACTTACATTTCAACAGAAAGCTGGATAAACATCTGTGTCTGGCAGGAAATCCATTTTTCACCTTTGCAAGGGATTAACATCTTGATAAAAACATAAGAATATATTTCCAGTAAATATACCTAACTCCTTACCTACTAGCCGTACATACATTTTAAAACAGTATTCATAACTGGTGTGCCAGTGACTTTTCTTTTATACCTTACATAACATTCTTTGGTGTACTGGGATATACATACTACAAAGGGGAGATTTTTGTATCCCCTTGACAGCTGGAAGTGAGGAATTTTTGGGTCAGATACTGCAATTAGATTGTATCATAACATATATGCACATATTCCCAGCTTTTCCTGAATTGACCTTGTGCAATCTGTCACTGACAGGAAAATGGGGAAAATATTAGCCTGCCTCTCAAAGCAAGGGTATGGGTCTTTGTCTAATAATGAGGGTTCTGAAATGTATAGAATGATTAAAACTAAGTAAGTGGTTAAAAACTCAGATGGGAACTCCTGGTCTCTTCCTGGCTGACTATGCTTCCCTCAGAAGCTGCCACTGCTGATGCTGTGTTTCAGCTGCAGTTCAAGATCAGTGGAGCAGGTTCAACGCAGAATGAATGTCAGGAAGGCTGGAAGCATGTTAAATGCAGAAAAGATATTCAGACTTTTTAGCCACCAGCCTTTAAACATCTCTATTTAAGCATATACAAACAGCAACTTTTAGAGATTTATAATTTGGCCAGTCTGGGTGAATTTTCATAGGCACAGAAAAAGACACCTGCCTGGCCACAGTGCCAGTTCTCTGTCAAATTTCAAATTCTTGCTTCAAATTGCAGAATTCCTAGAGATCTTCCAAGACACAGCTGGAAAAAATGTTTTAAGATTAGCAAAACTATTTATTTCCCCCAACATAAATCTTAATAATGGCTGAACCATTTTTTACTGAAACTTTCATACATAACATAAATAAATAAATAAACCTGAAGCAGAGATGAAGCATGGAAAATTTCATCCCAAACACTTAAATTATGACAAGGTTAAAAGGAACAAGAACACTTTAGACAGCCTTTTCTAAGTGTTTCTACCAACTCCACCTATAATTATAGCTTTTTTTAAGTTAAGCATAAATAAAATGAACTCCACAATACACAGCTTTTCTCTTTTTAGATTTATAAAAAAACAAACACATACTGAGGGATTAAAAATGTCTAGACTCTTCATTTCATGTTGATTTAACTCAAAGAAAAATCTTTATGGCTGAGCTGTAAGCCCCCAAAACACAAAGAAGTGTTGACTCACAAGCTTAACTATAAAGACTTCAATGGCAATGGTATAATTTAGAATTGCCTGTATGTAAATAGTTTCACACTGTTACCTGTAACTGTTCTAGCTGAGGAAAGGTAGCAGGTTTTTTTTTATCCAATGGAAACAGGCCATTTGAGATCTCTTGAAATTAGACATGCAATACTAGTGTCAAATTAGGTGTTTTCTGCTTCTTACTGTTCATGCCCCTTCCTATCTCGAAATAGAGAAGAACAGAGAAGATCCTTCAACCTTGTGCTAACTGCATCAAAGAGTCACAGCATGTTCGCAGTAAAGGTGGAAGGCAGACAGAGGCTGTTATTGTGAGAGAGATCAACGCAACAGCAAGAAGTCATGTCTTTGCCTTTTCTTCAAATGAATTTCTCCTTGCCCCACACAAGGCAAGGTGCTTCTAAAGGGGGTGATGGCAAAGAAAAAGGATACTTTTAATCAGCTGAAGGGAAAATAATAGATATGCTAAATTAAAATCTTTTCTGTTGTTGTTTGTTTGTTTTGTGGTGGCCTGTTGGTAACCCCAGACTGAAGCACTTCCACCATTCTTTCTCCTAGAGCAAAAGTAATGTTGAACCGTTTAGCATATTTTTTGTTCAATCCTTATTTCCACTCCAAGAAACCTGTGCACAGTCAATTGAAATGCCAATTTTACATGACAATAATGCACTGAATAAATTTTTAAATTTATTCTAAAGCATGAATAAAAAATGTTTTAAAAGATTGAGGTAAAACCACATGGGGTCAGTTTCTATGCTTAGAAGATAGAGGAGCAGAGCTGGCTTCACCCCCCTTCCAATTTAGATCTGTTCTGGCCAACAAAACAGTTCCAACTGGAGCTTAGGCAGTGTCAGGAGCTACTCTAAGTTAGTGCAGTCTCTGTGGTACTGTCTGTGACTTGTGGCACAAAGCAAAATGGGCATGGTAGTGTGCATAATAGCTCCATCCCCTCCAACCCCTATGTCTACTACCAACACTGAGATTTGCAGGGGGCAAATGTAGCAGCTGTACTAGGGGAATTCACCCCCAGTTCCTCCTGGGTTGTTTATATCACAGCAACATACAAATGCAGGAGAAGGAATGAGAATCCCTTCTGTAAGAACAGTTAGTAGATTCTTAATCATCCACCTTAATGATCAACACAGATAGATTTACTGCAGCATTAAACAAGATTTTTGATAGCTTATAGGTATAATTTTGTAAGATGCTGAGCACCCCTGGCTAGAACCAGAAGTCAGTGCAAGTTGAAATGGCTCACTTCCAGCAGGCAGTTAGCACCCTGAAGGATTGGAAGGTAAATCATTAAGTCTAGTTTGAGTGATAACTGTTTCTGGCCTAATTCCAATCTAGCTATTTAGGAGAAACTATATCTATTGGCAGACACACACTAAATATTTAACCATTACAAAGAATTCTCAAGCTAAGATTATTAAATTTAGGGTTTTAATAGAGGTATAGTTGCTAGGGGTATGTCTATATTGAAGGTTGTACCGTTGGTGCCACTGGAGCGATTCTGTGGCGTCGATTGAGTGGCAGCTGACATTGGCTCAATCGATCCAGAAGTCGACAGTGTTAATCCACCCCTGCAAAAAGAGTAATGCTGTGTCGATGGGAGAGTGTTTCCCATTGGCACAACTTAGTGACGACACCATGGTAAGTAGAAGTTAGTAAAATAACTTGCGTATCTCCCATCGACTGCTGCCAAATTTAGCCAGCAATGTAAACCAAGCCTATATCGTGTAACATTCCTTAACATTTAAACGTAACACTAACCTGGAGGGAAAGAAGAACAAAAAATAAAACTACAAAAGGTGTCAATCTCTGTCATTCCTGAATTTTTTCCTCCTCATAGTCTTCTTTGCCCAGTTGAATCTTTCGTGGAGAGAACATTGCAATATAAATAAATTAAATTACGATGAAGTTATGTAATGCAGTTTTCAGTATTCTCTTGAGTATATCCCTGTTATCTCGTGTGCTAAAATTAGTAACAAATATTTTGTGGCAAACAGAAGCTGGCTCTGTGTGCAGATCAAAGATGATTCAGATCATAATAACCTTGTAATCAAGTCTCCTCTGTCCTCCAGGTCACTGAGACTGACTGTCAGGGTGAAGACTAAGCTCTGTATCAAATAACTATGTACAACACCGATCTCTTCCAGTGGAAGACAAATGATTTTTTTTTAACATGATATGTGATAAGAATTTATTTCTCACAGTGGTTAATAATAAAGTCCCCCCCTCTCAAAAAGTAAGGTTTGTCATGAATATAGAGCTTAATTATGAAGCTATGAAGCACTTTGTGTATTTGTAGTTGTAAGAAATCACTGTTAAGCTGCAGGAAAGTGAGACAATTAATTCAATTGTGTGACTTCCAACAGTCTGTCTTAATGTATTTAAGTGATATTTTCCTGCTGAAATTTAGCCCTTGTTTTTCTTGACTTGTTGTAGTATGAGACTGAGGGTAGAATTAGTTTATTTTTAATGGAATGGACATTTTTTTCCCCTCTTCAGAGAAAATTTTTGTTAAAAAGATGAAAATGTATGTTCTCAGTGATGGGACCCCATTTCTCTCTCACGCTTGGGTTTCCTGGATTTTTTTATTTTTATTTTTTTCCTTCATACAGTATCAGAAGCTAGCAAGAGTCCCATGCCACTGCTCTGGGCATTTTGCTTGTCAGTATCCCCTGTAGCAGTGATTGTCAGACCTCAGTGGCTCAGGATCAGCATCACCCAAAAGAGTCACAGTAGTGTGCATTCATTGTTTCATTTACTATAGTACTATATATTCCTATTTAAACAGTATGAAGGGAAATTTTTATATATATATATATTCTCACAGCAAAATGACTTACCAAGTATTATTATTTTATCAACTACAGTTGGTTAATAACATAGTAAAAGCATCCTGATTGATTAATAATTATATCAGTGTTTTAATATCATGTGTGGTAAAGAGCCTCAGGAGATAGATTAAAAAGCCAATCACAGCTCAGGAATCTTCGTCTGAGTATCACTGCTGTTTGTCTGCTGAGCTACATTGACACTGCCCCTCAATTTTCTGTCTCTGAACTGAAGGCAGAATGTTTTCTCAGCAGTTTCTCTCTGAGAACTCTTCTCCACAGGGCTGTTTTCCTTCTCTTTCCCACGCCATCATAGTCTCTATCTTTCAGGAGAAGGCTTTCTGTGGATGAACACATTAGGTGGTCCCCAGATGTCGTCAGTCTAAGTAAAAGATCTCCAGCCACTACAATAATTCAGCAATTAAGCAGGACTCACATGTAATGTTGAAGGGCTCCTAATTGCCCTATGTTGGCAGCCTTTCTTCATCTCAGCTTCTACTGTTTCCTGGGCTGGTACTACATCCAACAGATGGTCTCTCAAGATTCTCAGGCAGTCTTCCAGGAGACATTCAGTAGTCAGTCCTTCTGACTTTTTCTCCTTTCCTCTCTCTCAGGACAGTGAAAAGGTAATGGTATTTCTAGCCTGTGTGGAGAATTTGCTTTCCTTGTAACAATAATCCTGGTTCCATGGTGATAAAAATATCTGGAGATCATTGTCCTATTCTGTATCTGTTCATCCTCAACTTTTCCATGTGGAAACTCATTTATAGCTCTTTTGACTCAAGAAATAGTGTTTCAAGATTGCTTATGGTCAGTAGATTTCAAGAGTCTTTTCCTTTCTATTTTAATATGCTCCTGCCACCAATGGTTATTATGCTTTGCAATCAGCAGTGTTCATTATCAGTTCTCGACAGTGTCCATCAGCCTGGCATCTGCTCATTGAGTGTCTTGTGTCAAGAAAACATGGACTTGTATAGCAAAGATGCAATTTAATGAGGTGGAATCTTATCTCACTCACTGAACCTTCCAGTTCATGGAACATCTTGATAGTGGACTATCAGAAGAGCTGCCTTATCCAGTTTCACAAATTTATATATCTCTGAGCTCTATACAAATCAACCAGGTTTTTGGGATCATGCTGAAAGATATGACAACATTCATGTCATCAAACAATTCCTCAGCACTCCCTGGCATCTGGACACCCATTTCTCGCCACTGTGAGGTCAGAATCCAGCTTAGTCAATTACATAAAAGCTGTTACAAGGAAGATGGAGAAAAATTGTTCTCTTTAACCTCTGAGGGTAGGACAAGAAGCAATGGGCTTAAATTGCAGCAAATGAAGTTTAGGCTGGACATTAGGAAAAAAATTCCTAACTATCAGGGTAATTAAGCACTAGAATAAATTGACTAAGGAGGTTGTGGAGAAGGTTAAATAAATAAATGTCAGGGATAGTCTAGATATAAAACTTAGTCCTGCCTTGAGTGCAGGGGACTGGACTAGAAGACCTCTCGTCTAGGTCCCTCCTAGTCCGATACATCTATGATTCTATCTTTCTGGATTTATCTTTCTCCAACTTTCTTACTGTTTGTATCCTTTCAGTGTTTTATTTGCCATGCCCCACATTTGTGGTTCACAAACAATTGTCTAAGGATTACATTCATAATTGGCACTCGTATAATTGAACTTGGAGCAGCACATTAATGCTGTTTATAGTTGAGTCGGAATTCAAAACAGTGTACTATAATCAGATATGAGAAACCGAAGGCAAAAACTCTGCAGTATATGTGATACAAAGAAACATGCTGCTTAAAAGGTTTGGCTTTAAATCAACATTTCAGATTTAACACTGATAACCCATTAATGAGGGAAAAGAGTTGAACTGCAGGTACCATAGTTCCAGGACACCTCCAAGGGAATCTTCTGAATGATATTTTTATAACCTATATTTGATAAATAGCTGAGGGGATATTGGAAGTAGCTGTAAGATGGTAGCAGATAAAAGCAACATAATTCTTGATCTTGCATTACCTAAAACTCATATTGCTCTAAAGTGTTTTTTTAATCTAATTCTTTAAAAGACATTGATTCAATCTTTTTTTCCCCTTTTTTCCTCCATAGTTTACTTTGGAACACCTTTCTAAATCTTTGGCTGAATTAAAATTATATTCTCTAGCAAAGGATATTACATTTGATAAATTTTAAAGCTGTGAAACATCTAACCAGCGAGGGGGGGTTTATGTGGATTGTTTATCCCTTTGGCAATGTACCTCCTTTGAAGTATTAGACAAAATTCAGACTTGAGAGGTATTCTTACAAGTCAGACAAATTCAAAGGTAAGATACAATATAGTGAAGGAATCTTTTCATATTGAATAGAAATATTCTGAGCACAGTGAGACAATGTAAAGCCCTGAGGAGATGGTACTCTCTTTTTCACAGAGTTCCAGGATATGTCTACACTACAAACTTCTGCCAGCATAGTGAGTCAGAAGTGTGATCTCTGACTGATGTAGCTGTGCTAACAGAAGTCTCTAATGTAGACACAGCTTTACCAGCAAAGCTGCCTTTTTACTGGTACAGCTTTTGCTCATGGGGGTTGGAGTGGTCTGGTGGTCTTTTTTTAATCACAGCTTTGCAGCTATAGCCACATCCACACTAGGAGTGCTTTGCCAATGTATTATACCTTACTAAATATAGTGGTAAAGTGTAGACATTTTTCACCGGTGATATACCAACTCCACCAGATATACAAATCTATCCTCTCTTCTTCCATTGGAGCCCTTGATACACTGATGGATTTATTTTTCTTTCTGGGAACAGTTCAAACCACCAGAGGAACCATCATCTCTTCCTCCAAGAAATGCTAGCCCAGACAGGAGAACCAAAGCCTCCTGGTACCAACCTCCACCTTCTTATTTACCTTGGGACCAGTGGTACCCCATGCTTTGGGGACATCCACAACCCCTGCTGACCTAGTTTACAGGCCATCCTTGGAAACATGGGACCCATATGCACCCCATTGGGACAGGGGTTTTAACCTTTTTTAGAAACCGTACCCCTACCCTCTCAAGGATTCACCTGAAGTACACCTTCATGGTTTTCATTCTACATGATGTTACTACTGTTGCAATAAAAGGCATAATGGCCTAAAATTTACACATTTTCTTCATTTATCTAAAATACATAATTTACATCACAACAGAACTGACACTATTATAGTAGGACAGAATTTCAAATGGTACTTCTTAAAGCACCTGGCTCTGGCTGGGCTCCATGCCCCCATTGCCTCTGGCCAAGCTCCACTCAGCCCACACTCCCGCCCCCACAGTTACTCACCAAGCCCCCTGCACTCACCAGCTTTCCCCCCACCCCCACTTATCCACTGCACAGCACCTGGCTCTGGCTGGGCTCTGCTGCCTCCCACCCCGCACTTAGCTGCCGACCTCCTTGAATTTACCTGCCTCCCCCTCCCCCTGAAATAATATGCTGCACGGCGCCCAGCTCTCCTGCACCAGCCCTGCAGCCCAGCACTGGCTTTCAGTTGGTGAAGTGACCCTTGCTTATTCCAGAAGCAGTGAAGGACGCAAAATGGAGGTCAGGGGAATTTCTCTGATAACAGCTCTACAAACCTACATCAGTGACTCAACAGTTTTATCATCAGGAATCCTCTTATGAGACAAAGGGTGAAGTCTCATTTCCCTGCACCTCCTATGACTTCAGAGCCATCTAAACCCCACCACCTGGCTAAAAGATATTTCTGCTTCAAAACCTCCAATCCCATCCCTCTTCAGAGACCATTCTCACAAGGGGATTCTCAGGGACGAAGTAGAGTCCTTCCTCTAGTGAAGAGCAATAGAGTTGTTATCTCTCCAACACCAGGAAAAAGACTTTTACTGCTTTTAAAGCAAGCAGTTTTGATTCTGTAGCAGTAGTCCTTGCTCTACAATGGATAATGTTCAGAATGATTGTCCTAGTTTATGTAAACTTGTATTAACATCATTAGAACAGAATTCTGGAAATTAGTCCTAACTTAAGTGTAACTCCAACGAGTTCCTTTCTGAATATCATTTCCAAGAGAAATAATACAAATTAACTTTTAATTTTTAATTCAGTGTCTGTAGTGTATGATAAGTAATATATGCAATGCAGTTTCAAACATTTTAGTCATAAACACATCAAAAATTAATGTACTGTTATAGGGCTGCAAAAAAGTTTAGACCAAGACTAAATATATTTATATAATACTTACATTTAGCTTATCAACGTATACCACAAACATTCTATAAATTGTATACATTGAAGGAACATTGTGGCTAGAGTAGAGCTTCACAGATTCATCCAGGAATGGTGACTACATACTGGGGATCTCAAACCTGAACTACCAGTGTGCTGCAAGCACTTGCTGTAGCCCCATATACAGCAAGCTAATGTCAGCAAAAACTCTATAGATATCTGAAATCACTAAGCCATGGTAAAACAGCTGAAAAACCTACTGCACAGGGATACCCATGTATGTTAATTAATGTTGCTGACCATAATAACAATAATTTGTGCTTCCAGCAAAAATTACACTTATGTCCTCTGGGAGCATGCAGCTTTGGATTGCTGCCTAGCTTCCACATTTCATCCTTTCCCCCACCAAAAAAAGTGTGTGTGTGTATGTGTGTGGGGGGAGGGAGAATTAGATGTCCATGGCTCCTGCTTTCCCTTCAAACCCCATCCATATGTTGTTCATGCAGATGGGTTTCAGCATGCTCTGAGACAAGGAAGAGGCATAAAACATAGCATTTGCTCCCATTCTGTGATTTTGGATTACATGTGGACTATATTTCACTTTTTCAATTAGTAAATATTGAATGGACCTGGTACAAAGTAAGAGGTTTAGATAGATAGTAGGAGGTTTAGGAGGGATAGATAGGTGAGACTTGTGTGCATGTGCACATGCCTATGTTATTTTGCATTCATGTAACTCAGATTGCTTGAGATTTAAAAGAAAAAGCCTTCAGTCTCATGATTAAATCCCAGTTTCAGATCAGCGAACAATTTTGCATGTGAGTAATTCCATGAAAATAGGGGTTTTATAGTGTAATGAATACTCTGCTCTGACAGGTTCTTACATATACTAGCTCTGAGGGCACACCACTATAATAGAAATTGTTCCTGGCAAACAGCAGGAGGCCCAGGACCAGGATAGTACCAATCTGATCTTGAAAATAAATGAGTTCTCTCACCTATGTTGATTATGTTGACAAAAGAAGAGACAAACAAAAGGGTCAGCTAAATACTTTTATCAAGGGGAGAATAGACCCATTAGAAACTTGGGTACTATGGTGATGAGCACAGTATAAGAACCCATACAGAACAGAGTAAGGGCTGAAGTTCTATGTAGCTAAATTATTTAGGTGGTCCACATTACCCTACTATCTGAGCACCTCATAATCTTTATGTACTTGCCTCCAGGTAGCTCTGTATGGTAGGACAGTACTATTATTGCCATTGTACAGATGGAGAACTGAGGCATAAAAGGTATGTTCACACAGCGTCTGGAGCTTACAGGAATGACTTTCCCAACCAAGGTCAATACATTCAGACTAGCAAGGACATGTGTAGCTGTGTAGAAATTGAAGTTGCAGCTGGGGTCAGAGCCACCCTCCCATCCTAGGCTTCAGAGCCAAAGCTCCAGCCTGAGCCGCAGCTATAAAGCACCATCTACACTGCTATTTCTTTAGAGTGCTAGTGTGAGCCCCACTAATCCAAGTCCCTTGACTTGGGCTGGGACGCTTACTCCTGCAGGATCCAAAACACTCTATAAACATACACAGAGACTAAGTCCCAGTTTTTTAAAGATGTTAAGATGTTGCCCTGCTCAGTATTGCAACACCTACCTGATTTGAGAGCCTAAGTTTGATTTTCAACAGTGACTTATTCACTGAGGAGCATAAGTCTCTTTGAAGTCAACAGGACGTAAGCCTTGACTGCCTAAGTCACTTTTGAAAATGAGACTTAGGAGCCCAAGTCAGTTAGGTGTTGCAACATTAGCAGAACAATGCCTAAATACCTTTAAAAATCTGGGCTGAAGTGATTTGTGTAAGGCAGTATAGCAGATCACTGAATCCAAGTTTCCTAAGTCTGAGGATAGGACTCTCACTGCTGGACTATGCTTTTTCCTCTGTTCTTAACTAGTTTCTACTCCTTTATTGACTCTCTCTCTCTCTTTTGCCTAAATATTGCAGGATAAAAGATACACATTGCTTCATATACTGATCATAAAATGTGGCAGTGTTTTGATATTATATGGCAAGTTAACAGAGGTACAGCCTTTTAGTTTATTTGCTTTTAAGTTGTCACAATATTGGTTTTATTTTGGCACAGTTTTAGTTTTTTATTTAAAGGACACAATAAAAAACATATTGGTGTTCCCTGTACTGCATTTTTATGATGATACTTCATGCTTCATAAGTTCCCAAACCATATTTAACATGTTTATCTGTCAATTACGAAAATTTGGTACTACATAATTTATGTTAATAGGGGGAAAATCTCAGCACTGATTTTCATACAAAACTCCAATAGACTTTATTATAGGTACCTGTAGCAGGGTATATTCTTGATAGTTTTGCATCAAAATTGTAAGCCTCTTTCTGGTGAAAATATATTAGATAACTCTCTCCTAAATAGTTTGTGCTTCGTCATCCTTTTTTCCCAAATAGCTCTTTACTGGTATGAAAAAAAAATGTTCTAGGAGGAACAGCCTAATGAACAGGGATGAGGCAGAGCCCATTTTTCAAGATTTAATATGAAGTTCATTGGGGCTCTAATCTAATATAAGAAGGAGTAATTTAAATAAATGATGATCTAAAAGCCATTAATGTTTATGCCTCTAAGAAATGCAGTAAGGTGAACTGGTACTCAAAAAGATTGCCACCATTTTGGTCTGACCGACGCAGATGAGTTAGGCACCTGCTAATTTAGACTTTTGACACGTGGCATTATGAAACCTAGGTTTAGCGTATGCTGCCAAATTTGCCACCTCATGGGGCACCACCAGTGCTAGTGTGTGGTTTACTGATCATGTTCCATAGCTCTCTGGTGTGCTGTGCTTTATACCGTGACAGAGCTTTGGAGAGAGAACCTGAACTCAGAGGCATCAGTATATCTCTGTTTGTTTTGGCCCGAGCTGGGCTATTTCACTTGTTCTTTTCTCCTTCTTGGAACACCCATTCACAGTTCCCTTCACAAACACACCTACAGCAGTCTCTACCACACGCACCTTCTGTGGGACTAGATCCCCTCAGCTACCCTGGTATAAAGTGCAGCAGAAACAAGTGTTGGGGGATGAGAGTAGTGCACACCACTTTTCTCTTGTGTTTCAAATATGTAGTGGTTCAGTGATCGTCCTTCCCCATCTGGCTTTGAGGGAGGCCACTCTGCCTCACTATAAAATGCTGTTTCTAATCGCACATAATTGCCATCCTCAGAGGCATTGTACATGCCTCTATTTTGCATTAACATATCCCCTCTAGCCAGTTCTGCTAGGGTGTGCTACATTTGTCATCTCCACTCCAACCACAAATGCAGCTTGTCTTTTAACAAACATGATCTAGCCATGGGGAAGTATTTTCTGTAATAGGGTAAGGTGTGAATTTAAAACCCTGTAGCTATTCTGGAATAACTTTTCATGTGGACACTCTTATCCAGACTGAATATCTTTTTTTAAGTTTCTAAAAGGGATTAAGCTAAAATGGAAAAAGGGCACTCATATTCTAGAATAAGTTTCTATACATTGAATTACTCTGGAATAGTTGTTGCAGAACAGTTATTCTAGACTAGCTGTGCCAGTCAATTTCCTGGTGTACACTAGCCCTAAAAAAAGATCAGATATATTACTTTTTCGTAAGCTTGAGCATAGAATTTGAAAATGTTAAAATGAAATATAAGAAAACTAAGATGAAAATGTTTGTTATAGTTGCAGTAGCACATTTTAAAATATATTTGTATTTAAAATAAGACCTAGAAAAAAATAACATAAAAAGACCCCTAACAACAAAAACCTGAAGATATTTGCGTCATAATTCAAGGGATGGGAAATAATTATAAAATTAAAACATTTCTCATTAATTACTGTGCTTTTTTATAAATGCAACAAAACACCCTTAAAATGTAGAATACAGCATTTGTCCTTAAAGCTAAATGTATGTATGTATGTTGAGGTTATATGTTTAGCCCAAAGCAATTTTTAAAGCATTATTGTGAATCCCCTGAAAAGTTTATCTCTTAAAAAATATCCAGCACAAATTTAGCAGAGTTTTTACAAATTTTGTTTTAAGATTATTGCTCTTTTTTTCAGTAGTTCAGCATTCTAGGCATGCAGTCAGAATGTACCAGAGTGAATTATTTCTTTTTAATAAAAATGTTAAGGTTAGAAATATCTGCTATGATAGATTCCCAGACTCCAATTTTCATTAAAGGCTATGTACCTAATTGGGATCATCAATTGTTAGCCAATTTTGCCTCATAGCTTTTCTTGTGGATATGGTCTTTCCACAAGACCCTTCCACTATATCAGTGCCTTTCTTTATCATAGGGGAATGACTCTATAAGGTAACAGCAACTCATTTTAACCTTGCGTAATGTAACTGTTAAAGAGAATAAATTATTCTGACTGCGACCAGTTTCATTGTTTGATCAGGCAGTAAGCAAAATAGATTGAAAAGCCTTAGAACACATTTAAAAGAACGACATGGAAGATCATGCCTCTGCCTGTCCCTCTCTCCCTCCTCCTCCTCTCCCCCAGTCCATGAAATGTGGGAAAGTCTCAACTCATGCCTTCCCCACACCAACATGGAGCAAGGACTCTGTTATTTCCACAGGACTGTCCCATGGAGGGTCATTCTGTGAAGTCCAGGGCTATTGTGCGTAGGGCTGGATGTGAACTAGAGCAGGCATGCAGCAAACCCCTGGCTCCACAGATGTACCAGAAAATGTAATACAGTCTGAGACTCCTACAGTCTCCCTCAAGGTGGGGATTCCTCTTTTAAGGGTTTCCCTTGAGCTGGCAGGGAACCTAGGTTGCTGTTGGGCCACAACTGTTGCAAAGCATGTGTGTATCTTTGGAGTGAGCCCTGGTCCTGGACAGAAGGATGTGGATGGAACTCGTAGGAAAGATCCTCTTAATGAGCCCTATCCAGAGGGATTTATGCTGGGAGCAGTCAGGTGGGACCTGCATTAGGATCTGATTCGGCAGCCTCTCCGAGGGCCTGATCCTGTTTCTTTTGAAATCAACAGGAATTTTGCTAATGATTTCATAAAAGAATGATTAACTTCACTTAGAGTTCCTTGCATAAAATGGCTGCAGAACAGCCTAAAAAGGATGATGTTTTTGTAATTGCCTTACCTCTCATTTTACATTCAATGCAGAACAAAACCAACAGCAGCAAACCTGTGTTAATGCAAATGTTGCAAATTTAAACAGCCCTGAAAATGAGTTCTCATCGTGAACTTCCCCACAATGCACAGAAAGCAATTAGTTTTCACTCCCCTACTAATGTGTCTTCACATTTCTAACCTGATTATGAGTGTTGACTTTTTCAGGATATGAACTTACCACAAGAGCATTATATGTAGATCATGTGATTCTAAACTTTGGGCCTTGAGGGCTAAAGTGTTCTGAAAAAAATGCATATTTGAAAATGAACTGAAAATTGTGGCCCTTTGATTTTTAAACTGAAGTGTTTGAACTAGCCCTGTCTGTACTGGGAAGTACAAGAAGGCACAACTCCTCTGCATCTCTGTTGTAAACTGATAGCACTCTTCTTTTCTGTTACAGCTATTCAGCAACTCCTCTGCTGGCCACCTTCTGCATCACAGAAGAGGGAAAGCAGTGCTATTTCCTGCTTCTCTGGGGTCCCATGAGCCTAGGGAATCTCCTAGGCCCAGTCTACACTTACCTTTGCGATTCGGCGGCAGTAAATGGGAGATACGCAAGTGATGTAAATCACTTGCATATCCCCCATCACTTTGCAGCGCTACGTGTTCCCTACAGCGTTCCCTTCGATGCAGCGCTACGCCACTTACCGGGGTGGTTTTCCTGCGTCGCTTCCTGGATCGACTGAGCGGCGTCTATACAGACTGCTCAGTCGATCCAGAGCAGTCGATGTGATGGCGGCGAATTTGCCACCTTCAGTGTGGACCCAGCCCTAGTAAAGCATGGCTCCCTTCCTCTATAATGTCATGCAAGGGAGCCCAAAAGAAGGTAAAATTAAATTAATTAAAAACCTGAGATCTAACATCTAGTTACAGCTTCCTGATTCTTTGTCCCAATCCAAGTTAGAGCACCCTGTGGGTAGAATTTCCAGCAGAAAACATTACTTTTGTGTGGTTTCTGCTCCTTTTGTACCATCTGAGTGATGCAAAGGGAGCGATCTGAGGCAGATCTGGGTCATTATTGACCTTGGCCCCCTTTGCCTTTTAGAAATATTTGCCCCTTGGGCTGAATGGTTGGGCACTACCGGTATAGAAGAACTGAGCATCGTTGTATCTCTAATAACCATATAGTTGCAGCCAAAATAACATAATGTGTTGTCTTGTAGGGCATAATTTAATTAAAAGAGTTGTTACTGGATACTGTTGACATTTTATTCAGACAGATGTTTGATATTATCCTATTTTAAATATTTTGATTCATTTATTGGAGGGGAGGTGACTGCCTGACAAACCCAAATCACACAACAGTAATAAAATATGATTGTAATAATCAGTGCCTTACTAGACATTTTCATATGTCCATACAATGGCATTGTCTTTTCACATCAGTGATCCAAGTTCAAATTATATTTTTTATGTAACAGTTGTAAGCTATCATGGGTGAAATGAAAGTTGTCAGTCTAGTCAGAAACAGGAGCAAGTTTTCATTTCTAAGATGATCCAAAATTGAATTTGTCAACTTTAACAAAACCACAAGTGTGATTTTGTATTAATTTAGATGGAATATATGGACCCAAAGAGTGAAGATTTTAACATGACCTTGCCACTGCCCAACATTAAACAGTTTTAAACAAGGTTCAGGGATCAGTATATAGATATTTCAGCCATCTTGATAACCTGGCACAAACACCATGAAAAATCTCTTTAACCTCATTATTAAAGATATAGAAAAGAAAGAAAAATAGTTAAATTATTTGAAATGCAAAATATTAAATAAGGCTTTCATTTTAACATCTTGTTCCCTTTCCCTTTAGATATAAACAGTCTTTAGAAGATTAAAAACAAACACAAAAATCCCACTCTTGTTTGTCAATCTCTTAGATAGTAATAACTGTCCTTTTTGGGGAAAAGGGAAAGTTAGCTTAGATGGGATGGAGCTGCTGTTCTTGTTGTTTGTTGTTAAAGCCTGATGTTATTTCCTAGAAGACAAAACAAGACACACATACAAATGTAGAGCAAAAATAACAGCAAAGTTAAAAAATGCAGCTTCTATCTCTGGTGTTAACTTACACTTCCAACCTGATTGCTTGAAAAACACAGGTATGGCACACGTCTTTATTAGCTACTTTGAAACCTGGCAAACTTGTACCACCTTCAGGGCATTGCTTTTAGTTACTTCTCTGGTCACAGGCTTACAGTAGTATTTTTAATTAGGCAGTCTTGGATAGCTGAGTTTCAGTCTCATCAGGCAAGATGAAACAATGAGAGAAATAGGAAAAAGGGGAAATAAGTGAGGAAGGGAAAAAGGGCACACCAGGGTGTGTGTGAGACAGACACATAGTCTCACATCCCCGATGTTGTTTGGCATTCAGCTAGTCAAAGTGGTGATGTAATGTGGTTCTTTCTCTTCGGCTTCATCTGGTCAGAACATATTTCAGGATCAGGATGATGAAAGCTCAACAATGTTAAAGTAGATCCCAGGATTCCAAGAGATGGTGAGGGTGGCGTCTATGGGTGAAGCACTCCTTTCCCATCTTTTTTTTCAGTCAGCAATTGTCTTCCTTTGTATAACATTCAAAAAATTTACCTCAAAGTTTATTTTTTCTTTTTCTATTTAAGAACCTACAAAGAGAGTGATGGATGGAATAGCCCATCCCTTCATTTTTATGTCCACCAATTAGGCTTAATTCCTGGCACACCAATTTTGGTTCACTGATTTCCAGTACCCCTCTTTTTCTCTTTACCAGGCATGATTTTAATACAGTCCTAGAATTATATTAGTAGGCATTTTTATTTGTAATAATTCAGTCTGTCTTCTTTTTTGCACCTTTTCCCATAAAAATTTATTGTTATAGGTTATTATGAAACTTCATGAACTCTACTTACTTTTCACAGTTGAGTTTACAGTTAGGGTACATGTTAGGCCCAATTATTACAACTGATGCACTGATGGCCGTCTGCTCTTATAAGTAAGGATGTACTGTTAATGTGTTATGCATTTTTAATAAGGGCTGTACTATGAATATACTATGAACTATGACAGCAATGTTATAAAATATCTGATTTAGGTTATCAAAGGAGAATATAATCAGATTTGCATTAAATTCCAGTGATATTTTTGTTTCTATAGACTCACCTCCTAGTAGTCTTTGTTTAAATATTTCTTAAGCCCTATTTTACACAAATATTCACATTCATGCTACCTGACTGAACTACTGTCATGTTGAACATAAATAGGCCACTGAAATCTGTTATGGCCTGCTTTAAAAGTGGAGGGGAAGGGTCTTGCAGCAAGAAAAGAATGTGGAGACTTTATTGGCTCTCTCCTCCCTGCCTGCTTAACACACTATTGCATTCGGAAGGGTTAGACTTTTTTATGCAAAGTTAATTGAATTTATAGTTGGATTAATAATACTGTTTCCTCTCAATCATAAGGGAAGTAGGTGATAATCATTCATAATATATTACCAGTATATTTCTTATTAAAAATGCATAACCCATTAATAGTACATCCCTATATATAGGTGCGGATGGACATATCAGTGCATCAGTCTAGAAAACATACCTTTATCAATCACAACTGAACATTCATTTGCAAGTGTTAGGATAACATGATGTCTGCTCATAAGTATTTGTGGGCAAAACTCAAAGGGAAGGTTTGGTGTTTCTGTTCACATTGGATAAGGGCTCAAACTCTGGATACTTAGTCAAAGCTTTTCTAAATTTGCTTCACCTTCTGGGACAAAATATATTACAGGAGCCAAAATAAAAACTGGCAATTAATATTTTGGCATAAATAAGCCACCAGCTCCACCTAGGGTGAGGAAAAGGAGACTGTGTATTACCATTTTGGTATTTCACCTGAATAAACATACCTGCTAGAGTGATTGAAGTTTATATATTTAAGATAGAGCTGTGAGCCTGATACATGGATGCAGTAGATAACGGTGATAAATTACAGTTAAGTTTTTTTTTAATACTGTCATGGTGGGGGAGTGGGAGGGATGAGCTAAAGCAAAACTTGATGCACGTGTGCAGCTGAACAGCTTGAAAAAATACTGGGCCCAAATGGCGGGAGGACAAAGTCAGAGTGGATTAAAAATAAAATGTACATTTTGTGCTGTGTACATTGTAAACTCAAAACAGAAACTTTATTATGTGCCATCAAAGAATGTGTTTGTTTAATGCTAGGTGTTAACCTTATTCTCTAACCTATATGGGGTGAAATGTGGAAATGTATGGTAGGTGAGCAAAAGCATAGAAGCAAAGATGAGTATATAGAGAAATCTTTTGCTCTTAACTACTTCACTTACAAGTTACATGAATTTTTCCATTGGAACATTATATAAGTACACTACTGCTGGGAGGGATGACTGACAGCCTGAGTAGGCTTATATGTACTAGGTCTGTTCAAACTAGCACACTAAAAATAGGAATGTGCCCATGAAAATTCAGGCTAATTGCCTGAGTACATACCTAGGTTCTTGGATGTGGTTGTACTGGAACAGCTAACCTAGCCTAGCATTTGTATGTCTACCTGAGCTGGGAATTACACCTCCAAACAGCAGTGGAAACCAGTTAAACGGTAGTTAAATGGAATAGAAGCTAAAACTAAATGTATATCCAAATAATAATAATAAAAATACAGTAAGAAGACCAAAAAGGTGCTACTCTGGAAAAACAGCAGAGTAAAACAGGCAGTTAGAGGCAAAAAGGCATCCTTAAAAAGTTGGAATTCAAATCCTATTGAGGAAATTGGGAAGGAGCATAGACTCTTTCAAGTCAAGTGTAAAAATATAATTAGGCAGGCCAAAAAGAATTTGAAGAACGACTAGCAAAAAACACAAACTATAGCCTTTTTTAAAAAAGTACATCAGAGCAGGAAGCATGACAAACTGTGAGTGGGACCACTGATGATCTGAGTGCTAAAGGAGCCCTCAGAGAAGACAATGCCAGTTCAGAGATACTAAATTAATTATTTGCATTTGTCATCACTTCAGATGATGTGAGGGAGAGTCCTTCACCCATGAGCAGCCATTCTTTCTAGGTGACAAATCTGAGGAACTGTCTTATATTGAGGTGTCAATAGAGGAGGTTTTGGAACAAAATAATGAATTACACAGTAATAAGTCACCAGGGCCACATGATATTCATCCAAGAGTTCTGAAGGAACTCAAATCTGAAAATAGCAGAACTATTAACTATAGAATGTAACCTATAATTTAAATCATCCTCTATTCCAAATGACTGGAGGATAGCTAATGTAACACTGATATATAAAAAAAGCTCCAGAGGTAATCCTAGCAATTGCAGGGTGGTCAGCCTAACTTCAGTACCAGGCAAATTAGATGAAACTATAGTAAAGAACAGAATAATCAGACAGGTAGATGAATATGGTATGTTGGGGGAAGGTCAACACCGCTTTTATAAAGTGAATCGTGCCTCGCCAATCTATTAGAAGTCTTTGAGGGTGTCAAGAAATAGGTGGACAAGATTGAGGTGATCCAGTTAGTGCAGTGTACTTGGAATTTGAGAGAGCTTTTGACAAGGTCCCACAGCCAAATCTCTAAAGCAAACTAAGAAGCCATGGGAAGGCCCTCTCATGGACCAGTAACTGGTTAAAAGGAAGGAAACAAAGGGTAGGAATAAATGGTCAGTTTTCACAGAGGACAGTGGTAAATAGAGAGGTCCTCCAAGGAAGTGTACTGGGGCCTGTGCTGTTCAGCATACATAAATGATTTGGAAAAGGGGGTGAACACTGAGGTGGCCAAATTTGCAGATGATACAGAATTATGCAATCATTAGATACAAAGTTGAATGCAAAGAGTTACAAAGGGATTTCGCTAAACTGGGTGAGAAAATGACAAATGAAATTCAATGTTGATAAATACAAAATTGTGTATGTTGAAAAAATAATCCTAACTGTATTCAAAAAATGATGTGGTCTATTACCACTCAAGAAAGATATCTTGGAAACATTGGTAACAACTCTCTGAAAACATCTGATCAGTGTGAAGTGGCAGTCAAAAAAACCTAACAGAATCCTAGGAATCATTAGGAAAGGGCTAGATAATGAGTCAGAATATATCATTATATACCACTATATAAATCTATGGTAGGCTTACACCTTGAATACTGTTTGCGGTTCTAGTCGCCTTGTCTGAAAAAAGATATATTAGAATTCAAAAAGGTATACAAAAGGGCAACAAAAATTATTAGGGGTATGGGGGGTGGGAGAGAATTATGCTTTGTTATTTTAGCATGTGTGTGCATGCACAGTTTCTGGCCCCTCTGATCTTCTTTCAAGATGACTTGTATTAATCTTATAGAGTGTATCAGCTGACTCTTCAGGAATAGAAGAGAAATTCCATTGTCTCTTAGTCCACAGTCAAACCTTTCTGCCCTGCCAGCAAGCAGAACCCCTTTAATCTGCAAATCCTTTCAGCCAGCAGCTCTCAGTCCTTGACAAATGGATGGCCTACTCTATTGTCTAATATCAAAACACACACATGCCATCCTGTAGCTCTGACTTGTTCAGCTTCTGGGCTAAGTCCAGAAATAGAACTGTCTGCACTTAACGGTTGCATTCACACTGCCTTTAAGTAGCTACTGAGGCCTGGTCTACACTTACCTTGGCGATTCAGCGGCAGTCGACAGGAGATACGCAAGTGACGTAAATCACTTGCGTATCGCTCATCGACTTTTCAGCGTCTCCTCCGCATGGCATCCATACTGCGCTGCGTCGAAGGGAACAGCACTCCCTTCGATGCAACGCTACTCTACTTACGGGGTGGTTTTCCTGCGTTGCTTCCTGGATCAACTGAGCGCATCTATACAGACCACTCAGTTGGTCCAGAGCAACCAATGTGACGGCAGCGAATTTGCCACCGTCAGTTTAGACCCAGCCTCAGTCTGATCAGTAACTGCCAAAAAGCCTCTCTTCTGGTTTGCTTTTGTTGTCTGTTCTGGGAACTTGCAACTATATCCCTTGCATTACCTTTTCTATATGTATAAAACAGAAGATTTCAACAAATTCCTTTCTCCTCAGAGCTGCTCTACTTTCTTTGAATTTGAAATATAAAATGCTGTACCATAAAATCATATTTACTTCACCATTTTCAGAAGGAATCTATTTGAAATAGATCAAATATAGTCCAACATAGAGTAGCTGCGTTATAAACACACATAATTATCTTAATTTTTTTTTAATTCCTCTCTCTTGTGAATGAAAAAAATCCGATTGAGATTAGCACTTTTATCCTTCCCCTACCAACTCTGTTCCTGGAGTTTAAAAGTGAAAGTGAGAGAGCTTCACAAACTCCATAACTAGTGAAGATTATCACTTGATTTAATCATCCTGGTGCTGACAGTGTAAATATTTGAGGCATAGCATGCCCAGCAAAATGGCATAAATCAAAGTGCATAAGGCAGCAAGGGAGGCTGGGGCCAGATGTGGGTCATCCTGAAGCAGGTGGTAATTTCTAGAGGGTGTTTGGACTGGAGTTTGGAGGGCTGCAGTGACAGAGGGAAGAATTCTATAGTTTATTTCTGGGTAATAGGAAATGATTAATGTGGAAAACCTAGGGTTAGGGCAGACTCCTGTCTCTGACCCTGACTCAAGGGTGAGAACCAGACCTATGAGGAGAAGCCCTGAGAGGTGTTTAACAAACAACCCGAAAATCTTTCCTACAGACACTAAAGGTAGGAAGGAGTTCTGGGAGGCAATGACAATAAGCGGACTTTGGCTGTTCATCCTAGAAAGTCCCTGTACTGGGACTAAGTACAGAAGGTGGACCTGGGTTCCTTGACGAGCCCCTACAAAAAAAGTGTGGACTCCCTTGTTATAGGGAGGATGAGGACAGCTCAGAGACAGTGGTGTAAAGACCATGGGGTCCAGAGCAGGGGTCTGACCCCAGGTCTTGTTTGTTGGACTGTGTTACCCCCAAATGGGGCGTAGAACTAAAAATGTAACATGCCTGGGGGTTTGAGTCATGAGAAGAGGCAAACTACATCATGGCTGAAGTGACCATCAGCAAGGGATACTAGGGAAAACAGAGCTGCTTTGACATACCCACCCAACAAGATGAGCAAACACAATGAGTTCACTCTTCTATGAGTACCTTATGCTTATAGATTTCATTACACATTTTGTTTTGCAGCAGACACTTCATTAATCACACTTTACAAGTAGAAATCTGAGGCTTAAAGGCCAAGTGACTTGCACCGGATGAGGCATAGGGTTAGCAGGCCTGACTCTAATCCTAGTTTTCAAAATGACTTCCTGTGGAAGCACAGGTGTCACCATGCTTCAGTGGGTCACAGCTGCCAAATTCAGGACAGACTGCTGAGAAATAGGGCAAACTCACTCCACACTGGCGGCCATTCCATCACTTGATTATACCAAGTCAGTAACAAAAGTGAACTTCCGTCTCACCACACTAGTTAACAAAAAGTGAAAAATGCAGTCTTCTTAGACATCCCAGCCCTTGGCTCACAACCCAGACGCTAATCTTTATGATGAGTGGATACCGAAAACCAATTGTGTCAAGTATAAGATCCTTCTAACCCACAGGACTAGCCACTTAGCCAGGTCAATATATAACTCAGACCTTAGTTAATCATGCTAATGCCAGTCCTTAAGTAACGAAAAGTTTAATAATAAAATAAAAGATGAGTTAATAATTAATAGATCATATACATAAAAATTCTTGCAACGTCCTTATGTGAGGTTTGTAGCAGTGATGGTATAGACTGCTGGCTTGTAAAGTCTCTCTGGTAACTTTGAAAATATTGGAAGATCTTCAGTCCATAGTTCAAAATATTCCTTTTAGCTGTAAATCCACAGTCCAAAGAATCAGGGCAGGAAAAAGGCAAAATGGAGATATTTCAGGGGTCTTCTGTATCCTTTGCCATGTGCATGGAATTGTTTCAAACAACTCAGAGCCCAAGTGCATGGAAAATTACTGGCCCAAGATGGAGTCTAGGGTCACATCAGTATATCACATGTCTATATATGCTTTGATGACTCAAAGAAGTGGCCATTGTGAGGCTTCCACAGAAAAAGCTATGTGGGTAGAATGAGTTTCTTCTGTGGCTCATTGCAAGAGCTAAGTGTCCTTGATGGGACATCAATATATAGTTGTCTGGGTTTAATGTAAATTTTACCTGATGGGTGTAATCCAGGACTATAACACACGTACAATATACCAGTCCATCGGCAATATTCATAACTCTAGATATAAAGATGATACATGGATTTAATTAGGATAATCATATTTAGCAAATCATAACTTTTCTATTGATACCTTAGATGACATCCTTTGTACATTTTCTGTTGCAGTTGTATAACAGTGGCAATAATAGTGATATAAATGGTTATATTCAATCATACAGCACCACAACAGGCAAGTCCATTCACCTTTTTGAGATTCTCAAATTCCCTTACTGTGAAATCTGCTTTAGGATACATTAGAGACACAAGGTGGTTGAGGTAATATCTTTCATTGGACCAACTTCTTATCTCACCCACCTTGTCTCTCTAGTTTCCTGGGACCAACACTGCATACAATAATGATATTTTTATTCAGTTCTGAAGTAGATAAATTTGAGTGTTGTACTAGGATAAAGTAATATTAAGGCCAGTCAGCAGCAGAGCTAAAAATAGAAATCAGGCCTCCAGACACCCAACTCTGCTTTTAGATCATGTGAGATACCACCACTTCCACCTTCTCCTCTTCCAGAAGCAATTTCATACAAACGATGATGTATGTTATGATGTATGTTATGTTATACAAATGATGATGATGTATGTTACTAACCAGTAATCTTAATTGATTCAAATATGATTGCTATTTTATCTAGGTCGATGTACCAAGAAACTATACCTTTTGTGTTTTGGCTGTGTTTCATACATAATTGTAGTATTTGTGGATCCTTCCACTGAGTAATGATTAACCAGCTTAAGAAATAAACTACAATCCAGCCCAGTGCAGCATTGTTAATGTGTCCACCCATTCGTTGTGTATGAGCCACATTGTTCACGCTATTTAAAGAGTGGCTGTGAACCAGAAAGTCCAGATTAGTATAAATTCTTTCTGTCAATATCACACACTGTATTAACTTATCAGCAGCTTGAAAATAAAGGCAAGAGAGATCTTAATCCTCAATCAGTAGAGCTGTTGACACATTTTCACTCTAACCTTGTCTATCAAAGTTGTAAAGGTACTACATTTAGGGTGGTATTTGTAACAGTTGGACTGAGCATTGTCTTATCATCATTTATGAAATTGCCACAAAAATAGAAAATAATAATATGAAAATTTGAAAATCGTGAGTAGGGAGGAAAGCTACCTAAATTACTATACTTCATAGTTCTTGGTTTATTTTCTCTTGATGAATCACTCTCCTAATAGCAAGGCAAATGATATCCAGTTTGTCCTGCTTAGCAAGTAGCAACAGTGCAAACATCTTCCACATGTAGTATGCTCCTGTATTCTCCAGGGAACCAAAATACTCTCCCAGTAGAATCTAACAATATCTGTGCAAAAAGTTGAAAATATCCAATGTGGTCATTTAGAATGAATAACAAAGAAAGTAGGATTCTAATAGTCAAAGGTGAACACCCTTGCATTTTCTGGGCATCTGTACTACTCCAAATACTGTCTCATGAACACTGTTGCTGTTTCAATTTTGCACACAAAGCAAGCTTTGAAGAGGAACACCTATTGAGAAATACAACACTTTGTCTGAACAAAAGTTTTATGAGACACTTGAAATGACACTAGGCACTTTCTTATCAGTTCTATAATGTTATTATCTGAAGGCCATGTAGCAGTTTGGCTTGCGATGTGTCTTGCTTTCCATGGTTATCCTGCTTGGGAGATATGAGTTGTTCCCTTATTGATGCTTCAGGAAAGTGGGTAGCTTTTAGACAGCTCATACTGCTCAATGAGGAGAAGGTAAAAGTGAAAGTCAGCAGAACAGGGTGAGTGGAAAATTGAACTACATTTCCTTAGGATTAATTTGCTCTTCTTCACCTACTTATGGGCTAAACTGTTATTGTCTTATTCACTCATGAGCTCCTCCTCTTTTCTTCATCTATTTTTAATCACTGTCATGTGTTCAGAAAGAAGCATTCTTACATGGCCAGGGATGTGCTGTAGCCCTCTAGAGAGATTATATTCTCACTCCTCATGTTCAAAATTATGTTGTTATTTATATTAATGTACATGAAATATTTACCATATTGTGGTCAGTGCTTTGTGTTGACCAAAGCAGAGAACGAACATTCTCATAACAGTATGCCTGTAGTAAAGGACAGTTCCTGCCTCAAAGAACTTAGAGTCTTGGTTAAAAGCTTCAACCAACACTTGGAAGAGGTTGGAAGAGAGAAGGGCAGAGGTGTCTATAAAGCAAGCATGAATTTGTGTAGACTAGCTGTGTAAAAGTATATCTCATCATTGCCTAGCTGTTGTCAACTGATAGTGTTCTGTAGGCATTGTGCCAGAAGTCATATCTTTCCTTACTACACAGGATGGAAGCACAGGTCATCCTCCACTTTCCAGTGTGCACAGAAGGGCAACTATGGATGCATTAGAAACAATCCTGGGTTGCCTACATCATCTTTCTCCTTGTATCCTTGAAGAATCATGTCTTGGCTTTTTCTGAAAGGAGGATTCCATTAGCAGAATGTTACTGACAGGTGACAATTATAAAAATCCTGAAGGGGAATCAAAGTCCCATCTGAACAAAAGCAAATTTTAAAAAGGATTCAGTTAACACACTGTTTAATTAGGAGTTGAATAACATAAGATTATTTCTAAATCCAGGAAATATTTTTAGCTTAGGAAATCATAGGTTAGAAAAAGACAACTCATAATGAAGAATAGTGTTTACAATTAAAAATGTTTGGGGAAAGGAATAGATGATGAGATAAATAAAATAGTATTTTCATGGGAAATAAGATACTAATCCTATGAAAAGCTAGTGCTAGCAGATAAAGAAAAAGAGAATGTGGTAAGACACAAGTTAAGAGTGCGAGAGAAACATCTGTTAAATGCCTGGAGGCCTGTTTAGGACAGGAGAATAAGCGTTTTTTCTAGAGTTATTTTCCAAGCATTTGAAAGCTGATTACCCTCACCCATCCTGAAGGGTGATGTGACTGTTAACAATAAAACAGTTCTTTAAGAAAAGTAAAGACCTATTCATTTTAATTTGCACATTATCTATTCCATCCCTCCTTCTCCAGATAGTCTCTCCCATACTTTTGGAAATGGTGTCCTAGGGTGAACTCCCAAGCAGAGTAAAAACCTGTCTGACTAAATTTATGAAAACTTTGAACACTGGTCAATGAACTAGATGTGTCAATTGGATGTAAACTCCTAAATGTTGGATTGCAAAATTAAATTATCACTGTTGAATGCCACTGGCTATTTATTTTGTAACTCTTCATATTTACAGAATGCTCAATATTTACTTTGAAAAGCTAGCTAAGAATTAATATCAGTTATCAGAATAAGAAAGGAGGTAACAGGTTGAATTAAAATCTTATATAAAAACATAAGAAGATGAAAAATATTTTTAACATAATTGTAACACTTCAAATTTTAAATATATGCTCACCTCAAGGATAACTGTAGAAATGCTGGTATCCTTTTTCTAAAGGAAAAGTTATTGTCTTCTGAATCCATATGATATGGATTTTTTTAAATATATTTACAAGTGAACAATTTTGTAGGGTGGTTTTATAAGCTAACACTGATTGCAAATGGACTTTTCCAATCTTCTAAACTAACAAGATGGTGGAGCTCATTCCTTAAAAAAAAAAAATCTTCTGGATACCCCGTAAAACAGTTCTTTACTATTGACTCTTCAACAGCTCTGCCATCTCAAAATAAATAAATAGAACTTCTTACACTTCTGAATGAAGAGTCACAGGACAACAGGCTGTTTTCTTTCCATATCTTCTACAGTGCTGAGCATGTCTGCACAGAGTAAATACATTATGACAGTTTCATTGCCATGACAACTTTTGTTACATGTTACCTAGCCCGGAAAATAAATAACAATTTATGTTTTTAAAATGACATACTTTTAGCTCACTGACACAGAGAATGAAAGCCTGTCCCCATCAAAGTCAATTAAATTTTTGCCATTGGTTTTGTCAGGGCCAGGATTTAACTTTAACATCCAAAATTATGGTAATTTTATACTAGATAACTGTTCAAAGAGTAGATCACTGATGCTGGATTGGAGGATAGAGGCTTAGGGCCAGATCGTGGACTCGGCAGACATTGAGTTACAGTTGTGCAAAAGAGAGATCTGTGAAATAGGAGAGAACCCCTCCTTCCTCCCCCCCCACACCAAAAAAAAAAAAAATTAAGAAGTCATTGACTAGCTGTGGGAGTACCTGGCAGCACCAGGTTTACAACTGTTTTGGAAGCTGTGCAGGGACATGGAGCAGGCTTTTTACATTTTACCTTCCTATTGCACAGGTGCACAAGGAAGGAAAGATCTGGCTGATTTAAATATTATAGTTCCTTAAAGGTCAGTATTCTGAACTTTGAATTCTCTTTAAATCAGTACATTAAAAAGGAAACAACAAAAAGTTTTTACACTAGTTCAGAATCATTAGATCCTGAAAATGATGTACACATTGTTTTGTTTATCTAGTCAGAGATGAATAGAGGTGTGAAACTAAATTTAATTTTTACACCAACTATTTTAACAAAAAGTTGCTTTGTCCAAACTGATGAGTTTACATGGCACTTACGACTCAAATATGTGTCCTAGTTTTCTTCTTCAGACTTCACTGCTCTCCATATAGTATCTTCCTTATGCAGTCAACTTGATATTAAATCCCAAAATTTACAATAAAAGAATGTTGCAAAATTAAACTCTCAAAAATTAGAAAATATTTAAGGTTGTCATGTAAACTTAATTCAGCTTGTGTGTGTGTGTGTGTGTGTGTGTTATAAGACAGTGTTTAGTTATGTGATGTACTATTTTCTCCACAGGACCCCTGAATTCAGTGCATAGGATGGATGATGCTCACTGAATGAGCAGGTGTTCTGTGTTACTTTTTAACTTCCTCATTCAGGGCTCCATGCTTAACTTACTGCACTAGATGCAGTATTTTCTTCCCGATAGGTGTACCTATTGTACCCTTATCATAGTATCTGAGTAATTCAATGAATTTATAGTCACAAGACAACTGAGACTGGGTGGGATTATTGTATCTATTTACATCTGAGGAAAATAGAAAGATCAAGGTCAAAATTTGCAAGTGTCCACTAACTTCACATGACACATTTGAGACATGTAGGGCCTGATTATTAATTTTATTCAGCGGACTTAATGTTTTCATAGCATTCCATCTGTTCAAAGCAAAACTCCCATTAACTTCAGTTGCAGAAAATGAGGAGCTCACAGTTAGTGGCCAACTGTGAAAATTTTGCTTTATCTGTTTGTCACAGCCTCACACAGGGACTCTGCAGCCGAGGCAAGGATAGAATCCAGTTCTCCCAGGTGGCATTCAGCTGCCTTACCATGAGACCCTTCTTTCTCTTCTTGCAGCCCCTTGCCTCACTTGTCACACACTTACTGACATCTGCCAGACAATAGATTGGTTCACTATACAACGCCAATTCATCCTCAGGGCACAGTTCAACTTGAACACTAAATAAGGCAGGAATCCCATGGAAAAACTAGTATGTCATCCTGTAATTAAGGTCTGCTAATGTATATGTAAATGGGCAAAATTAAGGTTTCACAAGCAACCTTATTTTTGTCAGTTCCTAACCTCTGGGTGCTTGATTTGGCAACCGTTGTAGTTTTAGGATTTTTTTCCTAGTTAAAAAACCCAAACTGAAAGCATAGAATTTCTGTCATGTGGAAATATATTGACCCTCAAGGTTTGGACTTTTGGAACCATGGCACAGATTTGTATCACTTGAGCTAACAGGGTAATTGGTAGCAATAGTTGTTATCCTCTGTGTGGACCAGCTTTAGATGGGATGAGATGCAAACTTTGCTAGGGGATATCACAGCTAGTTGCTGACAGCAGCAGAATATAGGGACTCAGAACTCCTGGGTTCAGTTCTAGGTTTTGTAGGAGATTGTGTGTTTAATGATTATACAGTCTCTGGTCCAGCCATCTGTTGTCTTCCTGTTCTCCTATTCCTTCAACGTTGGTTCATGTCCTCTCCTCCCCATTCCTGGCTCCTGCTCCTATTACTGCCGTATAACATTCCGCTCTGCAATCTGGACTGGTGTATAGCTGTGTCACCCCAATCCCTCATTCCTGGAGCCCACCTTGCACTTGCCACACTGTGAGCCACCCAATCATGGGTCAGCCACACACAGCCTCCTGTAAGCAAGTGTCTCTTAATTTACTGAGTGAGTACTTTGGCTACCCACTCATGGGATTATGCAATAGAATGACCCTCAGCAAACACTCCCAGGCCCCGATGCAACCCTAGGAATTTCTATCTTACAGAGTTCAGTGCTGCCCACTGGACTCTGCAAGCTCATTGGTTACTGTCAATTTATCAAAGAAACTGATATGCACCAGCTCCATCACTTTAAAGGAAGTCTCTACACACACCCAAACCACATGCATTGCTGTAGATAAAACAGACAAATAAGTTTATTAAGTACTGAATGATTTTAAGTGAGTATAAGCCAGTGGAAGGCAGGTCAGATTTAATCAAAAATAAACAAAAGGCAAATTACATTCTACACTAAATTTAACACTTTTAGTAGCCTTACAGTCTTAGATGGTTCTCACCACAGGCTGGTTGGTTGACCTCCAACCAGGCCCTCCCCTGTAGTCAATGCTTCAGTTGCCTGATGTTATGACTAGCTGGGTAGCAGAGCTACATAACCATGCATACGACATTGCAAGAAAATACTACTATAACAATAATGTTCAGTATGTCAGGAGCATTCAAAAAATGTCTTACATGACATACTTTGCATTAAACAATACACAATTACACTATCAGGGTGAACATAAATGATACACAATCATACCACAAAGGTGTACGTGGGGTGCAGTGTGTCATAAGCCCCCCAAATCTTGTGACTCCTGTCCCTTTCACCTGATGCACCTGTATATCCCTCATTTGGTTTTACTACCATATCCACCTTCTGGTTCCTGTAACCTACTGCCTTCCTATCCCCACTCTCCATCTGTGAAATTCATTCAGGCTAATTCCTCCTTCTCCACGGTGATGCTTGGGTGCCAGCAGAGGGGGAAATGAGAGCACAGGAGAGACAGTCTTGCTGTCTTTAATTCCACTTCCTGGCACCAAAGCAGCCACTGCTAGCAGGGAAGAGCAATTGCTGGGAAAGTCCTGTTTAGCTTGTGCCGCCCTGGGTTGAAGCATGCTCAGTGCAGATGGAATCTTCACAGAATGTAATAGCCAATTCTAACAAATGTCTACTGAATATGTGCGAACAGTTGTTTTTAGTTTTGTTTTGGGCTTTTATAGAGTCCTATAACTACAGTTGAGGAGGACTCTTCCATTAAAATGATTTTTCAATGGAAAATGTGTTTTCCCACAAATCAAAATTAATGGAAAAACATTGATTTTGTTGCAAATTTTTTGGAGGAGCTAAAATTTTGTAGGGAAGTGTGCTTCCACTCTGTCATATCCCTGTTCTATTTGTCCAGCACTGGCTCATGTCCTCTTTACCCCAGTGCTTACCTCCCTCTCGCTCCTGCCACTCATTCACATTCCTAGCTCCTGCAGAATTTAAGACAGGTTGATGTGACCTGAATTAAAATAGTTAATTTGTTGAACTGATAAACAACCTTTCATAGAATCATAGAATATTAGAATTGGAAGGAACCTCAGGAGGTCATCTAGTCCAATCCCCTGCTCAAAGCAGGACTATCCTCAGCTAAATCATCCTGGTGAGGGTTTTGTCAAGCCGCAGCTTAAAAACCTCTAAAGATGGAGATGCCACCACCTCCCTAGGTAACCCATTTCAATGCTTCACCACCCTCCTAGTGAAAAACTTTTTCCTAATGTCCAACCTAGACCTCCCCCACTGCAACTTGATACCGTTGCTGCTTGTTTTGTCATCTGTCACCACTGAACACAGCCTAGCTCTATCCTCCCTGGAACCCTCTTTCAGGTAGTTAAAGGCTGCTATCAAATCCCCTCTCATTCTTCTCTTCTGCAGACTAAACAGGCCTAGTTCTTTCAGCCTCTCCTCATAAGCTCCAGCTCCCTAATAATTTTTGTTGCCCTCAACTGGGCTTTCTCCAACTTGTCCACATCCTTTTTGTAATGGGGGGCCCAAAACTGGACACAATACTCCAAATGCGGCCTTACCAATGTCGAAAAGAGGGGAATAATCACTTTCCACGATCTGCTGGCAATGCTTTTACTAATGCAGCCCAATATGCCATTAGCCTTCTTGGTAACCAGGGCACACTGCAGACTCATATCCAGCTTCTTATCCACTGTAACGCCCAGATCCTAGCTCGTCAGTCCCCAGTCTGTAGCTATGCATGGGATTCTTCCGTCCTAAGTGCAGGACTCGGCACTTGTCCTTGTTGATTTCTCATAAGATTTGTTTTGGCCCAATCCTCCAGTTTGTTTAGGTCCTTCTCTGTCCTATCCCTCCCTTCCAGGGTATCTACCACTCCCCCTAGCTTAGTGTCATCTGCAAACTTGCTGAGGGTGCAATCTACGCTATCCTCTAGATCATTAATGAAGATGTTGAACAAAAATGGCCCCAGGACTGAGCCCTGGGGCACTCCACTTGTGACCGGCTGCCAGCTAGACATGGAGTCATTGATCACTACTTGTTGAGCCTTTTGCTCTAGCCAGTTCTCTATCCATTTTATAGTCCATTCATCCAACCCATACTTTTTTAACTTGCTGATAAGAATACTGTGGGAGACCATATCAAAAGCTTTGGTAAAATCAAGGTATATAACATTCACTGCTTTTGCCACATCTACAGAACCAGTCACCTCTTCATAGAATGCAATCAGTTTGATCAGGCATGACTTTCCCTTGGTGAATCCATGTTGACTGCTCCTGATCACCTTCCTCTCTTTTAAGTGCCTTAAAATGGATTCTTTGAGGACCTGCTCCATGATTTTTCCAGGGATTGAGGTGAGACTGACCGGCCTATAGTTCCCTTGATCCTCTTTCTTCCCTTTCTTGTAGATGGGCACCATATTTGCTTTTTTCCAGTCATCAGGGACCTCCCGCAGTTGCCATGAGCTTTCAAAGATAATAGCCAATGGTTCTGAAATCACATCAGCTAACTCCCTCAGCACCCCCGGGTGCATTGCATCTGGCCCCATGGACTTGTGTATGTCCAATCTGTCTAAATAGTTTTGGACCTGTTTCTTCAATACTGTGGGATGTTCACCTCCTCCCCATTCTGTGCCTCCCAGTGCAGGAGTCTGGGAGCTGACCTTGTCTGTGAAGACAGAGGCAAAAAAGGCATTGAGTACCTCAGCTTTCTCCACATCCTCTGTCACTAGGTTGCCTCCCCCATTCTGTAAGGGGCCCACACTTTCCCTAATCTTCCTCTTGTTGCTAACATACCTGTAGAAACCCCTCTTGTTCCCCTTCACATTCCTTGCTAGCTGCAATTCCAGTTGCGCTTTGGCCTTCCTGATTTCATTCCTGCATGTTTGAGCAGTATTTTTATAATCCTCCCTAGTCATCTGACTAAACTTTCGCTTCTTGTAATCTTCTTTTTTGTGTTTAAGATCACCAGTGACTTCTTTGTTAAGCCAAGCTGGTCACCTACCACACTTGCTATTCTTTCTGCACATCGGGATGGTTTGTTCCTGTGCCCTCAATAAATACAGCCAGCCCTCTTAGATTCCTTTCCCCCTCATATTAGCCTCCCAGGAGATCCTGCCCATCAGCTCCCTGAGGGAGTTAAGTCTGCCTTTCTGAAGTCCATGGTCCGTATCCTGCTGTTCTCCTTTCTTCCTTTTGTCAGGATCCTGAACTCGACCATCTCATGGTCACTGCTGCCTACGTTGTCACCCACTTCTACTTCCCCTACCAAATCTTCCCTGTTTGTGAGTAGCAGGTCAAGAGCAGCATGGCCCTTAGTTGGTTGCTCCAGCACTTGCACCAGGAGGTTATCCACGACAGTCCAAAAACTTCCTGGATTGTTTGTGCTCTGCTGTATTGCTCTTCCAGCAGATGTCAGGGTGATTAAAGTCCCCCATGAGAATCAGGTCCTGTGAACTGGAAACTTTCCCTAGTTTACTGAAGAAAGCCTCATATACCTGATCCTCCTGGTCTGGTGGTCTATAACAGACACCCATCACAACATCACTCTTATTGTTCTTGTTTCTAAGCTTAACCCAGAGACTCTCAACTGGCGTATCTCCAGTTTCACACTGGAGCTCAGAGCAATCATAGTGCTCTCTTACATACAGTGCAACTCCTCCACCCTTTCACCTTTGCATGTCCTTCCTGAATAGCTTATACCCATCCATGACAGTGCTCCATTCATGTGAGTTATTCCACCAAGTCTCAGTTATTCCAATCATGTCATAGTTCCTTGATTGTGCCAGGACTTCCAATTCCTCCTCCTTGTTTCCCAGGCTTCTTATGTTTGTGTGCTTGAGATAAATAACCAATTGCCCTACTTAGTATGAATCAGAAGGTCTCCCCTGTTGCACCCTCCTCTTTCTGCTTCCTCATGGTGTCCCACTTCCACACTTACCTTTGGGCTTAGGTCTCCGTCCCCCATCAAACCTAGTTTAAAGCCCTCCTCACTAGGTTAGCCAGCCTGTCTGCGAAGATTCTCTTCCCTCTCTTTGTTAGGTGAATCCCACCTCTTCCTAGTAATCCTTCCTGGAACAACAGCCCACGATTGAAGAATCCAAAGCCCTCTCTCCGACACCCCCTGTGTAACCACGCATTTAATTCCACAATATGATTGTCCCTACCTGTTAAACTGCATGGGGCTTTATTCCTCATGGGAGTTGTACTTTGGGCATCTAATGACCCCATTCTCTCCTATGAGTCAGGTTCCCTGGCTGGAATACATCTTCTATGACGCAACAGATTCTTCCCTCTAACCAAGCCCATAGGGAAGAATTGGGGAAACAGGCACCCAAACCAGAACTCCCATGAGTCAGTGTGGCCCCACAGGGAGATGTAATTTCATGTTGAACTGACATGACATGTTTCATACTGAATCATAGAAATGTGGGGTTAGAAGAGACCTTAAAAATTAGAGTTGGAAGGGACCTCAGGAGGTCATCTAGTCCAACCCCCTGCTCAAAGCAGAGCTAAACTCAGCTAGATCATCCCAGCCAGGGCTTTGTCAAGCTGCAGCTTAAAAACCTCTACAGATGGAGATTCCACCACCTGCCTAGGTAGGTAACCTGTTCCAGTTCTTCACCACCCTCCTAGTGAAAATGTTTTTCCTAATATCTAACCTAGACCTCCCCCACTGCAACTTGAGACCATTCTTCCTTGTTCTGTCGTCTACTACCATTGAGAACGTCCTAGTTCCATCCTCCATGGAACCCCCTTTTAGGTAGTTAAAAGTTGCTATCAAATCCCCTCTCATTCTTCTCTTTTGCAGAGAGGTCATGTAGTCTAGCCCCATGTGCTGAGGCAGGACCATTGAAATGAATATCTGGGATTTTGAAATGTTTCATTTCCACTGAAAATGCCAAAATGTTAAATGTTTCATCACTTAACACTGAAACATGCACAGAAAAAAAATTTCCTGAAGGCAGACCCTGGCATAGAAAATGTCAGCCCAAATGGTTAACATTTGGCCAATTTACAAGCAACTGAAAATAGGGTCTGCTAATGGGAAGTTTAAGGCAACCTTAAGTATAGGCAGATCTACCAGCTCTGCTTATGAGAATTCTGCTTTGTACAGTGTAAGAGTGCCTTACATATGAGGATCTCAAAGCACTTTATAAACTCCTAACACCCTTATAGACTCATAGACCCGTAGGTCAGAAGGGACCATTATGATCATCTAGTCTCACCTCCTGCACAATGCAGGCCACAGAACCTCAGCCACCCACTCCCGTGATAGACCCCTAGCCTATGACTGAGTCATTGAAGTCCTTAAAAAATGGTTTAAAGACTTCAAGGTACAGAGAATCCACCAGCAAGAGATCTGTGCCCTATGCTGCAGAGGAAGGTGAAAACCCCCAGGACCCATGCCAATCAGCCCTGGGTCCAAATTCCTTTCAAACCCCAAATATGGCCATCAGCTAAACTCTGAGAATGTGAGCAAGACTCAGTCACCAGCTAGACACCTGGAAATAATTCTTTGTAATAACTCAGAACCCACCCCTTCTGACATCCCATAACAGGCCAAGGGGCATATTTACTACTAGATCAGTTAATTGCCAAATTAGGCTGTCCCATCATACTATCCCCTCCATAAACATATCAAGCTCAGTCCTGAAGCCAACTGGGTTTTTTTTCACTCACTGCTCCCCTTGGAAGGTTGTTCCAGAATTTCACTCCTCTGACGGTAAGAAACCTTCGTCTAATTTCAAGTCTAAACTTCCTGCTGGCCAATTTAGATCCCTTGTGAAGGGATACAGTACAGATATACATGGTATGATAATACTTAGAATTTATATAACTATTTTATGACTGAGTGAACAAACATAGAGTATAAGTGGCTTCCCAAATAACTCACTGCAGTTATTTTTATAAGCTGCAGATCTTGACTCAAAATCCTTTGATCTCAACACTAGATCTCATTCCTTCTCATTTTGTTTCTTTAATTTTATTTTATATTTAAATGTTCTTCATTTCTCTTCATGATAGTAGCTTTTATGTTATCTCTCATTTATAGAGTATATAGTGTAGTTTTAGCTGTGTTGGCCCCAGATATTGGAGAGACAAGGTGAATGAGGTCTCCGTCACCAACAGAGGTTGGTCCAATAAAGGATATTACCTCACCCACCTTGTCTTTTTATAGAGTATCTCAGTTTGATTTGACTTTTCTGTTACAGTTAAACTCCATCAAAGGTTCAGGATAAATTCTGTTCTTTGGAATCTGTTTATTGTGTTTTGTTAACTGTGGAGATCTTCATGTTCTTGGTTTTTAGAAGTCAGACTGAATTTCCATATAAAAGAGTATTATTTAGTTCCTCTTCTCTCTCTCGTGTTGAAACACATCTCTACTTCGCTGTCTTGGTAGAAAATGTTTGCTTCTGTTAAATTGATTTCTGCATAATTTTGTGAGAGATTCATTTCCATGCAATTCTCTGTCCTTTCATATTAAATATGGTGTTCTTGTACCACATCATAGTGTCCTGGTCTTGTGCTTCTCACATGCACATCTGCTTTTTAAAAAAATTAAGAAAAATCTATTGTTATATAAAAAGTGCTCACCCTACGACAGGACACATAACTAAAAGCAGAAGTCACTTTCCATTGTAGTCAGAATTTTTCAATGTTACAATGCAAGAAGTATTAATTAAATATAACTACTGTTATGCAAATGTATCTCAAAGTCCTTTTTTAAATTCATTTCATATGTATATGAAACAGAATAAATATATATAAACATGCTTTTTCAGAAGGTCAAATCATTTCTATAATGCAATTTTTAATAGGATTAGTTTTACATCAGTTAAGCTTGTTCGATCATACACAAATTTAGTTATATGTCACTGCAGAAGCATCACAAGTGACACTTTTTTGACATTTTCTTAGTTGGCTTATGAGGAGTATATTATTTCTAGTGAAATTAAGTTGAAAGATTATCCCAGTTATAACCTGAGGCACACTTTTTTCAGACACCAGTTTAAAGAATAGCCTCTCTTAAAATAATTCTAGTAATTGTTTGCATACAAGTGGCAGCTTTTTTCTTAAATTCCATAACCTAACTAATCTGTTTACTCTGTTAGCTGGAATCTGTGTAGTTCCATATATTTGGAAGAGTAAATTTATATAGGTACAATTGTTAGCCGAATCAGGACTTTCAGTAGCAAAACATGAGTGCTTAGTAGTGAGTGAACAATGCAAAATATTTTATACAAATAATCACTGATTTTTTAAAATGAAAATGCATTTAACCTGCTCTCACCTACTTTTTTTTTGCTTTCCACAAACACTGTAATAATTGAATTTTAGAGATAGGAATGTTAACAAAAAGTAAATTTCAGAATCACATGCACATAGATATGTATTTTTGGAAGCCCAGGTTTAAAGGTTACATGTGCATGTACGATGCCAAAAGTGTTTATACATTCATCTGACTAAGGATCAAAAATAGTACCAATAGCTGACCAATCACAAGTAAAAAAAATGAATTTTGAATATTTATGATCCATTCATAGCATAGAAATGGTTTAGTTTAGCCTATATGGCTTAGGTGCTTTTGAAAATCCTATCTATTGTAAAAATTGTAATCTGCTCATGAATGTTCCACATGCAGAAAGGAAGGCTAAATTCATCAAATTATTTGCTGTCACATTCGTTCATTCATTCATTCATTCATTCATTCAGCTCGAGCTGTGAGATACTTTTAAAGATCTGTATCTGTTTTACTCAATTAAGGGTCATAGTTTCTTATAATTCCATGGACCTAATTAACATTAGGGCTGTACTTTGAGAAGAGATTATATTAATAAATGCCTGTAGATTGTATGTGCTTCATGAGGAGGACTGTGTCTTCCCCTGTATTTGGAAGGCATAGGGTTTTTTTTCCCCCAACAAATAATAAGTGTCGTTAAGAGTGTTTTCAGTGTTAATTAATTTTCAAAGCATAATTCTCTATTGACCAAAATTATATATCTAGAATTTGCTTTTGTTTTTGAAACATCAATCAACATTTTCAAAATTAAAATGCAAATTGACTTTGAATGTAGGTAACTAAGAATAATCAAGAAATGTGACCATAATATATTAAAGGCATACATTTATTACCACTTAATTTTACCAGTACTGTATATTTTACTTTCATTGCATTTATCCGCAACTTCTCAGTTGGAAATAGAATTGTATTTACATATGTCAGATTTGATTTGCATTGTCATAGGGAGATAGTGCTCATTCACTGTCAAGTCTCGCCCGGTTTACAAACTTTTCAATCTTCACTAAAAAATCTGCTGCTCCTTATGACAACTTTCCACACACTGGATTTCTGAGTCTCGCTTTTTTCTTGACCTCTAGGCATTATTTGATAAGGACGTTTTTAAGTGGTTCTTGTAATTTTCAGTTTAATTTGAAGGACACTCAAAACTAATTATTGCAAAAACAAAGGATGGTAGAGTTTATCAAATCTGTCAAAACATTTCATTGGATTGATAATACCAATGAGAGATGATCCAGACTATAAACATGTCAAATTATTAAATTTAAATTATAGGTGCCATAGAGTGGGGCAAGCAGAAGTGCATGTTAACTTGCTAGACACTGAAGAAAGAAATGTGAAAACAGTGTGGAAACCCAGGACACAAATACTTTTACTTATAGGCTTAAACTAACACAGTACTTAAGCACATGCTTAATGGAAGCATATTAGTAGCTCATTGATGTCTAACATGACTGCTTACCTGTTTATAATTAGGGATGTTCCTGAATATTTGGATTGGGGTGCTAGTTTTTTCTTCTACTTGTCTAGAGTTGTAATTATAACTAACTTTCTTCTGTTGCTCATCCATGTAACCTGCTTATTCCACTATCTTGGATCAGTACCTCTAGAAGCAGAACATGTGTTATGACTCACAAGAGTTGCCCTTTTCCTAGTTTCCATATCATGGGAATGGGAGAAAAGCAGGGTGACTGCAGAAAGACAGGCATTCAAAAAGAAAATATAATTACAGCTCCTATTCAGGGCAGCATTTTGGACCATTTTGCTTAGTGGCAAAACTCCCATTGACCTACGTGGCATGGACTTGACCACAAAAGTACATATTGACACCTACAGTAGCTAGACGCAGTACAACATTATCTCTTTTACAACAAAATAGGAAAAAATTAATAAAGAAACCAAGTGGCCACAGCTAGTGACCTTGATAAATAACAAGGTAGCTCTCTAACTGTAGCCACAATTAACTACTGGACACTATTCCCAGATGGAAATGGACATCAGTAATTTCAGGCTGAATCTTGGAGGTTTCAGAGAAAGAAAACAAATTTTTTCCATGAAACAACCTCCTAGCTCCCTTCATTTTCCCTTCAGTAAAAGCCTGTGAATACAAAAGTCTAGCAGACTATTTTAGCACGATCTGAGTCGGAATGAAAAGCAAGTTCCAGAGTTATGTAGGTGCCACTAACAGTGCTTTGCCTCCAGTCAAACAAAGACATGTCTATTGGTTTTGAACATCTTTGATGTACTTGACTTCTGAGTTAAAAAAGAAAGAGGAAGTGACCTTAAGCTCTCCTGTATTCACACCTCTACACTATTGTAATAATCTTTGCACAAAGTATGCTTTGTAAGGTATCATTTGAAAACCAATAACTTGCTTGTCAATAACATAATGGTGAAATGGTAAGGTATATAGCAACCTCATATGTAAAGCTATGAATTCCGCTTGTAGAATGTCATTCGCATATGTTCAAGATCAGATGTCCTTGCCTAGCTAAAGTTGGTAAATGGGTCTATGCAAACAAAAGAATGTAATTGTCCTACTTGGGAATTACCTCCAAAGTACTTTGAAATACAATGGGAATGGATTTACATACTAAGTAAACAGAACAATCAAGCTAAGGGGGTGGAGGCAAACCTCACACTATCACAGTAGGGAGGAGATTGTCAATCTCAGTCTTTTCATTCAATTGCACTGAAGGAGGAAGAACTAACTAACGTGCATTTTAGCGCGTATAACTTCATCCACAGAAGCAGCAGCAGGACGCTTCCTTTTTGACAAACTCCATATTGCCTACATCAAAGCTGGAAACAGATTTTTGTCTGGAGCTATCAAAGCTCAATTGTCATGTAAAAGAGAAGGGCAAAGAAAAACCCCATGTTATGCCGCTTTCACGTCAGAAGACAAAGGTACCAGCCCTTTTATTTTTGGGGGATAGATCTCAACTCAGGGATTTGGTCAGCCATATTTCTGACTTTAATCCTTATACTTGTACTAAAAATCTCTCTTTGGAATGAAATAAACTTTCTTTATTTTTAATCAAAGCCAATCAAATGCAGTGTTTGAACTGAAGTGTTTGGTACCTCCAGTTAAGGTAATAAGCTGTTGGGTATTAACTCTTTTTAAAGGAGCAACAAACCTTAACATTCTTCTGATTGTCCCATCCTGGGGCTGGGCATTATTGGGAAAACTCAGGGCTGTGAAGAGTGTAGAACCACCTGACTAGTTGTTAACTGAAGCTAATGAAGACCAGTGAAAGTCTGTGGTATTACAGGCAGGATCTAGGATCCCACCATTGAACCAGGGATGCCTAATATGCACCTATAGAGTGCATGCTTGTTGCTGACGATGGGCATGTCAGGCAGAAAGCTACAGTAATAAGGCATTGTGAGACGCTCAGAGTAATTGATGACACAACTCTTCACCAGTCTCAATTACACCCCAGAACGTAACCAAGGTATCCTACTAGATTTACAATAACGGATGTTTTTTTAAAAAATCTGACTAGAATCTTAACCTTTCTCTTCTCCTCCCATTCCATCCCCAATCCTCTGTACATCCACATTATTTCAATTTAACTGGAAAACAAAAGCATATATGCCTTTTCTGTGATGGTTCCTTACAGATGTGTATGCATTATACATTAGTAAAGATACATTAGTAAAGAACCATCTGCATATGTGTTTTAAATAAAACTATTTAACTTTTTTTTTCTGAAGTTACAAATTTAATCAAATTTGAAAAACACATAGTATCTGAAACAGGACACTATAAAATGCAGTGTATTTTTTAATTCAAACTGTTACATTAATTCATTAAAATTAAACTCATTAACTGACTGTGGCAGTCATTTACATTATCTAAATGTGTGTTGGTATATAGAACTGGGAGCAAGATATGTACTAATAAGTAGCAGTCACAATTTTTCAACATATGAATAGGCAAAAATGTAGGAGAGCCCTTTCTTCTCCAGATTGTACGTTGTGAGCACTAGAGTAAATGAGTGAGTGGGTGAGATCCTGGAGGATCAAAACTTTGTGCTATCTGATTACTTTATTCTGTGTTAAATGTGTGGGGGTCTTAGTCCAGTTCCTAGAAGATAGATGTCAACATTGCACATATTGACAGTGCGAGAAATGCAGTGCAATGGTCTGTTAATAAACAGAAAGATCCCAGTTTGCAGTGGTGTAATCTAGAATGTCATAAGCATTAAATTTACTAGAAATTGTAAATTTAAGGGGGGAGGAAAAGCCATGAGAAACATAAATGATCAGGCAGAAAGAAGAACGCTTTTTAAAAAATGGAAAACAAATTGAGCTCTTTTCAGACTATTTAAAAATGTGTCTGCTCACTAAAGTTTCTAAGACACAAAACAGTTCCAGTAGCCTCTAGCAATGGAAGCTTTCAAGGGAGATCATTAAAGTGAGATGATCAGAGTAGAGAAAGTTAAACATATCCCAGCACTACAAATAATTCTTATTTATTTTATAGTATCTAGGAGCCTTAGTCAAGGACCATGAATTGTACAAACACAGAAAAAAAAAGGTGATCCCTGCTCTACAGAGATTACAATACAAATAAAACATGAAACAAGAGATGACTGTGGTTTGGAGTAAAAGAAAACTGAGAGACACAATATCGGTCAACACAATAGGTGGTGGTGTCAGCACACCTGTGACCTCCCATTGTCAAGTACTTTTGTAGCCATAACAGGGGAGTTGAAAGGAAGGTTTTAGAGGACAATGAGGTAGCTTGCAACTGTTAGTGTGGAGCTCCTCCCAAGTGTGAGGAGTGTCGTGGGATAAAGATGAAAATCCCTGTTTGAAAAATTTAACACGTGGTGATGGAGGCTGGCATCATGGACCATTTGGCGCCAGGGGAGAGGAGGGTGGGGTTCAACATTTTGGTACTGATTGAGAGATGATAGCTGTGTGATTAGACCGTGAAATGCTTTGAAAATGAAAACAAGCATTTTGTGTTTGATGTAATAGAGTGGGGTGTTACCAGATTTGCCCGTCACTTTGAGGTATGCTTATTTATTAGGGTTACCTTCCTGGAAGAGGGGGTGTGATTCTATTAATGTGCTGCTTGTGTTACTTGTGTGTTCATATGGTTACAAGTCCCCTCCCATGGAGTTATCCTGTACGACCTAAGGTTTTCAGATTCAAATAAACCCCCCCCAGATACACACAACCATCCCAGATTAACTGAGTGCGTCTGAGCAGACCGGGCTATCAGCACTCTCAGCTGACCCCTTATACGTCCCTGAACTTAGCAGGCTGGTGACACAGCACTGTCAGCTGTCACCCTCATGTGCCCGTTGCACCGCACCAGAATGGAGCACACTTATGAGCAGGCTGGGTCCAAACAGCACTTTTCAGCTGTTCCCCTTATGTGCCCCCTGGACTCAATCAGGCTGGGTCAAACAGCACTTTCAGCTGTCACCCTTATGTGCCTCTGGACTCCGTAGGCTAGGCAGAGCAGCACTTTTCAGCTACCCCCTTTATATGCCTCTTTGCAACACAATTGTTCTAGCAGTAACCCCCTTGATAAGCAAACCCCATAGGATTTTGGGCATTCCAGGGATCTTTGGCTTAGGTAAAAGAAGCGTTGCTGCAGAGCATGGTAGGGAAGTCAAGAACACAAAGGAGTAAATGCATTTAGAGAGAGAGAAACTGGCAACCAGCTTGATTACAATAGTTAGTTTATTGCCAGGTGTATAAAACTTATGATACTAATAGTGATGCCATATAAGGAGAGAAAAACAATCTAACACTTACAATACAACAAAATTACAGTAGGGGTATTGGAGAAGGCTAGCCCAGGTTTGATTACAAAAGTAGAAAGTTATACCTGGATTAGAGAGAGAGAGAGAATTGGGAAAGATGGGGGGGGGGAGAATTCCACCACTCCTTGCAGCTCAGAAGTTCCCAGGAGACAGGCTGTTCAGCTTAGGGTCAGGAACACTTGATGGAGAGGCAAAACCCACAACAGGATCAGTCAGGAAAGCATTTGGGTCCAGGCATCAGAAGAGGAGAGCAAGAGAGAGATTTGAACTTGTGTAGGGGTATTTTGTAGAACCAGGTTTGTTTGTGGGTAAACAACGTCTCAATGAAGTACCCCAGGGTGGTTTTCTCTATGCTGGACATTAGGAGCTGATCACTCCCAGCTATGGTCAATGTTCCTTGGAGGAGCTCCCAATGCAACCAGGCAGATTCAGTGTTTTGCATGTCAATACAAGAATGGTCTGATAACTGCGAGCTGGATGGGTGTAGGTGTGAGTTCATTTACATCAAGAGCAGAGATCTCCCATAATGCAGTGTGACCCTGCCTTGCCAATCCCAGAATTCAGTGTGATTCCTGCTTTGGAGCTAGGTTCTCCATTCTTCATGCTAATTCTTGTTCCATCTTCGATGTAAATGACGCTCCAGTTCTCCATTCAGTGTGTTAATTGAGATGCCTCTTTTTACATCTTTTATGTAGATGAGGCATGGGGAGTTGTCTTAATCCTATCACCCTTGTTGGGAGGGTTTTAGGTGTGTCTCCCACAGCCTTTTCATAGCTTATGTTTCTGGTTCAAGCAGAGGCTGGGGGGGATTCAGGTGAGCCAGAGAGAGAATAGGGGTTTTCCACCCTGGTTCCCCAAGAACACAGAGCTTCCAAGTAACAGGGGGAACTAGTGGAGGGATGCAAAGGGACAATTGACATAAACAGGTTAGGAGAATGATATTTGCAGACGTATTCTAAGTGGATATGAGTAAGTGAAGACTCATTTATCAAGGCCAAAGAAAAGCATATTGCAGTAATCAAGATATGAGATGATGCATTTTAGCCACATGGCTGAATAGAAAAGACTACCTTCGAAAGCAGACAGAATAAGCAAAATTTAGACATAGCCTGGATGTAAGGACCTAGGGAGATGTCATAGATGAAGATGACGACCATGTTAAACCTGTGTTTCAGGGAGGATAGTGGTGGTGTCCATAATGATTGAGGTAGGGGGAGTATGATTAAAAACTCTTAATTGCATTCATTTGTGTGCCTTTCAAATGTTTTCAGTAGAGGTGAAGTCAAAAATCTTGACGCTGAAGAAATAATTATTGGAAAATAGAGGGAAGTGTTTTAAAAGGGGCATTTTGGGCAAACTACAGTGGTAGCAAGCAAAGACTTTCAGTACATCTGAATGTTAAAAATTTATAGAGAATCTTCAAGACATCTAAACTGCTGAAGGTACTCAATGACTTGATTTAAGTTGAGCAATTTGTTCTCTTCTCTTCCCTACCCCCCACAACATGGACAGATAAGATCCGACAAGCTTGTCTTGTGCAAGGAACAGAAATTATATTGTTATGACAAAATATCATGCAATAATACAGGCAATAATAAGATGTTTGATAATCCCTAGTGGAAAACATGAACTAAGAGCTTGGACCATGTTTAACAAAACCTGTTAAGCCTGTATTGCAAGATGTGGTGAATCCCTGTGATACCTGCCACATCTTAATGGGCAGTGTACCTCTGGATGAACACTGACTTGCATCGACCGTCACATTCAAATATCCATAAATGTAGAGAGAGAAGGCTGTAGCGAAGAAGAGAACACTGGAAGGCTAGACTTGTGGAGAACATTCATTGAGGGTAAGGAATATTGCATTTCAATGGACTAAACTGGGGTTCTTTCACTAGAGCATCCAAATTCCCTGGTATCTGAATGAGTCAAATGTCGTGTGTGAGGAAACACTGTGAAACCTTTCACTTGTGGGTTTTTGTCTTTGAATCAGGCCCATTTGAAAGTGAAAATGGGCAAATTTTCACTAAGAATCTGATAGTGTTTTCCAGAGAAAAATCAGTTATTTAAATAATTATAAAAGTCCTGTACATGAACATCAGGCTTTGCACTGAAAAATAAGTGGTCAGTATATAAATCTATGGTACATCCACACCTTGAATACTGTGTGCAATTCTGGTCACCACATCTTAAAAAAATATATAAAAAATGGAAAAGGTACAGACAAGAGTAAAAAAAATGAGCAAGGGTATGGAAAAGCTTCCATATTAAGATTAAAAAGACTGAGACTGTTCATCTTGGAAGAGAGACAACTGAGAGGCAGGAGGGTATGAATCATGAAGGTCAAGAACGTGAATAAGGAAGCATTATTTACTCTTTCACATAACACAAAATGCAGGGTCACCCAATGCAATTAATAGTCAGAATATTTAAAACTAACAAAAGGAAGTACTTCTTCACATGATGCACAATCAACCTGTGGAACTCATTGCCCAGGGATGTTGTGAAGGCCAAAATTATAACTGTGTTAAAGAAGAATTAGATAAGTTCATGGAGGATAGGTCCATCATGGGGAATTAGCCAAAATGGTCAAGGATGCAACCACAAGCTCTAGATGTCCGTAAGCCTCTGACTGCCAGATACTGGGACTGGAGGACATGGGATGAATCACTTGATAATTGCCCTGTTCTGTTTATTACCTTTGAAGAATCTAACATTGGCCACTGTTGGAAAACAGGATATTGGTCTAAGTGAATCATTGATCTGACCCAGTATGGCCATTCTTATGTTCATATGAGAAGACACAAGCCATTCTGTGGAGACCTAATACAGAGAAACCATTCTGAACAATTAAATTACTTAGAGTACCTTTATTTTTTTATTTGGCATGCTTATTTCAACACAGTGCTACAAATGAATCCTTAAAGGAAAGTACAATAAATTGTCCATAATTATGGGTTTCTGAACACCAGGGTGTTTAGGTTTTGTCCTTTCTCATTAAAATCAACATTTTATTTTTATTTCTAAACAAAGAAGAGGAATACAATGTCATTCAGAAATACAGTACATCAAAACCGCGATAACACAGGCAGAGTTGATCCTGTTGTTGTAAGGGTGGTTAAGATAAAGGTTTAAAGTAACTGAAAATACTGTCCTGATGTTTCCTAATTATTCCTCTTGAACGACACCTCTATCAAAGTTGCAGCCTTGCGAAATGAAGACATATTTTGGTCAGTTCTTTTTTTATTAGCTGCTCAATCTGATATCTGAAAATAAAGCTTTCTACTTTGCCATCAGCATTAACACTGTGAAATCAGAATTTGGTTGCCTGTTCTGTCAATGATGCTAGGGACAGAACAGAATTTGGATTACTCTACTATAGCTATAAAGATACTTCTGTGCTGATAGAAACCTGAGGAACTATAACTATTGTAAGGAGCATTTATGCAGCATAAAATTGTTATTTTAGCACAGATAGGCTAGTTTTCTGACCATAACCATGCTTTAAAACTTATGTTTGTAACTAACTTATCGTGTATATTTCTAGATGAACTCTTGTGAAAGAATAAATTCAGTCAGCAAAACTGAACTCTAAAAATAAGTATTAATTTTGTTTATTAGCCAATTTGTCTCATTCTTTATCACCATGCTGACATGGAATAAATCATATTCAGATAAATAGTGCTATTTAATAAGACTTATTTGCATACATTAACTACTGGAGGATCAGGCCCTTAGCCTGGAAATATTTCCTTGATCGTGAATTTGGATTTAGATATTGTTCACATTGCATACAATGATATGAAAATACTGTGAGTCAGAAGCTCTAGAATTGGATTTTTTTACTCATAACAATTTGATTTATGTCACAATATACCAGGAAGGAACTTCCTTTAAGTTATCTGTTATGTTTAATAGCTAGAATGTTAATTTTTTTTTTAGTTGTGTCTAGAAATACCTCTCTCACATTTGATAATCTTTCATCAGTTGATTTTGAAGAACATTTTTGGAACAGACAATATACAGTATCATAGATGGAGAAAAGAGATAAATACAGTTTTTAACTCTGTGGGTGTTTCTATTTTCTAGATCTTTAAAATCATCATATCTCTGAGACAAGAATGGAGGTGATTCATACATTTAAACGTATCATGATTATTGCAATTTTATCAATTTTAGGAGGAAGCTGAACTTGGGGCAAGCAATTCTGCACTTACAAGAGCTTTTTACTTAGCTATATTTTTGTAGCACTGCAATGCCTTTTTTTATATGAATTGATTTCCATGAGTATTTCTCATCTTGTATAAAGCTTTAGCTTTCAGATAAATTAATTGCCCATGATTCTCCTGAAACAGGCAGTCAGGATTTATAGCTCTTATCTTCTGATTGTACATAACCTGTTTGTCACCATGCTTCCTCTATGCCACCTTATTCCATTCAAAAGCGTATCTCTGCTTGAGAAATTTACATCTAATCTCCCATCACCTCTCAATCGTAATGCTATCGTCTGTCATCTGTAATCCACTCAGCCCTGTCTAATTCATTCTGTGCTGCTAAAACATTCCAACTAAGTACATTTTCTATATTCAGGAAGAGAGTACTACCTTATTCTTAAAAGGTTTTCAGAGATTCTGAAGATGACATAATTTTTTTCTTCCTCTATCCTTCATGGAGGGAAGCAAAGACGAAAGAGAGGAGGTGTGTGTTTGTGTAAGTGTGTCTGTGTGTGCATGCATGAGAGACTATATTTATACTCTGTTTTGTGGGGGCCATAAACTCAAAAGGTATTTTATATGCTATTATCTCTATATTTGTAATCAATGTAGTATTTAAGTATATTACATAAATAACTAAGAGTTACTACTTTCTAGATGGAAGATAAAAACATGGTCACACATTTTACATGTAAAATCAGAGTCTTAGTTGTGTGAGGACTCTAACTTTATACAAACTGCTCACGGTGAGGTGTGTGTGTGCGAGGCAGAGGAGAATATGGAACTTATTCTCTGTTCATCCCTGGTGGAGGGGGAAAGGGTGCAATGGAAACTTGAAGCTGCTTTAGCACTTTCCTGTAATCATGATATGGCCAGGAGTAAATCGATATACTATTCCCACTGTTTATGCTTCTTTGTTGGTTGAAATATAGTCATGAAAAAAGTATTCATAAAGGCCATTCTATAACTACAGCTCAAGTTTCTTTGAGGAGCGGGAATTTCAGTAATGTCACATATTGTTACATGTTTTCCCTTAAGTTGCTAGAATATGTTTTCACAATTATGTGCTGTGAATATTCTAACCAGGGGCTTCCACAAAAAAAATTGTCCCTTTTTGCCAGTGATAAACCTTGGGTGCCAGTAGTATATATGTATGGAGAGATGATTGCTTGTGGTGTGGGGATTGTTTATATATAAACAAAAAAACATGTTCTTATAAAAATAAAATCACCACCATGAAAAAGTATAAACAGGATGACCTGGGTTAATTATACTCCTGTCATCAATCCTGGGCAAGATAATGGATTGGCTGATGTGCTGACATGGGACTTGATTAATAAAGAATTAAAGGAGGATAATGTAATACCAATTAACACGGATTTATAGAAAATAGATCCCATCAAAATAACTTGATATCTTTAGGTAAGATTACAAGTTTGGTTGAAAAAGGTAACAGTGTTGATGTAATATTCTTAAATTTCTTTAAGGCATTTGACTTGGTATTGCATGACATTTTGATTAAAAAAAAATACTATAACAATATAAAATTAACATGGTGTACATTTAATGAACTAAAACCCGACTAACTGATAAGTCTCCAAATGTAGTTGTAAACAGGGAATCAACATTGAATGCGTATATTTCTAGTGGACCCCGCAGGTATTGGTTCTTGTCCCTTTTCCATTTAAATTTTTTGCTAATGACCGGGATGGAAAACTTAAAATCACTGATAAGTTTGCAGATGACACACAGTCAGGGAAGTGGTAAATAATGAAGAGGACATGTTACTGATTCAGCGTGATCTGGATTTCTTGGTAAATTGGCCTCAGGCCAGACAAATTCAAACTGGGAATAAGGTGTATATTATTAATGGTAAGAGTAATTAATCATTGGGATAATTTATTAAGGTGGATTCTCTGTCACAGACAATTTATAAATCAAGATTGGATGTTTTCTAAAATATATGCTGTAGGAATTATTTTGGGGAGGTTCTTTGGCCTATTTCAAACAGGAGGTCAGGCTAGATGACCACAGTCGTCCCTTCTGGTCTTGGAAACTACGAAACAAATGTATATTAAGCTGCAGTTTGTTGTCTCTATTTATACTATCTTCCTAAAAAATTATACTGAGCATATAGATAATGTTTGGCTTCTAGAACTCGAAGTGTGGATGGGTGAAGAATCATTTACTTAGTTTTACAACTAACTGTTCTTTTGTTTGTTTGTTTTTCCTCTTTTTTTCTTCTGTCTATTGCAGTGAGTCAAGGTGGGGATGCAGTCACATCTGACATGTGTCCTGATCCTGGCATTCCTGAGAATGGGAAGAGGACAGGCTCTGATTTCAGGTAGAAATTGTGTGTGTGTATGTGCAGAAGTATAAGGGATTTATAGGTGTGCAGAAAACTACAGATGGATGCAGTTTGCATAACAGCTACAAAAGAGGCCATTCTGAAAGTTGCAGGAAGTAGCTTCAATTCTTGCAGTGTTTGAGCTGTATTTTTAGTTCCCCAGGGAATATAGTGAATTATAGTGGAGATTTTGTAGTGTCTACCAAAGTGCCTTCACTTATAGGAAAAGGAACACTGTCAGGGCCCACAAGTTGGTCTGTGTTAAAAGTTAGAATCAGGTGAGGAGTGTCTTCCAGGTTTTAAATGCTATTTAATAACACAAAAGATTAATTATCTTTCAGTCCATCATCAAGAAACACTGCAACTGCCAGATCTGCCTACCCAAAACTATTTAAAAAAAATTAAATTCTAGTTCACAAAAAGCAGAAGTAATTCAGAAACACAAAAATTATGCTTTTAGCTCTGTTGATATATTAGTGACACTGATAGAGTAATAAAACAAACAAAGCACCTGTCATAGGGAAGTCCAGCCTGGAACACCCTGCTGGGGCAAGCCAGTGCATGACATACGTACCCTGCCTCAGTCTCCTCTCTCTGGTAATCCAGTACATTTTCACTTCAGGATCTTCTCTTTCAACAATACCCTTTGTTGGAGCTGGCTTATTATTAAAACCTCATACAAAATTGTCCATAACAAAGCTCCCAGCATAAAATCAGTTCATAAATCAAGTACAAATAGTCATTAAGTTCAGCTGACAGCTTGTCCCACAGTATGCTATGTATCACACCCCAGCACTTTTGACCATTCCAAGACTCTGTTAGTCTTCTTCTGTCCCTGGACAGCCACCTCAGCCCTTTCAACTGGAGTGCAACTTAATTCTACCAGTGGGAACTGCTCAGAGCCCCTTTGCCAGGAGAGCTTTCCCACTCTCCTGAGCCCTGTCGTAGTTCCTATGGGTCCAGGTCTCCTGTCCTGGAGACATCATTAGGTAAGTTCTTCTGCTGCTCCCTTGTCTTGGCTCCAGCTATCTGGCTTACAGCCAGCAGACAGCTCCCTCTGTTGGTTCCTGGCCTTCACACTTCTGGCTCTGGCTTGGGGATGCCATCCAGCAAACCCCTCTTGCTGTACTCTCCTGCCTTTAGTCTTCCTCTGAAACCACCGTCAAGCTGGCAGCTCTTATCTCCTGTTCTTCTCCTAGTTGACTCAGACCCTGACTCCTTGGGTCTGCCCAGCTCAGTAGATCTCAGCACCTAGAGGCTAGTTGCCCTCTTTTAAGCTCAATTAATCAGTGTGCACTGATAAGGCACAAGTGCACTGGCTCTGCTCTCTCTGAAAGGGCCAGACACATCCTGTGACTGTACTTGTAAGTACAGGGTGGAAAATCTCTAAATTTAAAGAAAAATAAAAAACCTACATTGCACACATAAAATCAGTTCATTATGTTTGCAAAATAAACATGAAAGAAACTCAAATTATTTCAATTTCCTATCTGCAGTCTTCCCACTAACTGATTTCTGTTGCATCTTTTAAAGCAGCTTTGACTTTGAGCTTTGTGAGCTTTGAGGTGTACTTTTCTCACTGTGCTATGCATGCAAAGAATGAAGACGGGAAATGGGAAAAGTTAAGAAGGGAAAGAAGATAGGTATGACGGGTCGTGGATGAGAAAGCTGGTAAGGTAAAACTACTGGGAAGGCCAGGCAGCATGACAGGATGAGTGTTTGGAACATACTACTCTGAGAACTTGTAAGTGACCGTAATATACAGTCAGTTATACGTAATGGTTATAGGTTTATAATAAAATAAACACTAATTTAAAATACAATACATTTAAAAAATAAAACAAATCAGGTCGATTTTTTTATCATTTTCATATTTAAGTGACTAAACAAAGGAAAGAACTTCACTTGAAAAGCACATCTGAGGTTTTGCTTTGGAACAATTAGTAAAAAGTTTGGGAAAATAAATCTTCCTTGCTATTTTAATTTTCAGTTATTGCAATAAATATAATTAACAGGCCTCATCATTCCCTTTGTTACAGGTTTACTGTATACCTCTTGGGTATTATATCATCAAAAGACTATAGCTCTGTAAACAAGCATGAAATATTCTATAGAATGCAATTTTTTCAAAAAAGATTAATGCAAACATTGCTAAAACAAAATATTATTGTGTTAAATATCCATCTTAAACCAAAATATGTGAAAGAGTGCTCCTCCTGAATTTACTTAAGAAGACATGAGTTCATGCTCTCTGTTTTTACTTGTGATAGATGTTGAAGTTTTAATGGGTACTGCATGCAGTGTAAGGTATTACTCAGTGTAAGTAAGGGTCTCAAAACTGGCCCATGTTTAGGGCTAAATCCTGATTCCAGTGCTATCAGAGGGAAGTTTGCCTCTAATTTTAATGGGATTAAGATTTTGCTCCCAATAATATTTCCTTATTATGAGCCTATTACTCATAATAGTGAGCATTTACTCACGCAGATAGTCCATTGAAGCGCGTGGAGTTATGACAGAATAAGCCGTATTCTATTTTCTTATATTCCTCAACAGAACTGTTAAATAGTTCCATTTGCAGGATTAAAAATCTGTCCTAAATTACAATTGAGTAACCACACAGAAGACTAGTAGTCTCATATTGTGTCACATTTATTCATGATGTGTAGTTCTCTGCTCTCTTCTGGTCTTCCTTCCTGCTCCTCATGCAGTTGCTAGCAAAGGTAGCTGGCCTGGTGCAAAGGATGTTTCCTGTACTGCATGCTGGGTAATAACTTGAGGACTTCAACTTTCCTAAACTAAACAGATTCTCTATTAAAAATAAATATTAAAATATTAAAAAAGAAATATTTACAGAGGTGCTGCAGTTGTAGCTAGCATTCTAGCCATGTGCGTGCACACACTGACTTCATGGCACCTTCTCCAAACTCTTCCGTTCTGCAATTTGTGCTCCTCCCTCTAAGTTCCATGCAGGTTGCTACACAGGGAAGAAGTAAATTACTCCTCGAAAAGAAATGAAGTAATTTATTCCTCCCAGTGTAATGGAAAAATCAGGGAGGAATTGTGACTCTCAGTAAACTAGTAGTGAAGCACTAAGGAATTTGTATATGTAACTGTGAATAGAATATTGTCTGCCGAATCTTTACTGGAGATGGGGCTCTGAGAATGGAATAACTTTATTTGACTGTAATGTCCTATATTGAGTATACAGGGCTGTTGCGATGAATGGGGAAAATAAAACCCTCATTCTCCTCCATGGCCTATCTGTTTACTTGTACATTGAGAATTTCATCCTAAAATAAATATGATTCCTCACAATCCCAAATTGCCATTTTCAGAGAGTTGCTTTTCAGAGAGGAATCAAACTTTAAGGAAATTGTTTGATTATTTAAAAAAGCTATTTGCTTTCAAAGAGCTGATAATGGTAATAACAATACCAAAAGTGTTGTTGCAGTATTTCACTCTTAGCTTCAGTTCATCTGTATATTCCAGTTCTAACTTTATGGTGAGATTATTTTGCTGTATCTCAGTCAACCCAGATAATGTATATATATGGAGGAGGATGGATGCTGTTGTGTTTAAGGCACTTGGACTGAGATTTCCCCATATGATCACTTATTTTGTCTGTGCCACAGTTCTGCATGTATAAAATGGGGATGACAGGGATCATGCTGGGGGCAGAGCACGCAGATGCTCTGATGCTCCTCCCAAGCTGTTTCGTTTTGATCTGTAATGTAAACTTTCAGTTTTAGGAAAGGAACTCTCTAGTGCTTATGGTTGTGGACAAAATCTTCAAAATGTGATCCATGCATGGTATCTCTCTCTAAGTTTGCTGAAAGCCTGAAACAATAGCACTGAGACTTGTATTTCCCTATTAATCTCAAACAAATATTAATGCAGAAGCGGAATGATAATTTAAATGCAAATATTGTTAACTATTTCACTGCTAATCAAAGCATGTGAAACGTGAGAAGGAGGATTATATTATAAAGATTAATGTTAAGAGTGATGTATCATTTTGGCACCACAATGGCCTTGGCAACTTACCACTATTTAACTTTTTTTCTTCACTCAAAAAGGAGCCAATTCCAAAAAGCCTATTAGTGTTAGGCAGCCTCTGAGCTTCACCTGAAGAAACCCCAGAGCATATCTAATCATATTTTAAACATCTGTTGTGAGTGAATGGCATCTGCCATGAAAGGAGCTTATTTTGTGGATGAAGGTTTTTTTTTTTTTTTTGTGAACACACCATGCTACTTCTTGCAATGAATTCAGTGGCTCAGTGGTTCATCATTTAGCTTTATTTATCTGAATGTTGAAAGCCTCACCAGTTGTAGCCAATAGGATTTTGAGGGGAACAAGATTATTTCTCTTTCCTAAACTTTTATTCCTCATCTGCAAATTGAGCATGAAACTATAACTATTCTATATTCTGGGACTCCCTTTTAGTGGCTACATAAAGGAGCTGCTGAATATACAAAAATAAAAAATTCAATTGTGTAATAACACATTCATCTTTTCCATACTCTTAGGAGAAATAATGCTGTTCTCAGCTTCACACTGATTGTAGAAAAAAAGAAATATTTTGTGGAGAGCAAGAGAAAGGCAATATGTGTTTGCAGTTTCAAGTAAGGACCCCAGAAGCTGCTATTGCACTTGTCAGGAGAATAATGATTGTGGATATTATGCTGAGCTGCCACATGTAAAAAGGCACATTATTCAACAGCTTCCCAAGTCTGCAAAAAGACACTTAGTGATTTAGATTGATGTAAAGGGAGAGGGTTCATTTTCACGTCAGTCTAGACACTGCTGATTCAGTGGTGACAAGTTCTTTGACAAGGGCTTCATAATTTTAAACATAATAATGACACTCTAATAGTACAATACCTTCTTGTGTGCTTTGTGATTTTAACCTGTTAGTTCCTCCCCCCCCCCGCACACTCCTAACAATTTGCTTAAGTTTAATAAGTGAGAAAGTGGCTCTGTGAGGATTCAAATACAATGCAATAATTCAAATGTGAAGGAAAAATACCATCTAAAGTAACGCTGAGCCTTATGTTTCCATTATATTTTCCTCTGGTTTTAATATTTGTTTGATTAGAACAGAATCAATTCAATACTGAGTCAATGCCAACTCTTTTTTGTGGGAAAGCCCAATTTACCTAATTAGTTTTTTAAAAAATTAAAATGAAATTTAGAATGAATTTAATTAAAAAAAACACATGCTCTTTAATTAGGATCAGGCTTTGTGAAATCTGGGGAGGAGGGAATAGTGTTTCATATATTTTTCTATAAAATATTTAAAACAAAAATGTTCTTTTGAATTTTTTTGTGTGGGAAAATTGAAAAATAAAATGTGTTCATCTTTCTTCTAAGAAAATCTTATTGTATCCTTTCTCTTTCTCATGAATCCTTTTTGTGTCTAGCTTCAATTCAAATTTTTTATTTTTATTCAAATCCAAATTGAAATTCCAAAGGGGGAAGGACACAGATGAGAAAAAAGCCCTTGCCATTACTCTTTTCCTCTTTTCCCTATTTAGTAGCAAAAGTGTGTGTGTGTGTGAGGGGAGAGTTTTGAAATTTGCTATTTTGACTTACATCCACACAGTGTACAGCTAGAGTAAGGCATATACATATGCTATGCCAAGAGTCCTAGATCATTGTGGTAGTAAAGATAATTCGTCCAATCACTATTCTTACTCTACAGATAATTTGAATACAACAATATCATTGGTTGTATGAGGGAGACGGCACAGAAGGTGATAATTTGGCTCTACTGACACATCTATGTAACCGCATAGCTTGTCAGTTACTAGTGTGCGATAATAGCACACTCAAATGCCACCTAAAGCAGCATTTCTCAATCTCTTCATATTGCACATCCCTATCTAAAGTCAAACCATTGTGTGACCCAATTATATTATTGTTTGTTTTTACTCTCATAGTAACAATAAGCTTATATAATTTAACTGTGTTTTGAGAGGTTGACATAGAATACATGACTTTGACAGGTAAGGTTGTGCAGGAAGTGGGGGAGCAGGATTTTCTTTTAGACATAACAAAAATTTCAAAACCTTGATTGCCTTCTATGACCTCCTATGGCAGGGGTGTCAAACTCAATTCGTATGGCGGGCCACATTTACATTAAATTGAGTTCAGGGGGGCCACGCATAACACACACTAGTCTACTCTACCTTCCATGGTCTACTCTCCGCCGAAAAATCTCCCCGCAGGGTGAAATTCGGCGGCACAGTAGGAAAGTAGGAATGAGAACAGGCTCTCACAGGCACTCACAGACTCCACTCTCCGTCGTGAAATCTCCCTGCAGGGTCACATTCGGCGGCAGAGTGCAAGACTCCGATGGCCATTTCCTTTTTAAGACGACCATTTAAGACAGCCGTTTCCTTTTTAAGAGCTCACGGAAGATCTCCCACAACTTTCCTGAGCTCTGCTCAGAAAACACTGCCGGAAGAAGCCGGCGGGCCGGATTCGGACCGCGGGCCAGATAACACAAGCCCGCGGGCCAGATTTGGCCCGCGGGCCAAGAGTTTGACACCTTTGTCCTATGGGGATCAAGACCAGCTAGCTGAGAAACACTGAGCTGGAGGAATTCTGCATGTAGTGATTGTTTCATCCACAGTTGAAATACAGCCATCTCTCAAGTGAAATACAGCAGCTGTTGAACAGCACACAGCACACTAAACCATATATTTGTGCAGGGACAATGAATACCAAAACTTGTAGGAATTCTTTGTTGTGGGAAAAAATACAGATAGAGCTAGTGTTTTTATTACACATTATATTTACATTTTTTGGGGAGACTGAGTTTAAGATAAATAAACCACACGGTGGAATATTTATAGTGTATTTTGCATTAGAGCTGGTTGGAATCCAAAATTCCATGAGAAATTTCATTTTTTCCCCATTCTAAATAGGAAGAAAAATCAAAATTGTGATATTTTCTGTGTAATGAAATTCCAACACATCATTATGGAAAAATCAAAATAATATTGCACTTCAACCTTTCTTTTTGTTTAAAAAGGTTAAATAATTTAGTTTTCACTTTTTGTACTCAACTATTCTATTTAAGTAAGTCTAGGTTATATTGTCTAAGTTAAATATTTCAACCTTACCAAAATAAATCATTTCAATAATTTTTCATTGAAAATTTCGATGAAATCTGTGTCCGCACAAAGTGTTTCAGTTTCATTGAATCAGTATTTGAACAGAAATGTTTTCAATTAGCTATCTAATAATAATAATAATAATAATTAATAATAATAATTATCTAATCTAATAATAATAATAATTAAAAGTTATTCTTTACACTGCTGACTTGGCCACATACATGGGTTTTGAAGTTACTCATATAGTAAGTTTTCTCAATGTATAGTAGCAGTAATAATCTTTTTCTGCATTTGAGACCAAATTTATCCCTGGTTTCAACTCTTTCAAGTAAGTAATAGAAGAAAATTATTTTAGCACAGTGAGTTTTACATTTGTTCACTTTGAATGGGGATGGATTACATTCAGAGTCTTTACTCTGTAGAGTAAAAGCTTTTTCTTATCTGAAAAAAGTGATTTTTTTGTCAATATCTTGTTTAAATCTTGTATTTTTGGTGGTGTAGTTGTTTGGTGAAAGATTCCTGGTGGTTTCTGTAATAAACTTAATCTTTCTCCTTTTCTTTCCTTTCTCCTCAGGGTGGGTGCAAGTGTACAGTTCTCCTGTGAAGATAATTATGTCCTCCAGGGTTCTAAGAGCATCACTTGCCAGAGAGTGACAGATACACTAGCTGCTTGGAGTGACCACAGGCCAATCTGTCGTGGTAAGTATTGTTCTTTGGAACGCATTCTAAGACTTAAAAGGGCATAGTATAATCCTGAAAATGTAATTCAACATTGTTTGAAAGGAAGCACAAACAATAGCAATTCGGTATATTTTCAAAAATATATGTGAGGCTCAATTTATTCTTGACAATGCTGACTAGCAAATCAGATGGAGTCATTCTTTCTGCAGCAATACTGAGAATTAGAAAGCTGTTTTCCTTCAGTGGGTAGTGTTTCATATATACATTTAAGGTTTATTCTACATATATCATAATGACACAGTAAGGTATGTTAAAGCATGTAGACCTCAAAAAATATCAAATCAACCAATTTAAAACAACAAAAGTTTATTAAATTGTATTGAATGACTTGCAGTCAGGAAAGGATTTCACAAGGAGACCTGGATGGGAAATGGTTTTTGCATCCCACAAAACATTTTGTAGTTTTGAAAATCTTCCTGATTTGCATCAGGATGAAATTGAGACCTTTCAAAGTTTTTCATGGAAAAAGCAGAATAATAATGAAATTGACTCCGTAGCCAGGTGGTTAGGGCATTCACTTGCTATGTGGGAGAACTGGGTTCAAACCTCTGTTCTACTGAATGTTGATTTATACAAAATGGAACAGCTCCAAAAGGAGAGACTGATAAAGGCATACCCCAGAATATCTCATAGCCTGTTGACTGAGTTATCTGGAGTTCTTTCAACACAAAGCTTTTGTTAAGCTTATTCTGTGCAAGGTGGTGTCAGGAAATAAATCAGTGGAGACATGGATGTTCAACCAAGAGATGGCTGGCATAATCAGTACAACACAATAGCGCTCTATACTTTGTTTAATCTCAAGCATTTACACCCCTCCACACTCTCAATAGTAAAACACTGCAACTCTCAATAATTTAGTAAAACAACCCCAACCCTCAATAATTAGTAAACCCTCAAGTTTGGTGTGGTTCTCAAGTGGTATAGCAGCAGCCTTCCGATTGGCTTGTCTTTCAGATGCCAGCAGAGACCTTGAACTGTGTCCAAAGACCCCGAAGAGTCCAAATCTCTCCCCTCTTATTTATCCTTCTTAGCAGACAATGACACATCGGTCCAAAAAACTTATTGGATAAGTAGTTTCAAAAGTTAATCAAGAGGTTTTCTTAGATTACTAATTTGCCAGATGTATTTGTACAGAGTCTACGTGCCTTAACGCCCCAACAAACACATCCTAGAGGGTAAAAACAGATAAGCTTCTTGTTTTTCTTCTGAAACATGACCCAGCATGTTCAACAGAGATCTTATCAGGCTGGAAGGGAGAGTGTGCAGAGTCAAATAAAGGTTAAGTAAAAGACCCCCCTCACCTCCTGGCTTAGTTAAGGTAAGTAAGGTAAGTTGAGCCCAGTTGCAGCTCCCGCCCCCTCCCTGTCTCCCACTGGGCTCCGTACCTCCCTACAGGCAAGAACTGTCCAGCTGCTGTCACTCATGGGGAGCCCAGGCCAGCTGCTGCCCACCCCTCAGTTTAAATGGTAATCAGCTGTTTAAAACATTTAAACAGCTGATTGCTGTTTAAACGTTTAGGCTTTTACATACCTAATTTAGCCACTTAGATGTTTTAAAATCAGGCCCTAAGTGTACAAATGCATATGCAACTTGAACATTTAATTACTTTATATATAAGGTACTTATATGGCCCCCACTATTGTAATATTCTGAGCACTTTACAATCTTTAATGTATTTATCCTCATAACAACCCTGTTAGGTAGCGGGGGACTATTGTTATCCCCATGTTACTGATAGTCTCTGTGCCTCAGTTCCCAAATGACTTGCCCAGGGTCATACAGGAAGTGAGTGCCCTAATCATTGGATGATCTTTCTTCCTGCAGCTAGTGCAGTTGCCAGCCCAATAATTGCATGAACCTGTCAGGTATGAAAATATGAGGATATTTGTGGATTTATCAGGTTCTGAAGATTGCTTATGTTAAAACTTACAACAGAAATTCAAATGCTTGTTTGCTTACATCTAATTCTGACTTTAAAAATATAAAGTGATAAGAAATGTATGCAACTGACAAGTATCAATATGGCTGTTTTTTACTGATACACAAATAAGACCTGTATGCCCCAAAACATAAATAGATATGTTAACGATAGAAAACAGAAATGTTAGTTTTGCTTTAAATAAAATACATACAAATATATGTAAATATGGATCTGGAAAACTTTCACATAGTTCAATATCTGGAGTTGCTTAGGAAGACAAAATCACTGTCTTTACATTAATAACTAAAGGTTCAGTTTGAACCATTTCTTATGATTGCAGTAATCTCTTTTGTCAGAATGGATTTGTTTTCTGCCAATGTCTTTTCCTTATAGATTCTTAGTTAGAATGTCAGGCTTCTCATATCTATTACATTCTAACTCTAAGCAGTATGCTACTTTACATTAAATTTAAACTTCTTTAGTAGCCTCCATTTTTATCACCTGTCTTTTCAGTTCAGAAGTATATGGAGAGTTTAAAAGTAACAAAAATATGTCCTTCAAAACCTGTGCATTTTGAATTATTTTATGTTTTGGGGTGTGTTGAATGCAGAAAGAAAGGACAAATTTTGTACTTGAAAACAAGATATCCATTGTAGTTACAGGAAAAATCAAATTAACTTCTCCTTATATTTCTGGAACTACAAACCTGATCATTCCTGGTTTCCTTGTTCTGCTTCTAATTTTGTAGGGTTTGTTCCAAAGAGAAGCTGTACACTCACCTTTCATTGATTCCAGTTATCAAATTCTTTAATGAGAATTGTGGGGTCACAGCTCTTCTCATGACCAGGCCCTTACATTTCTAACTAATTAATTTTTTATTTATTTGTCAACGGTCAATAACCCACACAGTACAAAAATAAACCTAAGATGTAAACTCTTACATTGATAGCATTATAACTAGTAGATTAAAGATTAATGTCTGGTAGGGAGGCAACAGAAAATGATACCAGTCATGAATTCTATACCACTGCCTCCTTACCGCATACAAGAAGAGTGGAACTACTCTTGAAAAACTTGAAATAAACTTTAGTCTGGGAATTCACTTCACTCTTCTAACCTCATTCACCTGAGTATAATTTTGAACAAAAGCAAATTATTCCTCTGAAAGTACAGTATTTGCAGGCACAAACTGACATTTCCTCCAATATGCATAAAATTGCACTAGAGGAAAACTGTTGACAGAATTTTATGGTAAGAATTTTTTTCACCAGAGATCTGTTCCCAAAACTTAGTAGGTTTGTGTGTGATCGGGGCCAAGCCACTTAAACGAAAACGTTCAAATTGTTTACTATTTTTGGTAGTTTCTCCATACAGGCCAAGAATCCAAAGGGTAATAATACTAAACTAACCTCTGACCTGAGAGGTGGTAGCAGTGTGGTGAAGCTTGCACTGCCACTCAATTTTGGATAAACATATTTCATTCTCAAGCCTACCAATCTGATATATCAGTTGGAAGTGATAGAGAGGGAGAAGGACCTGAGCATACTGGTTGATCACAGAATGACTTTGAGCTGCCAGTGTGATGTGGCCGTGAAAAAAGCTAATGTGATCTTAGGATGCACCAGGCGAGGTATTTCCAATAGCAGTAGGGAGGTGTTGGTACTATTATACAATGGTGAGACCTCATCTGTTATATTGTGTGCAGTTCTGGTGCCCCATGTTAAAGAAGGATGAATTCAAACTGGAACAGAACCAAAAAGGGGCTACTAGGATCATCCATGGAATGGAAAAACTGTCTTATGAGAGGAGATTTAAAGAGCTTGGCTTGTTTAGCCTAACCAAAAGAAGTTTGAGGGGAGCTAGAATTGCTCTCTATGAATACATGAGAGGGATAAATACCAGGAAAGGAGAGAAATAATTTAAGTTCAGTGCCAATGTGGACAGAAGAATAAATGGATATAACTGGCCATCAGGAAGTTTAGACTTGAAATTAACCATCAAAGGAGTGAAGTTCCAGAATAGCTTTCCATGGGAAGCAGTGGTGTCAAAAAATCTAGCTGGCTTCAAAAGTGATCTTGATAAATTTATGGAGGGGATGGTATGATGGAAGAACATAATTTGGCAATTAACTGCTCTTTGACTGCTAGTGGTAAATATGCCAATGTCCTGTGATGAGACATTTAATTGGGTGGAAAGTTCCAGTGGGGTAGCCATGTTAGTCTGTATACAGCAAAAACGAGTGTTCTGTAGCACTTTAAAGACTAACACATTTATTTTTTGCAGGCATAAGATTTCATCTGACAAAATGGGTTAAAGCCCACGAAAGCTTATGCCTGCAAAAATAAATGTGTTAGTCTTTAAAGTGCTACAGAAATCTCATTGTTTTTGATTGGGTGGGTTCTGAGTTACTACAGAGAATTCTTTCATGAGATCTGGCTGGTGAGTCTTGGCCACATGTTCAGAGTTTAACTGATTGCCATATTTGGAGTCAGAAAGGAATTTTCCCCCAGGGCAGACTGGCAAGAGCCTTGGATTTTTTTTGTCTTCCTCTGTAACATGGAGCACAGGTCACTTACTCCTGGATTCTCTGTACCTTGAAGCTTTTAAACCATGATTTGAGGACTTCAGCAACTCAGTCATAGGATAGAGGTTTATGACAAGTGTGGTGGGGGAGGTTCTGTGGCCTGAATTGTGCAGGAGGTCAGACTAGATGAGCATGTTGGCCCCTTCTAGCCTTAAAGTCTATGAGTCTGTGATACCTTTCACTAGCAACAAATTTCCTTAAAATTCTAATTATGCAATTATTAATATAATTAGGTGACACGGGAATTCATTGAAATAACCCACCATGAAAGAACTGGGGAAAACGTTTAAAATTCAATATTATCAAATTGCAAGAGGAGTTTTTTTGTAGTTTTTTTTAACGTAGCTATCAACTTGGGAGAAAATTTAAAAAATGGACAATGAGACAATTTACTAAGAAAATTGTTTAAAATATCAAACCTAGCTTTTCTAGAAACCAGCTTATATAGTCTGTGCTATATACATAGCATATTTCTATATTTAACTACAGATATTCCACCATATTTCTTTAACTAAACTCTAATAGAAACTAAAAATTAGAAAGAAAGGCCAATGAATTGAAATGCCTAATCATTGTTTAATGATTATTTATTATTTATACAGACCTCTTTGCTCCAGTGATGTCCAGTATTCCACTGTTCTGACTGGTTGTTTGCTCTGACCTCCTTCCACCATTTTCCAACTACCACAATCCCTCAGTTCCTTTGTCCATCCCCTCCCCATCCCTTTGTTTTTCCTATCTCATTTTCCCATCCATTTCTGCCCTTCAATCTCCTCTTTCCCCACTTTGTCCTTTAAACTTATCTCTATTGTATTCCTTCCCACAAGATCACTATGCATCTGTTCACTCTTCAAAACCATTATTTTTTCAAGACATGCTGAACATTCACATAAACTCATCTTGTATACATAATGCTGTAAACAAGTTCCCCTACTCTCTCCCTTCTGTTTTTGTCTTCCTTTGCTATGTTGTGTGTTAATTTAAGATGGAAGGCCAGCAAAAGAAAGGTGTGTCCCTTAAGTCCCACTAAAAATCTATTTTAGGAGCTTAAGAGGAACAGAGGCCTTGTGCTGTATCTCTGCAAAAAAGGTTACTTTCCACCTAAAATGTACATCTTTGATGGCATGCAGTCTTTTTTTTTTTTGGTCAGGAAAGTGCCAATGCATTTTGGACACTACATAAAAAATAAATGTTTGTCTATCACCATAAATGTGCATAGCACTTCACAAGTGGTATTGTCATTTAAACAGTACCAGGGATATACCTAGGACTTCAGCGACAAATACAGGACAAGTTCACTTCCTTGGAGAGCTTTAGAAGCTGTGCAACATGCCAAAACTAAAGATGAATCCAAGCTGACTGTTTTTGCTGGTTAACTTTATAAAAGATTTTTATACCGCCTAAATTAGGGATGAGCATGCTTCATTGGAGGGTCTCTAACTCATAAGTAATTAAAATACTTTCAATTCATTTTAATTTCTTTATTTAAAATGTTATAAATGACAAAGAGGAAAACTGATCCTTCATTGTAGTTGTGCTCTAGATTCCTGCATTTTCATATGTCAGTTCTAGTGAAGTTGGCCCACGCTTACATTAACTAATTACTTTTGAGTACTGGAGTAATGCTACTATTTTTTTTGCTGTGCTTGAATGATTGTCATAACCTGGTATAATTACAGATGTGACGTTCTTTCAGGTTGTGTTTACTTCATTATGGGATATGAAAACATCTATTAAGGTTCTTCATCGAATAAATTGTTATAAGATGTAAAACCTTGTGACTACATCTTATACAGACAATGGGAAATTAGTCATATAACATGAATAAGTTACAAAATTCCCTTTTATTTTTTTGCATTAAAGAAATATCCTACTATGTAGTAGTACCATCATTTCAGCTCACAATTCTAGTGTTGGGGGTCACATCTCATCTCTGTGTTGTAATGGTATATGGATATAAGTGCAGTTTGTACTGAGGAAGTTAAATTCCATCCCCATCCTCCATTAGGTTGCAAATAGTTTTGGTTGCAATAGTTTTGCAAATACAAACTCTCACTTAATAATTTGATTGAATATTGAAGACATAGATCATGTTTTAGTATTTTTAAAAAATGCTTCATAGTCATTAGAAATGGGAAAAGTATCTTTGATCATCCAGTAGATCTCTCTGGAAATGCTGGATTGTTCCCATCAGCATATTTAAAAAGTTCTAAGCAATGGCACTTTCATCACTGTTTGGTAAATTATTCTGTAACCTAATAGATTTCACTTGTAGAAAGCTTTTTACTTAGCCTAAATTGGTTAATTTCACTCTATTTCAACTACTTACACCTCTCCCTCTGCACTAAGCAAAGCACTAGATTATGTCTTAGCTGTGCATCCATGCATAGGAAGAATAATGAATAAGAGTCCCCACTACCATTCTGGGTGGGTGGGCTCCAAGGTGTTGGATCCAGGAGTAACTGGTTGATTCATGCATGCATATTTCCCCCAAGGAGTAGATAGGTAGAGAGTAAACTAAGAGGGCTGGCCAGTGAGCCAAGCCTGGAGTTCACTCCCCTCTCCTCCCTGACCACATCTTTCTGCCCAGCACAGCTGTGGATGATGTTGTAATTAATTTGCTGGTGATATTGGACTGAAGCAAATTTCTAACTCTTTCTAGGAGAGCGCAGCCAAGAAATTTTCACTCAGGTTTGCTTTTTCAATCACAGTGCCCCCCCTGGACTAGTACTGGGGTGTTGCACTTGTGCAGTAATTGATATTCAGCACTGTGACTAAATCAAAATCTAAGTAATTTCTCTCCCTTCTTGGTGTTAAAACATTTCAGGTGTAATATGTTCCCAGTACCCCCGAGTCATTCTTGTTGCTCTTTTCTGAATTTTACTCAGTTTTCTGATATCTTTCAGGTAATGAAGTACTCAGAAATGAACATAGTATTCCATGTACAGCCAAACCCATACTCTATAGAGAAGGACTATTAGTATCCAGATCTGTGATCTCTATCTGCTGCCCAAAAATCATGGAACCATGTCATATTTCAAATTCATATCTAATTTGCTATTCACTGTCAAATCTGTTTCTTAACTAGTGCTTCCCAGGTTTCCTCATTCCATTGAGCATATATGTTTCAGATTATTTTTCTCTAGATTTGATGTTTTTAATATTTTTTTCCATTTTTAAAAAATCTAACTTGGTCTCTTTGTATTATTATCCTGTCCTTGCTGATATTTGCTAGTCTTTCCAATTTAGTATCATCTGCAAATTTGCTTAAGGTGTTTTTTACTTCCTCCACCAGATCATTAAGAAAGATGTTAAATGAATCCTCTACTTTCCTTTATGTTAAAAGAAAAAAAAATGTTATAAATCAGTTCTAAAAGGAAGATTAGAGATACTTCCAAAATTAGAAATCAATGTGATTTGCATGGCTAAAACAGTACACAACACTTTGAGAATCATATTGCAGTGAGCCTCTATGGAGCTGCAATGTTAACTGTTTTAGGCCAGGTCTACACTATAAACTACTGTATTATTAGGTTGTTCACAGGTGTGAAAAATCCACACCCCTGAGCAACATAATTTCATGAACCTAACCCAGATGGAGGTGGACTTTATGAATGGGAGAAGCCCTCCCTTCAGCATAAGTAGCATCTTCACTGAAGTGCTATGGCAGCACAGTGGTGCCGCTGTAGCGTTTAAGCGTAGACCTGCCCTTAGTTCTGGCTGTGCACCGAATCACTAACAAGTCAGGTGCACATGGTATTTTTCTGCAGGTTCACAGGGTAAGTGGGGACATAGTGTAAAAAGCCACCTTTTAAATAGGCTGTTCATGATAAAATAGTTTTTGTAAATAGTTTCCCACAAATTACTTTGCACTGGAAAAACTCATTCCTATTCTCTTTGTGTTTATTATTCTAGCTAGAACATGTGGTTCTAATCTGCGTGGACCAAATGGAATTATTACATCACCTAATTACCCAGTTCAGTATGAAGACAATGCACACTGTGTGTGGGTTATCACAACAACAGATCCAGAAAAGGTAAGCCTTTTATCTTTCTGGCTGTATCCAAACATGTAAATTCCTGAAACATGGGATTTAGGGATCTTTGCTTCAAAGTACGTTATGAATGTACTGATTCCTCATATCCAGATGCTAAGAATAAAAATAGGATTTAAAGAAAAAGACAAATTACTAAAACCTAAGACATTGTCCCCTCTGAATTATAGGTCTCAATCCCAGCCTCCAAAATATAGATAAACATTCCAGTATGTTATGTAAAATCAGCTACCACAATGTATCAAATGGGGGATGATTTTGCAAGATACACCAGGATGCATGATCATTATTCAGGAGCCTTAAAATGAAGGAGGAGAAAAATTATTGTCTTTACCCTTGTTCTTTATATTATTACCTAGTTAATATGGCTTTTCATTTATTTTATTTGTCTTAACACACATGACTGTGGATTTTAAAGTTCATATTTCCTAAGAGTTTTGCATACATAATTCTGATTAATTATGGTACACATAAAGCACAGCCTGATATGCTGCTTGTATTATAATGTTATCACAATGCATTCTTTCTTGTGTTGCTGCAAAATCAATTTCCTGACAATGTAAGTGAAATAGAGACCCCCAACTGTGAAAGAATAAAGAAACAGAATAAAACTCCTGCTTTTCTTCAGTAAAATACTGAATATCTCAGTATTTTAAGCTGGAAAATGAAAAATATGTATATACATTTTCAGCATCACAAGTATTATGTTAACTATTCCAATTCTATTTGCAACAACCTATTTTTGTTTCTATTAGTGCATTAAGGAAAAGAAACTATGAGCATGTCTTATTGGAAGATACGCACTTTTTTATTCTGAGTTTGTTTGTAAGCAAACATAGATGTGCACCATAATTATATGTTGTTCTTCTTCAAGTAATATCCCTAAGGGTACTCCATTTGAGATGTGTATGAGCCTCTCAGTTTCTTGCTTGGAGAGTGTCCATTAGCAGAGCCAGTTGTCATGCACATGCACTCTATACTCTCAGTGTGCAGCACAAAATTGTATATAGGGCGCATGTGCGGGTGAACCACTCTCAGTTCCTTTTCTATCACCTCAACCTAAGACAGAACTCTAATATGCCCACCTTATGCATGCCTTAGTGTATTCTACAGTTCATTTTTTTAGTTTAGCATTTCTTGTTGTCTTGTTAGTGAAGAATTAGTGAGTTATTAGTGAAACATTTTGTTCTTTTCCTCTCCTTTTTTATTTATCCTCCCCGATCTATTTTCCACAGAGCTTATTTGGTCTTGTTGGGCATTTATGGCTTGTCAGATTTCAGATACTGCCTTTCTTGTCCAGAAGCCATCAAAGTAAATTACATCCACTTGTGTGTCCGTAGTTTGGGAGCGTCCCATATCTCCCAAAAGTGTAACTTTTGCCTTGCTCTCAAATCTAGAACAGGAAAGAACCATGACACCAAATTGAGGCTTCTGATGATGGAGCATTCCTTTCCACTTGTGTCCAAGTCAGGTCAGAACCTCCCCATCATACGTCTCTCTTCAGACAGATCTAGTGCTCCTTCATCCTAACTCAAGGTCTCTCCTAAGATGGGGAAGACTTTTGAAGACGGAGAGAAAGCTCCCAAGAAGAAATCAGTCTCCTACCACAATGAACTGGCTCCCAAAAGGTCCTATTCTCCTGTTATGTCTATGGTGTTGGAGTTCTTGACCTCCCTACTTGGTAGTGTGGAGCCAAAGGACTCTTCTTTTGGTACTGGTAGGGCCAGGAGATCCTGGAATGCTTCAGAGAAGAATGATTCCAGCAGGCCGGGGTACCATGTATAAAGGACAAGGAGGCCTCGAACATGCAGTCCTTTAGAATGACACTGTCTATGTCAGACTTACCATCTATGTTTTCTCACTCAACAGTACCAGTACTGGCAAAACTGAAGCACAAGACACCTTTAGTCCCAGCAGAGATGAACTCTAGATCAATGGTATCATCCACCTCAATTGCTGCATTTGTACCAGCCCATTTGGTATCACAGGAATACTGCTACTCCGAGGACTTGTCAGTTTTAGATGAGCTGGAGTCCCCACTGCTTATGGGTACTGAATGACTTTTGGTACTGAGACCTCAGTTTCTGGATTACCATTGTTTCCCGATACTGCAAGATTATCTGCCTTTTTCTTCTTTGTCCCCACCTTTGGGGAGTGAAAGAGATCTTCAGTCAGTCTCCTCTTTATCAGAGCAGGTTCCCTTCTACCGCAGTACAGGAACCCATATTTTGACAAGGATCCTTATCCATGACAGGGATGGTGGGATCAGTCCTGGGTGTCACCTCTCTCTCAAATCTCTTCCCACAATGGCCATTCTGGGTTCTGTGGGTGGAATGTCATCAGCAATTTGCCAGACCTCCAGTGTCATTGCTTTGAGTGGCTAGGTCTCTTCTGCCAAACCTGAACATGAGGAACCCTTTGAAGAACAGGACATTAAGGTACATAAGGAGGCCACCCCTCAAACTTCTGTTTCTTCCTTCTCCTCTCTGAACCTGAAAGTCATTCCTCCATTACCATTAATGGCTGACAATTTTCACCAGTACTAGACTTTGTGAAGAGCGTGGCTGATGTCCTTCAGATCCCTCTTGAGGAGGTTAAAGCTCACAACACAAAGTCCTGGACCAGCTGCCAGGGACACCCACCCAGGTTTGACTCCCATTAATGAAGTGATCCTAGACCCATCAAAGACTGTGTGGCAAACTCCTGCCACCATCCTGCCAACTGGCAATGGGAGGCTAAGAAATATTACATTACTCCCAGAGACTCAGAATGTTTGTTTTCATACCCTCACCTAATTGTTTGGTAGAGGGCGTTGTAAACAAACAGCATTATTCTCATCATAAGGACCAGAAGAGTTAGACCTTTTTGGACAAAAGACTTACTCATGCATGACCCTTCTATTTCAGATCACAAACTATCATGTGATTGTAGCCAAGTATGACTTCATGAATTACACTTTTGCAGCCTTGATTGAATATCTTCCATGGAAGCATAGAGAACACTTTCAGGCCATCATTATGGAGGGTCAATTATTAACCAAGGACCTGTCTCCAAGACTTTTTAGATGCCACAGATACCACTTCCAGATCTATCTCCACACCACTTGTTATGCACAGGGCATCTTGGCTCCAGCTGTTGTGGCTCCCAAGAAAGATTCAGAATACTGTTGAGAACCTCCTGTTTGTTTAGAAGATCTTCTCAGGGACCAAGGATGTGTCTCTACTCTCACTGAATGACTCCAGGGCCATGTTGAGGTGTCTGGGTATATACACCTCATGAACAAGAGGAGATTTAACAGCTCTCAAACAGCCCAGAGATCACACCCTTCCCAGTTCACTGAATTTCACAAAACCACTGAACCTAGAATCATAGAATATTAGAGTTGGAAGGGACCTCAGGAGGTCATCTAGTCCCAACCCCCTGCTCAAAGCAGGACTAACCTAAGCAAAATGATACCATCCAGGGTTTTGTCAAGCTGGGCCTTAAAAACCTCTAAGGATGGAGATTCCACCACCTCCCTAGGTAATCCATTCCAGTGCTTCACCAACCTCCTAGTGAAAACGCTTTTTCTAATATCCAACTTAGACCTCTCCCACTGCAACTTGAGACCATTGCTCCTTGTTCTGTCATCTACTACTATTGAGAACAACGTAGCTCCATCCTCCCTGGAACCCCCTTTCAGATAGTTAAAGACTGCTATCAAATCCCCCCACATTTTTCTCTTCTGCTGACTAAACAAGCCTACTTCCCTCAGCCTCTCCTCATAAGTCTTGTGCTCCAGCCTCCTAATCATGGAAAAGATGTGATGGAAAGAGGCAAAGATTGCAATGGAGTAGTATCCAGTCATCATCAAAACAACAATTTTTACAGGTTGATTGGGGTTCAAGTCCTCCCACATCTGTGGTTTGCAAGCTGCAACCTTTCACCCACCTTCCCATTTTTGGAGACCACCTTTTCCATTTCCAACAGGCTTGGTGGAATATATAACATTCAAATGGGTTATGGAGGTTATAACATCAGCTTACACCATCCACTACATCCCTCCTGCCTACTCTGCTTCCTCATCTCTCTTCAGGGATCCGTCTCATGAGATTGTACTGCGTCAAGAAGTGCAACTCTCTCTTTCATTTAGGAGCAATAGAGCTACCATCTCTTCACAAGGGGAGAGGGCTTTTCTGAAATTATTTTCTTGTGCAAAAGAAAAGTGGAGGGTGGAGGCTGATCTTAGATCTGAGACAACTGAACAAATTTGTAAAATCTCAAAGTTCAGGATTGGGACTCTGGCAAATATAATTCCTTCTCTAGAGATAGGAGACTGGGTTTTGGCCTTTGACCTGCAGGACACCTATTTCCATATAGTGATACATCCCGCACTCAGGAAATATCTACATTTTACCATGGGTCAGAATCAGTTTCAGGTACTTCCTTTCAGGCTCTCTTTGACCCCCAGGGTGTTCTCAAAGGTTCTAGATGTAGTAGCTGCTTACTTTCAGTGAAAAGTGATTTTAGTTTTCCCATATCTTGATGACTGGATACTCAAGGGCTGAGCTTGTGAAGCAATATTGATTTCCACTCATGCAGTCCCTTCTGTCTTCCATAAATTGGGTCTCCAGCTAACCACAAAACAAACAAAAAAAATCCACTTTAACCTCTGCAGAAAGAATACAATCCACTGGGGCATATTTGGATTCATTAGCAGTCATGACTTTCCTTCCCACAGACAGATTGATTGATTAACTTTGGCAAATCTGGCTGAGACAATTGAAAGGAGCCCTGTAACTACAGTGAAGAACATTGTGACAGAGCATGCAAGACTACTCCTCTGCTGCTTTTAGGGTTGGTTCAGAACGATTGATTCCTCAACCAGAATTAGTTCCTCAACCAGAATTATTGCCTGTTGGACAATCAGGTCACAATTCCCTTCCAGATGAAGAACTTCCTAGACTGGTGCAAAAATCAACTTGGTCTGCATTAGTGTCCTTTTCACCTACCCAATTCCAACTGTAACTATGACAATGGACATATTACTGTTCGTGTGGAGAGCATGATTTCATACCTTCACAATGCAGGATGGATGTTCACCTCTGAAAATAGGTCTGCATTTCAATCTGCTGAAACTCAAGGCAATCAGGGAAATTCTGCCTTCAGCTTCTACCTCTCATGAATGGTAAATCAATCAGGATCCTGATGGTCAATGTAGCTTGAATGTTCTATGTCAACAAACAAGGAGGAGAAAGATCCTCCTCCTTGTGCACTCAAGCTATAAAGTTATGGATCTCATGTATAGCCCACCAGATTCACATCTCAGATGTCTACCTTCTGAAGTCCAGAAAATCACAACCAATATTGTCAGCAGGTGCTTCTCCCAGAGTTAGTAATGAGATTTGGAGATTTAAATGCTTCCTGGGATATTCCAAAGGTGGACCTAATCACCATATTCAGCAACAAGAAGAACCCCCTAGTCTGCTCAGGAAGTCATCTAAGCTGTCAATCTTTAGGGGATGCTTTTCTCCTTCCAAAGGAGGAAAGGGACTTTCCAAAGGGCCTTTCCTATGCATACTCTCCAACACCATTAATACTAAGAGTGATGAACAAGTTCAGACAGGATAAGACCAGGGTAATTCTTATAGTAGCAATCTGGCCAGGATAGGCTCGGTATTGTTACCTGTTTCAGTTACTCTGTGTCCAGCTGTAGTTTAAGCTTCTAAACATCTCTTATCTTCTCTCCCAGGATACTGGTTGCATGCTTCACCCCAGCTTAGACATCCTCCACCTCTGTGTATAACTCCTAGGTGTTTCACAGAATTAGAATATACTTGTTCAACAGCAGTACAGCAAGTATTACTAAACAGTAGAAAAGCCAACTCACATAACCTTAACAAATGGAAAAGGGTCAATCACTGCTGTCACTGTCACTATCTTGTGCCTGAATCCTCTTCACTCGCATCCATCTTAAATTACCTGTTGGACTTGAAGATATCAAGGTTATAATTTAGCTCTACTGAAATTCATCTGGCTGTGTTATCATATCTGTTTATCCTATGCCCTCATGACTTATTATGGCTTTACGGAACCTCTATCCCCATGTTAAGGATCTTATTTCTTCTTGGGATCTGAACGCGGTACTTAGATACCTCATGGAACCACTGTCTGAATGTATGGCAATCAGCTGCTTGCTTCACTTATCTATGAAGACAATCTTTCTAGTATCTATCATGTCAACTCACAGGGTTGGGGAGATAGGAGCTTTGAAGGCAGACCCCATTTATGATATTTTTCAAGGACCAGGTCTATTTATGGCTGCATCCTAAATTCTGACCTAAAGTGCTGTCAGATTTTCATCTTAACCAGACCATTAATCTACTGGTACTTTTCCCCATAAGCCACATAAATCTGAGCATGAGACCTCCTTTCATATCTTATATGTGAGTCGGGCATTACCTAGATAGGACCAAGAAATTTCAGAAATCATTTAGAATGTTTGTCTCCATTGCAGAAAAATCCAAGGGATCCAAGATCTCGACACAGACTTTTGAGGTGGATCTTTGGCCGTATCATTGCTGGTGACACAACTGATGCATTACCTTCCCAAGAGATGATAATACATTGTTCCAGATAACAGGCTATTTCTGCAACTTTACTCAGGGACATTCAAATGTCTGAGATATGCAGAGTTGCTACATGGGCCTCAGTGCATACCTTTTCTAAATGCTATGCCTTGGTCCACACGGTCACATCTGATGTGGCTGTTTGTTGTGTTATACTGTCTTCTGTCATGAACTCTATTCCAAAGCTCCCTCTTTCCTGTAGAGATACTGCTCAGGAGTCCCCTGAAGTGGAGTATCCACAGGGACACTACTCAGAAGAAGTATTGTGAAATAACTATTTTTTCAAGATGTCTCCTCATAGATGTTCCATTACGCACCCTTCTTCCCTTCTGCTTTAGACTGTTCTTTGTTGGATGTTCGGATAGAGAAGGAGGTGAGGGTGGTTCATCTATGCAGTTCTACATACCATTTAGGGTGCAGCACTAGGTGCTATAGAGTGCATACATGGGACAAACAGACACTGCTAACAGAAAATCCCAGTCAGGAGCTCAGGAGGTGCATGCACACCTGAAGTAGAGCATGTGTGGGGAGGCACATCTTGAAGAATCACAGTTACTGCACAAGGTGAGTAAGCAAGATATGATCTTTGATTAAAGGAAAGTGGAGTTAAGGTCTGAAAATATATCTTCAATATCTTTACATGCTGAAGAGGGATGACCAAAATACAAACCCATCACATTTTTAGAATTCTTTGTAACATGAGAAATAATAGCTCTAAGAAGAGGAGAATGGTATATCACATCAACACACTAACCTGTTGTATTTTTAGTTCTTATGGAAATAGGAGTTAGAGATTTGTAAACAGAATTTGGAGTTCAAAACGTCTAACTGCCTTAGAAAGTATTAAATACAATTTCTTTTAAATACATGGAGGCTTTGTATATAGGAAGAAGGGGGAATTGCTTGTGCAATGTCTGTGAGAAACACTTGCCAAATTCAGTGAATCAGAAATATGTATTCAGTGACATGTAGTGTTTTTCTTTGATTCTGAAAAATTCAATACATTTCATAAAAGGAAATTAGATATTATATCGAACAGAGCGATGTTAAATTATTGAGTGGAGAGTTCATGTGCTACAGTTTCCCCTTTAAATCTTTGACTTAACTGGTCTGATATTGCAACATGCTCTTTTCTATTAGATTTTTCTTATGTTGACTGTTGAGAAGTGTTAAACATTAGTTAACATCCTATTTGATTAACTCATAATGAGTAGCATATAAATTCATATATAAACATTTTTCCTTTCTTCATGTGAATGTGTTCAAGAAGCTTAATCTGCTTGATAGTTAGATGAAAAGTCCACAATCATAGCACAGAGCAAGTTTTGACTGGGCTCTGGATTTATTAAACAGTGCAGGATTTGTATTCCTTCTGTAGAGCTTGACTGAATTCTGAATATACAAATCTAAAGAGCAAAAGATAGAAACACAAACTCTAATAAGAGGTTAATATCATGCAAGGAGGGATAGAGATATGTTCAGTGTGATGTGTTATAATATCACTGTTAATTTTTCATAATCTTAGCATGTTTGTAGCACAAAGATATTCTCCAGAAATCTTACTGATCTGCTACTATCTGCTTCTTATTGTTGATACAGTATTTCTAGTATGTTCTAAACATGCCCCTCTTCCCTGCTCATTCAGTTCATTCCTTTTGTCTGTGCAGTTTTTCCAAAGGCTTACTCACTGTTGGAGTTCATGCTGCTTCCACCAATCCACACTAACATTAATAGACACTGGGGCTCTGATTTTCAATGGTAATGACTTTAGGTCAGCCAGGTGCTGTCTCAGTTTTGGAAGCAATTTGTAGTCTAGCACATTATTTTCCTGACTGGTTAGGGACTATATGTTCTTAGAGCTGCTATAGACTGCAGTAATTCTTGGTTTAATGATCTGTTAAATAGAAGGGTGTCCCATTTACAGGTTTTTCAGAAGAATGTACTTGCAGAACTGTAAAGCATGGGTGTCAAATGAATGCTGAGATTTTTGGCCTTTAACAAAATTTTTTCTTTTTACACAGTCTTTCCATTATATCTCACCTTCTACAGTTATTTATGTGAGTTGCCACACTGACAACCATGGGACTACTCATGAGAAAGTTATTCATATGTATTTTTTACTGGACCCTTGGTTTGTTGGATGAGATTGACTTGCGCCATACTCCCCCTCTGGCAAACTAAAACACATTTATGTATGGCTTATTGATTTTTCTGAACACTGATTGGTTAACCAGTAAGCTCATTGCTGGGGAACAGACTTATTAAAGAGGCTGGTCTCTCAGTTAGATCTGAACACTGTTAAGAGTGGTCTTAGTCTAATCTCTTCCTGGAGCATCTGTAGCGTAGCTGGAGTCCCACTGCCGAGAACGCTCTACTTTGTGTATCTTGTGAAGATTTCTTGGTGGTTTACAGATGGGAAGATCTGTAGATTAGACATAGCTCAGCTGTATCCCATTGATGACCTAGCCCTGCTATTCTTGGTATACAACTTAGACTCCTGCAGTTTTCTGTGCTGCCTGTCTTTCATTGTGAATATTACACATTAAAAATAATACTCAGTGTACTCAGCCTAGAAGTTTAATACTTGTTATGTTACCTCCTACTTAGAACACATTGTTATTTGGTGAAATATCAGAGGAGAGGCTCTTGTCATGAGACTAATGCAGTGTTATTTGCAAAGTATTGTTCTATGAAGTTAGGAACTAACACAATTTTCCAGGTTTTATTAGCCCACTAGATTTTACCATTTGTAGTGTTGTTTGATTAATATGTAACTCCAGGAGCAGGAATTATGGTTAGTTCTTGTTTAACAGTGATGCAGCATAGGACAAGCTATGGTAAAAGGTGCAGTATTCTCACTCACACACGCAGTTGGTTGCAGTACTATTAATCACTTACATAAACATCCACGATAATATTTAACAAAGTGGGTGTTCACATTTAGTGCTGATATGAGGGGAGATGAGATATTGTCTGTGGCTCCACATCTTGTTTTTCATGAATACCCCAATTTATTTTAATAGAAAAGCCTAATTGTAAGCCCAGAACCTGGAATAAGTGGCATAGAAGCATGAATTCAGGTCAGGTTTAAAGTACCCTTTCAATGCAACGTACATATGGAGTCAAGGATTATTCCTTCTTCTAATTCCCATTAGTAATAGAGTCCTTTCAGAAATTTCCCACTCCAGTATGTATTTTTCTTGCTCACGGGAAGGCTTCTCTGTGAATGGATTCTCTACAGAGCCTTCTGAATAACCTTAGCCTCTATTTCTTTGTATTAGTTCTGTACATCATTTCCACTTTGCTCTCATGGTCCTCACGCTCTTAAAATCTTGATCTGAAAATATCACATTAGTCTTTTATACCTTTATTTCTCATCCACAGGTATGTAGTGTTGCTTTTTCAAAACAGGTTTCCATTAACAAAGAGGACAGAACTTGTTGAGAACAATTGCAAAAAACTACAGATTGTTTATGTCGTGTCCTTGGTATTTGAGATAAAACTTGCATTTAATGTCAATCAGAGATTGTATGTATGGGTGGAAGGGAACATACAGCCTTAAGGCAGTCATACTGAAACAAGTAAAAACATTGCTAGCTTTATTAGAAACAGAGTAAAGGACTCCTTTTTTAGAAAAGACTAAGAATAACCAGAAGAATATTACCCGTTCCACAGAAGGATAGGTAAAGCGAATTTCACCACTTACTTAGCCATACCTAGATATCCTTCTAATTTTTTCCTCTTTTCATCTTTTAGTTATTTCTCCACATGACAGCTGTAGGGACAACATTCTTTTAAACTGGTTTTCAGTTAACAAATTTTGACCTGAAGATCGTAGAAAAATTTTTAAAAATAGATATCTTGTAGCAAAAATTAAATTGATCTAAAAAGGGAAATAAAATGCTTATTAGAGAAATTTGCCTTATAATATGAAGGTAATATACTTGGGCTGTAGACTATCATGGCATATTAGCTAAATAATGGGTTGTCTGAACAATTGAACAGCCCATTGTTAATTTTCATGCTCCATTTTTGTTTCATAAAGTTATGTATTGGCACTGTCAGAATCATGGTAATAATCTGTTTTGCTGAGTGATAGTAATATAAATTACTTTTCTATTCTTGTTCTAGCATACAATTTTCAAAAGTGCCTGTGTGAATTAGGAGCATAATCCCATTTTCAAAAGTGACTTAGTACGTAAAAGTCCAAGTGTCATAAAAGATATAACTAACAAGGGCAATAAGAAGGTCTATACACACATTAGGAGCAAGAGAAAGAAGAAAGTAAGGGTAAGTCCACTACTTAGCAGGGAAGGAGTGCCAATAATGCTGACATCAAGAAGGCTGAGGTGTTTAATGATTGTTTTGCTTCAATGTGCACGACAAAGGTGAAATAGGTTTCCAGGAAAGGTGTGGAATCTTCTTCATTGGAGTTTTTTAGGAACAGGCTAGACAAATTTCTGTAAGGAATAACCTTCAAGGTGTACTTGGTCCTGCCTCAGCATGGGAGGCGGGGATTGCACTAACTGACCTCTCAAGGTCCCTTCTATTCCTCCATTTCTGTAATTCTATAATTCTATTATTATTAATATATTAATTAAATTATTTCGTGGGGATTTCAGTGATGATTCATATGCTGGGGGATCATTGAAGAGATAACCATTGAAAGCTTTTGAAAATTATATAAAAAAGCAATATAATTGAAGCTTCCAATTCAAAATTTAACTTGTAGATTAGAGCCTTTCCCATCCTCGCTATCTACCTTAGGTCTGAGTTGTGTTGTGTACAATATGACTACTAATCAGAGTGAGTTTGATAGCTTGAGCATAATTCACTTTTGTTTAAAGGTATTACAAAGTGAAGAGAAAAATAATAAGATGGAAGATACATTGTGAAACCTTAAAATTGCTATAAAGATTTTAGGGCTGAATGCTCAAAAGGAGCTAGGCTCCTAATTTCTATTTAGACTCCTAACTCCTTTTGAGCATTCAGCCCACAGACATATTGACCTAGTGTAGTCTAGTCCTAACTGCTGTATGGTTTATCTTGTTTTTGTTGCCTAACAACACCTACTGTAAATAGTCAATGTATTTTCAATATCCATCCCATTTTTAATGGGTTATACATTTTCTGTATACATTGGTTCTCCAATGAATATAGCATACACCTCAGCCTGGAAGCAATTTTGTTTATTTGGATTTAAATAAACTCAGTGGTTTTGAAATAATATGAATGGAAATAAAAGAAAAGTCTTTTTGTAGTTTCAGATGCCTTTTTACACTTGTGTATTGAAAGAAAATATTACTATATAATCTCTTTGGTAAACCAATATCTAGAGGTATATTCTATTCTGATTATTTGCCTTACTAATGGCAGGTTTACATATTTTTAAAATACCTCATTCTCAGTCATATGGATTGTCATATGGATTATCAAAAGTCATGCTTATTCACCTCATTCATTTAAAATGACTAATACTCATTTCAGGTTTCCTTCTGGTTCTTACCATCATTCAGACCAACATTATTAATACATTGAGCACAGTCACAAACACCCCAGTGCAGGAATGTAGATAGAAATACTACGGAATGTACAGCTACACATCCATGTACTCATACCATTCCTTGCAGAACAACCTGAAATATTAGCCATTATTTTCCTCATCACCAGCACCTTTCCCCTCATCATGAATGGCCATCATTGTGGCATCTTTCAAGGACTACATCTCCTACTCCTACTGCCCCAAGGCTGTAATGTAACTTTTATAATATAATATGCTGACACCACTATATTTGATGCATAATCAGTACGGAATTTTTCCTTATTTTTATCTTCTCACCTTACTAATGTTGGAGTGGAATTCACCTATAGGTTAGTATATCAGTGATCTCAACTTATTATCACATATGTCAATTTCTTACCATAGTCCTCTTGTGATTAAGTATCTGTGAATGTAGCTCATGTACCAGTTATGTACATCAGTTCGTTCCAGAACACTCTTGTGTTTGGATCATGTGCCTATGGTCAGAAATTCCTCTTAAACACTCTGTTTTCAGCTTCCCAATATTCGGGGTTTTCTGCTGTTTAAAGTTTATCTGTTTAAAGTTCATAGGCCTTAAGCCTTATGCTACCTTCCTGAAGCTAATGTCTTACAGGACACAGGCCTGAAGGTTTCTTGCTGCTAAATATAATGAAGAGCAGTAAATATAATAAAGGCAAACTAGCCCTATGGGATACATGCTGAGTGGGCATGAGTCACGTAATCTAACTGGTATGAAATACTGAGGGAGGGAGTATGGCCTAAACCTGCCTCCTCTAAGGGAGTTAGGCTCCCCATTCTGGCTCAGAAGGAGGCACCTGCTCCACCCAAGATTCACAGCCAAGGGCCCTTTCCTGGAGTTAGGAGTTAAAACCAAGGTCCATCCTTTTTCTCAGAAAACAGTGAAGGTGGCCGCAGCAGCCTTATACCCAACAGCTCAGTTATCAGAGCACTTATCTGGGGTGTGCTACAGTCTCTCTCTCTCTCTCTCTCATTTCCACCTTCTCCTCTGTCTGTGTTTTGTGTAGGTCCCGATTCAGTATGTGTGCTATTAGGTGGTCTGGGAGTATGCCTATTGGATAGGGTCCCATAAAAAAGATAAGTAGCCTGCCCTTGCCTCTTGCTGGTATTGTATTTCAGACCACCATATGGCACTATATTTTGGGTTTCTGAAATTTTTTGATTATTTGGATAATAATTTATATGGAATACTTAAGCAATTATTTATTTAGAAGATGATTTTATAAAATAGGAAATTCAGCCATTTCCACAGCACAGGCTTTCTTTCCTTTCTGCAAAAAGCCAGAGCCACATCTGTTTTTTAAGAATGTACACACTATCTCTCCTATGTAGCTCTTTCTAAGACAAGAAATATTGCAATTTTTTAGCCTGTAGACAAAAGCAGTAGGCACTTAGAGATACTTATCTTGCTATTTTTTTGGTTTGTTTTTAAAGTGGCAAGAAAGGTCCACCGATGTCAGTTTTAAGATTAATTCAGTTTAGTCATAGGCACAGCAAAAACATCCCAATGGCTGATTCTAATTCCCCATGTAATTCTTGGCAGTTGATTAGCCACAAAACTGGGTACCAAATATGTCAGAGTTCATTCACCAACCCTGTGCAAACATAGGCATGCAAATAATTTTAAGCAAATAAGAGTGCTGTTTGTGTCAAAGGAACTAACTCATCTGTTTAAAATTAAGCAGATACATAGGATTTGAGGGATCAGGGCTTAATTGGCAGAAGAGAGAATATTTTTGTATGTTACGGCTTACTCATAAGTACTCTAAGCTCTTATTTTAACTCTCAAAACCATAAAAGGAGAAAATGCCTAGAACGTTAAGACTTACTTCTCTACTCTTTACATCAAACTTGATTTTTTTTGTGTATTCTTGAAAATTTCTGTTTTTTGCTAGTGACAGACAACAGTTCTTAATGTTTCATAAAAGGATAACTATGATAGACTGGGAAAAAATCCCTTCATTGCCAAATTTTAATAGAGTGTCACCTGTGCATCTTCTGCCATCCAGTTCATATAGCAACCCTCAGAATCCTATGTAAGGATAAACAGCAGTAAGATTTCTCTTTATAATACTCATTTTTAAACTTGACATCCTCACGATATTTTGTTGTGAATTCCTGTGGAGTGTTGAAAATGAAAGACATTTTGAAGTGTTTTGCAACAGGTGGTCTGCTCCTTTAAGGGTGAAGCTGTTTAGTATAACCAGCCCCGTTTGATTATCAGTCCCAGCAGAGAAAGGGTCCTGTAATGATTATAAAGGGTTGAAACTAGAGAACTCCACTGAGGGGAGAGCTGCAGGAAGGAGGTTGGCTCCTATGACTAGCCAAGAGACTAGACAAGAGAGGTATGTGCAAACTGAAAGGTCTCTGGGCCCTTTCAGCCTGTGTCAGTCAGGATAATAGCTAGGGATATCTTTGGCTTCCTTTGTAAGTTTTTGGTTGATTTAGTAAACTGTGCCGTGAGGGAAGAGCTTGAAAAAAAGTTGGGCTGGTGTCAGTCCTTGAGCTGGGGAAACAGGCTAGAATAGAATCATAGAATATTAAAGTTGGAAGGGACCTCAGGAGGTCATCTAGTCCAACCCCTTGCTCAAAGCAGGACTAGCCTCAGCTAAATCATCCCGGCGAGGGTTTTGTCAAGCCGCAGCTCAAAAACCTCTAATGTTGGAGATGCCACCACCACCCTAGGTAACCCATTCCAATGCTTCACCACTCTCCTAGTGAAAAACGATTTCCTAATGTCCAACGTAGACCTCCCCCACTGCAACTTGAGATCGTTGCTCCTTGTTCTGTCATCTGCCACCACTGAGAACAGCCTAGCTCCATCTCTGGAACCCCCTTTCAGGTAGTTGAAGGTTGCTATCAAATCCCCTCTCATTCTTCTCTTCTGCAGACTAAACAGGCCTAGTTCCCTCAGCCTCTCCTCATAAGTCTTGTGCTCCATCCCCCTTATCATTTTTGTTGCCCTCCGCTGGACTCTCTCCAACTTCTCCACATTCTTTTTGTAGGGGGAGCCCAAAACTGGACACAATACTCCAAATGCGGCCTCACAAATGCCTAATAGAGGGGAATAATCACTTCCCGCGATCTGCTGGCAATGCTCTTACTAATGCAGCCCAAAATGCCATTAGCCTTCTTGGCAACCAGGGCACACTGCTGACTTATATCCAGCTTCTTATCCACTGTTCTGCAGAACTGCTGCCTAGCTCCTCATTCCCCATGCTGTAGCTGTGCATGGGATTCTTCCGTCCTAAGTGTAGGACTCTGTACTTGTCCTTGTTGAACCTCATCAGATTTCTTTTGGCCCAATCCTCCAATTTTTTTAGGTCCTTCTCTATCCTATCCCTACCTTTCAGGGTATCTACCACTCCCCCTAGCTTAGTGTCATCTGCAAACTTGCTGAGGGTGCAATCTATCCCCTCTTCCATATCAATAATGAAGATGTTGAACAAAACCGGCCCCAGAACCGACCCCTGGGGCACTCCACTTGTGACCGGCTGCCAGCTAGACATGGAGCCATTGATTATTACTCGTTGAGCCCTTTGCTCTAGCCAATTCTCTATCCATTTTATAGTCCATTCTTCCAACACATACTTTTTTAATTTGCTGGTAAGAATACTTTGGGAGACGGTATCAAAAGGTTTGTTAAAGTCAAGGTATATCTGCTTTCCCCTCATCCACAGTGCCAGTCACCTCTTCATAGAAAGAAATCAGGTTGGTCAGGCATGACTTTCCCTTGGTGAATCCATGTTGACTGCTCCTGATCACATTCCTCTCTTTTAAGTGCCTTAAAATGGATTCCTTGAGGACCTGCTCCATGATTTTTCTAGGTATTGAGGTGAGGCTGACCTGCCTATAGTTCCCTGGATCCTCTTTCTTCCCTTTCTTGAAGATGGGCACTATATTTTCCTTTTTCCAGTCATCTGGGACCTCCCCCTGTTGCCACGAACTTTCAAAGATAATAGCCAATGACTCTGAAATCACATCAGCTAACTCCCTCAGCACCCTTGGGTACATTGCATCTGGCGCCATGGACTTGTGTATGTCCAATCTTTCTAAATAGTCCTGGACCTGTTCCTTCAGCAATGCGGGATGTTCATCTCCTGCCCATTCTGTGCCACCCAGTGCAGTAGTCTGGGAGCTGACCTTGTCTGTGAAGATAGTAGCCCCATAGAATTCTTTCATCCTTGATACATTGTAACAACTAACTTTGGAATATATTTAAATGCATACAAAAGGTTTATGCCAACATACCTTGAGTTGTTTGTTTTTTTAAGTTTCCACTGTAAAACATTTGAAAATTTACCACTGGCTCATACTGATTATACTGGAAACAAAAATGATCTTATTTTAATTTCTTTTATCATTTCTGTTTTGCAGAGCTATCTACATATTCTTTTAGTATGTCAATACAATAGAATGTTGGGTGGGAAAAAATACATACTCCTTCAGTCCAAAACAAATCTTACCATTTTCTCTCAATATAAGAACATAGGTATATTGGTGAACTTAGGTGTATGGTTGTCTATACTTAAACAGAATTATATGTCCAGAGACCCAGCACATATAGACCTGTTTTTCCAGTCATTGTGCATTAGAATCACAGCTGGACTGACTTCCTTCTGTCACTAGTGCCCCAGACCATTCTCCTATCCAATCTCTTCCCCTTCCATGGTATAATTTTATAGTTGCTCTTCCACTTGATAGGTGGGAATCTTGGCAAGTCAGTCAGTTTGCATACCTTTAGTAGTTTCCTCCCAAACATGACTGATGAGCAAAAACAAACAAACTATTGGTGGGTACAAGCTTTCCACTTGGTGCACACAATTAGTCTTTGAGAAAGACAAAACTGAGCTAGATACAGCAGACTAGTATTCCAAAAGGGGTTTGTCTTCTTCATCATAGTTCAGATCATCCTCTCTCTCTAACTTTGTCCCAGCAATCATGGAAAAGTCAATTCTGTATTTTTAAATTAAAATATTTTCTATGGTGGTTTTTCAAATGCTGAGCTGCATATTTTAACATCTCATCTCTTCCTGTGTTTTCAATTAGAGGCTTTAAGAATAACTGATGATTTTGGTTGATTGATTATTTACTTTGTGCTCCTATAAATGTTTTCTCAGTCATTTTTCCTTTTGTCTCTTGATTCAGTTCTCACCCACATCTCACTTCAGTGTTATAATTTTTCCTTCTTCTTTAATTCTATGGTAATTTTACTGGTGAAATCTAAGGGGCAATTTTGCCACAGATGCTGACCAATAAATAAAGAAGACTTTCTTACTTTGAAGAAAATCCCTGTTTAGTTTAGAAAAGAAAGACTTAAATTTCTTGTTATGGCCCAATCCTGCAGTCCTAACTAAGACAAATCTAGAACTGACAAATTACCATTTCATAAAGACTGAAGGATTACAGGCCCAAACTTGAAGAAACTGTTATTGACAAAGTAGTCTTCCTAGCTTCAAAGGGACTAGACAGGAAGGTCATTGGAGCAGATGTAATGCAAATAATTAATAATATTTTTATGAGTAAAGACTTTCTGACTGGCCCTAAGGCCTGCTAAAAGGAAACAGAGGAGTTCAATATTGATTTGTTACAGGACATGTAGTTGAGAGATGATTTAAAGCCAGATTCTGATACTTTTTCTCAGGTTGAGTGGTACCTTACTTTATGATAGTCCTATTTATTTAGTGGAATTACTGTATTGGAGTAAGGGTACTAGAATCTCTCTCTCGGAGGGGAGATTATATACAGTTCTTATTTTCCCCTATTTATGAGGTCAGGATGATGGAGTAAAAGATGTAGAATCTTGGAGTCGCATACTAGAAACTTTTTAAAATAAATTAAAACCTGGGATGATCTTGGCATATATAATTGATCTACTCTTATTTTTAAATATTTCATTTATTTTAAAAATATCTGTACTAGAGTTTTCAGCAGCCAGTTCACTTGTAAGGAAATGGCATCATCAAATGTCTGACCTACTTGTCTTATATCTTCCCTTGATGTCACCAAGTCTTTCTCAGATTATAGAGTATTTTATACTACAACAATTGTATGTGTTGTTATAGCATACTATTTAAAAACAAATCTGAGGTATTTCAGAAGGAATATGAACTACGAGATTATCCCTCTGGGGTGTGTGTACACACATACATGGAAACACTAGGCAATTGTTATTTGTTGAATTTAACATCCTGCAATGCATTTTTTCATTTCAGAAATTTATATTTCCAAACTTATCTTTCTAGACATGTTTCCTTCCAAATGCCTCAGATAGACCTAAATGAGATTTCCAGCAATTTTAAGAAGCTAGGGATCAGTACCTTGAATTTTTTGCAAACTTTTCAGTACCAATAGATTCCTTATCTGCTTTAAAACCAGAACAGGAATCTTCATAGTATGACTGATCGAGTGAGTTATCAAATAAAGACAGGTGGCAGTGGATTAACTCTAGAATGTTATTAATGGCTTTCTTTTCTTTCTGTCTTTCTTTCTTTTTTTTTTTTTTAAATAAATATGTCTCTAGTGCATGCTTTTCAGCTAGTGGTATCCCAGTTTCATTTCATTATAAGTTAGTTACACACAGTACTCCTGGTAATCAAATCAGAAACGTCATTGTCCACCATCCTCTAGGTTGTATTATATTTTTTATTATTGTGGACAAATATTTTTTATAAACTGAACAGTATGTAAGATCCCTACCTCAAACGTCTTATAGTTTTAGGCCCCAACCCACACTTAGCTTTAGCATCCTGCAAGTGATCTGAATGAATTCAGTGGGAGTCCCTCCAATTGACTTCAATGTGTTTTGGATTAAGTTTAGTTAATTCTAGTATTAATATTATAAAGTGCCATGTAATGATAAATATAAAATTCTGTAGAAATTTGTCTGTGAAATGTTTTGTAATACTGATTCCTTATGATGTATGTAAATGCTATATTACAGCAAAATTGTTACATCCAGTCACACTATAACTAGTAATAACTGTGTATGTATATATAGGTAATCCTGCTTAATTCTTTGTAGCTGAATTGAATTTTGAACTATCAACCAGTAACTAAAGGGGATATAAAATTACACCTAGCAGCAATAATAAAACATTAAATCTGAGAAATCATGTTAAACTAGGGCTTGTCCACACAGGGACACTCAGGAAAATTAAAACAAAATAACTAATGGTGTGAAGTTAAAGTGTATTAAACCCCTGTGTTGATGCTCTCATTCAAAAATAAGGAAGCCTTAGTTCGCTACAACTGAATATCCTTTGAAAGGGATTCACTTACAGGGATCTGTGGCCACTCTGATTCTGAATGAGAGCATCCCTACAGGGTTTAATGTGCTTTAACTAATCCACTTTTTTATCACACCATTAGTTACTTTGTCTTAACTTCTTGAGAGTCCCCGTGTAGACAAGTCCTTAGACTGTGAGCGTTATTTTTCCTCTTGAGTGTGTAGAGTTGTATAAAGATCTGGCAGAAGTCCTAACAGTTGGAAAACTCTATTCACAGATAGCATGAGTAACTGGCTACCTGTGATGTTCTTCTCAACCTGCAGAAAAGTACATTTTATAAAAGTTACATGGTGTTACTTGACATTTAACATGGCACTTAAAATAGTATGGATCTTTTATTTTTTTCTACACCCTGGAAGGAAGATTGACACAATCAGGAAAATATTAAATAATTCAGGAGCACAGATTACAGATCCAGCTATTTTAGGATTTGTTCAGCATGAGTGGATTCTTTATCTCACTCAGATTACTTTAAAAAAAAAATATTGGGGACAAATAATGATACAATCAACTTTTAAATTGACTGACATTTCCTTTTTTGAATTACAGTTGTGTAATTTTTTTTTCTGCCTACTCAGTGTATTCAGGACATGGTGTCACAAAGTGTATTGTGTACAAAAATTAACATTGGTGCATTAAATGTAGATTTTATTCTCACAAAAAATAATGAAATAGGTGCTAAAAGTCCGAAGGTAACCTTAATTCTGTTTAGCTCCATGTATGGTAGCATACTATGTGTTCCACAACATAACATGGAATACATGCATTTCAACTAACAGAAAAAGGCACAGTTTAGACATACCTCATAATAATGTAATTTATTAGCAATTCTATTAGCAATTTGGGATTAAAATTCAGTTTAAGAGCATTTTGCCAGGGGTGGCCAAATTTATTGGCCCTCTGAGACCTCCCTCTCTGCTGGGAAGAATCCTCTAGCCCCATCACTCTGCCGCAGGGCGGAAGCTCCAAGCTCCCCACCCCAGTCTGGCAGGTGGAGAATTGAGGGTGGGAGGGCATAAGGGGCTCTGTGAGCCACACTTTAACTGTAAAAGAACTGCATGTGACTCAAAGCCACAGTTTGGCCACCCCTGGCATATGCAATAATATAAAATTCTACTTCTATGTTTCTAGCTATAGCAAAAATTATCCAAAGCCTAACTTTACTACAGCAAACAAACAAACAAGGAATAATTGTTTAATACAATCTGACTATATTGCTATTTTAGTGTTTTGGATGAATGGTGTAAATTAGAATATTGTGGTATTTTTATTAAGGGTGACATTTCCTAGTTTATAAGACCTGACATGAGCACTGCATTATGGTATAGTTTGAGGATAATGTTTTATTGTTTTATTTATTGAATGCTTATGGGACAAGATGCTGTAACACAAGACACAGTAGAACTCAGGACTTTGACCTAAAATTGCAGACACTTAGATCAATAAGTATTACTGTTAATGCCTAAGCACTTGTAATATATTAGGTGATTTTATATTAAATGTAGATAAATGGTGTGGGTGTGTCTGAATAGATAAATAGATATAGCAAGTGGGTGTAATGGGGTTTCTGAGGATCTAGCCTGGTAGCATAACAGTGCTGCAGATCTGCTTAATCATTGTGTCAGGAGTGACTTATTAACTTCACCTTGCTATTAATGAATTGGAAATGGTTCTCAAGGAAGAGGAATTAGGGAACTAGGACAAAGGAGGTTATGGACGGAAACAAACCTGTTTGTTTTAGAGTTAACAATAAAGTTACCACACGCCAGAAAGGTCATGAATCTGAGTACTATCTTAGGGTGTGAATGCTTTGCTGAAGACAGATGAAGCATTCAGCCTACAGAGAAAGTGAATGCATGATAGTGCGGTATAACACAAAAGTTTTATTGACATGAGACTATCTGTACAGGGCTTTGGGGGAGTCATATAGACCTCTAAAAAGGACCCGACATTGCTGTTTTAAACATAGACTATGACACTTAACATATGTTATTTCAAGTCCCTCCCACACCTAGTAGCAAGTCTTGAGCACTATTGGGAGGTGAGGAGTCTTCCATTCTTCAGTGATGTAATAATCAAGATAAAAAGTGTAGACTATGAAAAGTACTTGTGTTTCTACAGGTAAAAATTGCACAATTAAATTAATTACTGGCTAACTGTAAACTTGCATAGACACACATTCCTCATTGGTTTGAAAAAATTGCTGCAATGACTGTGAGTCAACTTTGTCTTTCTTCAGATAACCATTTGGTCAAATAATCTGATTGACCCTGGGTATTATAGACCAGTCAACCTAACTTCAGTACCTAGAAAGATACGGAACAATTTATTAAAGAATCAATTTGTTCAAACCTAGAGCATAATAAGGTTATGTGTTGTAGCCAACATAGATTTGTCAAGGACAAAGTATGTCAAACCAATCTAATTTCCTTCTTTGACAGAGTAGCCAGCTGAGAAACAGATATGATATACCTGGATTTCAGTAAAACTTTTGACACAGTTCCACACAATGTTCTCATAAGCAAACTAGGGAAATACGGTCTTGACACAATTATTAGAAGGTGGATGTGACACTGCCAAAAGGTATCCAGGGTCATAAGGCACCTTGCTATTACCTGGCCCTATCATGAGGAATCCTTGTTTGTGTCTCCTATGGGTCAGCTCCCCAACTCCACGGGCCAGTGGCAACACAAACCTTCTCCTTTAGGCTTTGCAGGCTCCACTGTTAATTTGCAGGTTATGAGCTGATGTATCCAAATCTCCCTGGGATGTCCACCCCCTATCCACTGGATGCTTGCAATATTCACAAATTCACTGCTTGTGAGAAAACTGTATGATCTAGCTTACCTCTGCCACTTGAGATCACTGCTCTGCTTTTCTGACAGCATTTAAATATGCTTATAATGAAATCAAGTATAAGTTTATTTAACAAAGCCTAGAGATTCAAGTAATAGCAAGTAGAAGCATTGGAATCAAATGGTAACATATAAACTAAAGTAATAACATGCATTCTAGAGCCAAGACTTCATTAACAAGATACTCTTATGTCTATCCAAGTCTTGCTCACACCAAATCCTTGCAGTACTTTACAGCCAGGCTGGCTATGACCCTCATTTCATGAGACAAGCATGCTATCAGCTTGCTCCTTAGTGAAGGAACCCATATTTTTTTTTGGCACCCCATGATATACCAGAAAAAGCCTTTTGTCTTTATTCATAAGCAGGACACATGCTGTTTGTTTCATCATATAGATTTCCTTTTTTATATATTTCACAATCTCCTCTCTTGCCAGTGGCTCAGTACACAAATAGGCATGTTGCGAAGAATACGATACATAAATGACCAGACAGGGAGATAGGTGCCTGCCTAAAGGGAACATTTCTGAGGTATGTCACATCCTTGTGTCCTGCCTTAACTCCAAGAACATATTTTTTAGTATAGGTACATAACTTCTGAAATATTATCTGTGTATACATTTTTGCAATGATTACAATGACCAGTGGGCTACTGGCCCTTGGTAGAGCCCTTGCATGCCTTCAGCAAATTATTGTGCATCTATTTGGTTCAGGGGATCCCTTTAAATTCCTATGCTCTCTGCCAGTTAACAGCAAGGGGACATAATTGGTGCACAACTGGTTAAAAGACCATACTCAGAGTAGTTATCAGTGGTTTGCTGCCAAATTGAGAGGATTTATCAAGTGGGTGCCTACACAGGTCTGTACTGTGTCTGGTACTAAGCAATATTTTCATTAATGACTTGGATAATAGATTAAAGAATGTGATTATACATTTTATGGATGATACCAAGCTGGTAAGGGTTGTAAGCACTTTGGATGACAAAGTTAAAATTCAGCATGCTTATGACTAATTGGACAATTGGTCTGAAATCAAGAAGATGAAATTCAGTAAAGACAAGTGCAAAGTACTATGTTGAGGAATAAAAAATCAAATGCAAAAATCCAAAATGGGGAATAACTAGTGGGTAGTAGTACTGCAGAAAAGGATCAGGAGCTTCTAGCTCATCACAACTAGAATATGAGTCAGCAATGTGATGCAATAGTGAAGAAAGCTAATATTCTAGGATGTATTAACAGGAATGTTGTATGTTGGATATGGGAGATAATTGTTTCGCCCTACTCAGCACTAGCGAGGCCTCAACTGGAGTAGTGTGTCCAGTTTTGAGGAGTATCCATCAAGGCACATGCGATCAAATTGATGGTGTCCTGAGGAGAGCAACAAAAATAAGAGATTTAGAAAACAAGACTTTTGAGGAAAGGCTGAACAAATGGGATATGTAAGAGAAGACTTAAGGTAGACATATGAACAGTATTCAGATATGTAAAAGGTTCTTACAAATTTTGTCCTCCAGGTCCACCCAGAGTAAGATAAGTTTGCAGCAAGGAAGATTTAGTTTGGATATTAAGGAAAACTTTCTAACTTCAAAGATAGTTAAGCATTGGAACAAGTTACCTGGGGAAGTTGTGGAATTCCCATCAGTAGAGATTTTTCTGAACAGATTAGATAAACACCTGTAAGGGATGGTTTAGGTATACTTAATCCTTCCTCAGTGTAGCGGACAGATTAGATGACCTTTTGAGGTTCCTTCCAGTCCTGCATTTGTATGAGTCTATGTAATATTTTTCTATTTTAAATCTTTTCTACTAAGAGTGAAAAGAGAGCATATTCTTTACAGGGCTCTTTACTTGATAATCGAGATCTCCAAGAAAAAAAAATACAACAAAGTCAGAAGCACTATTCCTTTTACAATTACTAGAAATAACTTTTGAAGGAAAATGCCTATACTTCTATCATTTTAGATTACTGATAATTCAGCCATGTCCTACATATAATTCTTTTGTTATTTTGAGTTAGATGGTTACCTCTATCTTTTCTCAGAGGCTGACTGCTCAGAGTGCACAGGACAGCTCCATTCCCTCAGTTTGAGCAGTTCATTTTTGGGACTTTGCAAGTTCTGTAATTTCTTATCGAAAAGCAGTACTAATATCCAAATATGTTTGGCAAAATATTGAATACAGGCTTTCAACATTTCCTCAAACTATCTCATGTACAAGAAAAAAGTGATGCTTACAATGAAAACCATGTAACATATATGTACATATAAACTTACTAATGCTCACTCTTTGAATCCAGTGAATTTATGTAAATAATTTCTTCACAAGAAAAATTCATTGCAGAATATGCATTAGATTTAAAAAGTCTTCTAATGTTTGAGAAACTTCTTGTAATTACATCTTCATTGTAATTCTTTATTAAAAATATATTCCCAGTACTTTTGCTAGGAGTTATCAGGCTCATTCAGTGGTGTTACATTGCTGAATGTCTGAAACAAAATGTTTAAAACTAAGTTTTCAAGGTTGATGTATATTTTTGTTTTGTTTTCTTTCTTTGCTTCTTAGTTCCCCCAAAAGAACAGGTTTGCATTTGCAAATATCTTAGTAGTTTATAATATTTGACACTGCCCTCTGATATTGCTGTTGTCACATTTTAAGCAGAGTCATGGGTTCCAAAATTACTCATTCCAATTAAAAACAAAAACAAAAACAAAAATATAAACAAAAACTTAACAAATGGATTCTGTGGTCTGACTGAGCCACAAATTGGATAGGTAGTTTCAGGACGAAGCATTAGTTCATCTCTCTGGACCCACCATTTCTCAACTAGTATTTCACTAGTATGAGTTAGAGAAGCCTGAAATCTGTTTTAAACTGTATTGAGAGACAGTGGCTTCCATGGGGTTGTTCCAGAAGCCAGGGACTGCCATAATTGCATGCCCATTTCTTCCAAAGATGCTTTCTGTGGTAGGAGGTGTGAAGAAGGAGCTGCTTCAGTAGCCATGTGCCAACAGAGGATTCCTCTACTTGCCAGATCTGCTTGTGTTTGGGCAATTTGGTGCTAGAAAATTGAGCTATTTTAATGGACCCTAATCTGGTCTTTTATTTAAATAAATATGTCCCTTGTAGTGAGAAGGGCTTTCAACAATGTGAAATTTACAATTAGTTGACCAAATATAAATGGTGCAGCTCTCCTTTAAGATTGCCAATCCCATGTCATAATAGTGTTTGGATGTCATTCTAGAAATGGAACAAATATTGACTTGGGTATTGGATAGAAGAGACAGAGCTAGCCTTAAGGTTTAGCAACAGCAGTATTTGCTTCAGGTGGAAGCTCCCAGTAGGACCTCCTATTAAGGTCATTTGAGGTAAGGTTGATCAGACAGCACCTGTGAAAATCAGGCCCTGCTAATAACTTACTTTCCTTTTCAAGGGCTACATCCTCTCCACTGAGAACTTCAGCCTTCTGGAGTGGAGAATATGCATCATTTTTAAAGATCTTTCCCTATAACAACCCACTTTTACACAGGAAATAATAAAAGCTCCTCCCCAGAAACACATCTGACTTTGGCCCTGAGTCTTAGAATTTCCCTAATCGTTCACCTCTAGAAGAGAATAAATTGATAAATCTGAATATTTTTATTTAGGAATACTTATGATCTGGCACAGACTTTCCTAGAAGAAATAATTATTGTAAGCATCATCAGGATCTGTTCCTAATACAAGACCAAAGCACATAAACTATCATTAATGGAAATATACAGCTGTGATATCACCATTAATTATCCATGTTTCAGTGTGGTATCTTCAGAGAGTATCCCTTCTTTCTTTATACTTGCACTGTCGTCCCCCTGCCAGTTATTCCAGTACTGACTACTTTTCACCACCCCACCAATAACTTTACTATAACTGTGTGAAATTTTTCATACTAACTGTGACCCATCCATGCCTTGAGTAGCCCACTGAAAATGCCGAGGTCAGGGCAGGCTGCAAAAGGACAGCAGATACTCCCAAACTGGTGGCTAAAACCGCAGTTAGATTCACCAACCAGTCACCAACAGTGCTTATGATCCCCCGCACTGGTTATCAAGAAGCTATAACAAGAAATACACAGCCCCCTTTGTTGCATTTCAGTCTCTTGCTCCCAATCAGCAACTGGATCCAGTAGAAATAAGTTATTTAAACTCTATTCCCTTTAACAAAATGTTCTCCTGATCCCCAAATGGTCAGTAACATTGCTAGATCAATAAGTTTGGATCTTACCCAAAATACCACACTGTCACTCAGTTTTTTAGTAACTAAAACTAAAGGTTTATTATAAAAGGAAAGAAACAAATGAGATGTTAAATGGTCAAAGCAATCAGATACATACAAATGACTTTAAAGTCCATATATATATATATATCAGATTCTCAGTAGATTTCTTGAGTTTGAAGGCTTGTACAGTTCCTCCAGTGTACATACCTTATCTGGATGGTCTCAGTCCTTTGTTTCATAGCTTCAATTGTAGATGAGTTGATCCAGAGGTAGGAAGGAAGCAGGAATGAAGACAAGATGGAGATGGTGCAGCTGCATTTTATAGTGTCTGGGCTGCCAACTGGTTTGTTTCAAACACCATCTCTCACACATGGGCAGGGAAAGGCACTTGGAGTCCTCCTGAGCACAGGCATGTCCCTACATATCTTGATGACTGTAGGTGCCTTGCTGGCTTCTCCCCATGGACTCATTATAAAGGTAATGGACCTCGATGAGTCACCAATGCTGACACTAATCTCCCTGGGAAGTGTAACCCAGTAGCAAAGCACAAGTATTTGGTTACAGATATATATCACACATATCCAGAACTTACACTACAAAGATGATGCATACATATAAATAATATAATCGTACTTAGCAAACTACAACCTTTCCAGTGATGTCTGACATGGCACATACCGTATGTATCAATGCAATTTTGCAATATTGATATCAACAACATTACAAGTGGTCAGCCCCAATCTAGACAGCATCAAACTAACCTTTTCTTTTGTTTGTGAAAAGTACACTACACATTTGTGTTGATTTTGCCAAATTCTTTCAGTTACAGGGGAAAAATCCAAGAAAATAAAAATATTTCATTTCAACCTTTTATAGCTGACATGTTTATTTTTCAGTTTGAAATGACTATTTTCAACTTCTCTTTATTTTATATTTTTTTAAAACACCCTCTAATCTTTACACATTCTTCCATGGTTCATCCTTTATGCATGGAACCTCTTCATTTAAATAGTCAGTAAAGTCACTAAGCCATTTTCCTCTCTTCTTTCAAATCCTTCCACTACTTCTAATATGATGCCTGCACAAAACTGACAATTGATAATGGGTAGGCAAATGATTAGTGAACAATTCTTAACAGAGATGCAAACAGGATAGTTGAAGTATTTAGAAGAAAAATACTAACTGACTCTAAAAGCATCAGTACTTTTAGAAAATCATCATGACTCTTTTCAGTTCACCATAGGAATGCTACAGATTTGGGATTTAGCACCAATGCAAATACAAGCCTCCAGGCATTTACAGAAAAAAATGAGTGTCAGCATCTAATTTAATTAACTGACTTTGTTGCATTGATTGCTAAGCAAGAGCATTGTTTTATACATAAAAAGACATCAGGGAAAAATGGTAAATATAGGACCAGATCATCAGTTTCAGCCAAGAAATATGCTGCACAGGTTGGTAGGATGAGGGTTAAAGATGGTACAGAGGTCACCTTTGCTCTCTCCTGAACTTAAGACTGACTATGTGCAGAGCCACTCCTCTGCTGTAACTTAGAGCAGCCTACAGGCCATTATCTACAGCCCATAGGGTTGAAACCACAGCTGGGACCTGGCCAGGGATAGGCTCTAGCTTTGCTCTTTTGTTACAGTCATGAACTCTGTCAGCAGCAGGAAAGCAAGTGGTATACAAAGTGCTTTTTTTGACTCAGTGCATTGTGGTAGTCTCCTGCATTAGGATGATACTCCTGTGGCTGGTTATGCTGGCTCTATAGCCAGATTCTGCCAGTGGCACACTACAAGGTGGCCAAACAACATTTCAGAATCTGACCTGGTGTGTTGTACAAATTCCAAAATGTGAACACCAATTCTATAGTCCTACTCAGGCAAAAAAAACGAGTTAAATCAGTAGAACAACAAATTGAAACTAATGTTCCTTTTGTGGCTGGAAGTACAATAAGCTAGCAATGCATTTCTTAATTTGCGTGTATGAAAAACATGCCACCAGAATGCAAATCTGCAACAAACTGAGCCAAAAGAAAAGGATGTGGTTAAAACTAATTTACAGTATGTACAATACATTATTTTCAACACTACAAGTAAAACACTGATTTATTTTCTGTGTAAAAACAGAATGAACACCAGTTAACTTACTTGATCTGAAAAGTAAGAAAGCTACATAGTCTTTTTAAAGGATATGGGAGATGTCTTGAAGAGGTGAAACTGTCTTTGATGTTTAAAAGGTCATAGTGAATGATAGATGCCTGAATCTTCCAGGAGTCTAAATTAGGAGGGTGTGGACTAAATAGTCCCTTCTCATAAGGTGCGTCACTTGTGGGACTGTGATGCATTGGAAACACCTAATGACCAGAAACAAGAACTGTGTTTAAGGTGCCTAACTTGACAAATATCATAGGATAACAAATAAGAGAATTTAGATGAAGAACCCATGGATGGTGGTCAAGAAGTTAAGTGAAAATGTTCTGGCTATGCTATACACGGAAAATAAATTAAATGGAGCAATTTGGGTCTAAATGAAGACCAATGGATGTCACATTCACTTTTACATCATACAAGATACTCTGGTGCTGCAGCATTTACCCTTCAGAAGATAAGATGAGGCTGTAATTAAAATGAAGAACCTGGAGCAATCTTATACAGTGACTACCTTTCAAAAAGAATACATATGAGAATGTTTACCTCCCGATGGTATCTGAGAACCATGGCTAAGCCATGATCTGAATAGGGCATAAATGTCATACCTTAGAATCCATCTCTATGATAACTGTGGCAACTTTTTAATGGAACTAGCTTTGATCAATCTTTGTACTTTAGGGCTCTCAAACAACTGATGGTACCCAATTCCTGCACGAGGAGCACAAGTTAAGGAGCCTTTGTGTACTTTATATTCCATTATCACACAGTGCATCCACGTAAGGACAGGCACAATATACCATCATACATTACTAGGCACATGGAAATTCAAAACATGAACAAGCAAAATACTGTTTTAAACTCTGTATATGTCCTCTGTGTTGTTAACACATAGACATGGGGGACTGAACTATCAATTCAGTATGTAAGATTTTAGCCTTCTGATGCCAGCGATGCAATTCATGTGGTTGCCTTACAAAACATGCTGACAATTTACTTTGTACTGTTAACATTCGTTATGCACATTGTCCAAATAGATGAGCCATTAAAATGAACTAGATCAGTAAACCTAACATTTCTAAGTAGGCTGTGTCATGATAGATAGGCCTTAATGTCTCCATAGGAATCTTGATTACACTGTCACTAGAACTTGCTTTTTACTAATCACTTACATACACAGTTTACTGTACCTAGAGTTGTATAAAAATGAAGTAAGAAGAAAAATACCCAAAATTAAACAGTCCGTTAAATTATTCTCATCCTTCCTCCACAAAAAGTAACATTAAGGGTCATTTAATGCACCAAAATAAAGTATTTCAGAATTAAAATCAAAGCTGATACTTCCAGTTTTACCTCAAACAGTGTTTACCAGGGTTTTTAGTTTTTTGGGTTTTTTTTCCCTTTGGTAAATGTAATGCTCATAACTGGTAACCACAGTTCTAGTACTGGAGAATCGTGTATCTACAGAATTAGGTATAGCAGAAGCAATGCCAATATGTACTTCCACATGCTGGTTAGCCAATGTTAATGCTTTTGTAGAATATAAATTCAATAAGAGAAATGTTTGGAAAATAGCAATGCTGAAAGAAGATGTAATAACAAACAAATTAGACATCATTTTGAAATACAATAATGAGACATAAAAATCCATGTTATTATGGGCTACATCACAACATGGAGTGGGTAGGTATTAATTTCATGCGATAGACTGCTAGTGGATAGAATATGTTCAGTTCTCAGTTAATCTCAAAAAGATGTGTAGAAATTGAAAGGATGTCATAAAAACCAATAATAATGATTAAGTGGCTGGAGGGATTTATTACTGAAGAAGGAGCGTTGTTTAAAAAAAAAATTAAAGGCAAGATCATTGCCAGCCATGTGTTGGTGCACAAGGGAATGTTTCCCACCCAATAGTTATACTTTGAACAGCCCCATTCTTTGCCTTTTGTTAGAACGGCTAAACCTGCCCTGGACCCCCCACCCCATCCTGCTGTACACTGATAAATGGACAGCCAGTTCACAGTGAACACACACCTTGGTGTACCATTTTAAATGGCATCACAGCTCCCACTGCTGTCATGGTTTCAGTGTATAATCCCTTTAAATATTGATGGAATAGCTAAATGATGACTGAAGAGGGAACATGCTGTCTCTAAGTATTTAAGGTGCATAAAGAGCAGAATGGAAGAGGAAAGGAGAATAATAAAATGAAATGATTTGAAGATATATAGGAATGGCATTACAGGGAAGTTGAGGGAGATGCCACAAAGTGGTCAGTTTTCTGACACAACAAAATAACTTTATTTGTGCACGTTCTACTTTCATTAATCAAAGAGAGAGAGAGAAACATAAGGATCAATTTTCAAAGTCCCATTTTCAAAAGTGACTTACACATTTAGGAGCCTGATATCCACTGACTTTCAATGAAATGTAGGCTCCTCAGTGCCTAAGTCGCTTTTGAAAATGAGGCTTGGCTTCCTAAGTCACTTTTAAAAAATATGTTTCATATTTTTAAAAACAAACAAAAAACCCTATCTTGAAAAAATATGTTTTATGCAGCTGGTTTACACATCTTATGTTGCTGCATATGTTTTCACTCTGCTCTTTAATGAAATACTATATTGTCACTGAATAACCAACTCCTCACACTCATTACTTTGGTTACCTCTCTGATATTCTTCCGGTGGATTACTGCATAAGTTTTGCAGTATTTTCAACAGGAACTGACATTTTTACCTTGTTTTAAATAGTCTTGACTTTTGTTTCTTATTGTCTCTTTTCTCTAGTATTTTTATTGGCCAGGAAACCTAACTCAGCATTTAATTATATGTTCTTTCTCACCTCAGTATCCCCAGTGGAAAAATGGTTCTGATGGGGCTGTAAGGTTAGCCAACTCTTTTCTTTCTGCAGCAATCATCTCAGCATCTCAGTTATTTTAATAGATAACTGTTATTGCTGTTCCAAACCACCTTGTTGGAATGTGAGTGAACAGGCTCCAAGACTGTGCAAATGCCCTTTTTTAAGCAGACCACTAGAGGGTACTGATCATGGGGAAACCTCACAGGTTCTTGTACTCAGTCTCATCATCTTTATGATAAATTTGAACTGGGCTAGCAAGAGTTCCTAAGCTACTGCTTAACCAGAGAGTCATAGAAGGTATCAGATGACATGACAGTTCTCGTCTGGACATTTGCTCATACCTTTGCCAATTAAATGCACATTACTTATAGTCTGTATACTCCTTTTAACAGTATCCGTGAATTATAATATAAAATTTAAGGAATAAGGCAAAGAATAGCTTATTGTATACTGAGTCAACGAAAACATTTCTACTTTGTTGTGTAGGATGTCAGTCTGATGGGTTTTTTTTTTTTGTGTGTGGTTATTTTAGACTTACCAAATAATAAGAATTAGGTTTAGGTAAAGAACCCAGCTTGGATAAATGCTGGAGTGTGAGAGTAGAGATGTTTTTTATTTTTAACTGGCTTGATTGCAGTGAGAGTTTGTTAGAATTATTTAACATGGCAATCTAACATTTCAATGTTCTCAGTTAGGTTTTTAAGTTGAAAAGATTGAGGATATAGCTCACACTGTATCTTAGGTGCTACCATTGCTTGGCTAAGGACACTTGCATTCAGTATGAAATGAGAGAGCAGTCTGATGTACACTGGAACTAAACTGGTTAACAAAATGTAACATCTCTTACCATCTTGCTTCCTTTCTCCTGGCAATGATCTTGTCACTCCCTGTCGTGTTCTTTTTCATGTATTAGTTACTCACTCCTGGTCTCTTTAATTTCCATTAGATACAACAGTTTTCTGTTCTGAGCAGTGCATAATGATGCATTAGAAAAAGATAAAAACTGGTTTTAAATGAAAGTTTTGACAATGCAAAAATTGTTAAAGATCCTAAAATTAGTGTCTATATTTTATTGTACACCAGAGAGTTTGTAGTGTCCTTTCAGATTACTCAAAAATAATTACAGAGAAGTTCTATATCATATATAGTACTTATGTCTATATATATATGTATATATATACACACACACACACCATAGGTCAAGTACTTAGGATAAAATGTTTATTTCTTTCAGAGGCTATGTTATATTGTCATGAAAACTGAACAGTGTTAATGAATCTTTTCCAGATTCTTAAAGACACAGTCTTTGGCAGAGCCTAAAAAGTCACTGCATGTAGCTTCAGTTGGAAACATGGAGGCATGGACTGATGTTTGTGTGTATGTTTGAGGATGTAATATATCTAAAAACCTATGTGAACACATCACCTGCCGACTAAACTGTCTCCATATTGGTTTATTATAACATTCCCAATCTTAGAGCAGCATCAAAAACCCACCATTGAAAAATCAAGTTACCAAATAAATATTTCCTCTTTCTCCTTTTCACCATTCAAATGTAAAATTTCCTCCAAAATCATGGCCGGAAGCCCATGTTTTAGCCCCAACCCAGTGATAGCACTTCCTTACATGAGAAATGGCATAACCTTAAAAGATCAATGTCTTGTTTCATTGTGGATGTAGGAACAGAAACCTTATATTTATAACCTTAAAGAGAAGGGACAATTCTAAGCTTTCCAGTAGAACCCAGCTCTCATTTCTAGTCCTAGAAGAAAATAACCGTTTCTTCTTGAACCTCTTGATGCCAAAAATTCTATCTTGCCTGCCTGTCTAATGCAGAAAGCTGTAAGAAGGGCTGGTTGAAAAAGGATTGCATAGTTTTCAGTTCTCAGAGCGCAAGAAGGAGTCATTCAATTCTTAGTGTGGGATTTTATTGTTATTTTTAAGGCCATGATTTCATGCAAGAATGTACTTTTTCTTAAAGATAATTATTGAAATCACATGTGAACAAGCAGTTCATTATAGATGGAAATTTTAACAACCAAAAATTCACAGTGTTTTGTTTTAATCTTAATTTATTAGGCTAATTACTGTAGTGTTGAGATAGATCTATACAGGAAATATACTAATTTTGTATTGCATTCAGCATCCTACCTTTCTTTTTTTCAGTATTTTGCTTATTATGGTGACTGATTTAAAAGTTCACATATTTATCCAAAATATGACCACAACATGCTCTTTCTCCCTCTATAATAGTCCTGTGTTTAGTGTTGCAGCATCTTAAATTGAAATAATTTAAGTGTAGAAAAATAACTTAGTTATTTTCTTCCATCACTCTCCTTTATTTATTAATATTAAGTGCTGTACAGATATGTAGTAAACGACCATCCTGCCCCAAAGAGTTCACAGTTTGAAAAATAAAGACATAAGTCAAAAGATAAATATTATTTTAATTAAATTGTTACTATATTTTCTTTGGAAGCGGGAGCCAAAGATGGACAGAGTAAACTATAAGGGCTGTACTGTGTGAAACTCTGTAAGAACAAAATTAAAATTTTGCAGACGATCGTCTAAGATTATCAAGGGCATTTGGTACTAAATACTATTCTTTTTTTCTGCTTGCTTACTGCAATATGTAGAGAAAAGTAAATTGCAGTAGCATTTTTTCATTTAGTTTACTGAAATGACAGTGTCTTTCTGGCTTTTAGCAGAAAGAAATTCATTATATTAATAATTTGCTTCTTCTGAAGCTCCCATTAAATGTAAAGTGATAGGCTTTTCCAGTACCACTTGCATAGTAAGAATAATGTCATGGTATTTATATTTGAACATAAAGTGCAGAGTTTCTGGAGGTGCTATATTTGAAGGGAGTAATTTCTCAAGTCTGGAACATTACTGGAACTGTTCAGTAACATCAGACTTCTGTGCATGGAAACATTTCTTCCAAATTACTGCACAAGATCTGCAAATCCTTATCATAGCAAACTGCATGTAATGGAGAAATCTAAAATGCTGTGTATAATTTCTCATCTGATCAAATTATTCTCCCAGAGGAATCTGACTTTGATCAAATAATACAATTAAGATATTAAATCTTAAAATCTTGTAGTGGATCAATTATTAGATCACCTCTACTATGGTAATTGAACTTTATTTTCCTTTGCTGTGTGTGTAATGAATTCTGCTGGCATAAAAGAATAGGCCGTATTTTATCAGCATGCCCTTTACTACTTGTAAGCATATCACGTGAACTAAAACCCAGGTCATTAGCAAGCTCATTTTGTTTAAAGCAAAACTCATGTGCTTAGTGACTATAATTAAAATCAATAAAGTAATCACACAGAATAGACAGGCTCAGTCTAAAAGGGATAAATAAGGCAGGTAAGCCTCTTCCTGGTCAACAGTTGCAAAACTGGGTGTGTTGTTTATGTAAATCAACTGCCTGCTGCCCAAATCTCAATTCTCTTCTGCTCAAGCCTACAAGAGAAGAAATTACTACCATGCCAGAGTTATAGTAATCCCTGTGTTTGGCTCCAGTCAAGTGGGTAGGAGTGAGATCTATGGTGCCTTTTGTTTTTTTTTCCCTTTAAAAAAAAAAAAAAGAAAACACTTATACTTGTCTGTCCTCAAGGGCAGATGAGGGAGTTCCCATACCTGATGATCTACTGTGAAATGGAAGAAGGTGCTCCATTGCTGTTTTGATTCAGAGGGAGGATCTTTCTTCTCACCTCAATCAGTATGGTGGGGAAGAAGGATGGACAGCTCTGTAATTTAATTAAATTATCACACTTGAAGAATAATCTGTGTTCTGCTGTCCTTCTAACAACCCTTCCTGACAGACTCAAAAAGAGAACACACCCATATGCCATACCAAGATGTTCAAAAGGTAGTTAATTGTTAAATGGAGAAATGACAGAATCTCTACTCGAAGAATGGTGTGTATGTGGCTTTGGTGGCCATGCCAGGTTAAAATTGACAGGCTGTTTCCTGTGGACAAGCCTATGACATTTGCATAAGGAGAAACATGGTAAAAGAAGAAAGTCTTAATAGATTGCTAAACAGGCACTGGCCCAAATTTACCGTGGAAACGTGTAGATGAAAAATGGCTATATACAGACAACATGGGTCATGTAAAGTTGATAAGACCACTGAGATAGAGGAATAAAGTTATCTTCAGAGTTTCTAAACTATTTCAGATTGATATTTCCCTCATGCAGACTCTTCCATGCTGCAAGTGAAGAGCTGGATAGGAATTCTACTCCTCTGGAGTTTATGAGCTTTACAGTAGGTGAGCTTTTATTGTACAGAGCTTAGAATTTGTGATGAAGTAGTCACTCTCCTAGTTATTATTCCCCTCATAAATTAATTAGTTTGTTTATTAATAAAGAAATCTGGAATATTTAAGAGATCTGAAATAAGAAACAGAAAATGAGGAAGGCAGAAACAAAAGACATTTGGGCCTGATTTATTTTTATTATTAGTACCCAGAAATGTCCATTATGGGGCCTGGTGACAGCGAGTATAGTTCAGGAAGGACATCATCTCAGCAGCCTTCAGTGGCTGGCATGGAGTTCTTACTAAAATGTATACCTGCCTTCCTCCAGCAAAATCTGTGGAGAGCAAAGATGGTACTGTGACCTATTGTCCAATAGGGATAAATACTTCTGCTAGAACAGCGGACACTGCAGGTGTAGGAGCTGCAATTTATACATAGTTTGCACATATCTGGTTGACTCAAGCTCAGATGTATAGAAATGGAAGTTCCAAAATGTCCTTGTGAAATTTTCTGCTTTTTCTTCACTTATTCAAGCACAACCCAAAGACACAATCTGAGAATTTTCATATTGGTCAGGAGAATACATATAATGAGCATGGTATTGCAGGCAATTCATGTTCCTCTGCACTAAAGCAGAATTTGTGTGTCTCATTTTAATTCAAAGGCTTTCACATCATTAATTCTTTTAGTCCTGTTCTGTGTTATCAAACTGTCAAGTTCACAGCTTCCTATCTGATCCTTCTTTTTTATTGTATTTTAGACACTTTAAAAAACACCTTTTTTGTGTGTGATTTAGTCGTCTTTGTAATTAAATGTAATGATTAGAATATCTTTTCTATTACTGTGGACTTTTCCTTTTAAATGTGCTACTTTGGTTCTGAGCTCCTTTTTCTACCCTTTTCTATCCTTTGTTCCTGTCACTTTCAAATAAAGCAAATGCTAACTTTCAGAACTACATGATAGATTTATCATGCACCTTTTTCCAAAACTCTGAGCAGCTTCATTCAGACAGATGCCATTTAAAACAAAAGTCTGCTAGATGGATATTTCTTTCTTGTCCCATTTCCACCCTGCTTTCCTTCCCTTCCCAAAAAAATCTGAGCTGTAGGATGTGAAAATTTAAGTTTGCACTAAAAGCATGTGTAAAGTCTTGTAAAGTGTAAAGTGTTGAGGTTTTGTTTAGCTCAACGTAGATGTCGGTCAGGATAAGAGTGTGTGCTTTTGTATAAATGTAGTTCCCTTCATATATCTTTGAATGTCTGTAAGCTAATTAGTATGTCTGCATAATCATGTTATTAATCATAGTTCTTCAAAATCTTCTGGAATCTATTACCTTCCTCCAGAGTGCACCACCACCTATAAGAAAAACATGGAGCGTACATATTTTCATATAGCAAGACATTCAACTTTAGTTTTAGTTTTGCATTCCCTTATCTTCTATTGTGGTCAATGAACTCTAATAAAGCTAAGTAATCCTGGTTGTATAACTACTGCCACATGATGTAAACAATGGGTCTGTAAACTATAAATCCATGGTAAATTTCTAGCTACTGTATGAAACACTCCTTTGTCGTATTTCACTGCAGTTTATCATTATCTTCAACTGGGTCATTGCGTTCAATTTAGTTGCATCGAGAACAAATGAAAATATCATGAGACTGATGTTACTTCTTACTATATTTCAAATCTGGTAAACAGGTTAATGGTGCATTCTTAAGGCTGTTCATTTTAAAATGCATATTACTCTTGATTTCTTAAGTAGAACCCTGACTTTTTGCATTCCTTCAAAAAAAAATCCCTTATTAGTAGGTTCTGAGGTAGGATGTATGTGATGATGGTGGTGGTGGAGAATCTTAATATATAAAACACTTTCCTTCCCAGTTGTTTCTGGTTTCTGTAATGGAGCCCTCTGGGTGATAAGACTTCTGAGCAATTGTTGCTTAAAGGAAATTCAGAAAATTTTTTTGGTCAGTTTTCTGTTTTCCCTTTTATCAGCATTATGGCTCTTTCCACATGGATGTATTGAATGTTTATGTTGGTAGCTATTTCAAAAGGTATCAGTTTGGAAATTCTGGTATCTGGGCTCTGTAGTGTACTTCTTCAAATGGTACATATTGTGTGAGACTCCTTTTTTGGAAAAATAGCTTCTTGTCTGAAACTGAGAAATGGTATAAATGCATAATTTTGCAATTTGGCCAATAAGAATTTGTTTCATTAATCAGATTAAGAAATAATTTATTGTTAAATAAATTTATTTATATACTTTATTTAATAATTAAATATTATTTATAAATAATAATTTATAACTATTGTTATATCACCAGGGAAGACTGAATCCTTTATTACATCACTGGGACAAAACACTCACTTCCATCTCTAAAAAGAGAAGGCGTTTCAGACTTCAGATGTGTGGCATTTTAGATACAGGAAAGTTATAAGTAACTTGCAGAGGTTTTTGTCTTTGTTTTGTTATGAATAACTTGGCTGTACAGGCAGAGGTACACAAAAAAGGGATCCTAATACCAGTTTTATAAAATGTTAAAAAGAAAGCCTTTTATTTTCATTGGAATGTGGCTTTAATTTATTTTTAAAAAATAAAGATTTTTAATATTTACTCAGAAAGTTTTGTAATACATGTATGATTATGATTATTAAATTGCCTTTGATCCTCCTATGCCAGTCCAGGTGCTTAGGTATTGTTCTATCTGATAGATTTTATGTAGCAGTAGATAAAATCTTCTCAGTGATTTCATCTGCTATATAAAAAGCTATGCTGGCTCACCAAAGGCAGCTGGTGTTGTCTCCAGTTGGTGAAGGGATTTACCCTCTCACATGAGACTGAAAAGAATGATTTAAAAGTAAGTTTGGAAGGGCTAGATTTGTATAGGTAAAAGTAGGTAAACATTGATTTAATAGATTTCAGAGATGTAGGACTGGAAGGCACTTCAATAAGTCATCTAATCAAGTCCCCTGCTCCGAGGCAGGACTAAGTATTTTCAAACCATCCCTGATAGGTGTTTCTGTTATATGTTCTTAAAAACCTTCAGTGATGGAGATTCCATAGCCTCTCTAGGTAACTTATTTCAGTGCTTACCTACCCTTACAGTTAGGAATTTTTTCTAATGTCTAACCGAAATCTCTCCTGCTTCAATTATATCCATTACTTTTTTCATGTTCTCAGTGATTAAGGAGAAGAATTTATCACCATCCTCTTTATAATAACCTTTTGCATCCTGGAAGACAGTTATCATGTTCTCCCTCAGTTTTATCCAGACTAAAGAAAGCAAATTTTCTGGATCTTTCTTTGTAGGTCCTGTTTTTTAGACCTGTAAGCATTTTTGTTGCTCTCTTCTGGCCTTTCTCCAACTTGTCCATATCTTTTCCAAAGTGTGTTGACCAAAACTGTACACAATACTCGAGTGGAGGCCTTATCAGTATTGATTAGAGTGGAAGAATTCCTTCTTGTGTCTTTTTTACAACCATCTAATATATCCCAGAATTAAGTTATCTTTTTTTTTTCTGCAATTTAGTTTGTAAACCACTATAACCCCAGATTCTTTTTGGTAATACTTCACTGTAGGTAGTGTAGCCTGGTGCTCTCTGGCCCTCACATCGGGCAGGGCTGATAAAGAATCTATAGGCCCTGGCCTTCCAACAGGTGGGCTAGCAACAGGTGGGCTAGCAACAGGTGGGCTAGCAAGCCCCCAGCCCTCATGCTGGGTGAGGCAGGCGAAGGTAGTTTGTAGCCCCCGGCCCTCGAGTAGGGTGGGGCAGGCCAAAACAGTCTGTAGCCCCTGGCCCTCGAGCAGGGTTCATCAGCAGAAGGCAGCTCCTCTAGGTTCCAGGGTCCCAGTGAGTCTTCTGGTATACTGGGCTCAGGTCGTTGCAGTGTATCCTCAGTGTTGGGCATCTCCTCCAGGTCAGGGCCAGCGTCGGGAGGTTTCTCCCATTCAGTGGCCTCAGGTAGCTCTTACCAGTCACTCAGGCCCATCGGCCCTATCCAGTCATTCGGGCCTGGTCTTGACTAAAGTCAAGATGTGTCACATCTGCTGCTTTCCCCCCTAATCGAAGTCTTGTTACCTTCCAAAAAAATGGAAATTAGGTTGGTTTGACATGATTTGTTCTTGACAAATCCATGTTGACTGTTACTTATTAACTTATTATCTTTGCTCCATTATCTGAAGTTAAGCTTATTGGTCTATAATTCTTTGAGATGTCCTTATTCTCCTTTTTATAGATAGGTACTATATTTGCCCTTTTCCAGTCTTCTGGGATCTTTCCTGTCCTCCATGACTTCTCAAAGATAATCACTAATGGCTCAGAATTTTCCTCAACTAGTTCTTTAAGAATTCTAGGATATATTTTGTCAGGTCCATCTGACCTAAGACATCTAACTTTTCTATGTAATTAGAAATTAATAAGTAAATAATTGTTTTAGCTTCAGATCCTAACCCATTTACACTGATGTACAATACGTTAGTCTTCTGCTGACTGCTAACCTTTTTAGTAAAAACTGGAATAAAAACAGGCATTTAACACTTCAGCCATTGTTGAATTTTTTGTTATTGTCTTTCCCTCCTCATTGAGGGAATGGTCTTTCACTCCTCATTGAGTAATGGGTTCTTGGTCATCTTCTTGCTTCTGATGTATTTGTAAAATCTTTTCTTGCTACCCTTATATCTCTAGCTAGTTTAATCTCATGTTGTGCCTTGGCCTTTCTAATTTTGTTTCTACATGCCTGTATTTTGTTTTATATATATATATATATATATTCATCCTTCATAATTTAATCTAGTTTCCACTTTTTGCATGACTCTTTTTTGAGTTCCAGGTCATTAAAGATTACTTGGTTAAGCATTGTGATTTCTTACCATACTTCCTATCTTTCCTATGCATTGGGATAGTTTCCTCTTGTGCCTTTAATACTGTCTCTTTAAAAAACTACCAATTCTCCTGAACTCTTTTTTCCCATTAGACTTGCTTCCCCCAGGATCTTAGCTACCAATTCTTTGAGTTTGCTAAAGTCTGACTTCTTGAAGTCCATTTTCTTTATTTTCCTGTTTTTGCTCCTTCCACTCCTTACAGTTATGAACTTTTTACAATTCATGATTACTTTCACCCAGGTTACCTTCCATCATCAAATTTTCAACCAGTTCCTCCCTGTTTGTCAGCATCAAATCTAGAATAGCTTTTTCCTACTCATTTTCTCCATCTTCCATAATAAAAATTTGTCTGCAATGCGTTCCAAGAATTTGTTGAATAATCTGCACTCTGCTGTATTGTTTTCCCAATAGATGTCTGGGTAATTAAAGTCCCCTATCACCACCAAGAAAGAAAATGTCATGGGCCGCAGTCCTCTTCCATGACTTATCCCCACCAGTTCCATTCATATGCTTAAAACACTAGTGTCAGTTATGTTATTTCATAATGCTTGTTATGCTATTTGTATATTTGCCATTCAGTTTTGCTCAATAACATGCATGTAAACTGCATACCTGAAATAAATTTCTGTAATTAAAAAAAAAATCACCACCAAGTCCTGTGTTTTGGATGATTTCGTCAGTTATAAATTTTTTTTTAAAAAATGCCTTGACCACATCTATTTCCTTGTCAGGTAGTCAGTAGTAAACCCCTACCATGACATCACTTTTATTTTTACCCTTTTTATCCTTGCTCAGAAACTTTCAACATGTCTACTTCCCACATGCATCATGACCTCAGTGCTAGTGTATACACCTTTGATATACAAGGTAACACTTCCTCGTTTTTTTTCCCTGCCTGTGCTTCCTGAACAAGCTGTACCCTTCTATACCAATATTCCTCATCCCCTGTTGCCATGCAGCATACTGTTTTTCTCTGTATATGGTGGTTTGGGAGCAGGGATGGATCACTGCCTGCTGCCAGAAGTAGCCAACAGTCAACTTCTTCTCTGTAAAATAATCATTTCCTCCTCTCCTGGTGGTGCTACTGCAATCCTCTTCAGATGGATTGCTTCCCCAGATTTGGAGATATCCCTATGAATATTTTTGATGACTTCCTCATGTGCACATACGATCCTCAGTTTAGATACCTCCACCTGCTTCTTGAGAGGTACTACAAGGAGGCCCTTCACATCCTGGATGGTCTCTCCAGCTTGGCTTTCTGTAATTGGGAGCTCTGGGCCACAATATCTGCAAATCCACACCAGCACCTGGCTAGAGTCATCCAAGGTCAAGCTGTCTGTCTGGACACAGGTGCAGGAGCCAAGAGCACTGTTGGCATTGGTGACATGGCCTTTCCAAACCATTGTGGTGTTATTCTTTCTCCCTCCCTCTCGAAACTTCCCTGTTTTTTAGCTTCCCTTGGTTATTTAGTGTCTGGCTTTTAAGCCCTTCCCTCCTAGATCAGCCCTTCTTCCTTCGTAACACACAGGGGAAGGGTGATCAAAGGAGATCAAAGTTCAAAAGAACAGGTTACTAGAGCCCTGCTAGAGCACACTCAGCTAGCATGTAGTAGGTCTCAGACCACCACGCCCCACAGTTCCCAAACATGTCTGGACACTTCAGTGTTGTATCTGAAAAGCTGGTTAGTGGGTGTTTCCCAGCTCACATGTTGTAGTAACATATCCAGTAATATTTCATAACATCACATACCATGATATCACATATAATTTGCCAGATTATTAATGTTTAGCAGATCAAGACTTAGAAAAATACCACACAAAACATATTTTGTGCAGAACAATAATTATAGGACAGTGATGAACATGGGGTTTCTGTGATGTTCTTTCAGATGCAGAGTGTCATACAACTATAAAGCTTTACATTTTTTAATCTCAATGTTTATTGTCATTAAATAATTCTGACCTCGCCAGAATTTCCTGCAATTACAAAAATTTAAAAAGAGAAAAAGCATAAAACCCATTATTTTGCACAACTGTAAAAAGTTAATTTGATAAAAAAAAATGCGTAAAATAAAAATTGATATTATAGAATCATAGAAATGTAGACTGAACAGGACCTCGATAAGTCATCTAATCTAGACCCCTGAACTGTGGCAGAATTCAGTGGGATCTAGACCATCCCTCTATCAACATTATATATATATTAAAAAAATGAATTCTGCCAAGCTTACCTAAGACTCAGAAATCCTTATAGGATTAGGACACACACAATGTGTGGCTGGCTCCAGTGAATTAGTGACAGCCCTAAGGCTGGCCATATCACCATCTAATAGGTCACCTGCTGAGGAGTTCTGCATGTCTGATTTTCACAGGTCCCTCAGAGAGCTCTGCAGAGATTGATGCTGAGATAAATTGCATCTAGCTTATTCAGGCAGCCCCTAAAAGATCCATTTCCTAGAAGAGACCAACCTTACTCTTATGCACCCTGCTGCTTTGTGGAATCCACAAGTCAGAGTTAGGTATCCAGGCTCCCTATACAATTCATAGGGAAATATGAATATCTAAGAACATGATCTACAGCTGGGAACCCTTTACTGGAGTCATGCGCCTAAGGCATTTCTTGCAAGAAAGGCATGTGCTTCTGCCAAACTCCACACAAAATTCCCAAAGCTGGCACGACAGGGGTAGGAAGATCACCCTCTCCTGTTATAACAGGTCCAGTGGTTAGGGTACTTACTTGGGATGTGGGATATCCTGGTTCAATTTCTTCTTCTGGGTGATGAGAAAAATGGATTTTAAACTGGGTTTCCCTACCACTGGATGTGGCTTTAACCACTGGACTATTCTGTCTCTGGTTCAATACATATTTAATTATTTATACACAGTGGAACAGCATGAGGAGAGATTGAAAAAGATCTACATTAGAATGTCCCAGAACCCAGTGGTCAAGGCAATCACCTGAGTGTTGGGAAATCTGTGTTGAAATCCCTTGTTATTAGACAGAGGGAGAATTGAACAGATGGCTGTGATGGACATTCTTCTACATCCCAGGTAAGTTCTTTAAGCACTGGCCTAAAGGGTATGGGAGTCAGCCTTCTCCAAGCCATTTCTTGTGGTATTAAGCTTGTGCGGTGAATAACCACAGGATTGGGTTTTGCCTGCAAGGTAGACAGGGCAATGCCTAATTTCACCTGGTCTGAGATTCCTACTGGGGCTTAAGTGCCCAGGCACCCAGTCTGAAATGTTGTGTGCATACCTAGCTGCAGAAACTTAGATACCTGTGGTATCTTCATGATGCAGATTTAGGGACCAAGGGTTTTTGGGTGCCTCCAGAGTTAAATGAAATCTGAGTGGGGGTTCTGAGGATCTCAGAGGTACCAAAATTTAGCATTTAGGCACCTAAAGTGAGAGTTAGATGCCTAAGTCCTTGTGGATCTGAGCTTTAAAGATTTCCTTGACTTACTGAATGTCAGTCTTTTCTAAGACAGTGACTCTGGTAATGTAATTTATTATTTCTCCATGAAAGACCCTTCATTCCTATGCCTCCTGCACCCAAACACTTCCCCAACTAGAGCGCTTAGTTGAAAGTACTCAGTGATGTACAATTTGTCAATGATTGTTTTCAGCAATGATTATTTCTGATGATGGATGCTTTCACTGTGCTCTCCAGACAGCTCGGCTGTGTGGGCCACGGAAGTTATGCCTCTGTCTGGGTGTTCTCGTTCAAAATTGTCATCCCCTGCCTTTGCATGCCAGGGAAATGGGAAGCTTGTAGTCAGCTTCAGCAATTCCTCTTCTTAGTTCCTTGGACCTCAGATGTTGTTCTGTTTTCTCGGAAGGCTATCTACCCAGCCTGTACTTCTGTGCTCTTTGGCTGCAAATGGGACTCTGGTTTTGGCTCCCTGACCACCCTTCCCTGCCACTTAATTAGAAAAGAGGTGTGAATGTGCACTGTAATCCAATTAATTTTCCTTTCAGGAGAAAGGTATAGAGCAAGAAGCAACTAAAGGCAAATTTCAGCTGAACAGGGAGACAGAAATTGAACTGCGGGGCATCTGAAGCAGTAAAATGGTTGAATTATGTAGCAAATATCTTGAATTCTGTGGTATCCTGGAGAATTCCATGATCACAAAATCAGAGTCCGTGGAACTATAAATGAAATGGTGAGGTCAGTACACATTTTTCAGAACCTTTTAGGAAGGGTTCAGATGGTTGTGTTGGACTGTTGTTCATCTTCTCTGAAGATCTCACATTCAGGTCCCATCTTTTCACTTTTTCTATTCAATATATAGAAAAAGCCCCTGATTGTAAATGCTTGGGACTTCTGGACTTCATTATGATAACAATCCTCTCTACAGTATGTCTCATTCTCACTGAACCCTGATTGTGCAGTCTCTGCTTTCCGAGGGATTTTCTGAGATAGTAATTCAATCCAGAACCCTATCCAGATGGTATTCTTGGGAATAGAAAATGACTTGAGGGCATGATAGGATTTATCCACTTCTCTTTTATTTAAAAGGGTGCTTTCCTCTTTTTTCTTAATATTTAGCCATTTTATTTTATCCTTTCTGCTTCTAGATTTTCAGATGATTGTAGTGGCTTTTCACTGTTTTTACCCTCTTTGGCAGGAGAGGTTGCCACCTTAAATCTCTGATGCCGAGATTGGCCTAGTTAGCTATGCCTTGGTCATATTCAAGCTGGGATACATGCACTTTAATTAGTGCTAGTTTTGAAGTCCATCAAGAAGCTTCAACTAGTGCCGGATGATATTAGCATATTACATACAGTTCATTTCAAAGTCTGGGTTATTTGTAAAATCTAAATAGGCTGGAATATGGGTAATTAAAGATCACTTCTTATTTGCTCTGTTGTGGCAGTGCCACTGAGGGGGAGGAAGGAACTTTTGCTCTCAGTCTCAGTGGTTCCAGCTCTTGAGTTGGAAAATAAATTTTAGCTGAGGGATCTGAGCTCTGGAATTCACTTCTCGTAGTCTACCACAGCTATTTGGAAATCTTTAGGATGAATGAAAGGTACATTTTAATTGCTTTGGCTTCTTTTATTTTGGTTTGCATGTTCTGTTTTTGGATTTTTAATTTATTTGCTGAGCACTGTCATTTTTTTCTATTCTATATAATACAGGGAGGAAGACATGGTCTCTTATTCAACGAGATTACAAATGCAACTGGACAGATAAAATAATTCAGTCACATAACACACTGGTTGATCAGATGAATATCTGATTTCATACAGTTGTGTGTGTGTTTCGCCCAGAAGAAGGGTTTATAGCTAAAGAATTTAGCAGAGGACATATCTGAGTGGTGTATTAGAGAAAAGAGTTATTTTAAGAGGAGTTTTGTGTTTCATGCTCACTAAGTTTTTCAACTAAAATGTCATAAGGAAAGTTTTTAACACAGTGAGTTAGTGCATGTGTGCTGTAGCATTAATTATGTAGCAAATAAAGACATAACTCCTTTAAAAAGTTGCCAAAAATGGATTTACTTAACTCTGAACTGTGGCATCTATCAGGTAAATAATCAGATCATTATTTCATCATTGCATCAGATATGAAGCTCATCCTTTTGGTCAATCAACATGGTATGTATTAAGGATGAATTGTCAGCTATACCTTTGAATTTTTCCATGTGTCATCATATCCTCAACTTAATTAACCTTTTTTTGATCTGTGAATTCTAATAATCTTTCTTTATGGAAAATGTACTACACAAAGTAGACTAAAACTAAATCAGTGAGAGTTGAATATAGCTTTACATCTTAAAACACAGGGCTCAGCTGTGGCTTTGCAGTGAGCCCTAGGGGTGGCATGCTGTTGCATAGCCTATAGAGTAGCCTAGGGAAAGAATTATGATTAACCGAGTAACAGTCTTCGTCCTAATCACTCCACTTGTCTAGATAATGAATATAATGTGTGGAATCTGGAGCAAACACAGTATATGCTTGAGATGGTGGTGTAGCTGTGTCACAAGGTGTGTTTGGAAGAGAAAGAGCCAAGATTCTGCCCATTCCTAAATCATCCTGCTCACCAGCTGGTGTCCAGTGTCAGGCACTGTCACCTTGAGGTATGCTTATTTGTTAGGGTTACCTTCCTGGAAGAGGGTGTGTGATTCTGTTAATGTGCTTCTTGTGTTCCTTGTGTGTTCATATGGCTACAAGTCCCCATTTCACATATTTCTAGTTATTACCCTATATCTCAAGTCCTTATATGTGTTGCTATCTTTCTATATTAAGATTATCTTCAAAGGACAGTTACTGTCACTGCTCAAATAGCCAAAAAAGCAGCACAAAGCATTTCAGTCATTGCTCTAAGCTTCTTATCATTACAGCACAACCAAACTCCTACTCAGATGGAGATGGAATGTCAAGTTAGAACTTATGTTCCTTCTATTTTGTTATGCCACATACCGTCCCAAGGCCAATAAAGAAACATAGGCAATGCTTGCCTATTTTCCTGCTTCCTTTCAGGTTATGCCTTGTACAAATACCAACAATTATGTCACTTTGTACCAAGTTTGTGTTCGGATATTAGGTATGAAATCTGAATCAATATCCTTTTCTGTTATGTCTTTTCTTTATTTATGTATTTTAGTCCCATATTTGTTGAATTTTATTTTCATATAAGGTAGCCTGGAAAACATATGAGAGTATTCTTCTTTTAATCTTGTCTCATGGGTTAGAGCTAAAAATAGGTAATGGCCATGGAATACATGCCTTTCAACTCTGATTCTCTGGGTTGATTTCAGGCTACTAATGAAAGAAAGTGATCACCACGTGATGTATAATTAGTGCTTTAGATAACATTAGTTTGATATTAGACACAGCACAAGAATTTACCTAGCAGTTGGTGCTCATTGGTGTGTGTTTGCATAATCAGAGCATATTGCCAGGATTAAACCTGCATTGAATGTACTTCTCTTAAGGTAGCTCTGACACTTCCCTCTTCTGGTCACACAGTACTAGATCAGTGTGAAGAAATTCTGTCTGCTTTTTTCTGTGTTGTCTTTTTTGCAAGTAAATAAGAGTTTTCAGACAGTCAATCTTTAACAAGTGTTACTTTCACTTTCACAGTTACAAATATAAATGCAGCGACTGTCTCCAGATAAACCTTCATGCCTGAAGAAAACACAATAAAACTTTGATTTCTTATTTTTTTCTTTACTTGTTTCACCCCAAAGTTCTGATATTTGGCTGCCTTCACCAATGGTTATTTAGGCTTGATTGTTTTCTTTTGACTTTGTTGTTAGTTTGGTCCTTTAACCTGACAAGAGAATAAAAGAAACGCACAGATCTAATAAAACAGACCAGCCAAAAGAGCTTCCTAGGATAGTGTTTGTTGCAAGGGTTTGTTGCATTTTTTAGATATGCACCTTATAATATGATGCAAATTAGTTTTTTGATACACATCTGTTGAAAAAAAGAAAGGATTGAACATCCTGGGAGATAAAACAAGAGTATAATACTGATTTGGAAGGATGGAGGACAACCTTCACTAAATGAAAATGGATTGTGTGAAGAAAAGCCAAACAGGATAAGCAATTTGTGAATTACAATCTTGTTTTAAATGTAGCAGATGTTTTATTGATTTATGATTGCAACATCCAGGAAAAGAATTAACTCAAGCTTATTAAAATAAGCCAGTTCTCCCTCTAGATAGTTAACTAGAAATTTAGTTCTCATCTCTTACAGCCTGTGAAATTTGTTAACTAGGTCTAGGTGATATAGATTTATACTATCACTAGGTCTGTTCCCTTTAGTGACAAGGTTGAAATTCAAGGGCATTCATTAAATTTAACATATTTTAACATGATTTTCATAAATTTAAAATATTATACATACATGTTGTTTGCATGTCCTTCAACTTTTCATGAGTTTTATATATAATAATACAAACATTAGGATCATGAATAAATAAGTAAATGCATAGATCTACAGAACGGAAAATAAATTAGTGCAAAATATATAGTTAAGCACTCAATAAATAAACAATTATATAATATATATAATATAATAATTATTAATTATATAATATATTAATATATTATATAATATATTATATAATATATATCAATTATGTAATATATTATGTAATATAATAAAAATAAACAATTTAAAAAAGGTTCATTTGTAAACTTGTGAGATCTTAAAAATAAGTTCCTATTTGCTCTACATGCATATTAGAGGTCCCAAAGCAGTTTTTATTTGCTTGTTTTAAATTATAGTAGGTGTTTGCTCCTGTGTTCTTGGTTAAAAGTTCTCCTCTTCTTGTTGTGCAAAATGTTGCATGCTAATAGGTTACTCCCATTAACTTTAGTGGAGTTAAACTGTGTGTATATATGTAATGTACAATGTTGTATTTATATCGGAGTGTGTATGTGTATATAAAATATGAATTAAGGTTTTAAAATGTGTATCAATTTTGTATTTGTTAACTCTTTGTGATTCTCTTAATAAGAGGAAAGATAGTTCTGTAGCTAAAGCATACCAGATTAGGGTTCTGTTCCCAAAACTGCCAAAAATGTCTTTTTTGATGTCTTCAAACCATTGAGTTTGTGTCTCTCCATCTATAACATGGGGATAATAATACTTTACCACAAAGAGTGGTTTTCAGGTGCTAAACTGATTAACGTTTGTAAATGATTCTTCAGCAGAAGGTCCTATAAATATGCAAATAGCCAAAATCAGTATCAATATTGCTAGAGAACTTTAAGCTTGTGTATTGAATTGAGTGAGAAAAAGTGAGTCAGCAGGGGGCAGTGTGATTTGTTTGCTGCAGGGGAATCTGCTGCAGTTTTACTGTCTCTTGACTGCAGAGTGATAGCTCTATCAGGAAGGAAACTTTCCAGGAACATTTGGAGACAGGTGGTAGAGCTGGGGTTTCCAAGGTTTCCTGGGTGCTACTGGGTGCTTGATTAAAGAGTAACAGAACTCATGTATATAGTGCAGATAAAGACCCATACATCATATAAATAAACAAATGACACCCAATTCAATGATCAAACATTTCCATGATGGAAACTGAACTGTTGCAAGGTTCTGAAATCAACCATTGCTTGGCCATGCGGTGACAATGTTATGTTTATTATTGCGCCACATTATTCCAGATGAGACTCTTCTGTGAACAATAGCATAGAATTGACAATATAAGCTTGTAGAATGATCATAGCTCTCTTAAAATCAATGTTAAATTGTGCAGAAGTAAAGAAAACATGATAAAGCTCATACTGGTAGATAAAGTTTTTTTTTGACAATAGTAGTTGGCCACATGCTTCTATCCTGCGTGGCTTATATATATGGGATATACTCAAAGGACTAATTCTTCAGTCTGTCAGAGTTCTGCTGTGAAGTAGTTCTTGAACTATGTGTGTCTGGCAGAGGATAGGGGAGGGAGGCAGAATTCTGGTTGCTTGTTCCTGATCCTCAGTTTTCTGTCCCCAACAGAATTTAGAATAGCAGAGTATATATGTGACAATTTCACGGTAACTACCACTTGTATTCCTCCTCCGTGATCCCTGTTAATTACTTCCAGCTACCTTGGGTAGAGCCTTACAATTTTCTTCAGAGTTTTTTCAGGCTTCACAGTTCCCAGGCTACCCTGTGATATTCCTAGAAAGCCAAGCTGTCTAGACAAGCTGGTGTCTGTGCTTTGTTTTTTTTCTTCAGCTATACACAGTGTAATTGTCTACAATTACAAGTTACCACCCAGTTTTTTCCAAGCAAGCACATTTATTCCTAAAATGAAATCATTACAGAGAAAACATATTAAAAATTTTTTTTAAAAAAAAATGCATGCTAAAAAACTTACCAGAGATGACCCAAACTCCAAACTTGGGCTTTTGTAGGGGTTGGTCTTTCAAAACCCAAAAGTGGGATGTTCCCTTGGTTAAAAGTTCATAACTGTCTCATGTTCAGAACCAGAACCCAGACTGGATGATTTAGCTGTTTCTTTATATAGCTCACACCTTTGATCTCCAATCTCTGGTATCTGGTAATAAACAGATAATCACTTTTTTCTTCAGGGCTTCACTTCAAAAGGCTGGGATTTTACATAACCAAAGGTGGAGAATTTGCATAAACTTGTCTGTAGGAATTCCCCAGGAAATCGATTTAACATTTATGGTCCCAAAAGTCCATTCTTGTCTGTCACATTTGCAGTATAGTCTTTTGACTCAAGTATCAATCTGCCTCATAGAATGGTTACTTAAAATCCTGGCCCAATAATACATATTCTATTCATTTAATATAATTGACCCCAGAAATATTTTGCCTTCTATGATGAGATGACTGGCTCTGTGGACGTCAGGAAAGCAGTAGACGTGATATACCTTGACTTTAGGAAAACTTTTGATATGGTCTTCCACTGTGTTCTTGCCAGCAAGTTAAAGAAGTATGGGTTGGATGAATGGACAATGCGGTGGATAGAAAGCTGGCTAGATCATCGGGCTCAACAGGTAGTGATCAATGGCTTGATGTCTAGTTGGCAGCCAGTATCAAGTAGAGTGCCTGATGGGTCAGTCCTGGAGCCAGTTCTGTTCAACATCAACCTTGATGATTTGGAGGATGGAGTGGATTGCACCCTCAGCAAATTTTCAGATGACACTAAGCTGGGAGGAGTGGTAGGTATGCTGGAGGGTAAGGATAGGTTACAGAGTGAACCAGACAAATTGGAGGATTGGGCCAGATGAAATCTGATGAGGTTCATCCAAGACAAGTGCAGAGTCCTGCACTTAGGATGAAAGAATCCCATTCACTGCTACAGACTAGAGACCAACTGGCTAAGCAGCAGTTCTGCAGAAAAGGACCTCGGGGTTACACTGGACAAGAAGCTGGAGATGAGTCAGCAGTATGCCCTGGTTGCCAAGAAATCTAACAGAATATTGGGCCACATTAGTAAAAACATTGCCAGCAAATCAAAGGAAGTGATTATTCCCCTCTATTCAGCACTGGTGAAACCATATCTGGAGTACTGTGTCCAGTTTTCAGTCCCCCATACAGAAATATGTAGACAAATTGGAGAGAGCCGAGCAGAGGACAACAAAAATGATGAGGGGGCTGGGGCACATGACTGATGGAGCAAGGCTGAGGGAGCTAAGCTTGTTTAGTCTGCAGAAGAGAACAGTGAGACGGGATTTGATAGCAGCCTTTAACTACATGGAGGATGGGTTCCAAAGAGGATGGAGTTAGGCTGTTCTCTGTGATGGCAGATGACAGAACAAGGAGCAATTGTCTCAAGTTGCAGTGGGGGAGGTCTAGGTTGGATATTAGGAAAAACTTTTTCACTAGAAGAGTGATGAAGCACTGAGTGGGTTACCTTGGGAGGTGGTGCAGTCTCCATCCTTAGAGGTTTCTAAAGGCAGGCTTTACAAAGCTGTGGCTGGAATGATTTAGTTTGGGTTGGTTCTGCTTTGAGTAGTAGGTTGGACTAGAACACCTCTGGAGGTTCCTTCCAACCCTAATCTTCAATTATTTAAAACTTAATTTGATAAGGTCTCCCAAAGATGTGTCAGGATGTTGCCAACATTAGTGGAGGATCAGACATAGTGAAGCACTGCTCCACCAAACCTCTTCCCACATGTGGCTTGCCTCTGGAATGCCCTTGACACACATTCTCCGTCTGCTGTACTAAAGATAAAGGGGACAACTGGGACAGAAGCAGCAGAGCGGCCTCCTCTAGCTTTCTGCTGCTGAAGAGTCCCCTTATGTAAGGGGAATTCTTCACTGCTGTTTGGCTGTTTTGTATGGACATTTGGTGGTCTGGAGAATCTATTTTGTTCTGTCTATTTCATCTTCTACTACTGTTTCATATTGCTAACAGAGGAAATTAGAAAATGAATGTTTAGGACAAAATAGCTCTTTTGAAATCAAAGAATGGCGTACACCAAAACTGGTCTTTAACTGAAAATGTATCCATTGTTGGCTTGAGATCTGATGATTCTGTCAATTAACTCGTTATGTATGTATATGTAGATATTTTCCTACCAAATATTTAAATGGCCATAATAACCATTTTGAATTTCATTGTATTTTAGTTTATATTAACAACATAACTGTTTGACATGCAATGCGTATCTGAAGGAACTCAAACATGAAATTGCACAACTACTAACTCTGGAGGATAACTATTGTGACACAAATTTTTAAAAAAGGCTCTGGAGGCAATCCCTGCACTTACAGGCTGAATTATTAACTTCAGCAAATTGGTTGAAACTATAGTAAAAAACCAGAATTATCAGACACATAGATGAAAACAGTTTGTTGGGGAAGAATCAACATGGGTTTTGTAAAGCGAAATCATGCTTCACCAATCTACTAAAATTCTTTGAGGGGATCAACAAGCATGTGGACGAGGGTGATCCAGTGGATATAGTGTACTTAGATTTTCAGGAAGCCTTTGACAGGCTCCCGCACCAAAGGCTCTTAAACAAAGTAAGATGTCTTGGGATAAGAGGGAAGGTCCTCTCCTGGATCAGTGTCTGGCTAAAAGATGGGAAACAAAGGTTAGGAATAAATTATCAGTTTTCAGAATGGAGAGAGATAAAACTGAGTCACCCAAGGATCTGTACTGGGACAAGTTTTGATCAATATATTCATAAATTATCTGGAAAAAGGGATAAACAGTGATGTGGCAAAATTTGCAGATAATACAAAATTATTTTTATTTAAATCTGGAATGAAAAACTGGAATACATTCACAGCAGAAATCTAACAATTTATCTTTCACATCATTCCTCATGTATGCGCATTGTGAATGTATATACTTTTCTAGGGTTTTTTTGTTCTTATTGTGGAGGAATGATTTCTCTTTCTGAATTCACCATCTCATCATGACAAAAATACCAAATAATATGAAGTAGCACATCTTCAGTAATATAAAGTATAGTCTTCAGAATATATTTTTTTTAATATTAGACATTTTTATTACATAATTCTCAGAATAACAGTCTGTGGAATTATGGATTCACTTGTATTTTCCTGCATCGATCCTCACCCATTATTTTGTTGCCTGCCCTACAAGGGCTGTCTGGAAGCTTTTCTTTGTCAAGTGAGGGTGCAGAGACACCTCTGTACTGCTGATACACTCATGGTTTACCAAAGGAGCCTCAAACACTGTATTTAAAGAGGTTAGAGAAATTTCTTTCTGTCTATTCACCTTAAGTGTTTTTCTTTCTTAGTACATATTCTTTGCCAGATTTTCAGTTATTCTTCATGCTCATGTACTTATTCATTAAAATTCACGTTATACTTACATGTTAGTTTCTGACAATGGATGCACATAATTGTCATAATGTAACATTTATATTAATGTACCTTATATAGACTCAGTAATAATAAAAGCTGATACTATTATCACTCATCCAAAAAGACATCCTATTACAAGAAGGAAAAATGATAAATAGTCCTAATAAATATATTATCAATTGACATTTTACCACAAAGGCCAAACACAAACTATGGGCTAATTCTCCTTTGACATGGATTTTCACCAGTGTAATTCCATTAACTTTAGTGGCATTAACTCCTGATGTACACTGGTATATGTGAAGCATCAGACCATATGGGACGGATTCTTATTTTCACTGGTGTAAACGAAGAGTAACTCCATTGACTTCAGAGAAATAAGTAAATAGAGAAGCATTTGGCCTATATATTCAGGATTGCTTTCAGATCTAGAACATCTTACATTTGGCAGCCTATTGTCCTGTGAGAACTGTGAAAGGTTTGACAAACAGGAGTATGTTGAGACTATTGTATCCATTGTATACATGATTGTTTGGTTGATGGCTGGTTGGGGAGGGTTACTGAGCTTTGTCTAAGAACTAAAATCATAAGGGGGAATTATTGCAGACCCTATGACAGGTAAACACTCTGGAGCAGTACTGCCACCAGCTCTGCATTGCATATAGTAGACTGCGTTCAAGAGACAAAGAAAAGCTTTTGAATGTAAAGGTTCAGTTTAAACTATTTCAGGGAGGTCCTCATTTCAGTCCAACAAATTGACATGAACCTATAACCAAGGAGGAAAAGCCCTGTTTGAAGGATTGGAACCTGCCAAGGTCTCCATAGGAAAGGTAAATTACATGGTAAGCTTAATCAAGCATATAGATTCAAGGCCAGAATAGAGCATTGTAATCATCTAGTCTGACCTCCTGTATAATGCAGACCATAGAATTTCCCCTCCAGATAATTTCTAGAGCATATCTTTTAGAATAACATCCAGTCTTGATTAAAAATTGTCAGTGATAGATAATCCACCATGACCTATGATAAATAGTTCCAAGAGTTAATTACTCTCACTGTTAAAAATGTATACCTTATTTCCAGTCTGAAATTGTCTAGCTTCCACTTGCAGCCATTGGATTGTGTTATCATTTTCTCTGCTAGACTGAAGAGCACATTATTAAATAATTGTTCCTCATGTAGATTCTTATAGACTGTAATCAAGTTACCCCTTAGCCTTCTCTTTAAGATAACTAGACTCAATAAAGTCAATCATTATAAAGCAGGTTTTCTAATCTGTTTGCTGTTTTATTATGTTTTCTCTGTAATGCTGTATCCTAAAATAAATTTATTTTGTTCTCTGTAAGGCTGTTGGTCTCCCCTCTGGTAAACCACTGTCTTTGCCCCTGTGAGAGGGAGAGACAGCAAAATTGCAGGTACTGATCTAAGGTCAGACTTGCTTGAGAAATCCAGTGAATTGCAGGGGCTGCAGCCTAAAACCCCAGTCTAGAGGGAAAGGAACATGGGTCCCTGCCCAGAGAGTGGTGATAGCTAAAGGGGAGCACACCTTGAGTAGACCACAGAGTTAATTAGAGGGTTTTGTGTTTTTACAGTTTTGAAATTCTCTGTGTTTTAATGCATGCTTGCAAATAAAGTTGTTGGTGTTGTAAAGCAGAAGAATTTGGTGGTGGGGTGAGGGGTGGGAAGACAAGTATAAAATGCATGGTACTGTTAGTGTTTTTTGTGATAACACTGAAAAGAGTGTTTACACATATTTTAGTTTGCTGTATTCAACTTCGCTTGGTAGAATACTAAATATAGTTATACTGAAGAAGCATTTCTGTTAGGAGGGATAAGAGAAACCTCCACCTGAAGTATTTAAAAATTCATGCAGTTTAATTTGTCCTTAATTTGCATTTTATAAAGAAAGGAAATGTAGTTATTTAAAGTATGAATTAATTTTTCTTCTCTAATGTTCAGAATTCCCAATCACTGATTATTTTCTTTTAAAACTGAGTGCTTAACATGGAAAAATGCCATGATTGTTGGAACACCTGCTTCTACTGGTGAATGATGCCAACCCTTCCCCCCAAGTGCAGAGGACACATACAAGGGCCTATCTTATCTTATCTTAAGAGTGCATAAGAGCTTTAACTAGGGGGTAGTTTCACCCCCAGATGAGCTCAGCTTTAATATATTGTATCTCACATCTCTTAATTTTCTTCATTGCTTCATTTCATCATTTGAGTTGGATGAAATATATACAGTTTACATCTCGCATCATCCATAATATCACTTAGAGTAGTATCTACTTGATAACTATGACCATGACACATGTTTTAGGTAGAGTACTGTAGAAGTTATGCCACTTTCCCACATGTACATGGATGCCACAAATGCATTATGAGTAAATAATTGAGTAAATAAAGCACTCTGCTTTGAAAGGAAGTCACATAGTATTGCAGGGGAAAACTGCAGCCACTCTTTTCTATGATTCTCTTTACATTTTAATGCAGGTTTCACAGAATGCTCTCATTGCATATTCATTACAGATGATGTCTAAGTGTGCTGACAAAACCATTCCGTTTACCATGCTGGCTGACTAGAGTTTGAATTAGATGCCAATATTAGCCTATGTCCCACTATACTGCTACATGGTCTGTTAGCTTCATATTTTACATGAATCACCATACAGTTTTAAGAATAATAAATTGAGCTTGCACACCCTGATTCTGATCTGACCTGCACCAGTATAGATATAGAGCATCTCTGTTCAGGTTAATGTAGTTAATCAGGTATAAAAACAAGGTAGGAAATAGAAGAATCTACAGTCCTTAGAAATCAATGCATTTTTAACTTTTTCCTGACTATGTTTGGGTGTTAGAGAATGGCATCAGTTGAGAAGTGAGTATTTTAATCATCATGGGGCTCTGAAGACCATCTCTTATCATAAGTTTAGAATTTAAGAAAAGACCACCTTTTCTAAACAGCTAAATTTAGTTTAGATCTGAAGTAAGCAGGAAGTTTTATGCCTGAAAGGATGGAATGTGTCCTTACATTTGGCAGCGTGCTTTTTCTTTCCAGAAGCTGAAACCAGGTGAGCCCTTGTTGAACTAGATTTAAAATGAATATGCTCTTACTACTGTCCTATTGCTATGTCTTTTTGGGGAAATGATTATGTTTCATTGGTATAAGCCTTAATAATCAATGTGATATGTATTTAAGTATAAATTGTATCTTGTGTGCACAGTAAGGGAATTTTAAATGTTTCATTTTATAAATGTAATTGTACTGGTATGGAAATGACAATGCCCACTACATAGAATTATGATTTTCTAAGTCTATAGACAGGTAATAAAATACATAGAAACATGATTTCAAAGTCTATAGATAGGTAACAGGGTACTTTCAATAAAAAAAGAAGAGCCTACATTGCCACTAGAGGAAAAAAAAGTCAAATAAATGTCACATAAATGACTTTATTTTAGCAAAATTCGGTTTCAAAGCAGCCAATTCAGAGTCTGGCCTGTGTAACACCAGTAACTTCAGAACTGCTGCTCCTGATTTAGATTCTGATTAAGAAGAACACTTACAAACATGCTTAATTTCATTCCTATGTTGGATAGGACTTACACATATGATAAAAGATAAGAACATACTTAAGTGCTGTCTAGAATAGGAATGCATTCCTCATGTGAACCTGATACAAGTAGCACTGAGAACAGAATCAAGCCACTGTTCTCTCTCACTTTTCTGTATTCATGTAACCTGACCAAACAATAGAAACAAAACATTATTATATTGTATAGGTTGTTAGTTCTGTCATGGTAAAAATCACTCTAGTGCATAACTGTTCAAGGCCCTACCTACCACTCAATCCCCAAGTTACATTCAGTTGAAATCGCTCATTGAGCCTCATGAGATCCCTTTGAACTGAACTGAACTGAAATTCATGCATAACTAATAAAACTTTATCCCATTAAGAAAATGATGAAAAAATATATGACAATATATGGGGATGCATACACGTTTAAGTCAGATTTTTATTTGTTACACTGGAGTAACTCTGTTGACTTCTTTGGAATAATTAAGTATTTTTATATGTGTACATAAGATTAGAATCTGCTCCTGACATGTTTTAGAAAGAAAGGAAGGTTTATGTTGAAGTCAAACAACCTTCTCATTAATGAAGAAGATGTAAAATCCAGTCACAAAGCCTCGTCATCAATTTTTTTCTTATTTTTTGGATCATCCTGTTCTGTTCCTAGTGGGAGTCTTAACTTGCACTTTCTGAAACTGTTTACCTATATGCGTTAATGTAATGCTGGTGAAAGGTGATGAGTTTACAACTCTGGAGTTATCCACCCTCTCTCTACAAAACACATGCAGTGTAGCATAGGCTAGGCTAGGTCTCCCCACATTGCTTCAGCTAGTTGACTCAAATTTAATCCTGAGGTACCACATGTAGGGTAGGTCAATTTTCATTCCTCTCCAGTTTCTGGACTGTCTACTGAAGCTGCCGAACAGGGTGCTTATTTAGGGTAATTGTGGTGAACATTTAACTATAATGGACAGAGACCTCCCACAGAAAGTAGAGAAAATCTATCATGTGGTAACAATTTTCAGTTAGTAATCATCTAAATCAGTAAGTAGGATCAAACTGCTGTCTTAGATGTTAAAAGGATCTGTATTTCATTACAAATGCCCTTGAGTCATTTAGTCCTTATTTCATGATATTTTCCCTCTTTATTTAACAAATAAATGTCTTTAATAAAAGCCCTTGACACTGTGCCAGGGTCCTTCACTTGCTGATTTTGAGTGTTTCTGATGGCTCAACAGCTTCATATTTTCCTTTAACTATTGAGAGTTTCCTTTTGAGTCATACACTCACACATCTTTTTCCCTTATAATTTAACAGCCACTAATTTGATTTCAAAAGTTGTCTTTAAAAAAAAATCTCCCTCTTTTTCCTAAATCACTGAAGATATTTTTGTGGTTTTTTTGAGGTACACTCAATGCCAGCCTAATTCTGAAACCAGCAACCAGTGCCTTAACACCCTGTTCTAGATCCATTGCATTGCATACATTACATTCACCATTAGTTTAAAATTTTCCCATCTGGAATAGGAGCCAGCTTTAATTTGGATATCACTTTTGTAATATTTGATTAAGACTTAGTTTCTAACATATTGATAATTGTCCTCTTGGAACTCTTCCTCTCCCAAGCCACTTTTTAGGGAGGATGTTCTAACAGATTTTTGATTATTCATACTTCTATAGTGTATTCTTTTGTCTTTTTTTCTGGATCACTTTTTTAAGCAAGTAGTTCAAAGCTTTATTTACTCACCTGTAATTCTGGTTCTCTGAAGGTAGCATTTGATGGAATTTATATTCACCCATCCACCTCCCTTGTGAGTTTGTATGTGTGCAATATTTTCAATGACTGATTTTTTGTTTCTGTTTGTTTGTTTTGAACACTTTTGTTCTATCTTTAGGGAGGTGCTGGCCTAATTAGAGTTCAGTTGATTTCTTTGCCCTTAAAGCACAGATTCAACCTTTTTGTTTAGTGTAAAGAATTCACAGTATTCACAAAATGTCAGACCTTACTTTTTGACCTTACTTTTTGAAGACAGAATTTGCAAGTAGTTCAGCTTGAGTTCAGTTTGAGTTCATTTTAAACTGTTTCATTAAGAAATGTTTGTTCATTATACTTAGAATTTGAGGATCTCCTTGCTGATAACTGAATGTTGTAGGAGTACAATGAACTTAGCCTTGATATGACACAACACAGAATTAATTGTCTTACGCTGAGTTTAGTTCATGAATACAAGTCTCCTCAGTTTGTTCTGTGTTTGGCATTAATTGTCTATCTTCAACTGTATGCAGTGTAGTCACTCTGAGTACATTTCCCAGACCTGAAGATGAGCTCTGTGTAAGCTTGAAAACTTGTCTCTTTCATCAACAGAAGTTGGTCCAATGTAAGGTGTTACTTTACCCACCATGTCTATCTTTAACTGGGTTAATTTGGGTTTGTTTATATATAGTACGGATTTTTATTAAAGGTTTGTGGCTGTGCAAATAACTTTGAATTGGGCATGATCTGTCAGTCATTTTTGTGCATACTTATAAATAATAGCAGAGGTTTTCTGTAAGGGGTCATAATCAGCTGTGAAGAAGTCACTAGTGCATTTCTCTGCACTCTTGGATGGGGGAGTGAGTGCAGTGCTTCTGCAAATAACATTTCCAGAAAGAGGAAGGGCTTATGTGGAATTCCTGTTTAACCACATGTGGCAAAGGGATATATATAGAATAAGGTAAGTACTTGATATAATGTAATAAGAGTGCAAGCCTCTTACTTAAATTGAAAGATATTTTACAAATTCCAACATTTTGAAGACATAAATAACCTTTTGTAACTTTTAAAGGTTTAAGATCAAGATAACCGTTTTCAATCTTAATTATTAAGATATCTTCGTATTATTGGTTGCTTATTAATAATCAGTATTCTATAAAGTCAGATGTCAACATGTAAAATCTGTACTAATTACTGAAATAGCACAACCGAAATTTCTTTTTGGGGGGGGTGTTATAAATCATTGAATATAATCTTGCTGTCCTAATATACAATTTAGATGTAATTTTCAACAGTATGTATTGGAAAAATCTCTGTCATTTTACAGGATGATGTAACACAAATGAGTATGATCTAAAAATAGTAGCATCTGATGTGTTATTGTAGAATGCTATAGTATTTCTGAAATGACCAACAAAATAATTTATCTTTGATAGGTTGAGAAATGAACCAAGGCAATTAGAACATACTTTATTCCTTAAAGTCCTGGGGTGCTCCCATTGGCAAAGTGGGACCAAGGAACTTTGAGAAGTACAGAGGATAATAAAGAGAATATTTACTTTGCAGAAATTTACTTTTGAATTAATAAACAAGCTATTCAGAAATCCTTATTCAGGGTCTGCCAAGTTAGAAATTTTAGAAACACCCATAAGGGAAAATAAACATGGAAAAATATGTAATGTATCTTTAAAATTCAGTTTAATCTAATTTGGGACTACAAGAATGAAATTGCCTATGAATTATTATGTGTTGTCACTTACAAAACGGAGTTAAGGTTGTCTATGTGTAATAACTTAGCATTTATTACCTTAACATATTTGAATTACTTTTAAGTGTTAACTGATTTTTCTAGGTTTATAATAATATATAAGGCCCCATGCTTTATTTGGTTTGGCTATACAAGCCACACCTCTTAAGTATACTTTTGTATGGTAAGTTCTCCATTCCTCTGACATCCTAGTAGCCATTTTCTGCACCTGTTCCACTTTGAATTAATCTTTCTTAATCAAAGGAGATCAGAACTGCATGCAGTATTCTAGATGAGGTTTCACAGTGTCTTATATAATGGTAATAACACTTCCCTATCTTTCTGGAAATACCTGTCCTAACGCATCCTAGGATTGCATTGGCCTTTCATAGCCACATCACATTGGTGGCGCATAGTCATTCTGTGATCAACCAATAAACCCAACACTTTCTCCTCTGTTGCTTCCAACTGATAAGTCCCCAGCTTATTGCAAAACATCTTGTATTTAGTCCCTAAGTGCATGATCTTGAACTTTTCCCTATTAAATTTCATCCCATTTCTATTCCTCCAGTTTTCAAGGTCCTCCAAATCCTCTTGTATGATATTCCAGTCCTCTTCTATATAGACAATACCTTCCAGCTTCGTCATCTGTAAATTTTACTAGCACACACCCTCTTTTTAGGCCAAGATCATGAATGAAAATGTTAAATAAGATTGGTTCCAAGACTGATCCCTGAGGAATTCTACGAATAACCTCACTCTTTCACATTCAGGTTCTTCAGTCCAGTCCACTTCTGTAACTACTTCTCTTAATTTTTTTTAAGTTTTCAATTTTGAAATCATGGACCCTAGTTACAGATCTACTTTTGTTTATCCTTCCATTTAGTTTAAACTGAATTAGCTCATGATTACTTGAACCAAATTTGTCCTCTATAATCAGCTCTTCTATGAGGGCCTCACTACTTGTCAATACTAAATCTAAAGTGGTATCATCTCTTGTTGTTTCAGTGACTCTTTGGTGAAGAATTCTGTCAGCTATCACATCCCAGAATGTCCGGGCCCTATCATTATCAGTAGCACTTATCCTTCAATCTGTATCTGGAAAATTAGTCTCTCATAATCTCACAATTCCCAGTAGTATTTATTTCATTAAAATATTAAAGAGGTCTCTATCCATAACCAAATCATATCCTGAGGGCCTGTAACATACTCCAAGCACTTTCCCAATGGAGCTTGTTAGCTTTCCTCCTAAAATTGATTTTAACCCACACAGATTCTTTTATCCATTCCATCACTTCTAATTACTTTATAGTCTACCTCATCATTAATATACAATGCTACTTCACCAACTTTAACTTTATTTCTGACTTTTCTGAACAGCATGGGCCCTTCAAAACCTGTACCCCAGTCATGACTACTGTCCCCCATCTTCATTATCCCTTCAGTATCTGGTTTCACCTCCTACAGCAGTAGTTCTACTTGGTCCATTTTCCTACCCAGGCTCCTTCCATTGGCATACAGGCATCTTAGTAGTTTCTGCTTGGCGTCACCTAGATTCCTTACTTTATTAGGTACAGTCATTCTACTGCCAGCATCACCTATCTGATTGCTTGTGCCAGTACCAATGACATTAAATTTCCTCTTGATGTCCATTCTTTTATCCTCTGTTCTTTTCTCCTCTCATACTTGCTTTTCCTCCTGCTTAATATTAGACTCAGGTGTGGAGATTACATGAGCAACTCCCCTGAATTCCTAGTTTAAAGCTGTTAATAAATGCTGCTGATCTCTATCCCAGAAGCCTATTTCTCATGTTGTGGGGTGGAATCCATCCCATGAGAACAACTCCCTGTCCATGAATACCTCTCAGTGCTCAAACATCTGAAAGCCCTCCTTATAGCATCATTTACTGAGCCATCTGTTGATCATTATATACTTGTCTCGCCTTCACTCTACACCTCTAGGGACAGGTAGAATCCATTGAAGATCACTAAAGCCTTTCTTTAAGCATCTCGCCCAGCCTGGCATAAGCTCCCTTGATGTATTCCAGTGAGACACTAGCGGTATCATTGTCCTTCATATGGGAACAAATTAGTGGATTCTTTCCTGCTTCCACTATGATCTTCTTCAGCCTCAGGACCACATCCCGTATCTTAGCTCATGACAGACCACACACCCTTCAGTTCTCTGGATTAGCTTTGGTGACAGGCCTGGCCATTCTTCTTAGGAGTCCCCAACCATGTAGACTTGTCTCTTTCTGGTGTTAGTGTAATTCTATGAATTTCCTTCTCCTGTTCTTTCTGGCTGCAGGTCCATGTGTCCTTTGTTCTCACTTGCAATCTTCAAGTCATCCTCTACCCTTCTGGGACTCTGACTATCTCCATTGATTCTTCTTTGGACTAGCCGTTCTTCTTTATTTTTCAGTTCAGCAGACCATTTCCTGGGCACTTTCCTCATCTAGAAGTCTATTCTCAGTTTTCCTGTTCAGCTTGCATCTGCGAGTCTTTCTGTTCAGCCTCCTCTCGCCTTTCCTCCATCATATGCCCAAATCCCCTTCAATACTTAACCATAATTTTTACTCTTAATTTCCAAACCTTGGAGCTTCTCTTCCATCAGATCTATCACACTGCACTTTATACATATGTAGCACATTTCAGTTACCTACTCCAGGATAGTGTATGTCCCTTAGCTTCCACATCAGTCATCTTCATTGTCTCTTCCATTGTTTGGGTCACTGATACTGCTTCCTCTGTAGCTGTCATACCCTTCCCTCCTAAGCTCCTGTGAAGGAGCACGCACACACCAAAAACAAAACACCACACGTTCCCTCCCCCCTGTTCAGAGCTCTGTGTGCTGGCTCTTGTGCCTCTGGTTGGTTGTGTGGCTGCCTGATAAGACATGCATATTACAATGTCAATTCTGAGAAATGATCAACTTTCTGTTTTGACACTGAATCATGACAGGACATGTATCTGTTTTATAATATACTACTCTTATTTCTTCCTTTGCAAGGCCTATTTTCTTTTTTCTTTTCCCAGACAAGCTTGAGTATTTTTGCAAATTCTGTACAGCCATGTAATGAAAGCATTGAATAATATACTCTATACAGTCATTTTTATCCAAAGATAGCATGTTAACCTCAGAGTGGGGAGCAGGAGAAGTATTTGTGTAATTAAACTACTCAATATTTTTCAATGTCATTTATTTATTTATTTACTCATTCATTCAGGTACATGGTCAGTTTTACTGAGAAAACACTTACTTGCCAGAGCATGCGTTGAATTGCTGTGTGGTGTTCATACATTTCAACTGTGCTCTCCCCCACTGACCATGTATTAAATTAAAAAGAAAAGTGAGATGAATAAGCAGAAATTGGCCTTCTCACCCTCACAGAGCTATGCTTGGCTAGAGACCTGGCAGGAAATCCCGAACCTATTACCTGATCTCCTAGCTCTACTTAAATTGGAAGAGGAAATGCCTAGAGAACCAGAGAGGGCATGTGTAGTAGTTGCTGCTGGGACACAGGAGGCCAAGAGTCTGAATGCTGGGCACTAAAGTAGTTTGGGTATGTGTTCCCTTTTGGCCAGCACAGAACATGAGAATCCACCATAGAACAAAAGGAGATGTGAACCTTCATCAATTATTGCTACAGGGCACTGGGCTCTGATACAGATGACTCTTGCCTGATCAAGCTCATTGTTTACTGATAAAATGGTCTGAGTGATTTCTGAATGAATTTTTTCTACCCTAAGGCTACAAGAAGGTTTCTTCAATATAAATCAAGGGTAGGAGTTTGGAATGAACTACCAGCTAGGGGTACCAGCTGCCCACCAAGTTGCCTTTTTCTGCCACATAGTTATTCCAAAGGCAAAATGTTTTCTTTGCACAACTGTGTGTCTGGACAACAACAGTACAAATGCTTTAGTAGTATCCAGAGAGGGATGAATGGGGACTAGAGGCAGGGAAATTCCTGTCTTCAGTTAAAAAGCTGGCTTTAAGAAATGAGAGAAATTGCAATAAACCCTTAGAACCATTGAAGTAAAAAATGAGAAGTTATTAAATTATAACGTGGTGCGTGGTGATAAGCTGCTTCCATAGTGTGGTGTCAGTGTTTAAGAATGACTATAAATCCATTGAACTTGATGGTTGAACTATACTGACTGAACTTTCAATAGATTTAATTTCCATTAGTATCTTTTGAACCTCTGACGTGAGTGGATTTCAAATTATTCAAATGGTATGTATCATTTCCAATATATATTTTAAAATTAGAGATACTTTAGATATAATTTTCAGAATCACTAAAATAACTTTCCAAATTCACTTATTTTGCAAAACCCCAAAACACTAATTCACCTCAATAAAAATGCTGTCACTCTCACACATTAAAAAAAAAAGTGTGGGGGGGGAGAAGGCCACGGGAGGAGAAAAAATACTTTCCAAAGTGAAGCCTTGCTTTTGGCTTTTATTTTGTCTATTTAAAGATAGATCGTGAGTAGACTCTGTGTAAAGTCCTTCTTTAATTTGTATATCACAGATCACGCTGTCATATAACACAGATTAATAATAATATAGTTCTCAGCACTGATCTTAAGGCAGTAGCAATATTTTTTTGTAAAACAAAATGGGAAACTAAAAATATTCTGTATTCTGCTCCACCTTACACAGTGAACAAACATTTTTGTATCTGCTATCATGGCATTTTACCAGTGAATCAGGACAGTTTAATGGTCACAAAGGTGCCTATATTTAGCACAAAACTATAATCTGAATAAATAGCAGTTATGTTTTTTGTCTGAGATTACATATCTTTGGTGAATGTCAGGTTCCTTGAAAGGGTAAGAACATATGTAGACATAATCTGCATTATTTTTAATGATCTTGAAATTATACTGAATCATCTTTATTGTCTAGGAAAGATCACATGATCACTGGAATAGTGTCTAATATATATCTAACTTTGCAAGATCTTTCTAAACAAAACTTTTCATTCTTTTGCTGAATTTTTTGCTATAAATGATGTTGTTTCTTCTTGTGTTTTATATATGAAGTGAAAATATCATTTAAAATAAAATATTGTTTCCTTAGAGAAACAAACAGTTATTAATCTTGTAAACAGACCTCTTAGAATATTTTTTACAATTTATAAATAATAAAAACTGTAAAAATGTTTAAAAGGTCTGTTTGCAAGATTAAATAACTTAGTTTTCCTAAGGAATTGGTATTCCATTTTAAATGACTTTCTCTTCCTATGTACTTGTTTTCTTTCATTGGTTGACAATATTTCAGCCCATTTCTGTTTCTTTGTTAGATTCAAGTAGTTGAATCTACAATCAATTACAAATATTTTTGATGATTTGCATTCACTTGGTCATTCAGCTAATGAATAAATAGCTGCTGACCTTTGTTATGGAAGTCCATTTTAAAAGCCTTTTAAAGACTATAATAGAGAATGTAAGGTTAAGTTGTATAACCTTAGAGTAATAAGTGGCTGCTTAGCATAAAAATCTCACTTTTCTCAAATATTTTAAGTAACAATCATGAACTTAATCCAACCCCTCAGGGTTTTTCTGCCACTCAATAGCTTGAAACGTGTACACTTCCAATAGTTCCAACACTTCCAATAGTGGAAAGTCAGACAAGATGCAAGGGATGTGGTTTAATTAGGCCCCAGCTTTATTAACTTAATGTACTGTGAACTATCCAGCAATAATTCATACAGTGCGGGTAATGAATCCTTCCTTAATTGCTTCCACCTGGTGCAGGGCTGCCATCAATCCTTCAACCCTCCACAACTGGTCCCAGTCCACACTGTTAGGAACCCAACTCTCACTCTCATGGGAGACATTATCTTCCAACTTCTTTAAGAGATGCCTTCCCCTAAATGACTTGGCCAGAGACATAGTATTAAGACCATAGTTCCACTCTATCTTACATTCCCTGATACTGCAAGCAAATATTCTGAGCTGACAGTCATACTTGATGCACAGTCCACAGAAAAGAAGTTGGAGAAAAATAACAGGACCTCTATCACTTCATTTATGAATATATCTTTTCAGCCATCTGTGTCTGTATGAGGTGGATGTACTGTGAATCCTATATTTGAAATGAGGATCAATATTTGGATCACCTCTTTCCTTTTTTAAATATCACAATGACTTTGGAGTCAGAGAGAATATGGTGATATTTTTACCTTTGTTATTGCAACGATACCTTTTTTTTTGCTTTCAAGTGCACTCTCATCAAGAGGTGCCTATTATAAAATAAGTGACAGAATCAGGTGCATATTCCTGTTATCACATGATTTTTACTCTGCCTATTTCACTGGGAGAAGATACAAGGTAGGAAAATTAAGTATTACATCTGAAGCAACTTTTTGATGTAAATGCCCTCATAACTGTAAATAAATTAAGTAGTACAATATTTGTAGGCTTTAAAGCCCCAATACTAACTCTTACTTTGTGGCTTGCCTTCAATCTCTGTGGTGGTATTCTGCCATTGCACCAGAAATCTGTTGAATGATTGAGAAGGTCTTTGGTGTGCTAGTGATGATCAGTGTCATCTGTCCTCTGGTCAATGTAATTTTGCCTTCTTACTACTGAATAGTACATGTAATTATTCATTATTTCCCATCAGGTGTTTTTGCTGTGCAATAAATACAACTGTACTCTGAATTTGATTTTATCTGATTGGAAAGTAATAATTGAAAAATTCTTTGGCCGCATCTGGGACATTATTGGCTTCTGTCAGTGTTGCTTGCCATCTTGCATGCCTTGTGAACACATTTTTATTTTATCTTTTGTTGGCATTATGCAGATTTAGTAGTCTTTCCATAGCTAGTGTTTTGAAAAGTTCTCATTTAAAATCCCAGATTAGTTGCAGGGTCCTCTCTTCAGATCTTGACATAATGTTCATCTCTAAGAAGGAATCCTGTTTCAAACTTTGAGCTCCAGTATTTGTTGCCACTGTTGGAGAACAAACTTTCACACCCTCGAATGACACTTCTCATTTATTTCAGGATATCATTTATTTTAATTTGGCCTCCTTTTTCATGGAGTATTTTAATCTCTAATCTCTGTTCTCATGCACAATTGTATGTTTCATCTTTTTGGACATCTCAGTCCTCATTATCAAAGGAAACCTGCACAAGACTTTCAAAAGATGACCCAGGGAGATGAAATTCATAACTCTGCTAGACACTATAAATTGTGGGCTTAATAAAGATACTGGATTTCTGGTTTATTGCAACAATTTGTAACCCACTTACCTCCACCCCTTGTTTTGTCCTATGACTACAGGGGTGTTAATGAGCCGCTTCACTTTCAATGGCTCCTTAGAACATATCCTATCTGTTCAATCTTGTATTTTGCTGTGACATTTAGTACCTTTCCCAGAACTAAAGAACAGCTCTGTGGATTTCAAAGGCTTTTCTCTTTAACCAACAGAAGTTGGTCCAAAAAAAATCACCTCACCTACCTTGTCTCTCTGGACATTTAAGAGACATGTTAGTCCTCATTTCTACTTGGATATTAAAACAAACCATTCTGTTCTAATTTGGGGCCTAAATGACTTAAACACAAGATCTGTTGAAAGTTCATAAGACTGGTACTCCTAGCCCTTTTGAAAAATCCCTTCCTGCAGCTTTCCTGTTTTCTTTTTTTTTGTTCCTCTAGTATTTTTACTCTCCCATGGTGAGGATCCTGGTGGATGATAAATTTAGAGAAAGTTAAACTACCCAGCAATTCAATTTCTCTACAAATGTAATTCAGCCAGGAATCTCACTCATTCACTCCACTTGCATCAGTGAAATTAAGTTTCTTATCTGATGTCTGAGGGCTGGCATCTTTCTTTCTTAACGAATCATTTTGAACTGGCTTATATGGGACCCTAACCTTCACACAACTGAAAACTGGAACATTCTTTTGTGAATGAGGTAATAGCTGAGTATAACAACATCATTGTTGTTTCTGAGCAACCTTAACTGGTTTTGAAATAAAATTTGTTTTGGTATAGGATTAAAATCTTGTTTAGTGTCCAGCACTGAATATCTGACTTACAAGATTTATAACTGTTCCTCTAATATCTACTCTCAAAGCATAAAATTGACTGAGAAAGTGAGTAGTTCAAACACAATGTGCTGACAGATAACAGACTCTTTGTAAAAATGCTGATGACTTCTTCTTTCTGCATCTATGGTACACATACAGCCTCCAGCAAGTAAGAGTGAATGCTTCTAGCCAACTAATACCCACTGAACACTAGAAGCTCATATGTTCCTCAGTTTAACAAAGAAATAGATATGCACCAGCCTTGTTACTTCAAATGGTGTCATCCACATATCTTAAACCAAATGCACTCCTTTAGGTGATATAAACAAACACATTTATTAAACTTCAGAAGTATTTTAAGTGATTATAAGTCAGAGGGAAGTAAGTCAGATTTAGTCAACTTAAAGAAAAGCAAAACACATTCTAAACTAAACTTAACACTTTCAGCAACCGTACAAAGTCAGATGATTCTCATCACAGGCTAGCTGACTTCATTTCAGCAAGTCTCCCCATTTGGTCAGCACATTAGTTGCTTGGTGGTGTTTGTAGATGGAAGTGGAAGAGAGAGCATGGCAAAATGTCTCCCTTCTTTAAAATGTTCTTTCCCCCATCTGGGGCTTTGCCCCCTGCCCTTCAGGGTCAGGTGACAAACAGTGTCCATGTATGGCTCCATCCATGTCCTGAATCAGTGAGCATCCCCTTATTGTAATTCCAAAATGGTCAAAGGAAGAGAGGTAATTCATCCCAGAGTCTTTGGTACTTTTTGGTACCTGGGCCAGTCCTTTGTTCCCGGAATGTTGAGCTGAGTTTGTTTGATGCATGGCTTAATGAGGTGTGAATTGCTTCTCTGCTCTGCAGAATTTTGCCTGGATATGTTTCAGGCCAAGAGGTCACATCTTTGGTAATATTACATGGTGGAGCGTCATAACAATACACATGACATTGCAACAAACTTATTACTATAACAACTAAGTTCAGTGCGTCATGAGCATTCAAAAACATCTTATATGACATATTTTGGATTAAACAATACACAAATACTCTATAAGGGTGATCCTGGAGTGTACAGGGTGTCACACTATGATTTTATTGATGCACACACAAAAATGTTACCCTTATGCCCCAACTCTACAGCCTTCTCCCCCAAAAGAAATTCACTTCACTTGCAGCATAGGAGGAGAAGTGGGAAAGTAATGTTGGTAGTATCTTTTTATTATTTTAAGTATGTGAGAGACATTCAGATACTAATGTTGAGGAGACAATATAAATTCTGAAATGCTAAATATAATTATATTATTTTCATATATACATTTTAAAGATTTGGACAAAAGTCAATAAACATCATTATCTCCATTATAAAAATGAAAACGCTAATAAGGTAACTGTATTGACCAAGTTAACATAGTGAGTCAGTAACAGCCTGAAGAACATAACGTAGATATCTTGACTCTCTATATACTTGGATCCATTGCAACATGCTTTTGCCTTGATCTTCATTTTTATTGGTATAGAAGAAATTATCTTAAAAAAAAAAAGTCAAGTTTCTGATAACATCCTCATAGGTGATAAGGTTCACTCTTTTCCCTATGAATAATCTTCCCACTTTCAGGGTTTCTGTGCTTTTTATTATGGATTAAACCCTATTTTTGTGTAATTTACTCTATCAAAAAGATTTTTAATTACTGATTTTTAAACTTTTATTTACATTTCAATGTGTAGCAATTTATCATATATATTTATTACTACATTATCTAATGATATATTCAGTCACCTGCCTTTGGTAAATGAATTTAACTTCTATTGCTTTAAAAATGATTTATATGAAGTTAGGGTTTTTATTGTCAAGGAGAACAGCTGTAGTTTTATGCTTCTACACACTTCTCATTGTTCCTTGGCTTTATTTTTTCTTGACTTAGAAATTTTGCATGTTAATCATTGTTATAACCTAGGGATATTAGAAGATGCAGCTTGGAGCAGGTGGGAACATGTATTATTCAACCTTCATGGTAGTGCCTGTAATGCTACTGGTTATTGAAACATAATGGAGTCTAGTGCAGTACAATTTATCTGAGTACAGCAGGTTTACAAATACAGGCTATAAAAGGCCCACATAACATGTAATAGATCACTGAACTGGAATGCTGACATATTGTCAAAATAAATTTGCATATGGCTTGGTCTTATAATGATTTTTTTAATAGCTAGGCCTGCTGGCATCACTATAGTTAAGGTTATGTGTATTTTAATGGTGTGTAACTCATCTGTAAATAGTCACTCCATCTTCAAACTCTCATACAGAGTATTAGTCCAGAGGCATATTTAAACTCAGAATTTTAAACAAATTGTATTAGTTACTTTGAATTATAAAGCAGCATAAAAATTGAATTCTGGGGGAGGATTCAGATATGGGTATTTAATTCTGTATTAGAAACCCATTTTAAATAAAAAAAACATTGAAGTTTATTAGTCCATAGTATGGATCAATATGTCTTAATGTTTTTTTCTTTTTTTACATGTTTAGTATATCTGAGTTATTTAACTTACTATATTACACAATAATTCATTTTAGAAAAACAAATAAAAATGTTCTTTAGCACAATGAAATACTACTCATTCTGGAGCCACAAAAGAAAGCTTCTTCACTACAACAGAAGCTGTTACTCTCTGAGCCAGTCTATAGATTAAAGGCTCACTAAGCATGTAATGACAAGTTAAGAGTTGAGATAGTTTAACATAATGATTTTCAGGATTGTTTTTTCTTAAACTAAACTTCCTAAACTATACCTTGCAAAACAAGTCTATGAAGATAAATAGTCATTTTAATGCATCATCATAGAGCCTTAGGAAGTGTCTTCTAGGCAATATGTTAGATTCCTACTCAGTTATATAAACTTTATGTGAGAACATATTGATCAGGATTGATCCAACTGCATGAGGACAAACAGGAATGGATTTTAAGCAACGGACTACAACTTTAATAAATGTAGTGCCCCTTTTCTACATGAGATGGAACATATAAGTGCACAGTTACAGGGCTCCTATCATATAGTCCATGGCTCAGGGTAGATGCTCCACTGCCTCTCCCTACGATTCAGCTCACTCTGCTGAATCCTACCACATTTACCTTTGTGAAAGGGAGAGAAGATACCCATGAGATACCTTGGTACAGAGACTTCAGGTCTCCCCTTCTCTAGGCTTGAGGTCTACCAGCAAAGTTCCAGGTCTCTTATTTCTGGGTGCTCTCCCTTTCATCTTTATCCATGCTGGACAGCGGCTGCAAATTACAATGAACTAATCATTCATACCATCTTTAAATTAAATTTTGAAGTCCTATTGCTAACCTAATTCTGTCTCCTTGATGATATGAGGAAGGTGAAAAATACTACCAGGCATCAGACAATATGGCTTCATTGGGAAAAATTCTTTCCAGACCCCTAAAACAGGTGATCATTGAGAGCCAGATCAACATAGAACCACAGTTTCTATACTAGCAATCTCATAACTCTTTCCTCTTCTGTGATAGAGTATATGTTGCATTACTGCAATGCTACTTTAGTCCACTCTGGTCTACTAAAACAATCATAATTTGTTTAACAATGGAGATAGAACACACAGGAATAGTCAGCCACACAAGTTTAGCTGAGAATTCTAACATTCTGAAAAAAAGACATGTTGGTTTATGCATAGAAAGAGCAATCCTGTGCAATTGTTTGAGGGTGAAAATGGTGTAACAATGTTTTAAAGAAGGCATTGCTTGCCTAGAAACAAGCTGGCCTGACTTTCATGGCCTAACTCTTACTATTATTGTTTTTATAGTACCCAAAAGAGGAGTAGGTACCTCCTAGTACAAATAGGAAGATACAGTTCCAGTCCCAAAGAGTTCACAGTATGGTTTCAGAAATGATGAACATGGGTAAATATAAAAGCAAAAAGGGTGAAGAAAGGATAGTGTTAGAGCAATAAGATTACATGTTTACTCAGTAAGGGAAATGCACAGCTTGGTGGAGTTACTCAAAAGCCAGAATAAAATAAATGTCTGCTGTATTGCCTTTATATATATTTCTGAAGTGTCTTATCTTCTAGCATGTAGGTAAATTACCACATAAAGTCTATACAGGAGTTCCACCTCCCTGAGAAAAAGTCTCTGTATACCTAAGATATTTTAAAGAAAGATTCTTGGCTAGGTAAAAATGCAAAAATTCAAAAGCAAGGGCTTTCACCCATGGCTAGCTCCCATTGAAACCTACAGTGCAGAGTCAAGACTCATCTGAGTCAGAAAAGTCCATCTGAGCAATGGTAGAAAAAAATACTTGAAAATCAAAATGATAAAACTTGTTTGATCAATATAAATAACAAAGATGACACTGACCTTCAAAGTAAACAACCTGAAGCATCAGAAGAAAACAGTAGAGGCTTGTTCTTCTTTGAGTGGTTGCCTATGTGTATTCCATTTTGGGGGTGCTCATGCCGAGTGCACTGCTCTTGGAGACTTCTTTCTTATAGCTGTACCTATTGGGAATTATGTGCTGTATACCTCCTCTTAGTCCTCCTGAGGCTATATAAATGTGGTACCTCTCTTACTCACCTCAGTTCCTTCTTACTACCAATGGCGGTAGATGGAGGTCCCTGTGTGTGTGTGTGTGGCTCCTTGCAGTTTTTCTTCTCTGCATCACACTTCTCTCTCTGGGTCTTACCCGTAAATCATTTTAATAGTTAGTACCCATAGTTTAGAGTAGTTCTTGGCTGGTTTACTTAGTTTTTATCACTTGTGCTGCTTAGCACTGTGGTGCAGTGTTCTCTGGGCTCTTCAAGCATTGCCCATCATGCAGGGTTTCAGTCACCATCTCTGACTCTAATACTTGCTGCTTACTGTGTCTAACTCTAGTGGAAGGCCACATTAAGAAGAAGTGTAATATCTGCCATTACTTCAAAAAAAGAGTATGGATTTCAAGAGACCTTTAGCTGAATCATCACCTCTTGGAACAGGTTATGAGGCCTGCATTGCTGTCAGGACCTTCTCCAGCCAGTGGGACCATCTGCCTTTAGCTACCTTCCACCTCGACGGTGGTAGCAAACAGATCCATGGATTCTGATTCTTTCCTAAGACGGGGAAGGGGTTGGTCTAAGTCTCCTGGGGTACATAGGAAGAGGATCCACAAAACAGATCAGTGACATTTGAGTTGATGAGTGACATCATCCTCTTCATCAAAGATAATCTCCCAACGTTCATAAGACTTGATACCCAGGGTAGAGTCTATCTGTCTATCCGTGTTTCCCCAGTACCAAGGGGGAAGAATCCTTGTACAGTACTGGTGATTCTGAAACCAGCAGGGGGATCACTATTTAATCTGGTACCCAGAGATACTTCTGTACCACTGCTTTCCATGCTAATGAACCTACAACATGACTGACTTACTCTGCCTGTTTGTACCAGCCTCTCCGTTCACTCAGGAGATGGGGGTATGAAAGGCTTACACAGATTCAAGATTGTAGTTGCTACCATTGATGGCCTCAGTACTGATGAAAAAGCTGTAAGCTTCTTCAGTGCAGAGGCCTGCAGAGATGGTATGCTTCTCATCATCGGCACTCTCCACATCCCTGAATTTGGTTCCCAGGTACCCTTTAGAACCAGCATAGACTCCATCATAGTCTTCAGCACTGAGGATAAAAGAGGTATTCCTCCTCCTATGTGGTTTTCCAGTGCTGACAGTGGGCCCGACCTTGGAACAGGCTTTTTCCATTTCCTACTGAATGGTGAATAATTTGGGTTATCATGTGGTCCCACTAGGGACCATTTATGCCAATGATTGATTAAGAAGGCTTCTCCAATTCAATACAAAGTATTGCAACTTGTCTCCTCCTTGGCAAAAGAAGTCCTGTAAGTCATCTAAATGTCTGGCAGAGGAGAATGTCAGTAGCAAGGCTGCAGCTGTTCTTGTTCAAGAACAGACCATGTTGGCCCACTATGTATTGGCCTCCCATGCCAGACCCTTTTTTTCCACAGTAACCTCCTTGGGACCTGGTGGGGTGCTCCTCACTTGCATAGGTCTAGATATCTTCCTCAGTTCAAAGGGAGAGCTCCTTATCATGAAATGGACCAGCCTTAAGAATGGCCTCTGTTACAGATGGAAGAAGATGTCTGTCAACTTGGAGGAGCTTTTGCCAGAGTCTGAGCATGAGCTGAGTCTCCACATCAATTTGCTTGAACTCTGAGCAATTCAGACCTTGCTGAGTATTCCTTCTCCATATCAAGGAATTATTGGTACTGATTCTCACTGACAACACCACTGCAATGTACTGTCTGAACAGGTGAGGAATGGGAGTCACTCCAGCCAGCTTTGTCAAGAGGCACTGAGTTTTGGGGAGACTTGTATAACAGAGAATATTGCACCTATATCCAGAAACAGCTAGCTCATTTTCTCAAAAGATCTCCTGCTATTGGTCACAAGTGGTTTCTTAAGAAAAGCTTTCTGAAGCCCATTTTCCAAATATGGAGTATTCCTTCTATTATCCTCTTTGCAATGGAAGACTACAAGAGATGTCACTGGTTTTATTCCTAGGCAGACCACAGTCTGGGCTTATTCACTGATGACTTTGGGATGGACTGTAGACCAAGGCTAATGTATGTGTTTCCTCTGATTCCCAAAGGACATTCACAAGCTGGAATGAGACTGGTCCAGGAAATCCTCATAGAGATGGCTGGCCTAAATGGTATTTGTTTTCAGAACTTCTCAATTACTCAGCAAAATCCCTTGTCCTCTGCTTCCCATATCAGACATGCTGTCTCAACAGTATGATCAAATACTACATCCAGAACTGGGCAGCCTCTATCTTATGGCTTGGCTTGTCATTGAGAAAGCATGCTCAGTTGCAGTTCAGGAGATCATGTTCAATAGTAAGAAGCGATATCTTGACTTAGTAAGGCTTTTGATACTGTCCCGCATGACCTTCTCTTAAATTAATTAGGGATATACAACCTAGATAGAGCTACTATAAGGTAAGTGCAAAATTGATTGGAAAACCATTCCCAGAGAGTAATTATCAATGGTTCACAGTCATGCTGGAAGGGCATAATGAATGGGGTTCTGCAGAGATCAGTTCTGAGTCCGGTTCTGTTCAATATTTTCATCAATGATTTAGATAATGGCATAGAGAGTACACTTATTAAGTTTCCGCATGATCCCAATATGGGAGGGGTTGCAAGTGCTTTGGAGGATAGGATTATAATTCAGAATGATCTGGACAAACTGGAAAATTCGTCTGAGGTAAATAGGATGAAATTCAATAATGATAAATGCAAAGTACTCCACTTAGGAAAGAACAATCAGTTGCACACTTACAAAATGGGAAATGACTGCCTCGGAAGAAGTACTGTGGAATGGGATCTGGGGATCATAGTGGGCCACAAGCTGAATATGAGTCAACAGTGTAATGTTGTGCAAAAACAGTGTACATGATTCTGGGATATATTAGCAGGAGTGTTGTAAGTAAGACATGGGTAATAATTCTTCTGCTCTACTCCATGCTGATTAGGCCTCAACTGGAGTGTTGTGTCCAGTTCTGAGTGCCACAGTTCAGGAAAGATGTGGACAAATTGGAGAAAATCCAGAGAAGAACAACAAAAATTATTAAAGGTCTAGAAAGGTCTATGAGGCAAGACTGAAAGAAATGGGTTTGTTTAGCCTGAGAAGAGAAGAGAAGAGAAGA